>CADEHL010000542.1:0-600000 GCA_902827135.1 Harpagifer antarcticus | reverse complement strand
GTGGAGTGTTCACTGCTGTGGTTCTTTTGCAAAACCATCCTTTCTGTCTTCGTATGTTCTGCCAGTCTCTGGCCTCTAACCCTAACCCACAGAACCCAGGGAGGCAGACACATGACAGATTGGTTTGCAATGTTCTGGAAATCTTGTTTTTCCTTATTCTCTTTGTCCCTGTTCCACTCCTCTTCCTTTCCTGGGGAAGATACTTCCTCTAGATGATTTACAGACATGTCTGCTGTGTATAATATATATGTCTTCACCCTCTCGGCCAAACGTTTCAATACAAATGATAAATGATAAATGGTTGTAACTCATTAATAAATTGGAATGTGTTTTACACTTTACAAGGCTCTCTTTTGGCAGTTATAAATGTTAGTAACTCGTAAATAAATGGTCATAAAGAGATGCCAAAAAACATCAAGATGGAAGGGGAATCAACTCAGTGAACAACAGATACCAAGGATGCTGGCTGATGAAGAAGACGAAATAAGCTAAGTAGCCAATATAAGGCTTAGTCATCTTGCCAAATAGTGAGCCTGTGTTGATGTATGAAAACTATGTTAGAACTGGTTTATAAATGGTTGATAATCATTAATAAAGTGTGTACAACCTAATTCATAACCTAATTATAAACCCTTTATGAATCCTTTATAAGGGTAGTCTTATTGTAAAGTGGTACCCAATATATACAACTTTATAAGCAATCAATCTATCAAATATGTTTTGCGGCTCCATACAAAAATAATGGGTGGAAAAGGGGAAAAATGCTCTTTTGGAGCAATTTTTAGGAGCATTTCGTGAATTTTATAAACCATATGGTGCAAGTTTATACAAAGGCATTTTCTATTCAGGGACTGAGTGGTGTGAGGGCCGATTTATTTCAATGATTTGTTCTTGTATTCTTTTCTTATTCACTCATCCCTTTACATCAAAAAATCATAAACAAACAAAGCAAGATATAAATACCAACAATGTAAGTATCTCACACGGTAAGAGGTCTAAGCTGATTGAAAATAAATGTAATGCCGCTTAATGAACCAAATGAGTCTCAATGCATTGTTTTTTAAGGGGAATATTAGTTAACAAATCTGTTTAGAGATAGAGTATTTATTGTTGTTGTTGTTGACTATATAATTATATTTGTTGTAGAATGATCTCCTTTCACAGGAATGAGTTTGTTTGATTGAATTAGGTGAATCTTGGAAATGATGAGCAAGTCGAACTTAAAGGGTTAGGTTGAGGAAGGATGCAACTAGTATTATGTATTGCACACAGAATCAAATAATAATAAGTTTTGAAGTATCATCACTAAACATTTTCGTCAGTTGTACTTCTTAAATGAATTAAAGTAAACTTATAATAAACAGTAGGTGTGAGTTACACCTACTCACAATACTAAGTTTACTCAACCTACTTATTGTGAGGACATGAGTTTGCCAACTTATTAAATGTTACAGTGTCAAACATTCAGAACAGGATAACACGGGGAATAGACATCCCAAAAATATGTACACGTACAGAAAGACTGCCTCAAAGGAACACCAGCCTACAAGTAGCATAGCCCTTAATATGGGTCATATTTGGGATCAAAGCCACAGTGAATTAAAAGATAAGCGCAGTGTCATCGGTCGGCCCCTTCCAAGATAGTGAGTCTCTAATTAGAAAGCCACAGCCTTCCCTCTGGGTAACGACAGATGTGGGGTTGGGCTTTGGTCGGGGAACCTCAGGCAGTGAGTGATGTGGGGCGGGGTGGGGGGGTGTGGTTAACACAGGCACTCACAGGTGATCCAGATAGCCCCATGTCTCCCTTGTCTGCTTTAGGTCCCGGAAGCCCATGACACCGCTCTCCCCTCTGGCCCTTCATGACCGGCTGGGCCTGCAGGACCAGTATCTCCAGGCTTCCCTCTGGGTCCCTGAAACACAAACCCACTTAATGAGCCTGAAGGAATCCACGTGAAAACAGACATCCTTTACAGACATTTCCAAATGGGAGCATGATTCACCCTCTCCATGTGTCATCAGCTGATGAAGTTAACAACATGTGATCACCATTGTGTCACAATTCAACTGTTTGGTATTACCTTATCTCCGTCCACACCTGGAGCACCCGGCAGACCAACTTCACCCTGAGGAAACACCAAGGCTTTATTACCCACAAGGCAAAGCAAGCAGCTATAGTCCCTAAAAATCATTTTATTGTGGCTGTTCATTTAGGCTATCCTTCATTTGTATTTATTTTGAATACACCTGATTCAATAAACTGACATCAAAAGACAGGGACCAGTTATTCTTAACCCTTCTCTTGCGTTAGGTCAGACCCCCCTTCCCATGCTGTGATTTGCACAGTGATATCTCTGGAACCCCTTATCCAATTGTGATGGTTGACATCTCATTTGAACCATCAAAGCAAGTAGAATCAAGGGATGACAGACAGAATGACACCAGGGGTGAATTTCATATTATGTTTGGCAGTAAGTTCAAAGATAGTGCTTATTTTACATTACTGTATATTATAAAGATGCTTGCCATGTAGGCTGTGTTTACTGGAGATGGAAATGCTTTAGTTGGTGTTGTAGCTGATATTCTTCTCGTTCCAATGATGTATGAGATGTATTGATTTGATACAAGAAAGCCAGTTTTTCATGTCATGGTCCGGACCCACCGGTGGGCCCATCAAGTTCAGCATTCACTGAGATGAATATAAAATAAGACACTGATACTGTTTTCCTCAATGAACATCTATTGAAAGAGAATATACCATAACAGAACATGTGTGTGTGTGTGGTGTGTGTGTGTGTGTGTGTGTGTGTGTGTGTGTGTGTGTGTGTGTGTGTGTGTGTGTGTGTGTATGTGTGTGTGTATAGATGTTTTCCATCTGCAGGATGAACATAATACACTCAAACCCATTCATTTTCTATGGCGGTCAAATCTGACCGAAAACATCAAGGGTGTTTCACTGTTGAATAAATCACTCAAAATGCAATGCAAGTGGTGATCATCACGTGTATTTTCAGAGGCCTAGTGTGGAGGAACATAAAGTATTGAGGCAATTGGATGAAAAACACAATATGTATGATTAAAACAAAGGTCATTCGGTCACTTTTGACCCGAAACGCAAGAGAAGGGGGAGGTTATTATGATTTGAAAGACCGAAATCGAAATGTGGAAACAGGTTACATCACAGTAAGGCTTCGAGGGAAAAGCATAGAAACGGTCCCATCACCCATTCCAACACTATCATACTCACCCTCAACTGGAAATACGCGGTTTTTGCAACCAAACTTAAGTGTGATTGTTTTGGTTTTAACAAATACAGACTCTTATAACAACCCAAATCGTATACACCCCAATAAGACGTGTGGGAACGTCATTTTTAGGATCTCACTTAACCCTGTATGACCTCTTAATT
This sequence comes from Harpagifer antarcticus, assembly GCA_902827135.1. Lineage (NCBI taxonomy): Eukaryota > Metazoa > Chordata > Actinopteri > Perciformes > Harpagiferidae > Harpagifer > Harpagifer antarcticus. The sequence continues at coordinate 596,594 of CADEHL010000542.1, read as the reverse complement.
GGTTTATAGGGGCCAACAACATTTGCCCCAGGGCCTCCTACCAGAATTATCCTCTGATGATAAAACTAAATGATTAATAAAATAGTATTTCCTACCTTGTTTCCAGGGGGGCCTGAAGGTCCAGGTAATCCAGGGGGCCCTAAGAGGAGGACACATGTTGTCATTCAAAAGGATCTTTTCTACTGTACTGTATCTGCAAATGTCATGAAAATGCTTTGAAGTTCTTACCATCAGGGGTATGTTGCGAATATCCTGTGGAGGAATACAATTTGTTGAATTAATCTTTATTTGATTCTACACGTTTTATACATGTAAGTTAAGTGAAACATAATATGAGTTACATACATTTTCATTGTTGTGGATTTCAGCCTTTCCTGGCTCCCCAGTTGGGCCTGGAAGACCCTATAGGAGAGAAAGACAATAACCATTAACATTTTGATTAGAAAATTAATATTTTATGTACTATGTATCGATATATGGGTTGACTTACTCTTGGTCCAACTGAGCCTTCAGGTCCTGCTTCCCCCTAGAGGTTAAAGGAAGGTATGACACTTAGACCCTCCTTCCACAGTCTCAGCTTGTGATAGTATTTTAAATGCTGTTGTCTTACCTTGTCTCCCTTGTTGCCTGTGTCACCCTGGAAAAGGAATATATATATTGTGACTTCCAAGGGCAGTAGATTTGTTGTGTTAACAGTGCTAATTAATAACCTATGATTGGTACTCAGTGCCAAACGGTTTCCCTTTACCTTGGGTCCCAGCTGGCCTGGTAGTCCTGGGGAACCCGGTTCTCCTTTAATTCCCGTGGCAGCAATGCGTGGCTCTCCCTTGTCCCCCTGCCGTACATAGAGAACAAAGTATTGGCTGAACACAGATCCCTTATTACCATCAACCCAATCTCCGGGTCCATCGTCAGTCTGACATGCGTTTAGCCTCTGGGGGCTTCAAATATTATCTCTGGGTTTCCAGGGAAACCAGCAGATATCCAGGCCAGGAGTTCCTCTTCTGTGTGAGCTCATAGTTACAGTTAGGGTTAAGAGAAGATGTCATGCCAATTAGCCAATAAGCCAAATTGATAAAAAGTTGTAAAAGCTAGGTGGGCTCTGAGATTGCATTCTGGCATTGTTTGCGCTCCACACAGTTTAGCTGCATGCAACCAAAGCCCCCTTAAAGGTACTTGGTAAATACTTTTTTTCTGTTCATAGATTAGAATGCTTACCGAAAAGACATTAAAGAACTATTTGACTGGTAATTAATGTCCATTTAAATTCTCTCAATCCTGTACTGTTTTATTATCATTTTTAATTGACCAGTTAATTATATATTTGTGTCAATATTACTTTTAATCAAAACTTCTCATTTCCATTACAAAACCCCTTATGGCACACTTAAAATGGGATCCCCCAATCGAGCTGAATTCCAAATCTCCAAAGCGAGTTAGTGAGATAGTTAGTGGATTTGAGTTGAGATTATATTCACAACACATCCAAGACAATACATTCTTCATTGATTCATACTGAATAATATGATAATGTGTAGCATCCACTGACAGATGACTGACAAATATGATAAGGTCAACAACAGAGTTAGTTATGTGAATGATACCATCCTTAAAAAGACCAAAGAACTCCACGTAATGGCAAGTGAAGCATGGCCAGCCGCACAGAAAGGTAAAACACAACACAGGGAGCTTTGGGCAGTCAAACAACACCACGCAAAGCACTGATGAGTATCTGACTTTACAGACGTCCAGTTACTAGAGGAGTGAAGACCACTGACAGAAGCACAACAGACAGTTAGGGGTGCCATTCCATTCAAGGCCTACCCTGTAGCCCCTCTTCCCGGGGATGCCAGGGGACCCAGGGACGCCAGCCTGGCCCTTTGCAGCGGGAGAAACATGATTATGACCCACTGATCTCAATGCGTGTAATAACTGCCACACAGCTCAGAATTGACTTCACCTTGAACCCAGGAGCGCCCGGGAGTCCTGATCCTCCCTACCACGGCAACAAGGTAAAAGATGGTGGAAAAAGAAGAAAATAAAAACAGTTGATGTTGTTTCTTCCAGATCGTAAAAACGACATGCAGAAAAGCGCAATCACACCACATGCAAAAGAACTACAAAGAAATGCAAAGAGGCATACAAAGACTCCAGATAACATCTGAGCGGTGTGTGTGTCTCTAGTTTGAGAGGAAAACGCTAAATAACTACAACACATGTTACCTTCAGTCTGGTTGTACTTGTAAGTGGGTTGGGGGGGCTAGGGAGGGACCCATTGGATCTTTCAATATTAAAGTATACAGTAACATTACAAACCGTGACTGATTACATGTGTCAAATGGCAGCCACAGCATGAGGAACTCTGTGAAAGTGGTCGTTAAAAATAGAAAGGGAAACGCACTTGAGCCTTTCAGTTCATCTGTGAAGCTGCTGCTCTTTCAGATGAGTCGATGGTTTAAAGATGATGAGCAGTCACAGCTGTGACCACCACCCACAGCTCCCCCTCTGTTGGGGGGAGCTCCTTCAGTCCGGTTTGCCCTAGTGGAATCAATATGCCCTCAACTTTGTGTCTGCTGATACTTGAATTTAATTTATTATAATTTGTTCATTATCTCTTAGTTATTAACAGAAAGCAAAGTAGACAGCACATTTCAACTGATATATGTGGACTTAACAACCAGAATCATGCAGCCACACATACAGTGTACAGTGTATTATACATATTGATATGTTATTGAGAGCATTGTTATCACTCCAGCGTCTTCTACTGCCTGGCAACCATTGGGAAAATACAACAAGCATCCAGTCTCTGATATTATTATTGTTATAACTGTATCCTTGGAAACGTATCTTCTCTCCAATTCTAACCGCACATCATCAGAGTGTTGTGGTGTAATAGTGTCATTAAAGCTGTAAGTGTCCGTCTTAAGACAGATTTGGTAGGAGTGACCACATCACGACAGAATGTCCACTGGTGCACATTAGTTTGTGTTCAGATGAAAGCATAGCTTGATCTCCAAACCCCCAGAAGGACCTGAGTGGTGATGGCTTAAAATGCACAGAGGGTTCATTAGAGCGGCTCCCCAACAATCAGCTGACCCAAACAGGAAGCAGCGTCCCTCTTTGATCTGCCTGAGCATTCTTCTGGAAAGTTTGATCTATATTAACATCTCTCTTTCCGTGACATAAAGTGTGTGCAGGCTTAAATGTCACATTCACATGCCATGTCATGATTTATCAATATGCTAATCTCTTAATTGAAGCCATGCAGACACGGGTTTTCCACTTCAAAGGGGAAGTATTGAGAAATGAGTTTGAACCAATAGTGTTATCATCTCCCGGGGATATAGCACTTGTTTTCATTGTTTTTGTCCAGCAGCCAACTCAGTTTAAAGGTCCTTACACACCGAGCCGATTTTCGGCATCGATAGATGTCGATAGATGTCGGAACGTCGATGAGCGTCATGTCGCCCTACTCAGATTGGTGTGTACTGCACCGTCGTGTCTTTTCGGCCGTGCCGACACCTTCCGCCGCCGATTCGACATGTTGAATCGGTAGGCTGTCGGCCAAAGAAATCTCTCTGATTGGCTGTTCAGCTTAGCAAATCAGTGCATGAGAAGCGAAACGGAAGTGAGGGACCAAAACAAACGATTAAGAAGGCAAATCTGAGATTTCCTTTAACTCCAGCTCTCGACACAGGTTCGGGAAGCCCCATGAGCTTCTCGCTGTAGAGTGAAAATGGAACGCACACGCTATTTGTTGTTTGTTTATATCACGCAGTCTGTTCTTCTTCTCTCGGTTATCACGCAGTCTGTGGCCCAATCCCAAACCACTCCCTCGACCCTCCGTGACGGAGTGTGAACTCCGTCTGTAGCCACACTCACAGCTCAACGAGGCTCCCTCCTGTCAGATGGAGGGAGTAAACACAGCAGCAAGCTTTGGGACGCCTCTCCTCTCTCCGGCAGAAACAGGAAATGCCGTAACTGAATGTAACAAACGGTTTCAAATCAGCATCTCTTGACTAAAAATGTAATCGTCGGCTGAAGTCTTTGCGGTGTGTTCCAGTGCAAAAATGGCCAAGACGCAGGAGACGTAGGAGACGTGAGCCGACGTTCCGTCGGGATGTGTTCTTTGGTGTCAGTTTGGTGTGTAGGGAGCTTTAGAGGAGGGACATAGAGACACAGCTACGCGAGACCTTTGCTAATGACTTATATGTACAGGTTCCATGTGTACACTGACAGTGAACCAGGATGCTTGTAACAGAATGATAGGATTAGGCATAGGCCAATATATCAGTGAGCTTATGCAAAGCTGTTATGAGCTCTTTAAAGTTATTCAGCCAGTATCACTTAGGCCAAATATTATAAAAAATATATTACACTGAAAGATTCATTGTCAAATATATAAATAATAAATTATATTGTGAAGTGTTTCTTTAATAACATGTATTTGGACCTTTGTCCTTTCAGTATGACTGTTTCCTTCATGTCATAGCCAGTTGTCATCAGTGTTTGCATGTTGGGACACTTTTTCAGCCAGTCAGCCAGTTCACTGATTATACACAGGACAAGTGCAGTCACACTGCTCCGCCTTGGTTTCTGCGTTACCTTCCTCTTTCCTCTCGCCTGTCGACGGAGACATTGCAGTTCATCTTGCTCCCCTAAAATCCCCTGAAGAGTTACTGTGATATATATTGTTATAGGTATTATGAAGAGTGGCCTGAGAATACCAGTACGACAGTTCATGTACCAAACAGAACGCTTCAAGGAGCATCCTCGATAGAAATAAGAACAACATATTAGTAAAATGCTATGATTTTTCAATGATTTCAGTAAAAAATGGAACATTGATCCATTCAATGAAAAAATCAGTTTGTCCTTCTTTTCATTTCCCTGTACTCATAAAGAGCTGAAACAAGAAGTGTTGCAGATGTATGGTCACTGTGAAGAACAACCCAACATGGCGGGTGATTGGAAAAGTTAACTGCCGTGTGCCCTTTGCTCAGAGTCATTTCTCCAGCTGGGGAGCTCATTGCTTCTCATTTGCAGTGAAAGGAAGAAGGTCGAGATAGCTTTTCATTTGCTCAAAGAAGTGCATTTGTTGGCACACAGTCCTTTGTCATAAAATCCACTCTCTCTGATGTCGTGTGTTTCAGTTCCCACAGGTAAAGTCAAATCAAAGCTGCTTTCAAAGACAGAGCTTATTACACGTCTAGTCACAGCGAAGTAGTATGAGGTTTCACCAGGTTGACAGATGGGACTTGGGGTTGGTAGTTTTGTTCGCTTCCTTCCTGTGCTTTAGAAGTCATCATTTGTGGTCAGCACCATGCAGATCTTGTTTCTTTTCCCCCAGAACCTCTACCGGGCCATTAGTTTCAGTCTTTCAAACACACATGGCAGCGCCAAAAGAAGAGCTGCTGCAGGTCAGCTGGGACTAAGACTCCTCTGTGTAGTCCGCATAAAGTGGACATAGATTTATTATATCAATTAGTTAGCGGGCCAAATGGAAGTATTAAGAACAAAAGGACAGAAAGAGAGTCCCAGGCACTCGTAGTTCAAAAATAAATCTCATTAACTCTGAACGTTTATATGGACTCAAACCTTGAAGAAACTACAAAACTGGCCTGATTATTCATCATGACAACAAATAAATAAAAGTTCCTAAAAACAATGTGAGATGTACATTACTGCCAGGTAAAGCCTCAAAGCACAACTGAAACATTGAAACTGTGATAATTACCATAAAATAAGTCATACCAATAAAGTGTAACTGTGTGTCCTCCTAAATGTATACATCCATGACGGATTTTAACATGGCAACCCAGTTTCAATCATCCAAGCTTCAGTGGCCACGTTGGTGATCGTGCCATGCATGAACAGACCTTGACATGCCACACACGGCTTTCTCTATACCCCTCCCCCCCCCCTCTCTCCTGGGAAACCCCTCTTCCCTTCATCTCCCTACAGAGTGGATGAAACAGCAGCTCAGAGAAGTGGTGGGCAGTTTAAAACAGACACACCCTTTCACCCACGAGCAAATCAAAAGACAGCGAAGGCTCAGGGGGAGAGGAGCACACCTCCTGACATGGAGCTGACAGGAGGAGATCTAAATCTTCACAAATTACAGCAGGGCCTATTGGTTCCAGTTAAAGCGTGTCTGAACAAATGGCCGTTCACAAATATTTACTACACTTAAGAAACTGAAAAGTTGACTTTAACTAAATGTTTATTTCAACAAATGTCACATAACTGTATAAGGTTAGTTTAAAGCAATATCTTAAATTGAAATAACTATAGCTTTCAACTAACCTAATGCTATGTTGAACCTGTTGACATGATACATTTAATTAAAGTCAATGTTTATTTTTTCAGTTTAGCTATTAAAGGTGGCTCCAAAAAAAATATCGTAGGAGGATCTTTAAATAAAATTATTTTGTAAAAAAAAAAAAATCTAATGAATACAAACAATAGAGGGTTATGGGGGTCAAGCATTTCCACAATGGTGGACCCTGAACAGAACATGGTAGTGAGCTTCAGCCCTTATTTTTAGCAGTTCCTAAACAGTTAGGACTCTTCAGAAAAATGAAAAGGGAAACAATCTTACCTTTGTCCCGAGGTCTCCCTTTGTTCCCTGTGAAGCAGAGACAGATACCGTTGAGTGCATCAATGGAACACAATAACAGCAGACCACTAGATGGGGCAGGAGACCCTCTGTGAGCGTTTACAATGAGCAGAGAGGACTGGGTCCACCCCTCACTGAGGGGGTGTGCAAACTGAAGGAGCATTTCATCTCTGTAGTTGTTGTCCAAACCTTTGGAGGAAAAGCCTGGAAATAGTTCCTCTCCTCTGTCCTCTCACTGACCCTCAAGTGAGTCGCCTGATGTGCTCATAAAGCTCATGGCAGAAAACACAATCATGGGAACACAAAATAAGATGGAAGAATGGTTGAAGTTTACTAGGCTATAATGTGCACAGAACTCACAGCAACCAAGTTCTTCCAGCAGACCCAGCCCCAACGTTTCAGAAGGCTTCAGGAAATCACTTTCCCAGAGAGTGATGCAATGGATACTCTGCGCTCTGTTGTGACAGCAGCTAAACTGTTGGATGATACCCAGAGGATTGAGATGCTTGACTTTACCTCTGGGGAGGTTAGTGGAGGGGGAATTTATTGACGATTGAAAATAACAAATGCATTTATTTTTTATGATTTAAAGAATTATATAAAATATATCTCAGTTGCAGACATTATGTGTTGTTTGGCATAAAAGCTACATTTTTATTTGAATCTGCAAATCTCTATTATTAGTTATTTGCAATATATCATATTGATTTTAAACCCTATGCTGTGTGTAGGGAATCTCACTGAAGCCTTTCATTTGGCAACCAAAAAGAGGAACATCTGCACTTCCTAAATTGAAAGGCGTGGTGTATACATATTTTAGCTGGCTGTCATTTTTTTTATACAATCTGGGTTGAGTGAAAAATAAAATGTGATCACTATTTACGGTAGTCTAAAGGCAGGTTTGTGCTGGAAGCACTGACCAAGTTCTTATGTCACATTTAGTATCGCCTCAGCTCCTTGACTGACGTGGTACTAAGAAAGTACCAGTTACAAGGTAATATCCTTAGGGGAAAAACCAAAAAGAGAAAGTCAGTAACAATGGGACAATAAAGATTGAGTAACATAAATGACTCTTTTAGCACTGATACAACTACAGACACAGGGAGAAAGTGAGTTGGCCAGCAACACAACTCCAAATGAATGCTAATGTTGCGCTGTGTCTGCTGGATGTAAATGAGCGGCTGCATGCTGTGACAGGGCTCACTTCTCCCTTAAGTTCTGAGTGAGACAGCAAGATTACTTGCGATTTCACATTGTCTTAAAGGTGGGGTAGGTCATTTTGGAGAAACCAGCTCGAGTGCGCTAGAATTTGAAAATACACAGCCGGAAAAAACCTGCCACTTCCTTACAGAGCCCCTCCTCCAACACACACGAACGCGCACATGACCAATGAGGGCACGAGATAAGTTTGTGCACAGATGGAAGGCTGACAGGCAGGTAGGCCATCCAGTTACTTTAGCCGGGCCGGCTCAGATGATTGGTCATGTTTTTTACAGCGCCACGGCTTCCACAGATGACGTTTTTTATGGATGTTTTGTCAAAGCACTTCAGATATTCATTGCTATCGGGATGTTAAGAGCATTCCATGGATATAACACAAAGTGTATCTCGAGCCGGTTTCTCAAACTTACCTACCCCACCTTTAACATAAAAAAAAGTCCAAAGGTACAGTCCTTTAAATATGACACACCCTGTTCCAGTCAAGATGAACATACACATCGGTTCTGACAATGTCTCAAATGATACTTCTAGATAGCATGGAGACATGGCACGGTGGACGAAAAGTGGGTGAGATTTGAAAATGTATTGCTCATGATTAATCACAGCTTATTATTGTGATGAAACGCAATACAATGTTTCAATTGATTGACACCTCTAATCAAAATATATCTTTATCAAATCTACTGATAGCTGACATAGTGCACAATTAAACATTTCAAGTCAGGGTGACTTGACATTTTTTAATTATGTCTTCCTTACTGCAGTTTCTCCAGAGCTTCTCACAGTGCAATTGCATTAGAAAAGGATCCCTTCACGGCCAGAATGGAGGAGAGGCATGGTTACATTACATTACATGTCATTTGTTAGACGCTTCTATCCAAAGCGACTTACATACTCAATACTGAAGGCAATCCCCTCAGGAGCACTTTGGGGTGAAGTGTCTCAGGGACACAACGACATGCTGACTGCAGCGGGACTCAAACTTGTTACCCCCCCTGATTGGAAGTCCAGCACACTTCTCACTGAGCCACAGCCTCCCCACAATAACCCATGATTCATTTCAATGTGCATACATGTTAAGTAGATCTTAAGCATATGCTTTAAAGTTTGTTTTAAACTTATTGTTGTCATTAACCGTTGAATGACAAACAAAAATGCTGCAATTAAACGTAAAAAGTTATATACAGCAGGCAGAGTGGAATACCTTTGAGCCGTCAGAACCCGCTGGGCCAGCGTCCCCTCGATCCCCCTGTGGAGGGACACAAAGACAATTATCAGACACTGATTGACAGGAAGTTGACGAATAACAAACATGGTTGTGGACTCCACACAAGCAAAGGGACACATTATTTGTTGAAACCATTTCCCTCTGAGGTGCTTTCAAGTCCCTCTATGAACTTCTATATTGTACGTATTGATCTCGTTAATATACCAGCTTACAGATGGTTACACCTTCCTTTATCATCTGCATGTATCCCTGCAGCTGCCTTTAAACACATGTTATATGAAGAACCACCGTTACTGAGGGAAACAGATGTTTTTTTGCTTGACTTTTGTGATTACAAATCTATCAATTACGTGATGGATTGTGTTCTCATATTTCCACCCAATCATCCATCCTGGATTCTACTGACCATATTTATTTTTTAAAGTTAAGCACAGAAGATAGCTCACCTTTTGTGCTGGCACTACGGTTCACCCTGGAGAGTAACAAGAGTGTAAAGAAATGAGTATTTCGTATTTAAATATGAACAGAAATGCAGCTGGCTGAGGCTTGTTTTTAAGGATTTAAAATCATGTCTTTCTCGGATGCCTTTGTGATCAGCTGTTACTGCTCATGCTAAAGCTGATGAGACTCAGCCTGTTGAGGAGCATTATAAGTCTCTGGCCATCTATTTGACCTCACAATCTACAGTTCCTTCCAAGTAATACGGACGGTAAAGTCATCACGTGGAGTTAAAAAAACATCCAATCCAAAGGTTTCTGTTGTGAAGCTGGGGCTGGTCTGATATGTGTGCAGCTGCACAGAGACCTGATCCTGGTTCTGTGGCTTGTTTTGATTGGGCCTCAGTGTGTTTGTCTAAGACATCATGGGATCTCACAGTGATGCTAATTATGTTTTTCAGAAATGTAATGGTCAAGAAGAGAAATATGTTTACCTTCAGTCCTGGTAAAAGCTGCAGAAACAATGTGGAAATAACAAGTTTAATGTCACACCAACACAGTTTCAGTTATGTGAAAAATGAAAAAGAGGACTCACTGAAGCGAAGCTGACCCTCGGGTCTTTTCCAGGTTTGCCTGGCTCACCAGGTTTACCCTGCACAGAAGAGCAGACGTGAATTAGTCCTTTTCAACAAAACTACCAATGCAGTTCCATGATGGGTCACATCCATCCCATGTCTAAATACTCCCCTTCCTGTCCTCATGCATTACCAGCTTGGTGATGATCTCTACTCCGCCCGATCAGTCACCTGTCCCTAATCATCTTTCCTCTCAAAATATTCTGTCTGTGCCAGTCCGTCTCGTATGTTTTGAGTCTCAGCTAATTCCCAGTGTTTCTTCCTAGAGTGTGCTATCTCCACTTGTTCTACCTATTTATTTGATGAAGTGTTTTTAGTTGCATTATTCTGTTTCTTTAAAATTGCCTTTTTATACATTTGCTAGTGTCAGAGTAACAGAAATTAACTCACTGCTGGGCCAGAGGCTCCATTAAGGCCCGGTGTCCCTGGAGTTCCGGGGGGTCCTGGAGGTCCTGGGGGTCCCTGCGCTCCAGGCCCGCCCTGCTGGGAGACCTTGAGTTACAACCTGCCGTGCTGGAACACACCTTGCCATACTTGTCATGCCAACACAACAACCTCACACAACACCACAATAAATGCAGCGAGGCTTGCAGAGAGAAAGGTTAGCGGGGGGCAAGGCAAGCGTCGCTTAAAATGCTGCACGAGAACATTCATTCTTGACCTTTGTAACAGGATAAAATATTCCAAACTCAAGGTTGACTCTTTTCAAAGGCTTCTGCCTTAAGGCTTCAAAGGACGCCAGGGACCGAAGCTTGCTCAGGTGTCAGGACATTGGGGCTTTCTAAGTAGGGTAGAAATGAGGTGTCTAAAATATGAGACTGAAACCAGCAGCAGCATCAGCTAAGGACTCCTGGTTGATAACTTTGACCTCTTCCTAGTCGTTGTTGTAACTAATGTCCAGGCCCTTTACATAGGCGTAGACCCTGAGGTAGTGGTCACTATCACTGACCAGAGAGAGGATCAAGATCAAGGAGGACATGCGGACATGAGTTTTGTAATTGGGAGGGATGAAACCCTCTTTAATGGTCACACATGCACAGCGCACACAGTGGAATTTGTTCTCTGCTTTGAACCCATCCTAGTACCAGGAGTCCAGTAGTATTGGGCAGCTATTGTTCAGCGTCCGGGGAGCATTGAGGGGGTTGTCCGGTGCCTTGCTCAAGGGCACCACAGCAGGGCCCAGGAGGTGAACTGGGAACCTCTCCAAGTACCAGTCCACACTCTATTGTAGGTCTGGTCGGGGACTTGAACCAGCGACCCTACGGCTCCCAGTCCAAGCCCCTGACTGAGCCACTGCCGGAGTTGACATGTTATCAAAGTGTGTCACTCAGTTACTTGGTGACACCTGAGCAAGTTCAACCATGTTCCACTAAATCATCTAGTGAGCGCATTGAGAGTGTTCTTCTCTTTGTTTGTAGAGCAATATAATGGGAAATATAATCCATGACATTGATGTGATTCTCTTTCTTCTTGACCAGCCTAATACAATCAATGTTACTCGATTGCACATTTTCCCGCAGTAGTGTCAAAGGTGCTTTTCCAAGATTAGATATGTTTTTGGGGGGTTAAAAGGAAAATAATTTCCGCCGCTGATTTTTTCACCTCATAAAATCAATTTGTTGATCGCTACAGGTCAATATTTTACAGATAATATACTGTACACATATGGAAATACGCATTATCATAGAGGGCAACAGGTCTGCATGGCATGTATAGATCCATTTTGCCACAGTACAAAACGATTTATTTGCACATGTGGTTCAACTTAGAGAAGTTCCTTACACAAGCGCTGGCCTCACTTCAGTCGCTCAGCAATCACTGTGTTATGGTAGGAGAACCCACATGTACAGTAGCTCAGAACCAGAGTGCTGCCAAGCCTCTATTCTCAGATAATGAAGAACATATACATAAGCATAACATCCACATTTGATCATTCCTGCAGAAAACTGTCATGATATGACGTCTGTCTCTGGACATGTTAGGCTGCTCTCAGGATCACACACTGTTATGGGCAGGTCCCCAGCTGCCAGGTAGCTGATCATAAAATGTGCTGTTCCGCACAATTTAATCACAGGAAAGAACATCAAATTCAGCCATAACTCTATTCTCTTCCCACTATGTCAGGTGGGTTCTACAGTGACTGGCTTGTATCTGATTTACTATAGGGAGTCTATATGAACTTTATATGGTATATCAGAAAATCTTTTTTTTCAATATATGACTATATCATGTCCTAACAAGGGGCCAACCTGTGCCAGAGTACCAAATAAGGCTCCTTCACACGCAGTATGATATTGTATTGTAATGTCATAACTTATGATATACTTTATTGTATCCAAAGAAAAACAATATGTTTTATTATTTACACCTTACAACATATTTAGGTTGCTTATTTTTATTTCTGGGAAATGTAGAGATATATTCTGTGTCTTTTCATTTCTAATTGGTTATTACCATTTCAATTCATTGCCATACAGGAAGACATTTGGCAAAAAGTAAGGGTACGTTTCTGTATTTGTATTTTGCCATTGGCTAACTCCACTTAAAACCACACTGAATAGTTTGAACTAGAATCATTTGTATTTAACATTGGAAAAAGCTGTAAATAAAATATAACAATTTGTAAAACCAGGGCAGCAACAGCATTTTTGTTTGATTTCAGGTCAAGCATCTTTGACAGAACCTTGAATAAGACTAAACATTATGAAGCAGTAGCAGCCAGAGGAGGTTAGTTACAGCATGACGACGGAGGAGGGGGGGGGGGTGCGACGGATGATGGCAGGTGGCATCCACAGGGCGGGCGGAGAGGGGCAAGTAAGGGGCAGAGAGAATTGTACCTTGAGGCGTTTTAGGATTAGAGGGCTTATTGAGGGCATGTTGCGCACGCTGATGGGCAACATCTGCCGAAAAAAGGTCACAGGGCAAAGGTCACCAGGAGGAGAGAGAAAGGAAAGGAGAATGAAGAAGAAGGGGGGAGGGATATGGAGGAAAAAGAGAAATAGAACATCAGAGTGGAAAGTAAGTAAATGGAAGGGCAAAGGATAAAACAAAAGGAAACCTGGTAGAAGGAAGAAACGACGAAAGGCACCGGCACAGCACACTATGGGCCTGGGGGGCAAAGGGGATGGTTGATACACTGGGATGCTTCTTTATGTTTCTAATCTCTGAGGTACTGACAGAGTGATGGGTGCAAATCATTAAGCATCCCCAACTCAGGATAATGTGCATCAATGTCCCCTTCACCGTGGCCAGGCCCTCAGAGTGCAGCGGAGCAGAGGTGGGCGCAGCGGAGCCACAAAGAGAGGACAGCAGTACAGAGACACATCCAGACTTACTGTGGCCAACTGTCCCACACAGGGCTGTACAATACGCCGCTTCTGTTGAGACGACCAGCATGGTCAGATACACGTTTAGGACAGGACAGTACAGGTATGATCGCTACATTTCCCCGCTGACACAAAATAGAACCAGCTGCATGCAACTTGCCTACTTTTTACAGTGTACATATTTCCAAATTGTTCTATTAAGCAGAATCTTTAAAGGAAGACTACCTTTAGCCAATACCTTAACCACAAAAGAAGTATTCAGGACTATTCCATATTACATGGTTAACCCAGCATTATTTTGGAACATACTTCTTTATATTGTGTGGTCTGTCAAACTATTTTCCAGTAGATTAGAGTAAGGCCAAAAATAAGAAGAGTACCAATTAAATGGAAATATATACTGAATGTTATTAGTACAAATAAGTAGGGGATAAATGTAGCAAGTAGGCAAGTGTGCTGCTTTGTCCCTCCCCATTCCAGATCTCCACCACACCGGGTTCAATGTTAAGAAGTCAACAGCTGCCAATAAGAGGGCGATATCCTACATTGATATTTCAATGATTTTGTCCAACTGTGTTTTTTTATAATTAGATTAATTTGTTGAGTGTGTGACAATTCAAATAATTGTAAGAGTCCTTTACAAAATATATGTTTTGTGTAAACTCCTAAGCCTTTTTATTTCCTGACTTCAAATAGTGAAAATAGTTGTAATGTATTATGATCTAGGTGGACACAAAGGGCTGTTACATCCTGAGTGTCATGTTCCATCTGTCAATGTCTGTATTTTTAACTCTGTATCAGAATGTTCTGGATGATAATAACAAAGCAACATAAATGTAACTGGCATTCCATTACCATTACGAACATGGAATTAAATTCAAATGTAACTTTCACCTTTATTTTCCATGGCAGACCATGTGCATTTATGTTTGAAAACATATGTCTTTATTATTAGTATCCCTATGCTTCACGGGCATATTACAAATAGAACTTTTTTGAATGACAGTTTAAACAAAATCAGTAGCACCCTCATTGATATTTGGTCTCCCTTTGGGTGGAGAGCAGGGTGGGAGGGGGGGGGGGGGGGGCTTGGCTCTAGGGCGCTGGCTCTCTTTGCGGCACAACTTGGTGACAACCCCTGCTGAGGGTTATCTATCTGGGTGTTGATGGCACCCACAAACCTTCAACATCAGAGCCTGACTGGAGCGCAAGGCAGCCAGGGTTTTCAGAGGGCAGCTCCTGCACAAACAGGCCCTGAACACAGCATCTCAGTCAGGGCAGGTCACATGGCACAGAGCCATCCAACCACACACACAGTGAGTCATGTCTCAGGAAGAATTGGAGAAGATTTCAGTTTTAAAGGACAGATCAAATGAATGAATACTCTGCTTGAGTGTTTCAGGTAGATGCTGGACGAGGCTAACCTGGCTCTGTGTATAAGAACCAAAGAACAGGTTCAGCAGTCAGCTTCATATCTGCTGCTTCTCTTTTCAGGCCAGGCTATCTTACTATCACCACTTCAAGTCCAACCATATCTTGAATGCAGTTTTGTACTCGCACAGACATGAGATTGATATCAATATTTGTACTCTGAGAAAAGAGGGCAAATAAGTATATTACGTTCATAATGTAATTAAATGACTTCATTTCAACATTATTTTACACTGCCACAAAAGAACCATGTGCTGATCTTGCCGGCTCTGTCCTAAAACTTTCCAAACACTGAACACTCTGCGGTCCCTTACAGTATCCACCCCCCCCCCCCCCTCCATAGGGTCTCACTACAGGATTGAAGCCTGAAGTGTGAGCAGACACTTGGAATGGACCCCCTATACAGCCCGCTGCAGGGGGTTCTGACACTTGAATGACATACAAACAGCTTGTTAGAAGCGGGGACCGGGCTCCTTTCAGGCCAGAGCAATCAAACCCAAAATACTCTCTTCTTCCACTGACCTCCCCATTCTTAGACTTATGAAGGCTGAATAATTCACTGCTCAGAGATGTATATCGCAACACATACAACTGTTTTTACTTCAAGGTAGCAAAAGTCAAGGCAATGGCAAGGCATGCCAAACAAACATCTTTGATCATGTTAGCAGGAGCAGTTTAATAACTGAAAGGTTAATTACGCTGGAAATGGACTTTGCTATCTGAGAAATCCCCCTTTACACAGGAGACTCTTATTCTTGGCACCACACACAGGCTCTTATCACACAGCGCTGCAGCAGGCTGCCTGTAATTGCCTTGTTTTCTCTCAACTAGCCAAACCCAGAGACCCTGCCAAAGAAGTGCTGAAGCTCAGCATGTGCTCCCCATCACTGCTACTAGTCTGTCCGGCTTCTGGAGGACTTGCTCTCTTCTTCCAACTTCACTTTCCTATCCTGCTCCAACATTACGAAACCGTACACATGCTGACCTGTGAGAGAGGTTTGTTACTCGCTGTAGGATGGACAACAACACAGGTTCACTTTGCGTCATCATTTAAACATATACTGTATAGTGCAGTACAGTATAGGTAAACAAACATCATATCTCATCTTTAACATAAACACTTTTCTGTGAAACAATGAATGTGTAAAACATTTATGTGTGTATGTTTTCATACCCGGTGTGTGTAGTCTCCACATACACCCTGGAAAGAACAGAAAGAGGTCAATCAGAGGAGACAAAGGACTTCCCTTTGAAGAGTACACGTTTATATCAGAAAGGCGTTTTAGAGTTAAAGCAATAGCTTTGAAAGAGGTTTAACAGAAAACACATCTTCTCCTCTATGAGAAGTGTAGGGTTTGGTCACTTTTCCAAAACTAGGCTCTGACAGTTAGGATATCTTCTGCTTCTTTAGACTTGTTGTAACCTTCTCTCTTGAGTCTCCCAACCTTACAGAAGTGCACTGCTGATTTGCTGCTGTAACTCTTTCACAATCAGTAAATATTCGGAATACTTTGTGAACTCCTGCAAACCATGCCTCACCTTTTGCCCCTTGAGTCCTGGCTCCCCCTAGAAACAGAAACAACACAGGTGAGTGAGATTAGTGAGAGGTTTAGCAGTTAGCTGCAAAGATTAGCAGCTTATATATCAGAACTGATACCAGACTTCAGAAACTTACTTGGAGTCCTTTAACGCCACGCTGACCCTGCAAGATAAGAGCAACACACTCAGTCTTTCATGTGATTAAAGCCTAGATCTTCAGCTTCACAAGAAAACATACATGACTGACCACAAATCCCTCCAACGAACAAGAATGAAATGAGTAAATATGTCGAGGCATCGATCAGTCTGCTGAACAAGCTGTTCAGTAGTCTATTCCAATTACTTGTTACGGGCGAAGGCACTGAGTTTGACTTCCCAGCAGGCCCTTGGGTGTGCCCCGGGTTGTAAGTAGCTGTCAGAGCACAGCGTCCGGGTGATTAATCTAGTGCCCCCCATGCTGGGGACCCCATGGCCCTAAGCTCCAGAACCACTGAAGGCAACAGCATCTCTATACATTTAGCAGGCAAGCCCTCAAGCCATTTTTTAATACTCGTCAGGAAGGAGACTGAGAAACAGGAGTCCATTATGGGCTCATTAATCAACATTACACATTTTTTCAACAGTATCCAACCCCACTTGGCCTCCTGGAAATGTTGTCGTTTGTCCTGGCATTGAGTTTCCTGGAGCTGTCCCCATGCTTCAAAAAACAAAGCCCTGTCTGAGCGAGAGTAATGGTGGTCAAACAGAGGCTTTGGAGAAGCTACTGCAATGAGCAGCGGGCATGATAAAAGCCAGAGCGTTAGCATCAGCGGGACAACACTGAAATGACCTACATCACACTGTCAGTGAAGTACAACATAGCTGTTTCATACTGCAAATCTAAATGAAAGCCAAACATTATTCCAGAGAATGATCTAAATGGGGTGGGTCGCATGTCCAGATGGACTCCAACAGTCGGAGAGAGGACACACATTACTGTTTTCTCTTCTGTTGCTTTACCATACCTGCACATGCTATCTTTGGTATGGTTAGGAGCAGAGTTATGGCAAATACACTCCATCATTAAGGTTAGATGGCTCAGGAATGTGGTTAAGTTAAGATAGAACACAAACTCCAACCTCCACATATTCATTTTCAACTTTAATAGGACAGACTTCCTGCACTGAACCTGAACATAAACCCTATAACACCCCATTATCTTATCCTATCTTATCCTACACACACTTGCTTTATCTCTGTAATAGCTGAGAGCCAGCCAGAGTAAGACGTCTTTCCAACATCGATCTAAACTGAATGACTTCAAACCCTATTCCTGTCTCACCAGCAACATGATGCTCATAATATGACCTTTAGGGATATAGACTGTTATTAGTGAAGGGGGCATTACATGTGTCCCAGTAAAAACACAGAACAATCCCTTAGTGCCCATTCCAGGTAGTTAGACTTGTGCCTACTAACACTGATTTAAGCCACAGTTTACTAACAGCTCCCATGTGACCGTCCACTGTTGGCCCATCACTGTGTGCATAAATCAGGCACCACTCTGTTTGTCTTATAACTGCATGGGCTCAAAATGAACACAAAGCTAAAGTTAAACTGAGCAGCAAAACAAGTGTTTTAAATGTTGTAAATGTGTGAACATGTCATTCAACATGCCCGTAAATCTATGATCAGGGTGTTCTTGGCTCAAATTAGTGCTTGACTGGTAGTAATGGTATTATATTGAAACTGTGATGATGAAAAATGTAAGGAATGCTTACCATGTCTCCCTTCGGTCCGTGCTGTCCCTGTGTGAACATTAAAGTGGTCAGGGCAGGTGGTGGAGTGACGGAACCAATGCAAACTAACTTAGATATCCATAGCATGTTTAACCCCGCCCTATAATAACACTAATGACACTTGATTTTATTACGGTAATGACCATCATTATTATTATCCTAATTATGCTCATTATCGTGACCCTATGATTGGTTATTGCTTCTAAAGAAACACTCAATTACTCAGTTATTTCACTTTATGACAGGAACTGCGGAAAACTCACAGGCTTGCCATCCAAACCAATTGGACCCTGGGATAAAAGAAGAGGGGCAAATGTTAGAGTTCATCACAAATGACTGCACCAACAGCTGGACCCGTTATACATTAGTTAGAAAACAGTTTAAGTGCTAAATACATAGCAATAAAGGTAAAGTGCAGAGGTAGAGTGAGTGAGATTTGGTTAGCATTAGTCCTGATTCAGGGTATTCTATACATCATCGCCCAGCAGAGGCCTTGCACAGGACTCAGAAATATCAGCTGAAAGTTGGTGTAACAAAGTAAAGTTCTCTTCACCCCCCAACTGACTTGAGAGCAGTTCAGCAGCCCTCAGTGCTGCAGCTGCTGGATGGAAGCTACGTGTATAGCTTATGCTAGTTGTGGCAGAGGCTCAGTCTGTAGGGACTTGGAACCGAAGGATCGCCGGATCACGTCCCAATAAATGATATCAGAAATGTCCATATTTGACACAAATGATCAATGTGTTTAATTTATAAAAGTGTCAGCCTGACTGAAGATGGTATGACTTACTGGAAATCCTGGAAATCCTCTTGTTCCAGGTTGTCCCTGAAGAGAAACAGAAAGTCAGTCACGTGTTTGTTGTTCTTCTGAAAGTCTGACGTCACGAGTGACTGTCCACTTCAATTAGCCAGCATGCTTTGATCAGCATAGCTTTGATAACCTGCCCTTTCAAAAATAACAAGACATATATTATCCTGAAGAGAAGGAATGATGAGAAAATAAAGCTGTAAGACAATGACAAGAGGTGCAAGTGACTAATGACACAGATGTAGTTAGTTAGATAGAGCTTTGAATGGGGAGCATTATGTTTAGGATTTGCATCCAAGATTTTATAATTTGACAAAGAAACAGAAACGTTTTAAAGTCTTGTGAGCAAGCTCCAACAACCCTGTGGTTTAGGTACTATTTTTATCAAAGTACTCCAAAGATCGAGTATGACCTTTTACACTCAACCTTAATCCGACGATGTATCGCCTGATGAAGCGTGTGATGTGCTGCTGAAAGCTCTAAAATATTGAGCAAGAATGCAGAGTTATCCTCCTGAAAGAACATTTGAGGGACCTCCTGAGTTGGTTTCTGTTTTTTTGAAGAAGACCATTAGACTTAAGTTAAGTTGTCCAAACATGGAAACACGGAAAATATTTTCCTTAAAATGTTTTGTCCTCCAATGCATTTAAGAAGTGATTGTGCATTTGCTATGATGCATCAATTGCATTTCACTACAAAACGACTTTGCAGCCCATAGTCCAGCCTCCAGCTGTAGGTTGGAAAGCATCTCCCCACTGATCATCTAATCCCCTACATGACAGAGAGGAGAAGAAGCAAAGGCACTAAGGCCGGCCTCAGCTGTCACTCCCTCTCATTTCCCTTCACTTCTCTCTTGAATTGAGTCCCTTGTTCCAACTAAGGTCAGGTCTGGAGTCTCTCGTGTCAGTCTCACCTGCTGTGGAGACCAGCTTCTAAGTGTTTCTGACTGACTGGCCCTCTAGCTTCAGGACTTGGCTCCGCCTGCAGAGAACTTCCCCCACAGCCTGTTATTCATTATAGACGCCTATTACCATCACGGAGGAGTGGGCACACAGCTATGGATTCTAGGAACCATCAATTAGAAGAGCAGATGTGTGTTCCACTTAAGTTGGCTGGACCCTTGGGCCATCTTTTTTTTCAAGGCATATTATTCTACTTTTCAGGCCACATTGTTCACCTGAAAAATGTATGTAATGGGCCTCATATAAAGAGAATGTGGGTCATGTCAATAGAATCTAATAAGGCCTAGTGTCTGGGTAACTTACATTGACCCCAGTTGGAGCAGGATCACATGTCTTGCTTTCTTCCCTGATAAAGCAAGCATGACTAATGATCCAAAGTATGGCCAAATCACAGTACCTTGAACAATGCTGCTGCATCCACGCAGTCTGTAATTATATATCATTATTCTATCGTTTGTGGTGCATTCTCATGCTTGGCTCAGCTAACACAAACTTGAGCCAGTACCCCACGAGCCTGGAAAGAGCACGTCCCTCCAAACGTCTACATGAATCAACGTAAGCGAGAAGTCTGTTGTTTAAGAACATGATGTGTTAAGCAGAGGTCTACTGAAATGGTAGCTAATAAAAGGCTTAGCATGCAGGCCGGCAGCTCGGATTGAAGATAAGAGCTTTATTATGTGTAGGAAGAGGTGAAGACACTTACAGGAGGTCCTCCTCGGTCAATGATGGAAAGACCTGGCTCCCCCGGGGCTCCCTATAGAAAGAGAGGAAGAGAGGAAGAAAAACATATATTATCAGCTAAATTCAACATATCGGTGCAGTCATTTGAAGGTCAATAGCTATAGTAGAGGTTCTTGAGCTTCTGTTCAATGTACCAACATTCAGTCAAAGGTGGTGGACATGCATATGTAAAGCTCTGGGCACACTGAAACGTTTGACAGTTAAATTGATTTGCATGATCGTGGGAGATAGGAAGTGCGAGAAGTTTAGTTGCGTCACCATTTAACCCCTAAACCTTCAAAATAGACCGAAACATTTATCAAATTCAGTCCACTGGGAGTTCAAATATGGACATTCTGAAAATGTCAGAAATGGACTCGGCATCCTCAAATATCCCTACTATACATTTCAAACATAAAACTTTGGGGTACTCAACATTTAGGTGCTCACAACAGGACGCTGGCAAAAAAGCCAAAAGTAATGATGGAAAAAGAGGGGATCATATCATCTGAGGGTACATCTTGTTTTAGTAGATTAGACAAGTGCAGATCTACAGATATACGTGTGAAGAGATTGTATTACTTTGGTTGCAAAAGGTCAAGGTAACGAGGCAAAGTTAGAATCACAACTCAAACCATGCCCCTCTCGGAGCAAATTCACACGCACACAACCATGCATATCCTGTGGAATGAAAAGCAGACCAAACTCTGTGGATCTCATTTCATTGTAAATGACATTTCCTCTAGCCTATCGAGTGGAGTGTTCACTGCTGTGGTTCTTTTGCAAAACCATCCTTTCTGTCTTCGTATGTTCTGCCAGTCTCTGGCCTCTAACCCTAACCCACAGAACCCAGGGAGGCAGACACATGACAGATTGGTTTGCAATGTTCTGGAAATCTTGTTTTTCCTTATTCTCTTTGTCCCTGTTCCACTCCTCTTCCTTTCCTGGGGAAGATACTTCCTCTAGATGATTTACAGACATGTCTGCTGTGTATAATATATAATATGTCTTCACCCTCTCGGCCCCAGCCACTACTCGAGAGACTAACCACAAATAGGACCTGATCGTTACCAATAGTTCCCTGCCGAGGTAAAGAAAGGAAACCAATAGATGACTTTGGCTGTGGGTCTGCAAAGCTGTCCACAAAGCCACCACTCCATTGTCTGCTTGTCAGGTTACTGTGTTCTCTCATAACTCCTTTTTATTTTGCCTCAACAACAATATTTAAGGTGCTTGGCTTATAAGCACACTTGTCGTAGTGACATGACAGTCAAGAATGTGCTGAGCACACTCAGTGCTGCACATACAAATCAAGTTTTTGATGGGAAGAAATCTGATGTTTCTGGCTTGTATACAGTTGATTGGTCGACCTTATGATTACTTTAACAACTGTGCAGAGCCCGTTTGGAAGAGGGTTGAAATGCATTCAGCACATGTTGAGGTGAAACGCGAGACACCTTATTAAAGGAGCATTCAAAATGGTTTGTTTGTTTTCACACTTGGGGGCAGTCAGACAAAGTGAGGACACATCATCCTGCCATGGCAGACATGAAGCCTCTTTATTACCAGCAGACACAGACCACCATTACCGTCCTGTTGAGGGGTGTTCATGTCATTGTTTGAAAGAAAAACCTTTATAGGTGCTGCTAAAAACAAATTGCTCAACATGTTGAAACATTGGCAGAGAGCATGTTTAGCTAGTGCTAAAGATATCCTAAACAGTTGTATTGTACTTAACGTGTGTGAACGTGTCAGGCCCATCTCTAAGGCTTTACACGTGTTTATCAGCTGTCTCTTCCTCCCTTATACTTTGCTGCATGTGTCATGTCCTGACCTGTTGATCAGTGGAGTAGTGTTTAACCATTGGTTTGCAACATGTCCGTCCATCTATGCGTGCAGAAGAACACACCAAAACAGATATTTGCTCCTCAGCACTTAAAGTGATTTACTTGGTAGCAGATGTGTATCTGACTTCAAATAAGTTCCATATCTTAGTTCTTGTTCATTGATAAACTCAAAATGAACCTGTCAGACATGAAATACTCTTCATGGATGGAGCTCATTACATTGATGTGAATAAAAGGATCATTTAGACTTTTATGTTCCTTTGTTGCAGACATTGACAGATTTACTGCATGTTGGCCGTCTCTGTTGACACACTTTTGCAATTCCTGAAGTCAAGCGGGAGATATCGTATCCTACTGTAAAATGTGTCTTTCGTGTCATTTCCATCTTGAGGCCAATATCAATCTTTTCTCTTCCAGCTGGCTTCCAGAGCTGAGATGTAATAATGGTGAAACGCACCAGTAACAACATTTATTTATCTCAATATATAACTCTATTCGTTTTAAGTACTCTTTGAGAATCTCCTCATGTACTCTGCTGTGAAGTCAATAAACCTTTCTCCACTTTCTTTGGGGAGTATTAAATGTAAACTTTCAGACTCTTATGTGACAAATCGTTACTCTTGTATTACATGGTGTGAAGAGTTCAGGTAATCCAACCAGGGTGGGAAAGCATTAACAGAAAGGGACCTTCATGCTGGTTGAAAATGCAGAGCTGAGCCCCTGATATAACTCACATGCTACCTGTTCACACAGCTCTGCACGTACACCCACCAGCATTTTAGCAATGTCTCAGCAAAAGCAGCCTGTTAATTTGGTCTTTGACTGATGCAGAGTAGCTAGATTCTTTACTTCATCCTTCTAATGTCACATGGTCCTAAACTTACCTGTTCCCCTGCTCGTGGCATTAGACCCTTGTTCAGTCACAGCAGACACATCACATGCAAAAAGGTATGAAGGGAGGAGAGAGACACAGAAGAGAGGAACCAGTGTTAGAGACATGAGAGGGACTGGGGCATGCAGCATCATCAGGACTAGTGATGGGGGGGGGGGGGGGCTACTATCTGTGTAAGTCATGTGGAGCTAAGTGGAAACTAAAGGCCCCAGTGATCTTCAAACAGAGTGATATACAGGTATATCATCAAAATATATATTTCCCTTTACTCATATATTTTCTAAGTACTTGAGACAAGTATGTAATTCACACAGGATAAGCTTTACCATGAGGTTATTTCACCAATTAGACAATTTGATATACCATGAATATTTGTATTGAGATCTGAAAGACCTGTGCTGATGGAGGATGTTGTGTATAAAGCTAAGCCCCTACTTTTGGAAACAGATTATTACCAGTATTTTTTTATTTGTTCATACAGCAACTTTGTTCATGTATCTACAATGCCGGGTCTAAATATGATCTCCAAACATGCTGCATCACTGTGGTATTAACAGGAAACACTAAAGTTATTGGATACATGTTTGCCATTAGATGACAGCAATATGTTTAGCGTACTGAGACATTATGGATTGCAGCACACAGTGAAGGCATCATCCAGATGGAATTGTCCAAAACGTGATACAACCAATCTCAATAAAGGTCCAGGATGTCACTTCCTTTGAGAAGGGGCACGGGGGAAAGTTAAATGATAGTATTTTAGGATGCATTCACACCTGATAGTCCGCTTCTCTGGTGCGCACCAGACCACAGTTTGTTGCATTGTTTCATTTTTCAGAAGGTTCGGTTTGCGTTCACACGGGCAAAACTCAAACGGACTATAAACTTTAAACACAAGTCATGTGCACGGAAATGCTGTTCAACCATTGGTCAGACATTAAGGGGGTAAAAACGCAAATCCCGGCAATTTCTACCGGAGCCTCCGCCATGGAGCATCGGCACCTTCGGCAGGTTATTCTCATGCTGCTGTTAATCTGGAGATCAACAGACACTAGCGGCCAGCGCATATGATTATATAATCAGACAACGTCGGTTAAAAAACATTATGACACATATAATGAGAAACGTTCTGCAGTAAGGAGGGGCGTTTCACCAACCACAGGTGTTCTTAATTTTATAGCTGACGAAGCATTTTTACTTCACTGTTCAACACTTCATTCTGCTTCACTCTTTATCTAAACAACCGCGGATGTCTTGAAAGACTCTTTCGCTAAAGATTTTGAAGACATCCGCGTTCTTGTGACACGTAAATACTACGCTTCCTATGTTTTGGTGCGGACTGCGTTCACACCAGCAATGAACCGCTCCAGAGTTCGCAAGCAAGCATTCCGAGAGCACCTATTTTAGCGGACCAGAGTCCGGTTGTTTAGTTCACTTCAGAGGTCTCGGACTGTGTTCACACCGACCCAAATGAACCGCACCAAGCGGCTAAACGCACCAGTGTTAGATTCAACCGGACTATACAAGGCTGGTGTGAACGCACACCCAAGTGTTTGCTCAAAATACCAAACAGATCACCCATTGTAGCATGCCTCATCCCCCTCTATTTCAGCCCTGTTACTAAAGTGCTGATTCTGGGTCTGGCCCTTTAAATGTACCCGAGCTGCTGCTGGCCACGCCCATTTGGAGCTGCTGCTGGCCACGCCCCTTCCGCATGTAAGCAGTGAGCTCTGTGAAGAGAAGGCTGTCTACCAGCAGAAACTCAGCTAAATGCTGCCGTGATTAACGCCATATTATGTTCCAAACCGCATCATGGATTATTTCTGAAACAGTATGGAGCTCAAACGCTTTCTGGTTTACCAGAAGGACAGTACCTTTTATATATTTACACATATTCTCTCCAGTACAG
The DNA here is from genome assembly GCA_902827135.1 of Harpagifer antarcticus. Classification (NCBI taxonomy): domain Eukaryota; kingdom Metazoa; phylum Chordata; class Actinopteri; order Perciformes; family Harpagiferidae; genus Harpagifer; species Harpagifer antarcticus. Next base: position 571,242 of record CADEHL010000542.1, on the reverse strand, counting down.
CGTTAGCTCTGAGTGTTAGCAATGCTTGCTAATGTAAACATAGACCAGAACACGTCTCACATTGTTTCTGATTCAGCACATAGCTTGACATACTTTACTTTATTTAGTGTTTACTGCTAGAACAGTGCCATTATGTATTATATATAACAACTTTACTCTAAGTCCGTCTCGTACACACACACAGCTGAGGGGGCGATTCAGCTAGCGACTGTATATGGGGATGATAGGTGGGGACGTGGGGGGGACGTTGCCAGGAGTTCAACGTAAAGCCAGCCCACATTTTAGTCATGTCATCATGACTGCAGAAAAGTCTGGATCAGCTCCGTGGTTCCCCCGTTTTTAGAGATACGAGTAAGGAGGAAAAGAGAGAGGGTTTTATTTGCTGACACTTTGTGAGTCTCCTTACTCACCGGGGACACATAGTGATGTATAAAAGACATCAAAAAGTGCATTTTGTATAATAGGTGACCTTTAATGGAGCACTCTGGCTTGTTTTCAAAGAGCCTTAGCTAGTTGAAGCCTGTGAGCTGCAGAGACCACATTATATGACATATATGTAACATATACCCAGACTTGAAACAAACCCACATGGTGCCGTGCTTAAATTGTTTGAAATATGGTTAAATTCAAAACTAACTAAATGATTTGAGTGGTAACTCTGTAAATTATATTACAGGCCATTAGCTTCAAAGAAATGACTGGAAGTAATATCAAAGTGAAGCAGGTTGTAGTCTGTGGGTTCAGAACTACAGCCTGGGTGGGCTGAGAGAGACTTCAACACCAGCTGCTTTAAATAACACACAGCCTGAAACCTGAACGAAATACTACACACAGCCGACGGATACATTATTGATCAAGGTTTTATTATTGGTTATTATGATCACCTACCAGCTAATGACTATTTCCTGACATCACACGGTATTTAATGGTCTGTGATATAGCCGACTGGCTCTGTGAAAGCCTGACTAGATGGGGCTCATTAAACGACTGTGAGCATTGGTTTGAGAGTTCTTGTGTTGAGCATGCACAATGTGTTCTGGAGATGTTGTGAAGGAGGACTCCAAAGTGTTCCATTGACTTGGATTGAATTAATTCAACTGAAAACTGAAAGCATCAATTATACAATATATGGCTCTGACAGAGAGTCTACAGCTTGCAAATGCTGGACAAAATGAATCAAAAGATGTGGTGAGAAAATTTGTTTCATTTATTGAAACAGTGCAAACTGTAGCTTACAAGCCTTTGAAACGTAAGTACATAAAGTGCAGTATCACAATGGACAATGGAGAATTAAAAGGTGCAGCAGGTGGCGGAACACAGGGGATTTGAATGGGACTTGTTAGAAATTAAAATCAATGTTTTGATGGCATAAAGTACCTTAAACATACCGTCAGTTTAAATGCTGTTTTATACTGAAAAACCAGAAGTTCTTGTGCACAACCAGTTGTTAAGCTTTATTCTGAAAATCCTTCATCTCCGGTTAGCATTTAGCATGTGGCTAATATACCATTTACTATAGAGGTGAATTTAGTAGCGATATGAAACACCGCAACCTACTGATTTCAACACTACAACTATAGACGTCGAGATATTATTATTGCTGAATATTAAATGAAGGTACAGTTTATTTGAATACGTTTGTTTACAGACGTGGGTAGCATGAGACAACATCCGGAACTACCGGAAATGATACCGGCCGTCAGGTATTTTTGGAGTATTGATTACAGCGTTTAAAATGTATTAAATGCAAAGTCATGAAAGAGATAAGGAGGAGAAAAGGCGTGTTTAGTTATATATTTAATGTACAATATTGGAATCCTCTGTAATGCGTAACCACGAACATTGGAGACGTGGAGCGCCAACCGGCCCACAGCAGCGCCAACCGGCCCACAGCAGCGCCAACCGGCCCACAGGGATGAGCCAGCAGAGGATATTTAACAGCTGGAAAGGTGGAGCTCCTCTCTTCCCTTGCTCATGAGAGCCAGAACACAGCTGTTTTTCTAACTGAACCATCTTCTGCTTGTAACATTACCGCACTTTTTATTAATTAAAGTATACATTTGAACCTTCTCAGAGACTCAATTAGTCTCCTTTTTAAAGCTTCTCTCCTGGACGCGAGAATAACGAACACAGATCAGACTTAATGTATCGATTCCCGCGGCTGAAATATCGATACTTTCTCGGAAAACTAAATATCGATATATATCGCAGGATCGATTAAATTGCACAGCCCTAATTGGTGCTGAGGTGCTGCAAAATGCTCCAGCAAAACACGTCCGAGGGAATCCACATCTTATGCGCAAAGTCTAACCCTCTCATCCAAACGTCAATCACTCACTCTGGAGCTCCTGCTGCCCCCTAGTTGTTGGAGATGTCAACAGCTGCTTTGGGCGCAGTTCGGTGCGCCCCGAGCTGCTCCTATCTGTTGCATTGAAGAGGTGCGGGCTGTGCATGCACCACTTATAACGAGAGTCAATGGGCAAAGATGTCTGCGCCCCAAGCAGGAAACACGTGGCTTGTCAGTAACTTTAGACATCGTAAAACCATTTTTATCGATATTTTATAGTAGATTATACATTTAACTGACTATATACTATGTGCCTTGTTCATTAAAAAAAAAAATGTTTACATTTGTCTTTTAATAAAACAATTAAAATATTTTTTAATCACAATCTAGAATGTGGGAAGAGGTGGGGCGGCGCCCAAGCGCCCCTATGGGCCGGCCGCCACTGCTGTATATATCGACTGTTTTCACCACACACACTGCACACACACTGATCTAACATGTGTTATTTTCCCCCGTGAAATATATCTGATTAAAATGGAAATTGATGTGTGATTTATTTTGTATTGCATTTCGGTGATGGAGGAGATATTTCTATGATTAATTAATCTGTGTATGGTTTGACTGAAACATTTCTGTTGAATATTTAAGATTATTATTTGTCAGACCTGATTCTGAATGACCACCCACTTTATAAAACATTGGACCTGATTCAAAGTTTAAGGTATTCCATATAGTCTGTTCAATGTTATCACCAGATATGAATGAAAGGCAGTGTTTTAGAGTTCTTCATGCCTGCTTTAGTAGCTTATATTGAGTTATATTGCCATTTGAAAAATAAAGATAATTGTGACAAGCAAAATTGTGATAACAGTGTATTTGTAAGTTACTTTTATGTTTAAACAATGTCAGAAGGGACTATTGGCCCCAGGGCATATTCACATGATCAAATCTGGCCCTCTATGAAAAGAGTTTGGATACCCCTGTCATAATGAATGCAACAGTTACAAGCCCGGGTCACTCACCATTCTCCCAGGAATCCCCATGATGCCTTTGTCCCCCTAATGACCAACGGACATTTAGAAGGAACAAGGTCAATACCGAAGGTAGAATGCAGACTGAGATTTAAAGGGATGCCATGACATTTAAACTAGGTTTTTAGTCTTTCCAGTACATTCATTTAATGTCATTGAAAAAATGTATTTAAAACAAATTTGACAACACATTATAAGAGGAGCAGTTGCCTCACATTACTGACTTTGTGAGAATGCATCATTCAACTAAAGGCTGCTACTAATGCTAATGCTACATGCTAATGATGGGTTTGTTAAAGTCCTCATGCTATGTTATCCATTTAAAGACAAGGATAATGTGTAATGAGAATGGTTAGTGTGTTAACCACGCATGCCTAATGTTGAGACTAGAGACAAGCATTCCGTTAAGCTGAGATAGAAACACATGATTTGAATGCAGCCAACCCCATGATACATTTGAGATCTTTTAAATAATGTTGCAAAGTGATTGTAAAATATTACTTATATAATTTAGAATGGGTGATGGCCATGAAGAAAACAGTACTTGACAGATTCAGAATATAGTTCTATAGTTGCACTTAAAGGTCCTCTTTAACAACAATATAGGTCACAGATATACACATAAAACATGCGTCTGAGCCCTGTTCCAAAAGGGCTGATTCTGTGTCTGTAGCTTTAAATGCGAATGAGCGGCTGCTGGCCACGCCCCTCTGATAAGTGATTGGTTTAAAAAAACACAATGGTGCTCTAGGAGGAGATTCAGGTGATAAGGTGGGGGGGGGGGGGGGGGGGACCTTGGTTGGTTATTGGCTAATGACAATCACAAAGTGGCCAAAATCTGATCAGCTCATTTTCAGACAGGTTTTTATAGAAATGGATCAGGACAAAAAGAGAGGGTTCCTTTTTCCCTGAAACATTCAGAGTCTCTTAACACAGAAGAGACACATATTAATAAAAGACATGACAAGGTGGATTTTGCATAATAGGTGACCTTTAAGCTTTATAAACATGTGTCCCCATTGTTTACATTCTACTGATAATGACACCTTTCTAAAGACTTGAAAAGCCCTCTGCAGTTAGAGCAGTGTCTGAAGATCAGGCACTGCTCTGCTGATGTCAGCTGGCCACAGGGGGTCATGATGTTAAGAGGGTTGTTGTGGGGGGGGTGGTTACAGGGAGAGGACAGTAGGTGAAGGTCAGGGCCCGCTCTGTGAACACGCTGTGAGGGAAGAAGACCCCCGGCACGACTGAGGAGACTTTAGGGAGCATTTGGGGATACTGAGAATAAACTCGCAGCACACATCATGGACTTCTCCATGTCTAAGGTATTCACAGTAATATACTACACAGCACATTTTGAAGATCAATATCATCATAAGATTATTTACAGCTCAAGGACTATGCTTCAATTTCCTGAAGCCGGTGCAAAGAAATAAAAACGTTTTCGTTGTATTTCTAAGGGACCATTTAGGACAAACAAAGTTCATTTGACTACTAGAAGTGCATTCATGAATACAGTGCCTTCAATATGAATGACTGCATCATGTTACACTAAAACTGAGGGTGTCAGATGGAGTCTGAATAAACACTTTTCCCAGATGAGTGTTTTAACGAAAGCTTTGCTCTGGTTCCACGATAGTTGACTGCTTCAAATAATATTTCAATGAAAACAAAAACTGCACTATACATTTTTATATGTAAGTTTTATTGAAACACTCATTTATCTTTCATGAGTTACACAAGTTTACATAAAGTTGAACAGATATTCATAAACAGTTATCTCACTTCGTTTTGTATAGTTACCCACTTTAATATATGAACATATGTTTGATGGTATATATTAAAAAAGAACAAATACTATATTATACTAATACTAATATACAGTTTATAAATATATACAGACACACACATGCATACAGTATATGCACGCATATATATATATATGCATATATATATGCGTGCATATATGCATATATATGTGTATATATACGCATATTTATATATATATGCATATATTCACGCATATATATATATATATTTAGTTTTTTTCTTTCTTGAATATACTATAATATACTTACTTATTATTTCTATTTGTTTAATATATATGTTTATATTTTAATTGGAAATAACCCAGTACTGAGATATTTTTGGAAATTAAATTAGAATCCATAAAACAGCTTGCGTTTGGATTCTGGTTACGGCCGACCGGCTATTTGGAGTGGAATGCAGCCCATCCACGGCAGTAAGCCCAAACAGTAATCGAATGCGCCACTTCCGGCTGACAGCTCTGTCTTCGCTAAAACGTGTTAACATTCTCATTGGTGAGATTGGTGATCATCACCAATCAATCTCACAGATTTCAGCAAGGCCCCCCCCTCTCCAGCAATAGATTGATCTGATTGGCAGATTCAAATGTGCGTTGCCGCCTCTGTCTGTTGATGATGGCGCTGTCAAAGAGAAAGCATTCATCAGGTGCTTCGAAACGGAAAACGAAACGAGAGGAAAATACTGCACGAGTCAGGTATGAGTGTGAGCATTTAAAACTATTTTAAATTGAAATAATTCTGCATGTACACTACAAGCAGTCTAGTTGCGTAATCCGTATGTCCCGTCTCTCGGCACTACAACAGCTACATTAGCTAACATTAGTTAAATTAGCTATGTTAGTTCCCTTGTGTATAAGTGTATAACCGGTCCGCAGCTTTGTGAACATTCACTTTCGAAGATTTTCGATGTTACAGTCAACTGAAGTTGACCCAAAACAGCCATAAATAGCGGACCTTTAGATCGCTAACATTTAGCATAAGTCAATGGCGTTTAACATAGCGGAAATTAGCATCGCGGCTAACGGACATTTTCTGACTGGTGAAGATGATGAGCTGGTTAAGTAATGTAACCACAGTTAGCCTATGTGTTCTGATGTTAGTAACTATGTAAGCTAACATTAGTTAGGCTATGTGTTGTGGACTAATGCATTCAAGTTAGTTCACATTTTAGTTCTTATTGCCCCTGCTGACAATTGTGTGGATAATATGTAGCCTATACAGTCAATGGAATTTCACATTTTGCTGTATGTTATTTATGTATGTTATTTTAATGTTGATCCATAATACTATAACTATATATTTTACAGGAGCATTGTTGAAATTCATAGGTCGAACTAAGCCTGCAGAACCACACGTCAAGAGGACAGAGGAGCCAGAACGCAGTGGTGAGGAACGCACTGTCATTTCATTTCACTGTAATTTTTAAAGTTTTCACATATCACTTTATTCACTATTCAGCTTAGTATTCAGTTATTTTATTACTGGTACTGCTAATTGCACTATGCATATTGTTGTATATTGTATATACGTATGTATTTACTACAACTACTTGCATAATTGAGGGTTGTAGCTTTGTGTCAGTGCATGTTTCAGGGTTTTTCTATGCCTTTGTTCATCTAAATTCTAATACTCATAGGCGACTAGAACTCCTGCCGATGTCGAGGCCCAGTTCTCCCTTCCCACCACCCCAGGCTCATTGTGCTAGTTAAATCTCTCATTCAATAAAAGTAGTCTTTTCAAGGTGGGGTAGGTAATTTTGGAGAAACCAGCTCGAGTGCGCTAGAATTTGAAAATACACTGCCGGAAAAAATCTGCCACTTCCTTACAGAGCCCCTCCTCCAACACACAAACGTGCACATGACCAATGAGGGCACGAGATAAGTTTGTGCACAGATGGAAGGCTGACAGGCAGGTAGGCCATCCAGTTATTTTAGCTGGGCCGGCTAAAATGATTGGTCGTGCTTTCTTCCGTACTACGGCTTCCACAGATGACATTTTCTTATGGATTTTGTGTCAAAGCACTTAAGATATTCATTGCTATCAGGATGTTAAGAACATTCCATGGAATATAACAAAAAGTGTATCTTGAGCCGGTTTCTCAAACTTACCTACCCTACCTTTTAAAGATGAATGCAATTACATTTTAAAACGTTTTAAACAGAACTGTTACAGATGCAGATGCTTGGTCCAAATTCCATAAAACATACCACACTAACGGAGCGTCCACACAGCATCGTGCGTTGACGCTTGGAGGTGGGCGTGTCTGAAGCTTGGGGATTTTTTGCGAGCAACGCGACCAACAACCAATCACATGAATCTCCCGCCCCCGACATACAAAGCAATAACAATGTTAAAACGAAGTAAACTGGATATAAAATCCCCAAACAGGCGAAAACCTACCAGTTTCACCCACTGTCTCTGCCTCCTCCCTCCATGCCTGGTTCCTCCGGTTTGTATCCCGGGAGATGAACAGAGACTGATCATACAGCACCGGGTGATTCACTACCGCTATAATGAATTTTCCCTCCATTTTTTGGAATATGAGGAAATGACCTGCGTAGGCTCTCCCAGCATACACGCGGTTTGATTGGCTAGCGCTTGTACTGGCAGATTTGCATAAACGGGATTTCATTGGCTGACGCTTCTGCCGAGGCGCCAAAAGTTGAACATTGCTCAACTTTTGAAGCGAGCAACGCCAGCAACGCTCCACGTCGCTTCCCAAAATGCAGTTCGGCTAAAAGTGACGTCACCCCATTCAAAGTGAATGGGCAGAAGCGTTGGAAGCTTCAACGCACACTGCTGTGTGGACGGGCCGTCAGCCGAAAATGTACAAAGCCTATTCTTCCACTATTTGCATTCCCACATTATTCACCAAGCCAGCCCATGCTTTAATATAGATATTATGGATATTGTTATAATTCCTGCTGTCGTTTGTGAACTTCTAATTATTTGTAATTGTTCTGTTCCACAGATGCTGTAGCAAACCACCATCCAGGGATCAAGACATCAGATATAAGAAAATCCATTAACACAAGAATTTGTGAGTTAAGGCACCAGGTGAAGCGAAAAAACAAGATGGACGATTAAATAGGGTACAAGACTGTTTTTTTTGGCCCTGTTCAGGACCTTGTTTTTGATCAGCTCATGTTTAAAGTTGTCACCAGGTGAAACAAAAAACAAGATTGTTAAATAGGATAACAGACTGCTCTTTTTGGCCCTGTATGAAATAACAATGCATCATTTATTAACTATACCTATACAAAATGTAATACATTTTCCCTTCATTATGTAATAACACCTCCTTTTGTAATAACTTGCCCACTATGTAGTAAACAAGTTCAATGCAAATATGTAATACATGTCGCCACATTTTGAAATATATTATTACATATTGCAGTGGTTATTACAAAATTAGTTGCAAACAATAACATTACAACTGTTTATTTATTCAACCATGAATCATCCTTACTCATAATTAATTTAAAAATATTTCAGTAGAATATCTTTCATTGGCCAAAACTAGATCAAGTGTTCATTCATTAGCCACCATGTATATCAACATCAATTTTGGGATATATTTACAGTTTGGTTACATAATGAATATTACAGTTTTTTAGAAGGGCAACTCACGCATTTTGTAATAATTTATTACAAAATGTAGGGAAATGTATTTTATATTGCGTTCAGGCTGTTGATTACAGAATGCAGCAGATTATTACAAAATGTGGGTTTTATTACATAATTACGTGAAAATTGTCTTGAGTCATTACATAATGTGTTTAAAGGCTTTTATTCTTTCCTTGTCCTTCTTTTAATGAGTATGTTGATAACTGTTACACATTCACATAGAAAAAAAACAATTCAAGATTTGTTTTACCAGAACATGCATTTCTCCTCATTGTGAACATATATTGCACTCATGGTCGCAATATATGGTACGTACATGGTCTTTTATAAATCTGAATATATATATATATATATAGTGCATACATGTCCCCATATAATTGTGAATATATAGTACATGCATGTCCCCATATAATTGTGAATATATATATATATATATAGTACATACATGTCCTCATATAATTGTGAATATATACTACATACATCCATCCATCCATCCATCTTCTTCCGCTTATCCGTGGTCGGGTCGCGGGGGTAGCAGTTCCAGCAGAGAGCCCCAAACTTCCTTTTCCCTGGCGACATCAACCAGCTCTGACTGGGGGATCCCAAGGCGCTCCCAGGCCAGCGAAGAGATATAATCCCTCCACCTGGTCCTAGGTCTACCCCTTGGTCTCTTCCCAGCTGGACGTGCCTGGAACACCTCCCTAGGGAGGCGCCCAGGTGGCATCCTAACTAGGTGACCGAACCACCTCAACTGGCTCCTTTCGACGCGAAGGAGGAGCGGCTCAACTCCGAGTCCCTCCCGGATGACCGAACTTCTCACCTTATCCCTAAGGGAGACACCAGCCACCCTGCGGAGAAAACCCATCTCTGCCGCTTGTATCCGCGATCTCGTTCTTTCGGTCATGACCCATCCTTCATGACCATAGGTGAGGGTAGGAACGAAAATGGCCCGGTAGACAGAGAGCTTTGCCTTCTGGCTCAGCTCCCTTTTCGTCACAACGGTGCGGTAAAGCGACTGCAGTACCGCTCCCGCCGCTGCTCCGATTCTCCGGCCCATCTCACGCTCCATTGTTCCCTCACTCGAGAACAAAACCCCGAGATACTTGAACTCCTTCACTTGGGGTAAGGACTCATTCCCTACTTGGAGTGGACAGTCCATCGGTTTCCTGCTGAGAACCATGGCCTCAGATTTGGAGGTGCTGATCCTCATCCCAGCCGCTTCACACTTGGTTGCGAACCGATCCAGTGAGTGCTGAAGGTCGCAGCCCGATGAAGCCATCAGAACCACATCATCTGCAAAAAGCAGTGGTGCAATCCTTAGTCCACCGAACTGCAGAGCCCCTCCCCCATGACTACGCCTCGAAATCCGATCCATGTATATTACAAACAGGATTGGTGACAAAGCGCAGCCCTGGCGGAGGCCAACCCTCACCGAAAATGGGTCCGACTTACTGCCGAGGACCCGGACACAGCTCTCACTTTGGGAGTACAGAGATTGGATGGCCCTCAGTAGAGACCCCCTCACCCCATACTCCCGCAGCACCTCCCACAGTAACTCCCTGGGAACCCGGTCATACGCCTTCTCCAAGTCCACAAAACACTTGTAGACCGGATAAGCGTACTCCCAGGCCTCCTCCAGGATCCTTGCGAGAGTAAAAAGCTGATCCGTCGTTCCACGACCAGGACGGAATCCGCATTGTTCCTCCTCAATCTGAGGTTCGAAAATCGGCCTGACCCTCCTTTCGAGTACCTTAGAGTAAACTTTCCCGGGGAGGCTGAGTAGTGTGATGCCTCTGTAATTGGCACACACCCTCTGATCCCCCTTTTTAAAAAGGGGAACCACCACCCCGGTCTGCCACTCCTTCGGTACTGTTTCCGACTTCCACGCAATGTTGATGAGACGTGTCAACCATGACAGTCCCTCAACACCCAGAGCCTTCAGCATTTCTGGGCGGATCTCATCCACCCCCGGGGCTTTGCCACTGTGGAGTTGTTTAACAACCTCAGTGACCTCCCCCCGGGAGATTGGTGTTGATCCCCCGTCATACTCCAGCTCTGCCTCTAACATAGAGGGTGGAGTTGTCGGGTTCAGGAGTTCCTCAAAGTGTTCCTTCCAACGCCCTAACACTCCATCAGTTGAGGTCAACAACGTCCCATCCTTACTGTACACAGCTTGGATGGTTCCCTGCTTCCCCCTCCTGAGGTGTCGGACAGTTTTCCAGAACAACTTTGGTGCCGCCCGAAAGTCCTTCTCCATGTCTTCTCCGAACTTCTCCCACACCCGCTGCTTTGCCTCGGCCACGGATGAGGCTGCTGCCCTTCGGGCCTGTCGGTACCTTACAACTGCCTCGGGAGTCCCCCGGGATAACAAATCCCTGAAGGCCTCCTTCTTCAGTCGGACGGCTTCCCTGACCACCGGTGTCCACCAGGAGGTTCGAGGGTTACCGCCCCTTGAGGCACCTAGGACTTTGAGACCACAGCTCCCCGCCGCGGCTTCGGCAATAGAGGCTTTGAACACTGACCACTCTGGTTCAATGTCCTCAACCTCCACAGGAATGCCTGAAAAGCCCCGCCGGAGGTGTGAGTTGAAGGCCTCCTGAACTTGGGCCTCCTCCAGGCCTCAGGTCCGATGATACGATAACGAAATCGATCATGGACCTTCTGCCTAGGGTGCTCTGGTACCACGTACACTTATGAGCATCCTTATGTTCGAACATGGTGTTTGTTATGGCCAATCCATGACTAGCACAGAAGTCCAGTAACAAACCACCACTCCGGTTCAGATCAGGGGGGCCGTTCCTCCCAATCACGCCCCTCCAAGTGTCTCCATCATTGCCCACATGTGCGTTGAAGTCTCCCAGCAAGACTAAAGAGTCCCCTTCAGGAGCCCCATACAGGACTCTTTCCAGAGTCTCCAAGAAGGCCGTATACTCTGAATTGCTGTTGGGTGCATAAGCACACACAACAGTCAGAGTTTTCCCCCCCATAACCCGCAGGCGTAGGGAGGTGACCCTCTCGTCCACTGGGGTAAACTCCAACAACGAAGCACCCAACCGGGGACTTGTGAGTATCCCCACACCCGCCCGGCGCTTCACACCTTGAGCAACTCCGGAGAAGAATAGAGTCCAACCCCTATCCAGAAGTAAGGTTCCAGAGCCGACGCTGAAGAACCAGCACCTTACCGTGAAAAAAACACTGTATGTATACTACATACATGTCCCCATATAAATCTGAATATATATACTACATACATGTCCCCATATAAATCTGAATATATATACTACATACATGTCGCCATATAAATCTGAATATATATATATACTACATACAGTGGGGCAAAAAAGTATTTAGTCAGCCACCAATTGTGCAAGTTCTCCCACTTAAAAAGACGAGAGGCCTGTTATTTTCATCCTAGGTACACTTCATCTATGAGAGACAGAATGGGGGGAAACAATCCAGGAAATCACATTCTGATTTTTAAAGAATGTATTTGCAAATGATGGTGGAAAATAAGTATTTGGTCAATAACAAAAGTTAATATCAATACTTTGTTATATACCCTTTGTTGGCAATGACAGAGGTCAAACGTTTTCTGTAAGTCTTCACAAGGTTTTCACACACTGTTGCTGGTATTTTGGCCCATTCCTCCATGCAGATCTCCTCTAGAGCAGTGATGTTTTGGGGCTGTCGCTGGGCAACACGGACTTTCAACTCCCTCCAAAGATTTTCTATGGGGTTGAGATCTGGAGACTGGCTAGGCCACTCCAGGACCTTGAAATGCTTCTTACGAAGCCACTCCTTCGTTGCCCGGGCAGTGTGTTTGGGATCATTGTCATGCTGAAAGACCCAGCCACGTTTCATCTTCAATGCCCTTGCTGATGGAAGGAGGTTGTCACTCAAAATCTCACGATACATGGCCCCATTCATTCTTTCCTTTACACGGATCAGTGGTCCTGGTCCCTTTGCAGAAAAACAGCCCCAAAGCATGATGTTTCCACCCCCAAGTTTCACAGTAGGTATGGTGTTCTTTGGATGCAACTCAGCATTCTTTCTCCTCCAAACACGTCTAGTTGAGTTTTTATCAAAAAGTTCTATTTTGGTTTCATCTGACCATATGACATTCTCCCAATCCTCTTCTGGATCATCTAAATGCTCTCTAGCAAACTTCAGACGGGCCTGGACATGTACTGGCTTAAGCAGGGGGACACGTCTGGCACTGCAGGATTTGAGTCCCTGGCGGCGTAGTGTGTTACTGATGGTAGCCTTTGTTACTTTGGTCCCAGCTCTCTGCAGGTCATTGACTAGGTTCTGGGATCTTTGCTCACCGTTCTTGTGATCATTTTGACCCCATGGGGTGAGATCTTGCGTGGAGCCCCAGATCGAGGGAGATTATCAGTGGTCTTGTATGTCTTCCATTTTCTAATAATTGCTCCCACAGTTGATTTCTTCACACCAAGCTGCTTACCTATTGCAGATTCAGTCTTCCCAGCCTGGTGTAGGTCTACAATTTTGTTTCTGGTGTCCTATGACAGCTCTTTGGTCTTGGCCATAGTGGAGTTTGGAGTGTGACTGTTTGAGGTTGTGGACAGGTGTTTTTTATACTGATAACGAGTTCAAACAGGTTCCATTAATACAGTTAACAAGTGGAGGACAGAGGAGGCTCTTAAAGAAGAAGTTACAGGTCTGTGAGAGCCAGAAATCTTGTTTGTTTGTAGGTGACCAAATACTTATTTTACCGAGGAATTTACCAATGAATTCATTAAAAATCCTACAATGTGATTTCCTGGATTCTTTACCCCCATTCTGTCTCTTATAGATGAAGTGTACCTAGGATGAAAATTACAGGCCTCTCATCTTTTTAAGTGGGAGAACTTGCACAATTGGTGGCTGACTAAATACTTTTTTGCCCCACTGTACATGTCCCCATATAATTGTGAATATATAATACATACATGTCCCCATATAAATGTTAATATATAGTAAATGTATGTTCACATATATACACAACCAATATATTATATATATTTACATATATTACTCAATATATGGAAAGCGGCAATTACTGATGTATTATCCCATATATTGCAATATATTATTCTATATATCAATATATTGTAATACATTAACACACAATATATGATTCTATATATCAATATATTGTAATATATTAATACAATATATTATTCTATATATCTTCAATATATTTTGTAGATATGAATAAATATGTTTTTCATGTTGATTATTAATCAGTATCAGTTGGTGTAGCCAACAGCAAGATTTCCTTTATTAAATATTTTCAATTATCCAGTAAATCAGAAAACAAAATAATGCAATATATTGACAGTTAATATATGGGGAAATATATTTTCTTTGCGTAAGAGAGTACTGCATGTGTCCAATCAGGACAATGTTAGAGCCGTTCATGTAGATCAGGGGGGGCGAACTCATTTTTGTTCAGGGGCCACATAAAGACACATGTGGGCCGGATCAGAGCTAATAACATATAAATAACAACAATTCAATATATTTCCCTTTGTTTTAGTGCAAAAAAGTACGTTCGGAAAATGTTCACATTTAATGAACTATCTTTTTACAAAACATTATGAACAACCTGAAATGTCTTAAGAAAGACAGTTCATGTCGTAATTTTGACCCTTTGCAAAGTCATCCCGGGCCGTTTGTTTGACACCCCTGATGTGGATGAACTGTGGATCTTCTGCTGTAGCAGAACACCATGTCGTGGCAGGGCTAGTGGAGCCCGGCAGAAAGGAGACGTACTACGATGTAACGAGATCAAGAGAAGATGACACCTGGCTGTTTCTCTTAATCAAACTCATCTCAGCTCTGATCTGCGTAGACCAACAATTAGCTCCAGCTGTTTTCAGTCCTGAAACATCAGAGGTGCTGGTGTCTCTTTCATTAGTGTGTGGTTTATTTTTGAAAGTCTTCAAATACCACCACAGCTGGGCTCTGTATAGCCCTGTCCAAGGTCCTGATCTAAACCAAGACCTTGGGGAGATTCTGCCACCACTTAATAATAATAATAATAATAATAATAGATTTAATTTGCTAGCGCTTTTACAGGTGCTCAAAGACGCCTTACAGATATAGTGAAGGGAAAAGGAAGGAACAACAAATAAATATATAGTAAACAATCACACATTAAAAGCCAGATTGAAGAGGTGAGTTTTTGTAAGTTTTTTGAAGGTGGTGAGGTCAGTGCAGTCTCTGATGGGTTGGGGGAGTGAGTTCCAGAGGGAGGGGGCAGCGACGGAGAAGGCTCTGTCCTCCCAGGTCCGGTGATTGGTGCGGGTGGGGATAGATAGGAGGTTGGCTTCTGATGAGCGGAGGCAGCGGGAAGGGGCGTGGTGGTGCAGCAAGTCTGTGAGGTAGGGGGGGGGGGGCCTGATTGTTGAGGGCTTTGTGAGTAATGAGGAGGACTTTGAAGTTGAGTCTTTGACGGACGGGGAGCCAGTGGAGGTTCTGGAGTACGGTAGTGATGTGGTCTCGGGAGCGGGTGTGGGTGAGGAGGCGGGCAGCAGAGTTCTGGATATGTTGGAGTTTATTGATTAGGTTGGATGGTATGCCGTAGAGGATGCTATTGCAGTAGTCGAGTCGTGAAGTGATGAATGCATGAATCAGGGTTTCAGCAGCAGAGGAGGAGAGTGATGGGCGGAGACGGGCAATGTTTTTGAGGTGGAAAAAGGCAGTCCTGGTGATGTGATTTATGTGGTGGTTGAATTTGAGCTGACTGTCGAAGATGACTCCGAGTTTGCGGATGTGAGGGGGGGGAGATAGAGTGTGGCTGTCAATGGTGAAGTTGAAATTCTGGATGTCTTTGATACAGGATGGGGGGCCAATGATGATGATGTCTGATTTGGCACTGTTCAGTTGGAGATAGTTTGTTTGCATCCATGCTTTTATTTCTGAGAGACAGTTGGTGAGAGTGGAGTGTGTTGTGGGGGTGATAGATTTTGTTGAGATATAAAGTTGGATGTCATCGGCGTAGCAGTGAAATTGAAGGTTGTGGCGACGAATTATTTTGCCAAGGGGGAGCATGTAGAGGATGAAGAGGAGGGAGCCAAGCACCGAACCCTGGGGGACGCCTTGGGACAGAGGAGCAGTGGAGGAGGTGCAGTTGTTGATGTTGATAAACTGATGTCTGTCGGTGAGGTAGGATTTCAGCCAGGAGAGTGCAGTGTCGGTGATGTTGAGTGATGATTCGAGGAGGGACAGCAGGATGGTGTGGTTGATGGTATCGAATGCTGCGGTGAGGTCGAGGAGGATGAGGATGTTAAGGTTGCCGGAGTCAGAGGAGAGGAGGAGGTCGTTTGTGATTTTGAGAAGAGCTGTTTCGGTGCTGTGTTTTGATCGGAAACCGGATTGAAATGGCTCAAAGAGATCATTGGAGCTGAGGTGGGCTTTAAGTTGTGAGGCAACGACACGTTCAAGTATTTTTGACAGAAAGGGGAGATTTGAGATGGGCCGGAAGTTGGACATGATGTCAGGTGTGAGTCCAGGTCTTTTGAGAATGGGTGTGACAGTAGCCAGTTTGAGAGAGGGGGGAACTGATCCAGATCTGAGGGAGGAGTTAATGATGGTGGCGATGAGTTGGGAGATGGCAGGGAGGCTCTCTTTAACAAATTTGGAGGGCATTGGGTCAAGTGTGCAGGTGGAGTTAATTCCAGTCATGAAGTCGGACAGTTGCATGGGGGTCACAGGGGAGAAGTGGGACAGGGGGTGTGAGGTGAAGGGGGGGGTGCCAGGAGGGAAGGTGGGGGGTGCTGATGAGGGTGTCAGATTGCTGTAAATGTTGCTGATTTTGGTTTGGAAAAATGAGAGGAAGGAGTTGCACTGTTCGGTGGTGAAGGATGAGGTGGCGTTGTCACAGGGTTTGAGAAGTTTGCTGATGGTGGAGAACAGATGCTTGGGGTTGCTGGAGCCGGACTGAATGAGTTGTGAGTAGTAATTAGACCGGGCTGCTTTGAGTGCGTTACTGTACTGCTGGAGATAGTCTTTGTAGATTTGAAGATGGACTGTTAGTGTGGTTTTCTTGTGTTGGCGTTCAAGTTGACGTTTCCTTGATTTGATTTGGCAGAGTTCGGGGGTATACCAGGGGGCGGAGTGTATTGTGAGGGCCAGTTCATTGAGACAGAAGGAGAGGGTGCTGTTATAATAGTCCACAAGTTCAGATGGGTTTTCAGAAAGTGGGGGAGGGAGACAGACATCTTGCAGGTAATGGAGGCAGTGATTGCTGAAGGTGAGATGGATTTGAGATTTCTGTAGGTTATTGTGCGTTTTTGCTTTTGGGCGGGGATGGGGATGTTGATGTCCATGATGATGGCCAGGTGATCAGAGATGTGGAGATTGAGGCTGGACAGATGATGGATGGTGAGACCAGTGGAGCAGACCAAGTCCAGGATGTGACCACGGCTGTGTGTTGGGAAGTTGATGTCTTGAGAGAAGTTGCAGCAGTGAAGGGTTCCCTAAATTCAGAGGCATATTTGCAGGTCGGGTCGTCAACATGAATGTTAAAATCACCTAAGAGGAGAACAGATGGGGATATGGCAGAAAGCTGAGTGAGAATGTCAGAGAGAAAGGAGAGAAAGGAGGGGTTTGGCTTCAGGGGACGGTAGATGATGGCTGTGACCAGGGGAGTGGGACCAGATAGTTTAAAGATCAGGTGTTCAAATGAAGAAACATCAGGGATGGGGATTATGGTAGCTTTGATTTCCTTTCTGATAATAGCAGCTATACCACCACCCCGCCCTTGTGGGCGAGGTTTGTCAATGTATGTGAATCCTGCTGGGGTGATTTGATTTAAAGAAAAATAGTCCAGGGGTTTTTGCCATGTTTCGGTCAGATACAGAAAGTCCAGGTTATTGTCTTTAATGAATTCATTTAGAATGTGGCTTTTATTGTGGATGGAGCGTGTGTTGAGCAGGGCTGCTCTGAGGTGACGTTGCATTGGGGGGGTTGTGTGGACCGGGGGAGTGGAAGGAGATTGGTCAGATTCACGTGTTGTTTGTTGTGATGGTGTAGTGTGGGCGTGTGACAGGACCGAATGGACGGGATGGAGTGTGGAGACGTGGAATGAAATAAAAACGTACGGCCAGAGCCTCTGTGTGAAGGACGGCGTTTGCGGAGTATTTCATAATCTGCGAGGATGTCCATGCAGTCCGGACGCAGGCGGTTATTGAAGGAGTGGAGATCTGACAGGGAGTAGAGCGGCGGCATGATCCGGTGAAGTGGCGCTAGCACGGAGCTAGCTAATGCTGGGGACCCGGGCAGCAGAGACCAGGAGCCGGATGACCATGGAAGAAGGAGCGGTGTGAGTCCAGATAAAATGAGAATTATAATCCACAGCATATCAGGAGAATAATTCCAGTGGTTTTCAGAGGAGAATGGAAGGAGGTGCTGACAGCCTGGTGCAGAGTGGGAGCCAGGTGGCCAGCCTACTAGCTGGTTAGCTAGCTTGATAGCCACCGGCTGTAGGCGGCAGGGAGAGACGATGTCAGCGGGGAAGCCGGCTTATCGCAGCGGGATGGGAAGACCCACACGAGCCGCGGAGTTAGGGTGGAGTTAGGGTGGAGTTGGGGTGGAGTTGGGGTGGAGACAGAAATGTTAGCTCAGCAGACTTCAGGGAGCCGAGGAGCCTGCTAGGTCGGATAATGCTAGCTGGCTAGCGGGCTAGGGACCGGTGAGCAGGAAAGAGCCAGCAGGTAGGAGATGACAACACATTTATCTGTGTTGATTCGAGATAGAGATGCTGCTATTTTTGCTAATGACTGACTTTTAAAAAGTAGAGAGCCAGACAGGAGAGGTTCTGATCTGGACTAAAAACTATATTTGGGGCGGAGGAGCGGCGAACAAACAACGCCAGCACCCTCGGCGACCCGGGAAAATATTACTTTGAAGTGTTTTAATCCAGAGCAGGGGGCTTTGCAACGCATCACAGGATTCTTTACTGTATCCACAAAATACAACCTTCAGAAAAGAAGGTCTAACAGTCATGAGACAACTAGAGTGTTTTGTAAAACCTCTTCCAGTTCATGTGTTTTCACAACAGTCCACAGACGGAAACCTTATCACTGCTCCCCTGCTGTACCTCCCAAACATGATTCTACTCTTTCCTGCACAGATAGGAGTCATACACCTACTCACACAGCTACACACAGCTACACACAGCTACACACAGCTACCTACAGTACATACACCGACACACACTGCGGTCAAAGGGATTTATGCATGTCTTTTATAGTGCAATGTGGGGGGGTTTAATGCCTCAATGAGCCTCACCACGCACACACACACGCACGCGCACAACACACACACACACACACACACACACACACACACACACACACACACACACAGCTCATCACCAGTATAAGACACCCATGAGACACAGAGTGTGGTGTTAGTCGTTCTGCGGGGTCAGAGGAAGGCAGATATCTGAGGTTATCTTTCTAACTGATGAGTTCATGATGGATTATTTGAGTAGTAATTACAGGAGTACTGCACACTGCTAGCTTGGTCCACCTGCATGTGGTCACATATAAGCTGTGTGTCTATATAATATGAGGAGGGAACAATGTGTCTCAGTGGGCTCTACCTCCCTTGGTCATAAAGACATACATCTCCACATGCTATGGGAAACATTGCTCCCTGATTTTCAATTATTTCAGAAACCACATCCTCATGATTGAATGTACCACTGCCTGATGGGTATCATCAATCACAAATCCTACAAGGAATCTCTTCCTTGCTTTGACTCAAACTGTCAGGAGCACGGGAGAACACATGGGAGCAGTCTCTGCTTGAGACCGTTTTATGGACCTGTTTCACAAGCAAGTTTTTCAGAACCAAATGGAGGATTGCTGGTTGTAAGTGGCTACCCAGGACAAAGGTCAAACACTAGATGGCCACCTGTTGTCATGATAGGAACCATGTGGCTTTCACATGTTGAAATGCTAGCTCAGCAGAAAGAGGAGGACAGTGTTAGACTGAACAGAAAGGAGGGGGGAGATAGTACAACAGAAATAACTAAAAGTTATGAGCATTCAATGCGGCACTGACATCTCTGAGGTTCCTGAACTGAGGAGTGATCATATACAATAATCATATTGTTCGAGTCATTTTAATTCCTTGTACAGAAAAAGGTATCACAAGTTCTGAGGCATTGATGGATGGTTAAAGTGCTGAGGGATTACGTTTAATGCAAAACTGTTTCCATTCATTTCTAACTTATTTGCGACTGCGTGCTCGCACAGATCGCAGTTTGTATCTCCAATAAGGGAGAACACCTTTATTAATCACACCTAGGGAATATTATCAATCATTTTAGAGCCTGTAAACATGACAATATTCATTATATATCTGAAGTGTTTCAGTAGTTTGAACCTGATGCAGACCAGGGCACCGCCCTCCCTAAACCACACACAAAAACATTATTATTATTAATAATAATAATAATAATAATAATTATACTAATTAATTATATAAATTCTCATTATTTGTGTGTTTAAAATATGGAATGCACCCAGAAATATGTGTAAAATATGATTTAAAAATAATTTGCACAATATATATGCTTTTCCTAGTACACTGTATGACTGAAGTACTGTTCTGAAATCGCCCCACGGAAGTGGGTCTCTGTGGCAGGTTAGCCAACTGCTAATTCAAGATATGAACATATGTGATAAAACGGTAGCCAATCAGCGTCCTCAAAACTACTTCCGGAGGGGCGATTATTGTATCGCCCCAAGTAAGCAACTGCTAAGCAGCTGGACAACGGCCACAGGATTGCGGTGAGGAAACACAATGAGAGGTGGATAAAAACAGGCATATTTTATCCAAAATAATGACGTTTTGTGGGGCTTTTGAGTTGGCTTTGTGTGGGCTTGACGAGACTCTTCAGTCAACCCTGGCATTTTCAGGGGATTGGTGGATTTAGGTTCCTCCCTGCACTCTGTGCTGGAGGAGCACCTGAAGACCGCCACCGTTTTTAAAGGCACGTCAAAGACGTACACCACATTGATTTTAAGAATAAGAACAATTATTATTAGTTTGTTACATCTTCAGCTTTTTGTATTACTGTTGATTATACCGTTGTTCTGTAATATATATATATATATATATATATATATATATATATATGTGTATATTTATTTACATACATATACATATATCATATATCATATATATATATCATATATTTCCATACATATATATGATATACATCATATATATACATATACATTCATATATGTATGCAAGTATTGCTAATGCCATTGTTTTTAAGTTTGTGTACAAAGTCCTCAGTCTCAAATGCTTCAATTGTTTATGGAGGCATTGAAATGTAAGACTGGTAAATGAACACTGAAAACTCCTGGTGTCTTGTTTGCTGAGATGGATTGCATGTGGCACAGCCCTACCTAGAGAACATTCCACCAGCCGCCACTGATGCAGACCCTGGTGTTTATATCCTGTTTTTACTAAGAGAGACCTATATCCATATTACAACATAATGATTTCATGGCCTGAACGCAAGACAGAAATAAGCTCCAAGAACCCCTGTTCTGTAACTATAGCCTGGACCCAGCTACAAAGTTTGCTGTATGCTGCAAGAAGCTACCGGTCATGTACATTCATTTATGTAGAGCATTGCTCTTGGATTCAACCTTCATTTGTAAGATTGTGTGTGTGTGTTTGTGTGTGTGTGTGTGTGTGTGTGTGTTTTTATTGAGTTGCATAGCCTTTCTTTAATCATTGCCCCAAATAGGCTCCAGTGCAAAGTCAACACAAGAGTTTTATAGATAAAGATGTATTTTGTTGGAGAAAACGTTGTTCAAGATATTTTTGATCAAGATAATTAATCAATTTATTTGAATGTAGTTATAACTAGCTATCATCTGATAGAGCAGATGGTAGTTCTTTTGACATGTTTCACTTTATCTATGTTCATTAGAACTCATTTGAATATCAGAGCATGTGTCAGTGGAAGCAGGTGAGAGATCAATACTGCAGTGATGACTAGTTGCTCATGCAAACACAGAGACACAAGTTCAAAAGAGCGTTACCGGAAAGCCTGCCCGTCCAGGGGGACCCTGAAAAAGGGGTGAGAGAAAGTTGGTACAAAAAAGAAAGAGTACATTTTACACATAAAGTCCTCATTACGATGTATGCTGTACCGAACCAGGCCAGACCAAATCACTTGAAGTGGTAACCATCCACACAGACACAGGCGTTTTGTAAACAGGGGATTGTCTAACTAGAAAATACAATCTGGGTAAGCACAGCTTGAATAAATTATCCAACCAGATAACCAGAAAACACACACACACACACACACACAAACACACACACACACACACACACACACACACACACACACACACACACACACACACACACACACACACACATGCACACAGTGACCGCTGTGAGTAAAGAAGAGTCTTTACATGACAAGCCAAAAGCACATAATTGTCAAAATTGGAGTTTCTGAAAGTATTGAGCCTGGCTGGATGAACTCAGCTGTGAGTCGACAAAACAGTTTGGGTGTGGAGGAAAGTAAACACTTGATTCACAAAAACACCTGTGCACGTGTGGACGAGGCCAAATTTGAACATGTAAAAACATGCTTCTATACATTCTGGTCAACAAGCATTTCATAATTTAAAAACTTCACAAAACAAGCAGTTTTTAACACTAAAACACAAACTTAATTTCACCACAAAGACTCATGCAAAGATTGGTTTTGAAAGAATGCATGCTGATAGTTTGTATGTACTGCATAACAACCCCTATTCAAAATGGGCCTGACTCTTCCTGAGTACCTTGCTAGTAATGCGGATACAATAAGTCTGTTGGCTTCCATTAAACACATTACAAAGAGACAGAATGGCTTTCAGTTAGGGCCGGGTTCTAGGAACAAGAAGGAGCTCATTGTGAAAAGTCAAGTGTGTGTTGTGTTCATTATTCTTCTGTGAGCAGCTCTTCAGTAAAGGACACAAAGGTAATTGGTTGGAAGTCAGAACAGGAACTCTTGATATTTTCCAAAAAGCTGCTGACGCTCTGCCGAGGAGAATGCTGGCATGTCATCAATATTCCTCCATGAGGAGTCCAATTAGAGTGTGTGTGTGCGTGTGTATGTGTGTGTGTGTGTGTGTGTGTGTGTGTGTGTGTGTGTGTGTGTGTGTGTGTGTGTGTGTGTGTGTGTGTGTGTGTGTGTGTGTGTGTGTGTGTGTGTGTGTGTGTGTGTGTGTGTGTGCATCAGCAAGAGAGGGGAAGTCATTCAGTCCTGAATGGTAAGTTAGTCAGACATCCAGCTCATGGATACTGGCGTTGATGTTCAAATACAAATGTTTATTTAGATATTGATAGAAAATATCTTTCTTAGGGTTAGGGTTAGGGTTAGGGTTCGGGTTAGGGTTAGGGTTAGGACATGTGATTTCATTATTGAACATACTGTAGAATGCCAGCACTGCTAGTACTACTGTACTAGATGGCCTCATTGGAAGGTAATGATGCAGATCACACCGTAATGTCCTTAGCATTTTAACTGACTACTGGTGGAGCACACAGAATGTGTTTTGGGGGATTTTCCAATGACTTAAATGTCTGAAAAACAAACCGACACACAGTGGCTTTTAAAGGCTAGGAGTTGCACATTTAGTTATTTTGTGGACGCTTCTAAGGATTTTATAAATCTTGGTGCAGTGATAATTAAATGGCTATTCACTTTTGAAATGTCACTTTTTAAGGCTTCGAATGCACAAAAACAGGTCAGCGTAATATTCCTTTTAATGATGTTCCGTTCTTCTGTTGTGTCATTGTTTCATGTGTTTAATGCCAATGTGTTCATATACTGTAGAAAAAACAGTAGCTGTGTAAAGTGCTATAAATGCAGTAGTTGCTATACAAAGACCTTTTTAGCGTGTAGGAAATCAATGTATTTTACAACAGAACTCGTATTGGGGACAGTACCACAGTGTGTTGCGGACCCTAATTGTTTTATAATTTTAAAAAAGCCACACATTTCCCAATGAAGCTGTTCTCGTGCATGTGATAGAGATGTGCTTGCCCTGCTGCTTGGCATATTATTTCCACTACCTCGGGCTGGCAGTGGGGGGGCAGCGCACCGAGGGGCACGTCCAGGTGCTGAGTGTGAACATGCTGCATGTAAGTGTCTGCCCGTTAGCTACTGGGTCTCCTGGGGCCATCTGCAGGGGGCAAAGGTCTCCCAGTGCCGGAAGGAACCCTTCACTTGAATTACACAGTAACCCTCCAACATGTGGCTCCCATTTGGCAAAGTGCTGCTGAATGAATGGGAAGGCTGGGAGTGGGGGGTATATTTGGCCAACGTATGTGGAGGGTCCCCGGGGTGCTCCCTGTTCAAGAAGTGAGTTGGGATGTAAAGAAGATAGGTTTGATTTCATCATTTGGTTAGCTAGATTGAACTAGTCAAATTCTCTTGGTAGATCAAAAGGATTCCAAAAGGTAGCAGGACATCATTTTGTTTTGAAATGTCCACATAGGTGAGTACTCCAAAGTTCACTGACAAGGCTGCTTAAAGTACAATTAAAGTCTCATCATCTCTGCTTCATCTGTTCAAACAGAATCATTAAAATGATTCGTTTCAATGTGATGCTGTAGCCATCAGATACATTTTCTGAAGGAGAGTTTGATTTATGTAGATTTTGCTTCTAGCTATAAACTCTGTTCACCTACTTTGAAATGACCGTAAGACATTCTGCTGTGATGCAGTCAGTGTTAAGAACAGAGGTCTTCAGCAGGCACCAGGGCATCAAAAAGAGTTTTGTTGTGCCATTTTGGGGGAATTGGAAAGTCTCAGGTCCTGTGGAGATGGAAGTGGAAAATCCGCCTCGCTGTCTGACCTCATGTACCTTAAGACTTCCTTTGCAGAAACTTTCCCTCAAATGTTCCAGGGAGGGATATTTTCAAACTGACACTGATCCACAGAAGTCAAACTCATAGAGGCTAGATGTCTGGAAATGTTCGGCCAATCGAGGCACAGGAGTCCGGAGCTTTCATTCTACCCAAAGCCTTCATTTAAACTATTTACTATATCTGATGTGACCCACTGTCCTGTGGCTGCAGGGGTGCATGGGGCTGGAACTGATCCCAGCATTCATTGGGCCAGAGGTGGACAGTCTGTCACACCACTGACCAACAGTTAGAGTCCTTCATCTGGGGGAAACCCACCCGGAACATGTACAGTTCAGAAACCCCTCTATACTCATCTGTCTGTCAGAGGCCACATTCACACAGGAAATGACAAAACTGCAATGATTTGCAACAATCAGAACAGTTTGGACAATGTGTAGCCTATTGGAAACCATTCCATGTATTTCATTGATGTCAGAATATAATTATGTTTGTTAATTATAATAATATAAAATAGCACTGCACATTATCACTGCATCCAGACAAGACAATAGTATGTTTTGTTTATCCATCGTATACCATAGTGCAAACAGTCACTTTACCACATGCAGGTCACACAGGGGCCAGGTACTTACTGGAGGTCCTGAAAGACAGAAGAAAAGATACATATTTAGAATGATACAACATACATTACATACAGACAGTGTGCACACATCAACTGCTTGGTTCATAGCATATTAAACATGGTGAAATGAGCCACAAGGAGCCCCAGGTGGTCTTGAGCAGGTATCTGGTTGTTAATCCAGCCAACACCCTGAGCTAAGTCCCAGTAGCCTCTATGCAGAGGAAAGTCAAAATGTACACTTTCACAGTTTAAAAAACACTCTTGCACATCAACGAGTACCGTTCAGAGTCAGGGCATTACTAACATGTTTTAGATACAAGATTCTTTCCCCACACAGATGGAGCCGATGAGACCCTTTCAAAAACACGTCAGATTCCATCATTGACATACGGCATCCTGTTTCTGTGCAGACCTTTAGTGTCTTTTAGTGTC
The DNA here is from genome assembly GCA_902827135.1 of Harpagifer antarcticus. NCBI lineage: Eukaryota > Metazoa > Chordata > Actinopteri > Perciformes > Harpagiferidae > Harpagifer > Harpagifer antarcticus. The sequence continues at coordinate 545,502 of CADEHL010000542.1, read as the reverse complement.
CTTTAGTGTCCTCATTGCTGCTGACTCTGGCAGCCTCAGCATCCTCATCCTCCTGGACCTCTCTGCAGCATTTGACACCATCTCTCACAACATCCTCCTCACCCGCCTCTCAGACCTCCTGGGTGTCACTGGCACAGCGCTGTCCTGGTTGACTTCCTACCTTCACAACAGGATACAGTTTGTCTCCATCAGTGGCTCAAACTCACCCCCGGCCCCAGTCCACCACGGTGTACCCCAGGGCTCTGTGCTTGGCCCCCTCCTGTTCACCATTTACATGCTCCCCCTCGGTCAGATCATCCGACATCATGGACTAAATTTCCACTGCTACGCTAATGATACCCAATTGTATCTCAGCACCACTCCATCCTCCCAGCTCCTCCCTCAGTCTCTCATCAACTGCCTGCATGACATCAAAACATGGATGTCTTCCAACTATCTCAAACTGAACAGCAGGAAAACAGAGCTCATGGTTGTGGCACCCAAGGCCCTGCTCCAGAAGGTTGGTGACTTCGTCCTTGAGGTTGACGGCTGCTCCATCTCCCCATCTCCTGAAGCCCGCAACCTGGGTGTCATCCTTGATTCCACCCTTTCCTTCCATTCCCACGTCAAGTCTGTGACCAAGTCGGCATTTTTCCACCTGAGGAACATTGCCAGACTCCGACCGTCACTCTCGGAGTCGGTTGCCGAAACCCTGGTGCATGCGTTTGTCACCACACGCTTGGACTACTGCAATGGTGTCCTGTTCGGGGTTCCCAACAAAACCCTGGACAGGCTCCAGTATGTCCAAAACTGTGCTGCTAGGGTCCTCACACACACAAAGCCGTGGCAGCACATCACTCCCACCCTCATCCACCTACACTGGTTGCCGGTCAAGTCCCGCATCACCTACAAAATCCTCCTCCTTACCTACAAGTCCCTCCATGCCCTTGCCCCCCAGTACCTATCGGACATCCTTCACCCACATGCCCCACCCCGGAACCTGCGGTCCTCAGACTCCGGCCTGCTTACCACCCCCCGCACCAAACTGCGAACCTTCGGGGACAGAGCCTTCAGCGTGGCAGCCCCCACCCTCTGGAACGCTCTCCCTGCGGAGATTCGCAACATCCCCACACTCGATGCCTTCAAAGGGGCCCTCAAGACCCATCTGTTTGCCAAGGCTTTCGGCCCCTAAATCGATCTGTTGTTTTGTCTGTCTGACTTTTGTTTTGTTATGTTTGTTTTTTGCCCTATTACTTGTAAAGCGACCTTGGGTCCCTTGAAAGGCGCTATATAAATCCAAGTTATTATTATTATTATTTTAAAGTCTACATATTCCATTTTGTTTTGAATACTGCTAAAATCAAGAGATGTCTCTATTCACACACACACACACACACACACACACACACACACACACACACACACACACACACACACACACACACACACACACACACACACACACACACACACACACACACACACACACACACACACACACACACACACACACACACACACACACACACACACACACACACATTTACAATTATTTGCATGAATATTGTAGTTTAGAAAAAAGGTACACAAAGTTTAAATATGGTAAAAACCTGTGTTAAAAATAAATAAAAAAGTAGTTTTATGACTATCCCCCAAAAAACTGTCAGCCCTGTAAAATAAAGCTTTTGTTAAGAAACAAACAAACAAACAAACAAGCCATAAGCTTCCCCTGACATTATCCTGAGCACACAATCAATTACTGCTGAGTCCAGACAGTCCATCCTCCAGACTGGTGTTACGCAATCACAGCCAGGTGGGAACACATCACTAAGGACAGGATGCTGTGAGAAAGGTCAGAACAAGACCCTCTCTCTGTTCTCACCAAACCCTCTATCTGTTCTCAGCAAACCCTCTATCTGTTCTCAGCAGACCCTCTCTCTGTTCTCACCAGACCCTCTCTCTGTTCTCACCAGACCCTCTCTCTGTTCTCACCAGACCCTCTCTCTGTTCTCACCAGACCCTCTCTCTGTTCTCACCAGACCCTCTCTCTGTTCTCACCAGACCCTCTCTCTGTTCTCAGCGGACCCTCTCTCTGTTCTCAGTAGACCCTCTCTCTGTTCTCACCAGACCCTCTCTCTGTTCTCAGTAGACCCTCTCTCTGTTCTCAGTAGACCCTCTCTCTGTTCTCACCAGACCCTCTCTCTGTTCTCAGTAGACCCTCTCTCTGTTCTCAGTAGACCCTCTCTCTGTTCTCAGTAGACCCTCTCTCTGTTCTCACCAGACCCTCTCTCTGTTCTCACCAGACCCTCTCTCTGTTCTCACCAGACCCTCTCTCTGTTCTCAGCGGACCCTCTCTCTGTTCTCAGTAGACCCTCTCTCTGTTCTCACCAGACCCTCTCTCTGTTCTCAGTAGTCCCTCTCTCTGTTCTCAGCAGACCCTCTCTCTGTTCTCAGCAGACTAGAGTGAAGTCGGGGTTCAGAGTTTCAGGATTGGATAACAGACAAAGAATTGGTGATAAGTTGAACTTCAATGTCCTCAAACCGAGTGAAAGACATCTATAAGAAAGGCTCAGCATGAACTACTCAGTAAAGTGAGTGCAGAGCGTGTGGTCACCCCTGCAGCCCACACCAGTTGTCCTCCCCTCCCCTCAGGGGAAGCTAAGACCTTCTCTCAATGCAACATTGGAGAAAGCCATATTCCTGTTGCATTCTGGGCCTGCCATCACATCCTGTGCAGATCCAAAGGCATTCTGGGGGCCTGGAGGAAGGCAGTTCAAATATAGAGTCTGAAGTGGCGCCTGGGGGGGGGGGGGGCAGAGGAGAACAGCTTTACATGCAACAAGCAGTGGGCACAACATGAAACAGATTAATAAACACACACACATACACGCACACACACACACACACACACACACACACACACACACACACACGTAGGGATTTGCTAGGCTGCATTAATGCCAGTAGCCCTCTCTCCTCATGCTGTCTAACACCTGTTGTCTCTTATGTAACAGCACTAGTGTCCAGATATGGAGATCTGATGTTGCATGCCAGCATGCAGAGTCATAGACGACCCCTCTCTCTGCTCCTATGGAGTCGCTCATCTACTCAACACTGATATTGAATGTTTTTAAAGCAATTATGCTAGAGCATTTCTACAACATGATAAGCCTTACCAGGCTGGGACCCCCACTGACACTCAGCCACTCTGTATGGATTACATGAATGCACACTATATAAACTATATCTTCTTTTGAATTGAAGTATTGCCAGTTCTGCACAACCCTCCAATGTACGCAAGTTACCTCTCATCCACTTTGCATAACAACACTGCACATCATTTATTTGTGTTTTATTACTCTAGTACTCAAGTACTTTGCAATAGTATACTGGACGTCGTTTTTTGGTATATCCAGAATTTATGTAAATAATGTTCTATATCTTAACGTAGAATAGTTGTTTTAAAAAATAAAAACGATAATTGTTTTTATTTGAATTTGTTGTTGTTTTTCTCACTTGTTATCTTCGTTAACTGTGTTTATGTATGCCATGTACACCGAGGCAAAGAGAGGCAAAAAGAGTAGGCCTAGCTATAAGACCCGAGGTTCTACAACATGTGCACCTCTGCATCTGCATGAAAACACAACCTTTAAATCAAACATAATAATGGCCCCTTAATATGTACCTTCCTTTCCCTCTTATGTTACAACATGTCAAGTGGTGCCATCTCAACACTATCTCTGTTCCAGCATATGGATCCAGGAATAACCCGTGGAATTTCAGTTCTGAAAATATCCAGATCCAGAAAGCGGGCACATCCTTGTTGACCCGTGCTCTCTCAGATTCCCGGCTTCTCCAGTGTCCTCCAAAACACACTGCAGCAGCCGCTTGTATTGGGTGTGAGGCTTTCATTTGGCGAGCACCAGAGAGAGATATGAGTAATAACTGTATCCAATGTAAGATCAGACAAAACACAACAAAGCCACTTTTAGTCCTGGAAGATAAACGTGTGCGTTGAGTGTTCATGCTAATGCAGGCAGACATGAGACTTGGGAACAGCTAACTGCTTCCCCATACTGACACTCTGTCACAGTTTCTCTGCTCTAATACATAAACGACTTCTGTGTTCAGAGTAACAAAGATACTAACCAAGGCTTTAATAGACAACTCTGACAAATTGACAGCGAATACAGAAACATATTATGTTTATTATATAAAGATTTATATTTGAAGCCAAGTTTAAGTTGAATTGTGAAATGATCCATGTGGCAAAGTATGAATGGTGCCTTTTGCACTGCAATGGTGCGTGAAGCGTTCTCGCATTAGCCAATCAGTGGTCAGGATCTCAGCCTGCCGTCTCTGACATTGAATCAGTAAAGCAAAAGATCAGCCGTTAGCTGTTAGCACAAAGGGGTCACAGCCTGTTGTGAGTGTGGATGGGGCAGCTACATGTTAGCTTAGCCTGATGGATCTGATCGCCTTTTAGAAGCACGCATTTTTAAAGTGTTTTGCCTGCTGTCTTGTAAACTCACTTGTCAAAGCATTCATTCCTGGTTCTTACTAACCGGTATCAGTATGTTGTTAGTTCGGTATCATTTTGAAACGTGTATTATATAATATACAATTAAATCACTGTAAAATATGTATTTTGTTGTAGTATGTATCTACCATAGTATCTACATGGAGATAAGCCCCACCCCTGGCCTCGCGTCTTGTTTGAATGATGCAAGTAAACACAGCTGACAGCCGCGGTGAAACTCGAGCGTTTCTACGGCCCGTCCACACTACAGCTTCAAGAAAAGCTTGGAGCTGGGCGTGTCTGAAGCTCGACCAACAACCAATCACATGAATCTCCCGCCCCTGACACACAAGCAGCGGTTTGATTGGCTAGAGCTTGTACTGGCATATGATTTGATTGGCTGACGCTTCCACCGAAAGCTTCAGAAGCTTCAAAAGTTGAACATTGCTCAATTATTGCAGCTTGAAACGCCAGGAAAGCTCCGCTCTGCTTCCCACAATGCAGTTCGGCGAAAAGTGACATCACCCCATTCAAAGTGAATGGGCAGACGCGTTGGAAACCGTTTTTAAAGCTGTCGAAGCTGTAGTGTGGACGGGCGTCCAGTGTGAACGCAGCAGAGTGAGCTCCATGACCTGAGGCTAGTGTTCCAAATTGACAAAACTGAAACATTGATATTAATTAAATATATTATGTCAACAGATTTCACATAACTGTATTAGGTTAGTTAAAATAAATAATATTACGTTTAAATAAACAATATTAGGTTCTATTATTAATATTATTAATATTATTGCCTGGAACTAACCTACAGTTGTGTGAAATCTGAAACATTGAAGTCAACATTTCAGTTTGTTCAGTGCAGCTCAACAGGTTGGAATACCAAGTTCTATTCTCTTTTTGAAGTCATTGTTAGCAATAGCAGTAAATGACCACAGCTTTCACAATGTTTATGATAGGATACATGTCTCCTGACTTTGAGAGCCTCAAATCCAACATTCAATTTGAAATCCGAAAGTCAGATATTCTCAACTGCCAGTACAAACGGAAATGCAACCCTGCCGTAACTTGGATACATTGCTATTTTCTATTGTAAATCTGATGTCAGAAACAAAAACATACAACAATAATATATACTGTATATATATATATATATATTCTCTTTTTTCCTTTTTGTTCTCACTCAAATGAATAATTATAACAAAGTACAAAAAAATAATAATAAAAAAACCAATAGCTCATTGGATGAATTGTGCAGGTGGTGTGAGGTCAGTTTGGGAAGATAGTCCATGCTCTGTACAAACTCAATCCAGCCTAAAGTCAAAGGTTTTATTAAGAAATGGTGAGAGGATAGGCCTGTTTGCTTTGTCATCAGAGCATGTCCAATCACAGTCACGCATTCATCACTTTACTCTTTAAGAAAATAGTTCAAAATGACAGGTGTCTTTTATAGGAAAAAACATATTTTGCTATGTTAATTCACTTTCACACTTGAAGGGTTTCCAGCTGCAGCTTTGCAAACAGTGGAGGGGATTCTTTTGAGGGGTGTGTAACTATCAAAGGATAAAACTCACTTTTGCACCCTGTTCACAAGGAGGAGAAAAGAATGTAAGGGGGAAAAAATGGAATATCGCGCTTGCGCATATCGCAATTATCGTCACGACACGATATATCGTGCAGCCCTAGTTCAGAGTCCCCCACAACAATACCTCCATTGAGACAAACTAACAGTTCATCAAAGAGCATTTCCCTGTTCCTTCCCAGCCGGTCCGGTGAAAAGCAGAAATGTCAGAGCAGCAGAGTGAGGACGAAGGCTCCCATTCTCCATCCTCATCCTCTGCATATTCAACACAGCTCAGACAGTCAAACATGAAGTCATACTTTAAAGGCTGCCTGTGAGTTCTTTGGCTTTGCTTACCTGATGTATTGCAATAATGAACGATCTTGTCTCTGCTGTCAGACAGAGGGCACTCATTCAGAAACATTTCCTTAACTTTGCAGTTTGCTGCGCAGCCAAAGGGTGTCAGACAGGGAATACGTTAGGGTCCATAGGTGTGTGGGATATGACACCTTCAGAGCCGAGGCTGTGGAGCCAATATGTTTCAGGGTTGGGAACAACACACCGTCTGCACTGATGTGTGTAGACCGTCAAAGAGCTGCTGACGGTCAGGATATCTGATGCACTCAATCATTCAGGAGCCAAAGAACCCAGTGTTATACAACACAATCTCATTTCATTGAACCCTGCCAAGCTGTTTCATGTTTCTCTGTATCCATAAGCCCCCCCCCCCCTCTCAATCAACTTCCTCCTGACTGCTTTTCTGTTTTCTTTTGTTTCTTTTTGGCTTTGTCTTTGTTTTTGTTTTGTTTGTCTACCCTCCGTCCCAAATGTAAAGCGTCTTTGGGTTCAAGAAAAGCGCTATAGAAATAAAATATATTATTATTATTATGTCATCTCTGTCAATCCAAGAATGGAACCAATGCATGAGTGCAGTTATTTTTGTTGGTACCAAATCCTTTTGTAGGGCGAGTGGAACATGTTCTAACGGGCCTACTGTACTACAACATCAACACTAAACCAGGGGATGGCTATTCTCTGAAAAGGCTCTAGTAGCTCCAATCCAGTCTGGACAGAAGACAGGCTTCTTCATTCAATGCATGGCAGAGTGGGGGTGCAGTAGGGTGTATCAATTGTACTTCAGTTTTGACTCACACATTTTCTTCTCTCAAATTACGGCCAATACTTAAAGTAGAATTATGACTTTATTAACATATGATTATTTTTGACACAATGTTCACATGTTTCCCTTGTCAGTGAACAGTTTGTGCCGATCCCAAGATGTGAATAAAGACTTCAGAGAACTACAACATTAGTGACAAATGCTACATCAGCTATCTCATTATTATTAATAGCATGAAGTCGGATTGGACTTGCTAATGTCAAAATTCATATTTTAAATTAAAAAAAGACTGGAGGGATAACGGGAGATACTGTGGGATTTAGAGAACTCACTGCTAGTATTTCTGCTACAGTATTTTAGTCTTGGTTTTGAATCTTATTTTTATTTGACTATGTTTATACTTTATTCCACCTTTTAAATATTGTAATCAATCAATCAATGTTTATTTATATAGCCCAATATCACAAATGTTACATTTGCCTCAGTGGTCTTCACAGTGTGTACAGAATATCAGTATGACAATACGACACCCTCTGTCCTGAGACCCTCACATCGTACAAGGAAAAACTTCTGAAGAAAACCCACAGTTTAAAGGGAAAAATGGGAGAAACCTCAGGGAGAGCAACAGAGGAGGGATCCCTCTCCCAGGACGGACAGACGTGCAATAGATGCCGTGTGTAAATTGAAGAGATAATACATTTGACAGCATATAGACGAATGTTAGGAAATGCATGTGTCTGTAATAAGAAGATGAATCCACGAGGATGTCAGCAATCCTGTGGAAGCCATCAGGGAAGCAGTATAGTGAGAGTCAGGCAGGGCCTGAACAGATAGCTGCTGGAACAGAAGCATTTCCACATTTGAGATGGCGTCTCTAACTGAATGTTCTTTACATGCGTCCTCTTATTCATATTTGAATGCTTTTGTTTCTTGTTGTAATGCAACACCCCAGAGCTCGGGAAGCGACAGGTATATCATTAGGAGATGAGTGTTAGCACCTCAGGGTTCGGGTTACACTTCCCTCACTCGCTAATTCAGCCAAGCATTCAAATGCCCGTCAGCCTTTCTGGTGGAGCTTCTAATGAGCCTGCAGCTTCCTGTCAGTGACTGGATGCTGGGGTTACACTGGAGGTTCATTCAACGTTTGCTTTCAATTCAAAACCTTTATTTATCCAGGTCAAATCCCATTGACATCAATGATCTCTTTTTCAAGGGAGACCTGCAGCAGTAGGTTCCACAAGAAGACAACTGAATGGGGAGGGGCTTCACTGCCACCCCCCCATTCAGGCTGAGAATAAACTAAATAAAATGAGCAGAGATACTCAGATATTTTACTTAAGTGCAAGTTGAATACTATAGTGTTAAAATACTCTTAAATTCTGACTCAAGAAAAGGTAATCAAAAATACTTAAAGTACCAAAAGTAAAAGCACTTATTGTGAGTAGTGTAACATTTTAGAATCGTATGTGATAAATTCATTGTTTGGGTTTGTTGGTGCATGAATGTGTTAATGTAACAGCTGGTAATGGCGAAGCTGATTTACATTTGATTTATATACTGCTGCTCCATATCTTAACCCATAATAATATATCATAGTTTATTTATTAGTTTATTTATATTTTGATTTAGCTAATCTGAATCTGTAAAGTAGTGACTAATTGTTTCAAATAAATGAAGTGGAGTATAATATTGGCTTCCGAATCCTAGTGGAGTATGAAGTAGCATAACATAAAAATACTCAAGTGAAGTACAATACCCTAAAAGTAAAAAAACAAACACATTTTCTTCCCTACATTACACCACTATGATAATATAATAGGGATTCTGATGGATCAGTCAGACTAACCATGAAGACATGCTGAAGAGAATGAGACCTCTCCTTGAAATAGTGAGGATGACTTTGGGAAGTTCACACATCGGATAAAAAGGAAGCTTGAAAGAATGTCACTGACACAGGCAGCGGAAAAAGGCTCCTTCTCATGGCCTTTGGCTGTGATGCGCTCACCTCCCACACTGTAACCCAAGAGGGGCCCTTTGCTGTTAAATAACCTCCTTAAGTCCTTGGGCCCCTGTCCTAAAAAGCAATATGTCATCATTCGGCTCGTGCGTCCTTTGCTTATTGTCACCAGCTAAAGGAAGAGGGAGACGGAGGAGTGTGGACACTGAGAGACAGCAGCAGCAATGCATCTGCTCTGACCTTTGAAGGAGTGTTTCTAATGCATCCGGTGGCCTTTGGAGCCGTTCCCCAGAAGCTGTGGGTGTGGCGGGTGGAGGTCTGAGGAGGGTAGTGAAAAGCTCTCTGGGTGGAGGGGCTTTAAGGGGCTGAAGCTGAAGCTGAGGGAGACGACTGGAGGACAGGCCTTTGATTCACATTATATCATAATAATAATAATACATGTTATTTATATACCTGGTGCTCAAAGCGCTTGACAAGCAAGTAAAGAAGAAAAATAACAACAATAGTGCTAAGTGCTAAGCCAGGTGGAAGAGGGGCGAGGGGGGAAGGATTAGGAGTTGAAGCCAGGAGTGAGGAGGTGAGTGTTGAGGGATTGTTTGAATGATGTGAGAGCGTTGGCAGATCGCAGCGAAGTCCTCTTGCCCCTTATGACTTAAATCATATCCACAATGTTGGATAATGTGAAATGACCTGGGTCCAAAACTACTTTCCATTCAGATTTTCTTAACGACATGATATCATTATTCTCAATCATGTCTTGAAGGCTGTTTCTAATAATAGCCTGAGTTCACTGCACTTCTGATGCCTGCAGTATCCAGGCGCCACTCTTTTCCTCTGCCTCACATTAACAGGAGACTGCGGCCGTCATGGGGGGGAAACCCCACCTCTGCCTGACCCCCGCACATCACTTATCCCAGACAAATGGAGACCTAGCAAAGGTTAAAATAACACATTGGCCAAGGTAAACCCATGGAGGCTTTTGGTATGGGTTAACACAACAGTCAGAGCATTGTGCGAGTTGTACAGTTGCCCTTCCTTCATAAATTCACGACCATTTATTCATTAAGAATTCTTCTGAGACTTTAAATAGAGTTTCAGGTTCCAGAAGTCATTAACACATTCATATCAACTGGTAGAGATGGGATTTATAGTCATATTATTTTGTTCTTAATTCATAACAAGCCCTTAATAGTTATTCTTTATTTAACTGAGCTCTTATTTTGTTGTTTGGCTGTAGTTTATCATTGTTGAACGTGTTTCCCTTTTGACTTTTAGACTCGTCCCTCTGTGCAAGAGACCATGTGTTGTGACATTAACATCAAAGCTGCAGGTACCAGGAGCCTGCCATTCATGTTCTGCTGCTTCACAGAAGGACGTGGGCCAGTGAAAACATACAAATAATAAGTGCATTTCTTATATTCTCCCAACTACTCAAGTGAGTACATCTGCAGTCTAATCTCATTTAAGTGTGTCCATATTATAAAACAACAATATCAGCAGATTGTGGAAATTAGGAAACACAAGCCACAACAGTTAGCTCAAATGCAACTCAAATAGTTCAAGTTTGTACTAAAAGAAACATTTAAAATCCACTATTATCTTCACATTCATACCCACAGTAAGTCATTGAATACATTCAAAAGAAGAACATTGGAACCAGGTGCATGCTGGTCAGACTCAGAGGTGTAAGTGTCATGTCATTCTGATGAGATGAGTAGGGAGCAGGATCTTGTTTATTGACCTTACATTATGGATTGAATACACCTCCAACTAATTTAGAGTTACTCTGAGCTGTAATTTATATAAGCTAACTATTTTTCATGTGTGAGTTAATTCATCAGTATTATTCATCGTGGGGCCGCTGGCATTTGTCATGTTTTTCCGAAAAATGTAATCAAAGCATGAATTTTACATGACAATTAGTCGCTTTCCTGACACCCTGCGGTCTTAAATCCACCAGAACACACTGGGTCGGTCTCCTCAGGTCCCTGATGTGTGCTCTGGTCTGTCATCTCACTGTGGAGAGTGAGACCAGCACTGTAGGCCAGCTCCGTCACATCCCTAATGGGAAATATGTCGCTGAAATGGCCCTGAGGCCCTGCGCCCTGCAGGAACCTCAGGACCCCATGTGACTTCATAAGTCAGTCTTCTGCCAACAGTAAGAATGAGGTGCAGTGAGGATTTAAAGAGGTGATTCATTCTTAAATGGAGTTACCAGGTAGGAGAAATGGTAGCAGACACACTACGCTATGCGAGCTATTAAAACAGAAGCTCACCGACAGAGAGAGATTGCTGGAATAAATGGAGGAAGTGAATGCTTTTACCATGTGTGCTGAAGGGGTTTCACGCTCCACACTACTCTCAGTGTTAAAACCAAGGGTCTCACTCTAATAGCCCTCCCCTGTTAGACTAATAACAAAAGCAGAACCACCAACATAAACATCACAGGTCCTCAGGACGGGTCTGGCTCCAAACAGAGACGGCTGACCCAAACTGGGGAGAAGGAAGTGAAAGAAAAATACGGGGGAAAATACAATCCCAGATTATAAAGCATTTTAAGATTGCATGATGTGTGGAAAAGATTAGATCTGGGCCTGAGTTTCTAAACCAGCACCTCCCCAAGACTTCCTTCAGCCTTTAATGATATTTGGCAACCAATGTACAGCGGCGTCCTTGAAGTGTTTCTGACGCTCCACAAAGCTGAAAGATGACCGGAGATTCACTCTGCCCCCCCCTCTTACAGTCTGATGGTGGGACCACAGCAAAGCTCGGGTTTCAGCCCTCACCACCCTCTGACTCCTTCCAACACCTCACAATGAGCAGCTTTCTGAAGGCCATGTGCTGCCAATCTATCTGGACGTAAGCCAGAATACTGTTTGCATTCCCTGTGTTTCAGAAAATGCACTCCTGTCAGGTAGAAAAACAAACTCAAACAATAAGAATTTGGACTGTGATTTATGTCAAAGCTCTGAAATGAAACATGTATAGAGTTTTTGAAGTTAAAAGTATTTAGATCCGAGCTGCTTATACATAATAATGAGTGTTAAAATGAGCTGATCACAACAAACCAGACTTTAGGACAACATCAATACTCCACCACTGTTAAAGTCTCCACTAGAGGGGGCCTGTTTTTCTCCATGACCTTCTATCTCTTTTCTTAGAATGCAATATTCATTCTCCTTGAGGACTGCTTTGGGTTGCTGCCCATGTCTAGTGTTGTTAAAGCCACAATTAGCACTTTTTTTCTGAAAAGTTGAAATATAACATGATGGACATATTGACTGACATAAAACATGTAGTAAGAATTTAAACACTTATTTGTTAACTTGAGTATCGACTCATATCAGGTCTTACTGCCTTGTTAGTTTGGTTGAACCCTCCCATGCAGTTCTCCACTCAAGTTTGAGTTAGTCAAGAACCTCCAGCTCTCCATAGAGTAACAGCCTCTTCAACATACACAGGTGTGCTGTTTGTCATTAGCCGGTACACTTGAATGTCACATGGCCAGGCTCAGAATGGGAGCTGTCATAAGACACATTAGTCAGCTGGACTCCAAACCATGTGTGCTTTTGGGTTTCAGGCTGTTGGACTCACATTAAGGTTTCCTGTGTGTATGGAGCACAGATGAAGGAAGATGGGCAAATGAAATAACTCCAGATATACTCATCATTATCCAAGCCTATATTATATGTCCAAATGAAGTGTACTGCATCTTCACGTCTTTACTTAGCATAACTTGGCTTAAACACCAGCGAGCATGTAGTGAATTAGGGTCTGACGGACACAGGGAGGCATTCTAATTCCTGTGGTAAACCTCAGGTCAATCCTCAGTGGATTGTCTCACTCTGCTTCCCAAACAGCCTCTCAAAATAAACAGTAAAGGCTGATGAGGGATGGCATGTCCACTGCAAAGACAAACAAAATGAAAGGCTCAATCACACGATGGGATCAGGTTTCATACGGAGCAGCCCATAATGAGAAAAACAGGCCTGGCCACAAAAACGTCAGTTTACCTCCAGCTTGGCAGAGTTATGACTGACAGGCCTTTCTCGCATTCCTCTACCTCACCACCAGCGACCCCTGCTGCACTTCCTGGTTTTCTACCTCTCTACCATCCAGAAAAGAGTCAATGTGATCACAAATAAAGCACAAATATTCATGTGGACCACACATGTGAGGCTTGTAAAGGTGCAGTGTTGACATGTGACACCCCATGCAGGAATGTTTTCACACAGACAAATAGTGCATGCACAGTGGATGCTCGATGCAGATTGGAGCATGTATACGCTGTCATGTGATGTTAAAGTGGACATTAAAAAATAACAAGATTACCTGAGGAAAAGTGACCAAAACCTTATAAAACATCCTCTGGGAATGAATGTCCACAGATATGTAATCTCACCAAGGGGTTATCACAGACCCACGGAAGGTATTATTCACTATTTGCACAATTCCTACCCTTCTCATTGTATGAATCCGGAGAGTTGAAAGAGATGAACCAAGTGAATAACTTGCAAGAGCGAGTCAGATGAGAAGTCAGCGGATCACCAAAGCTGACGATGACTATGGATATCTGGTAATCTATTTAATTGTTGTTGTACATCTTTAAGAAAGACACTTCTAAAGATCTTAATTAGTTATGATACTTAATTTCGGCAGATGAGTTTGTGTCTGTCATTGGCTGGAAAATATCAAACCCCCTACCCCACTGAAAGTAAGAGTGGAGGCAATGTCAGACACAAGGTAGGGACCGAGTGGAATGATTTTACAATTCTGTCTGATATAAGGGAGGGTCACCGGTCCAGCATAAACTTCAACTCCTTCAAAGCATGGACTTCAGTCCTGCCACAATATCCGTCATCCTAAATTACTGCAGACTCCATGGGGGGATGTGAAGATATACCTCCATGTTTGTAGACAGAGGAAGCTCGGAGACATGAGCACTGGGCCTCTGCTCACAGCTCACACTGAGGTCCAGATCAACCATCTGCTATTCAATTGTCAACCGGAGATCAAAAACTGGAGGCCACTGTTTCCCTCTGTGTCTCAGATCAGCAGAGTAGAACCTCTGAGCATCAGGCCTCTGGTCTCCCTGCAGGACACTGACAGCGCTGCAGGGAGTGAGACCGAGAAACCGTGGCAACACACCGGCTGTCCAAAGCCCCAGAGTGGCAGAGGGCTGCACGGCCACATGAGGTTTACCATGACGGTAGATTCAGGGGCCGTCGCAAATGAGAAGCTCTCATACACAGAACTTTAAGGAGCTGTGCAGGTTAAAGGTGAGTGAGCTCCAGTGTTGGGGTAGTTACTCAAGAAAAGTAATGCATGACACACTACTAGTTACATTACTTTTGGACTACTCTGTAACATCACCTGAGATGCACCCTAAATAATAGACACATAGCAATAAGAAACCTCATTTATGCCCAGCACAAATCCTTAATGTGATAAGGATCAGTTCCATCAGAGTCACACATATGAACTCCCACAGGGGTCTCTCACCCTTACATTTTAATTGGAAAAAGTGAATGAATAAAGAATAAATAATGTAATCTTAATTGCAACAATGAGTCTACATTTGTAGGGGAATACTGTAAAGCTAAAACATGTAAGTGTTGTCTAGTGTCAGTACTGGGGAAAACATATTCAAAAAGGTTAACAATATCAAATACCACACACACACACACACACACACACGCACACACCCCCCCCCACACACACACGCACACACCCCCCCCCCCCACACACACACACACACACACACACACGTATACATCACTTCAGGGGACATTACATTGACTTACATGCACTTCCTGGAGACTTATCCTAACCTTAACCATAACCAACACATGCCTAACCCTAACCCTAAACCTAACCCTAACCCTAATCCTAAACCTAACCAAGTCTTCACCCTAAAATTAATGATTCCCCTCATGGTACCTCCATTTTGTCCCCATATGGGAGGTGAGTCACCACACGTGACTGTGTAAACAGATTTAGGTCCCCACAAGTATAGTAATGCTAGGCCACACACACACACACACACATACACACGCACACACACACACACACACACACACACACACACACACACACACACACACACACACACACACACACACACACACACACACACACACTCTCTCCAGTTATAATGATGTCAGGTCTTGGTGGCTGTGATGTGAGGCCTCAGATGCGAGATCTGTTCTTCCTGCACATACTTGAGTGTGGGGCCCCAGGACCTGGCACTGGAACACCAAGAGAGACTGGGGGGGGTGGGGGGGACTTTTCATCTATAAAGAGACGTATACTGCTTGAAACATTCGTGTCATTCACGAGTTGTTTGTTTTAATTTGTAACAGTTAGAGCTGTGGAAATGCAGCCTGATGCTGCTGAAGGCCGAGAGCTGTGATTGCACTGGATACTGTCTGTGTGAATGTGAAGAACACTGCACGAAGAGAGCAGCAGGAAGCAGCAGCAGGAAGCAGCAGCAGGAAGCAGCAGCAGAGAGCAACAGCAGGAAGCAGCAGCAGGAAGCAGCAGCAGAGAGCAGCAGCAGAGAGCAGCAGCAGGAAGCAGCAGCAGGAAGCAGCAGCAGCAGAGAGCAGCAGCAGGAAGCAACAGCAGAAAGCAGCAGCAGCAGGAAGCAGCAGCAGGAAGCAGTAGCAGAGAGCAGCAGCAGAGAGCAGCAGCAGAGAGCAGCAGCAGGAAGCAGCAGCAGGAAGCAGCAGCAGAGAGCAGCAGCAGAGAGCAGCAGCAGGAAGCAGCAGCAGGAAGCAGCAGCAGCAGAGAGCAGCAGCAGGAAGCAACAGCAGAAAGCAGCAGCAGCAGGAAGCAGCAGCAGGAAGCAGTAGCAGGAAGCAGTAGCAGAGAGCAGCAGCAGAGAGCAGCAGCAGAGAGCAGCAGCAGGAAGCAGCAGCAGCAGAGAGCAGCAGCAGGAAGCAACAGCAGAAAGCAGCAGCAGCAGGAAGCAGCAGCAGGAAGCAGTAGCAGAGAGCAGCAGCAGAGAGCAGTAGCAGAGAGCAGCAGCAGAGAGCAGCAGCAGAGAGCAGCAGCAGAGAGCAGTAGCAGAGAGCAGCAGCAGAGAGCAGCAGCAGAGAGCAGCAGCAGAGAGCAGTAGCAGAGAGCAGCAGCAGAGAGCAGCAGCAGGAAGCAGCAGCAGAGAGCAGCAGCAGAGAGCAGTAGCAGAGAGCAGCAGCAGAGAGCAGCAGCAGGAAGCAGCATGGTGCACCCTCAACTTTCCCAGAGTAAACAACTAAAACACACATTTGCCTGACGGCCCTCCTGCAGGGGCTTGTTGTTGGTTTGGGGGTCATAGTAAAGAGCAAGTGTGTTTGTGTAAGTGACATCAAACGGCCGGGTAACAGCTAGATGAGCAAACCAACTGTCCCCCCCCTCAACCCCTCCCCCTCTCTCCTTTTCACTCCTTCTCTTCCGCCTTTCCCCCCTTCACTACCACACAGCGCTCTGTCATTTACAGCTGGGGAAGTCATCACACACAGACGCATGGTGTCATCATCTGCCTTCACACACACACACACACACACACACGCACACACACACACACACACACACGCACACACACACACACCACACACACACACACACACGCACACACATGCACACACACCACACACGTACATACACACACACCACACACATGCACACGCACACACACGCACACACACACACATGCACACACACCACACACATACATACACACCACACACATGCACACACACACACACACACACACACCCCCACACACACACACATACCATGTATACATCATTTCAGGGGACATTACATTGACTTGACTTACATGCATTTCCTGGAGACTTATCCTAACCTTAACCATAACCAACACATGCCTAACCCTTACCCTTATCCTTAACCTTAACCTTAACCTTACCCTAACCCTTATCCTAACCAAGTCTTCACCCTAAAATTAATGATTCCCCTCATGGGGACCTCCAATTTGTCCCCATAAGGGAGGCGAGTCCCCACACGTGACTGTGTAAACAGATTTAGGTCCCCACAAGTATAGTAATGCTAGGCCACACACACACACACACACACACACACACACACACACACACACACACACACACACACACACACACACACACACACACACACACACACACACACACACACACACAGCCTGGGGTGATCCAGCAACAGGTTTGACCTCTGACCTGTAGATGAGAGGCCTGCGCTGACTACAGAGCCTGATAAGATCACTTCTCCTCCAATTAGCAGCAGCACCGTCACCTCATCCAGAGCGGAAGGCATTTCCAAAAGCACGGATTAGTAGTTAGTACACTTTACTACACTACGGGATAGAGTATGTGTTTATAGTCGTTGACAAGTGCTCAGTGAAGCAAATAAAACACATTCACCTCCATTTCCCTAAAACTCATGCATTGTGGGAGGACAGTGCTGATGACAGCACTGGTAAGAATAAAAGGAAAGATTTGTAGGGGACAGTGGGGTAGGATGAGTCAATGTGTACTTGTGTTGTCCTCTAGGCAGGGAAAGAGGAGATAGATTAGGGTGTCTTCTGTATAAGGCTATAGACATTTTCTTTGGATAATGTGAATGATGATATTTATGTGTGACAGGATTGTTGTGATGTTATATTCAAATGGTCCATCTTATTTACTTTGAATGCTCATTTAGCAAAGGTAACCCCCAAACATGACCAACATTATACTCATAACTCAGAGTTATAAACCCAGAGAGTAAAGATTAACCCAATATCCAAGATGTTTGACTGCTTACTAATTATGTGTCATGGTGTAATAAGTGTTTATTCTGCTAATGAAAGTATAATATGTTTGTGATGCATCAGCCACTAACTGAGTGAACTTGTTCTATATAATTATAATTATGAAAAGCACAGTCTGACATTCAAACGCTTTAGCACGCTATGGCTGGGTGTAAGATACTTTTATGGAAAGTGCTCAGTTATTATTAACATCAGCATGACACATATAGGTTTACATGGCTCTCCCACTGTGACCCTCTTTAAAGCTGACCCCAGGCAGGCATTTTGACGTCTTTTGAAGTGGCTTTGATGGCAGGACTCTGGGAGGACCTCAGTCAGCCTCACAGCTCCACAGACTGACCGACTATTCTTAGATGAGTGTGTGCTGGAGTTTAGGAAAGGTTAGTGTCAGTTCTAAAGAAAAGCTTAACCTGGCTACAGCATCAGGTAAGTTGTGGTCCCAGAACTCGCCGGGGGAAGTTTTAAGCTTGAAGTTTGCTGATGTGTTTGAAACCAGGACCAGAGAGAGATAGATGGATGAAGTGGAGGACCACACCACAGGCGCTTTACCAAGGTTTTTGAATGATGGATTGACAAGAGTGTTGGTTGTGTAAAAGCAGCTGAACTTTCCGTCTGGATCAGATCTCGGCAGTTACTGGAGTGTCACATGCAACCTGAGCGCTTCCATAAAGCCTTTTCCTTCTTCACAATACAAAGCTCCAGTCATCCTCGGTTCCACTGCTTTGTAGCTTTTCACTGCCTTGTGCAAGACATAGGGTCTCTGGTAAAACCATAGAGCTCCTGTTGCATTCTTCAACTCACCTCAGAGACCTGAGCACTAACGTCTTTACAAGACAACAAGAAGCTCCTACGAGGGAGCAGGCACATTCTTGGGCTACTGAGAGGAATCTGAGGCACTTGGGTCCACATCCAAATTCACACAACAAAATATATTCACTGAATCTCTGTAATATATCAACAGATTTCACATAACTGTATTAGGTTATTTGAAAGCAATAATATTAAAGGTGGGGTATGTAATTTATTTCAGAAACACTTTGCTGAAATACTTGTGCCCTCATTGGTCATGTGCGCGTTTGTGTGTGTTGGAGGAGGGGCTCTGTAAGGAAGTGGCAGATTTTTTCTGTAATATTATTGCTTTCAACTAACCTAATACAGTTGTGCGAAATGAGTTGATAATACTTTTAATTGAAGTCAACGTTTCCGTTTTTTCTGTGTTCCCTTTGAACAAAGAGCATTAGACTATTTCTGTAGAGTGGATGGCATTGCGTTACTGAACAGGAAGAAGAAAGGGCAGACAGGTACTGTGTTTCTTTGTTGTGTTTGTTAAAGCTCTTAAATTGTATTATGCATAAGAAGCAAAGCGTCCTGAAAAGAGAAGTGAACCTCACCACACTGCATCATCAGGAGGAAGAGCTGTGGACATTACTCATCTCTCAGCCTCATTTAGTCACAGAATGAGAGGCGTGCTTTCCTTCCTATGTCTCATCCAAGAGAAACCTCCAGCGCAGCGGGATTCAAGAAAAATACATTTCGTAGAATTATGACAGTAATGTCTTGTTAAAGGCCGAAAAAACATTTCTGTAATAAAAGCCTGACACAAAATAAATATGAAATATGTACGGTATTAGTATTACTCTAACTAAAATGCTAAATGACAGCACTATGACTTCAGTGTGTGCATGCCCATCATCATGTCTCAGGTATAGTAACTGATAGCGTTCCAAGATTATCACAAATCATTGAAGGGCCAGAGTGGGTGGGTATAGGTTGAGGGTCAGGGGTCAGAATGACCAGTTGCGGAGTCTTTTCAGATTGTAATGGATCCCCTTCTTTGTAGGGGGCTTCTGATGTAACACTTTTGATTCTCACCTCTCACTCTGCACAACCCCCCACACGGCTCCATCAATATCCAATTCTGAAATCCGTCCACGCTACAGACCCAGTGATGAGGTCATAGAAGGCACATGGTTGATTTAGCAAAGCACATTTGATGGCTGTGTGATGAATGCACTCACAGTCCTTATGTTACTCATTATTAATACCCACCATATTAGCATATAACGGTTTGTATGATGTCTAACAAAAATGAATTCCTTATTTTTAGTAGGTTTTCCTATTAAAGGTGACATGTCGTGCTTTTCCGGTTATTACCCGTCCCCTCATGTGTTATGAAGGTTTTTATGCATGTAAATGGTGTGCAGAGTCAAAACCCTCAAAGTACACCATGTAGCGAGTAAAACTCTAAAACAGAAAATACCTCCCCAAAACGCCTCGTTGGAGATACGTCACTGTCCATTTGATTCTTCCGGGTACATCATGATGTCATGTCATCCCCGGAACGAAATGGACCAATCCGTGGAGCCGTTACGTTACGTCCGCGGAGCCGTTACGTTAAGCCCCCGCTGATTGGTCCAAATTGACCAATCCACGGACTTCCTCACACACACACACACTCCGTGCAAGCAGCTCTGCTGATCTCTCCTCCCTGGCTGCAGGCTGATAGACAGTTGGGATCACGGCGATATTCTCTCTTCAGACCCATTCTCTCTGCAGACCCATTCTCTCTGCAGACCCATTCTCTGTGCAGACCCATTCTCTGTGCAGACCCATTCTCTCTGCAGACCCATTCTCTCTGCAGACCCATTCTCTCTGCAGACCCATTCTCTGTGCAGACCCATTCTCTCTGCAGACCCATTCTCTCTGCAGACCCATTCTCTCTGCAGACCCATTCTCTCTGCAGACCCATTCTCTGTGCAGACCCATTCTCACTGCAGACCCATTCTCTCTGCAGACCCATTCTCTCTGCAGACCCATTCTCTCTGCAGACCCATTCTCTGTGCAGACCCATTCTCTCTGCAGACCCATTCCCTCTTCAGACCCATTCTCTCTGCAGACCCATTCTCTGTGCAGACCCATTCTCACTGCAGACCCATTCTCTGTGCAGACCCATTCTCACTGCAGACCCATTCTCTCTGCAGACCCATTCTCTCTGCAGACCCATTCTCTGTGCAGACCCATTCTCTCTGCAGACCCATTCTCTCTGCAGACCCATTCTCTCTTCAGACCCATTCTCTCTGCAGACCCATTCTCTGTGCAGACCCATTCTCACTGCAGACCCATTCTCTCTGCAGACCCATTCTCTCTGCAGACCCATTCTCTCTGCAGACCCATTCTCTGTGCAGACCCATTCTCTCTGCAGACCCATTCTCTCTGCAGACCCATTCTCTCTGCAGACCCATTCTCTCTGCAGACCCATTCTCACAGCGTTTATCAACCTTTTTCTGACTCAATATCAAGCCACACTTATTGTTTTTACTTCGGCTGTGACTTTGTGTGTGCTCAGGGTGAGTTTGGCAGTGTTTCGCTGTGTATCGCTAAACAAGGAAATCACACCTCCACGGAGCTCAGCGCGATTCACAACGTCCCGACCAATCAGAGCACACTGGGCTCACAGGGAGGGGGGGGGGGGGCAAGAGCTGCAACGTGCCATTTAGTGGAGAGAGTGAATACACATACTTTACAGAGATGCTGTATGCGAAACCAATGTGAGTTTGGAAAATTGCACAGTATAAATCTATTCTAGTAGACCTCAACAATGGAATTATGATCAGTGGAAATGGCCATGACATGTGACCTTTAATGTCCAACGACAAAACAAAACAGGACATAGGTTTAGGCAGCAAACCTCTTCATGGTGAAAATGATTAGGGTTAGGGTTTTGGTTCCAATCGGGACACAAATCCACTCTTTGCGGACTTCACTGCTCTTTATACGACTGGTTCACCATTTCATGCCCAATAAGAATTTGGCTAAAATTGCACCAATTGCATGAAAACAGTTATTATCAATCATCACACCAAATTGATGCATGATTTTTTTTTAGTGTTCAGTCTCAGAGCATCAACTAAAATGTACCCAACCATTGGTGGCCACAGGTGTCAACCTAGAGAGGTTAGGATCTGGCATGAAGCTAAGCTGTTTGCATGTGTATTCTGGTGTACTGAGCATTAAAGGGTACCTTACCAAATGTGGTTTTCCTTCTTTAATTATTGCTGAGCAACTCCATTATAGTTATTGTTCCCTTCAGTTCAAAAGGGAGTTTGCTATTGATGTCAGGTTAATTTTGTGAAACACAGAAAATGTTTTGTTAGCTGTTTCTGAAATTGTGATTTGTCAATAAACACAAAGAAACTAGCCAAGCTGTTTTAATGTTGAGCTGATGGATCCTTCATCTCCATACTGAAGTTTGATTTGAAGGCTGTAAAAGCCTGCATTTCTGCCAGTCACTGTGAGAGCAAAGGACTGTCTAAAGTGGCCCCACAAGCCCTGTGGCTTATGGCTTCATATGAAAAGTCCATTGAGCGTGAGGGGAAATGGAATGAGCTTAGCCTCAAGGCTGATCGGACAAATCAAAGCAGCATGTCTGACACAAAAGGTATGACCATCCATGGGTAAAGCCTCTGTGCACATCTGGAAAAGTCTTTGATAGTAGAAAGGGCAGCATAAAAGCAGCATAGAAACGAATGATTACATTACATTACTTGTTAGAATGATCAGTGCATTGATTCCACCTTTGAAATATTAGAGGCAGGACTTCTCTATGATGTCTAAGTCTCCTGGCACTCTTTGTTAAAGCTGTGCCTATGGTACTTTTTAATAAATCACATACAAAATTAAGACAAAGGAGCACACATGTTTAAAGCTAGAGATGGGGTCAGGGTTAGTGAGGAAATGATCTTAACCCAAGGTCTGCTTATCAGCTTTTTTTAGGGACCCGAGGGAAAAAAGTGTCCTCCAATTTCCTTTTTTTGTGATTTCCTACCTATTTAGGGTTAAAAAACATCTTGCAATTTAGACTTCTTTAATTTAATTTTAAAATGTTACAGTATGTCCACTGTAGAGGACGTCGGGACCATATTAGTTTGAAAAGACAGCCAACATGAACAGATAGACCATGTAACGTATTATGGTTATAGAGTGATATTAATACAATAATATATTCAGCTTTATTTAAAACATTGCTGTTTATTTGGTCACAAAAAAACTAGTTTGGTTTTTGGTGAATCTTTCCAGATCTTCAAAGACTTTGTAGTCAATGTAGTGGGAAAGTGCCTCATTGACTCCAGTCGGCACGGGCTGTAGGGTCATCTTGACTAGTTTTATCCCCAGCACGTGCACTATGCTCTGCATCAGCCAAACGGCTCGCTGCACCCTCGCTACTAAGGGGACCCAAGTTCCCATCAGCAAAAACACGTGGGTTTGCTATCCTGGCTCCAACATGGTGGAATGAGCTCCCCATTGACATCAGGACAGCAGAAAGCTTACACACCTTCCGGCGCAGACTGAAAACTCATCTCTTTCGACTCCACTTCGAGCGATAGAATTACTAACAAAGAACTGCTAACAGAGCACTTATATACTATTAAAGGACTGGCTCAGGGGTGGCCAACCAATCAGAGGTAAAGAGCCAATCATTTTACTGTGTTACTGCGAGCCACATCATACACACAGGCACACATGCTGGGTGTATATCCCCCTCTCTCTCTCTCGTTCTCTCTTTTACTCTCAGCCTTTCTGTGTGCTCCCTCACTCTCTTCCTCTATGTACCCCTATATATCTCTCACCCATACAAAATGAAAATCTAAAAATGAACAATAATTGACACACACACATACACACACATACACACACACACACACACACTCACACACACACACACACACTCAAAGACACACCCTCCCATAGACACACACACCCTATACAGAAACATATACCTCCGCTCAGCCAGATTTCCTATAAATGTCACAGTCCATGATATTGACAGAAATTGACTTAAACCTCTCCTACCAGTATTAAAACCAGAGGCCAGTTATAGTCAACTATTAATATTGTGTCTCACACAAACTCTCAGTTCAAAACATTTGAAAAAAGTTGTTACCTTACTATGCATTTTGCTTCTTGAAACGTGCAGAGGATGCGGAAGGGGCTCAAATGCATGAAAGGTCACATTTGCGATCTTTGTTAATAATTTAATAAAAATATGCCTGGACTTTTTTCTCCGTGTCTGTATCTCACACACAGATTCATGACAGTTATTTAAAAATAAATGTAAATAAATAAAGTGTATTTTTGTTAATTCTCCTCACATGACATCTCAACTTTTACCTAACCATCTGACTGACAGAAGCTCTGCTGACAGAGATGCACTTTCTCTCTTGTTTATTTCTTTACCGTGAATCATCAAATTCGGGAGCCCTTCTGTGCCAGTAGCCAGCTTTCCGGGAGCAGGCCTTTTCACATACACATATACAACGGCAAATTGTTATCATTTTGATTTGACAACATTATATTGAGTTATTACGGTTTTATCAGTTATATTTCTGCCGATCGGAAGCAGATCTCTCCCTGTCACATCGCGAGTGCAGTAAAGCCCGCCTCCAGTACTGCAGGATCTGCATTCTGATTGGCTAAAGCACTTAATTGTTCAACTTTGTGTAACGATTGGGCTGGAACTTGTGTGTTGTTAACCCTTTGTGAACTGGGATACATATGCGCAAAAAAACAAACCACAATTAAAGTTCTATATGAACTGAGGAGCCGCATGAGACTGGGCAAAGAGCCGCACGCGGCAGGGTTTCCGCTAGGATTTTTTCTCGCCGGTCAAATGTCCGAACAGAATTTATTTTACCGGACGCATTTGAAACTTACCGGTCATGTTTCAATAATAATAATAAGAATTGTGTGGCAGAGTTTCCGTTAGCAGGTAATCACCGGACTATGACCGGCTATGCTGATGTTTAAAACTCAGTTAATGGGAGTCGTTTTTATATTGCTTCAGTTTATAATCGTAACAGATCGAAAAATTCAGATTCATTTTTCAACAAATGATTCCACAAACAACAAACAACATCATTATTACATTCAAAGAAACTACTTGTAGTAGATGAACTACATTATTCAAAAGTTTACATTAACTTTGAATAATAACACGGGAGAAACGGATCCTCTCTTTTCCTCCCTCCCTCTCTCTCTCCTGACAGCCCGTCAGTTTCTCATGCAGCGCGCTAAACAGTGGGCGGGGCTTCAGGTCAGACTCAGCAGCTGATCTGATCTCTCTCGTGTCCGGTTAAACTACACTCGCGTTTATGTCCATATCGATCAGATCCAGCTCTCCTGATCGGCCTATAGAGAGCGCCGATCAAACTATTAAGAGTGAATATCGGCCGATAATGATCAGGCGGCCAATCGATCGGAGCATCGGACATTTTGACCGACAGGTTTTGAATTTACCGGTTTTTATTCAATTTGACCAGCTAAAAACCGGTAAATACCGGCTAACGGAAACCCTGGCACGCGGCTCAAGAGCCGCGGGTTGGCCACTCCTGGACTGGCTTATCTATAGCCAGTTGAGTAGCACTTGAAATGTTTGGCTCTATGAAACCTGATGTACTTATATGATTCTGTTTTCTTCAAGGTTGTGTCTTCCTGGTCGAATGTACTTATTGTAAGTCGCTTTGGATAAAAGCGTCAGCTAAATACAATGTAATGTAATGTAATGTTTTATGGATGTGGTCTCCATTTGACCTGCTCACAGAAACAAAGCTTGCATTCCTGAGGCAATTCTCATTTTTCATGGCTCCACTTAAAATAAAAACAACAATAAGACATGCGTGCTACTTTTGGCCGACAGAGGGCCATGTCTCTCCAGCTTGTCCCTATCTGTCTCTTTTTCTGTATCTGTGCGCTCATGGAGCCTCCTGCATCTTTCCCCCCTTCTTCTTGACCCTCTTCTATCCCAGGTGTGAAATCCTCATCTCTCTCATCATCTGAGAGCTCAACATCTGAATCTCCCTTAAAGGGGACCTATCATGCAAAATGCACTTTTGTACGTCTTTTATACATGAACATGTGTCCCCGGTGTTCCAGGGAACTCACCAAGTGGCAGAAAACACAACCCTCTCTCTTTTCCTCCATACCCAAATCTCTAAAAAAGGGGCTGCAACGGATCTGATACAGACTGATCCAGATTTGAACACTTTACTGACGTCAGTAAAGTGGCGCTACGGCTATTGGTCAATTCTCCACCTATCAGGGAGAGGTTGGGCCACGGCCGGCCATTGCTGCTCGAAAGCGCTGGAGACGCTGTAGTACATATGACATGATGTTTTTGAGGAGCTTTTTGATTACAGATTTGAAAACATCGTTGCTTGCTTTAAAAGTAGCACAATTCATTATGTCAAACCTTGGAAAGTATCTAGATATCCCTGTCCTAATGCCAAAGTATCTGCACACTGAATATGTGTCACCGTTTGATGTCTATGTCTGGACCGCTGCGTAAAAAGGAGGGTTTCTGCCCCGTTACTTCTCTTCTTACTTCTATAAGAATAAAACACGGAGGACGGAGATCTCTTTTTGTCCCCCTCTTCTCCCCGCTGCAACCCAGCAGCTGATCTCAGAGCACCCCTCTCCTGCAGGGGGGCGTGGTCAGCTGCAGCTCACAGAATCAGCCCCCTGCAAAAACAGGGCTGGAAAGAGCAAAGAGAGCGAAATGAGGCATGGCTAAAATGCAGGATCTTTTTGGTATTTTGAAAAAAAAATTATATTTATATACTTTATATAGGTATGGCTCTACAATATATTGTTCAAATATATATAGATGATAGGTGTCCTTTAAAGTGGACCTATCATGCTATATTTGAAACAAATATTGTAGGGCCATACCTATACAAAACATGTCTGTGAAGTTTTTTTTTCAAAATACCAAACAGTTCATTGTAGCCATTCCTCTTACTGCTCAAACCCCTCTTTTGCAGCCCTGTTAGAGAAACGCAGATTTGAGGTCCTTAGCTTGAAAAAAAAGAAGAGGAGGCAGAGCTAATGCCTGATCAGAATTCTACCAGAGATAAAGTTACATTCTGCTGTGATAAAACGCCATCCTGTTCTAAACCACGTCAAGGATTATTTCTGAAACAGTATGGAGCTCACATGCTTTTTCTCTTGCAGGTTTATCACAAGGTCAGTTTTTTATTTTTTATTTCCTGCTTTTTAAACACATGTGCTCTTCAGTACAGGTTAGCTCTGAGTGTTAGCGAGGCTTGCTAATGTAAAAAAGATGGGATGACGTCCAAAACACGTCAGGCATTGTTTCTGATAGCAACTTTCTGTGGGTCCGCTGCCGATTGGACGTCAGTTCGGATGGAATATGTATCCGCTCGTACACCCGTTTTAAAAAGATTTGGGTACGGAGGAAAAGAGAGAGGGTTTTATTTTCTGACGCTGCGTGAGTTCCCCGACGCACCGGGGACACATATGTATCAGAGTTCCCGTTAGCCGGTAATTAAATTACCGGACTATGACCGGTAAAATATGCTGAAGACCGGCAAATCTAAATTTCTCCGTTCAAAGTGTCCGGTCAAAATAATTTCCCCTTAGTGCAATACCGCATCAGTTGTACAACTTGCGCCACTTATGTGACAGACAAAAGAGTATGTGACAAACAAGAATAGTCCATTCTAATGTCTAACACGTAATGTGGAGAAAGAGATGTCCTGTATGGGTTGATTGTGCGTTAATCTGTTGGTAATGCCTCGGGGTTCCGGTGGGCATGTAAACAAATGCATAATGCTGCGGCCTCACCCGGTTGCATAGCGACGCTTACTGTTTAGGTGTATTTTAATAAGCAGGTAGTCCTATCATTAGCTAGAACTAGCTAGATCTGATCGATATGGACATAAACGCAAGTGAAGTCTAATCTGACGGGAGAGAGATCAGCTGCTGCTGACGAGTCAACACGCAGCTCTGCATGATCACATGCAGCGGTGAGCGGAACAAAACACACACCAGATTAGAATATCACACGTAGCTATTTTAATGACCTCTCGAACTACCTAAACTAGTTATAGATATGTTTAGTTTTACTGTCGGGTCACTCATTACTGATCCACGAGCTGCATGATACTTACGGGCTGTCAGGAGAGGGAGAGAGTGCTCTGTTTATTATTCCCGTGTTATTGTAAATTACTGAACACTTTTTTGAATAGTTAATCTACTATAATTAGTTTGTTTAATATCAAATCATATCAATTTGTGGTAACACTTTATATTAAGGTACACAAATTAACCATCAACTAGTTGTTAATTAACATGCATATTAGCAGTATATTGGCTCCTTATTAGTCATTATAAAACACTTATTAATGACTTATATGACCATATTATACAAGTAATAAGCCATGAGCTGAGAGTTTTTCCTCAATAACCCTCTAATTAGTGCTTAATTATTGCAAGTAAGGTTGTTGTTGTATTTTTTTATATTCTTTGCGGAATTTGGCCATGTAAAATGTCCTCTTGGGTTGCCGTACAGCCAATGCGTGACGTCATTAGTAAGCGTAACGGACCCCGTGCTGATCTGGTAGGCCGTGCAGATATGGTACCAGCGCCGACACACCGTCCTCGTCCGATCCACAACTCGCACTCTATCGTTATTGTACTCCACAGGGAACCCCAAATGTTCCCACACAGCTGATTTAAAAGAAGCAGGTGGGTCAGGTCTTTAACTCCAGTGTGTTATCTGAACTCGCAATACTAACTTTTCTTCTTCTTGTATTATGTTCGTTTTGTTGTTGTGTTTCTTCTTTTTCTTCTTCTTCTTCTTCTTCTTCTTCTTCTTCTTCTTCTTCATTTGTTGTTTAAGGGCGGCTGGCAAACAGTTTTTAGGCGCAATACCGCCCCCTGGATTATAGTGTAGTGGATACTGCCCTGAATGACAGACTTTTTTCCCACTTGTAAAAAAAAGGCGTATTCGTCGTGTGACTGCATGCACCGAACCGTAACGTCCGAACCGTGACGGTACGGGACGAATACGGATACCGTTACACCCCTACCCAGAAGTGGGGCTTTTTTTCACCTCCGATTTGCTTTCTCCAAAACTTGTTGCCAAAACTGTGAAATCCTTGCATTTCCTGAGGCCAAGTTGAAGGATCAAATACTAAGAAATGATCACATGACTTGACACATGATTTCAGATGTGGGAAGTTACTAAGTACACTTCTTCAAGTACTGTACTTAAGTACAATGTTTAAAAAGGACATTACATACAGATGAATAACATTAAAAGGTAACCATAAAAATAGGAGTTAAAAGGGACTTAGGTTAAGTTAACTATTTTGTGTCTTTATAACTTATTCTTGGGGTTGAGTAAATGCCTTTGTGATTTGCATTGAAGGCATACATTCAAGGAAAGGTAACTTATATCTAAATATACATCTAAAGAAACAAAACGGATTAAAAAAGGGAACTCTGTAGCTCTGAACTACTGTAATAGCTGACTGTTGCTATAAGTGGAAAGAGAAATAAACAGATCACCTGTCTGGCAGGAGCTTGCCACTTCTCGAGCTCTGCTCAGCAGAGGCATGTTTGGCACATCCTGTAGGCCAGGTTGTAGGTTTCAGCTTTTCCACATTCCACACTTTTTTCAGAGCAAAATATGGGGACTGCAGTGAAACAAGTAACATAACATAACAGACAGAAATCAGTCCTGAGCAAACCCTAAAACTCCCCAAATCAAACCCCAGAAACAAAGTCAGCCTCCAATAGATGAGATTACATTTCAATTTGTGTCATTAGCTGGCAAGATGTGTGTGTGTGTGTGTGTGTGGGTGTGTGTGTGTGTAACATATTTTGAAAAAAACCGTTTCACCACGCCACATAAACTCTTTCCTCCTGAACTGACTGCTGGTGTTACAGCTGGGCAGAGGCAGGAAAACAATCCGCTCCTCGACCAAAGTGTGTAGAGACTTGTTTTATAGGCCGCATAATATTATTCAAGGTTTCAGTTCTTTATGACAATTAGATGGTGATCCAAAGCAGATGGGTCCTCCCTTACTGATATCTAGCATTCTGATCATGCAGTGAATACAGTAGACTAGTAGAGTATCTGCATGCTAATGATCTACAACAGCACATTGAAGACTTTTCATAAAACCTGGCAGAGGATTAAAAGCTGCTGAATAATAATAAAGAAACCATAATAACATTACAAATATGAAATGATCATCCATAACGTTGCTCTAAAATAATTCCAGTTCAGTCCTGTAGCACAGTACTGCTTCCATTCCTCTGCCTAGAGCCACTTAAAACAGACATCAACATTCAGGTTATTGTTGTACACTGCAGTTCGGCCAAACAAGGTAATAATGAATAAATCATGGAAATAATTCATTGTTTAACCGTTAGCCACGCAAAGAGTTTTGACTGATAATTGCAATTACTGAAACAATAAGAATAGAAGGTTCAGCATAAAGGTCTGTCCACCTAAAGAGTGCTTTAGCTGAAGTTGTCTGTAACTCCGGGGCAAGCCCTTCACTTTAATGAGCAGGAGATGGGTAGAAATTGGAGCTTTCATTAGGTTTGGAGGAGTAGCATGTACATCACAGACACATAAGGTTCATTAATCTTACTCTTGGAATCACCTGAACCATTACATAGTGGCAGATGAATCTCTTGAATAACGACTTCGTTCAGCACTCTGATGTCCATTTTCACTTTGCTCTGTATTCATCTACAATTATTCAAGAATCTACGTTTGTGTGTGCTCTGAAAAAGGTAAAACGTTGACTTTAATTAAATGTATTATGTCAACAGATTTCACATAACTGTATTAGGTTGGTTGAAAGCAATTATTTTAAGTTTACATAAAATATATTAGGTTGAACTTCCTATTTTGCTTTCAACTAACCTAATACAGTTATGTGAAATCTGTTGACATAAGACATTTAATTAAAGTCAACGTTTCAGTTTATCCAGTCTGTGTGTGCGCGTGTGTGTGTGTGTGTGTGTGTGTGTGTGTGTGTGTGTTCCTTTTGTCCTTCAAGTGCCCATAATTACAACTGAACTCTGGAGTGCTACATGAACTTTTGCAAATGAGCTACTGCAATGTTAACTACCATGCCCTGTGCCCTCTTGCAGCCAGATGACCAAAAACAGTTTCTCAACTGAGTCCCTGAAAAAGCCTCTGAAACGTGCTGTTGTTGGCAGGCAGCCCAGCTCTGTTAACACAAGAGCACGCTCCCTGTGGGATGGCTAAATCACTCTGATACCCACAGGATGTCTGGAGCAAAGCACTACACGCCTCAAAGACCGTGTGTGCGTGTGTGTGTGTGCGTGTGTGTGTGTGCACGCGCGTGTGTGTGTGTCAGGGATTCTCCTCAGGGAGCTGTGGATAGCTCACTATCTTGACAACTTACAGTATATCAGTGTTGGCTCAGTGTTTCCTGTAAACAGCTATTATTGAATAACTGTATCTTAAAGACTCCCATTAGCTTAACAGAGCTCATGTGGTGATACAGTAGCACAGTGTTTTCCTGTATGGTGGGTGACTGCCAAAGAAAGGACTAGGTGTTGGTCGCCACAATTTGTAATGTCACGCGCAAAAAAAAAGTAGTTCTTTTTTTCTGCAGATCACAGATATAAACAAGCCTGTATTTTCCAAATGTAATTCAGGTATACCTATATTGTGAGACACTGTATATCTGACTGTGTTTTAGCATCCCAATAAGATTATGATGAGATAATACTTTACTGTCAGATCAAGTCTTACATTTTTCTTCAATCACACAGCACCATTACCAACATCAACAACGACACATATTAAGACATGATACAAGGGAACAAACATTCAACATAACATCACGGTTACTCAACAGAAGCATGCTCAGGAGGACCTTCTAACGCACATTTGACCTCGGATTTAATTCTGTATTTAATTTGAGGATCAACTACAAAGAAGAGTGCCTCAGTCTAGCCTTATTAAATCTCTGGTACCAATTCATATTCGCTGTTCAGGACTTGGGGTAATAATGAAGGAATGTCATTCGGAAAAATGTTATGAACATTTGATTAAGTAAATACTTATGAATCTTAGCCTCCAGTGTGTGGAGCAAGTATCTTTCTATCATATATACATATTAATGCTGGGCAACGATTAACATTTGAATCGCGATTAATCGCATGATTTTCTGCCTGACTGTGCGCAATTCAATAATGAATTCCAAAGTAGTGTATTGCACAATTATATTTTAAACTACTGCTATATGAAATAATCCGCCATAAAAGATTCCGGTGAAAGTGTTGGATGTGGTTCTTTCATGTTCTGTGTGAAGAGCAGTGGAGCATTTGTTCACTTGGTGCTACAATAGCTTGCACAGGCTGATGCTAAAGTGGTTATAGTGTGAAATTGCAAGTGCGATATTCACACAGGGACTAATTAACACCGTAAAAACCTGAAATGTGCGAACATGAGCTGTGTCAGTGAAGTGTGGATTGACACCCATTTTGTTTTGAGTGGGTCGACTTGTCGAAGCTGTGAACTCTCTAGTATCAGGATACAGATGTGTGCTAATAGTCAGTAAATCTTCTTAATGCAACAATGTAAAGCAACATGCTGGCCGAACATCAGTGCAAGCTGCAGTAAAGTTAGTACTGAACCTGTGAGCTACTTTGTTGAGAATTCCAGACCCATCTGGAAAACAACTCAGCTCCATGGGAATAGCATCTGACTTTGGAGATAAAGCTGGAGTGCATGTTTGTTTGGGGATCGACATCCAATGCAAACAAAGATGATTTTGCATTTAAATACTTCAGTTTCTCTCTGAGTTCCTCATCTGCAACTATTAAGCATCTTCAGCCAAATCTTCCACCCACACACCAACATGTGTTTGTGCACACTAGAAAAGCCTTGACATTACACCATTTCAAGTTAGGTATCGTAAAAAAATCCTCAAGATAAACGTTTCTATAATCCAATCAGCATCCCTGATTTCCTTGTGTTAAAGCACGCAAACACAGCAACGCTCCGTCAGTAAACTTCACTCACTGTGGGGCTGCAGCCACACTCCATTCAGAACCCGTTCCTCCACGATAGAACTTTGGGGAATGGGGTGCACTTAGGGAATTTTCTGATTTAGTTACTACTCATTACACCTTCCTGTATTCAATAACATGCGTGGTTGTTTTCCGTCTTGCTGAATGACTGTGCATTTCCTAAATCTCATTCACAGAAACATGCGCAAAATGGGCCAACATGAAACAAGATATAGGTGGAGCTTTGGAAAAGTATACCATTCGTCTTTAGTGTTGATGATCTTCAAGGGAGGAGACTTTTACTTTTGGAATGCATCATGTAAAAAATAAGTACATTATTTTGTAATCAATTTCTATGTATATCCCTTAGAATTGAAATTGTTTTCCTCACAAACTTCCGGAACAGAAGTCATCTCTTTAGACCTTCTGGGGAGGAGAGGACAGATAGTGCATCCAATTATTATGTCATGGTTGGGACGTGATCTCACACAATCCACATGAACCCAGGTGAAGGTCAGCCGCTCTCGTGTTGGATTTAAAAGAACACACATGAAGGTTGACTCTACTTCACTTAACATGATGTCATTGTTTTGGAAAAGCATTGGTAACCCTTCACACACTGAGACACCCAGCTGGCATTTTAAGACGAACAAGCCATTTTGGAAAAGGTTGCAGAGCATCCATTTTGGCTCATTCATCAGCAGTTTGGATACCAGCTGACTCCTAACACCCAATGTGATCCTGCAGGGGCTGTAAATAGTGATTCATGGAAAGCTATGGTCAGTAGAGATCTACATATAACGTGGCATATCAGAGATGTGCTGCAGACTAATGCAATGGCAATGATACACACAAAGCCTCTTCATCTTTCCTGTTCAACTGTCTTTTTCTCTTTCCTCCTCCTCCTCCTCCTCCTCCTCCTCCTCCTCCTCCTCCTCCTCCTCCTCCTCCTCCTGTGTGTGTGTGTATGGTGATCAGTATCCTGTCTTGCCCCCCCATGCCTCTGGCTGCCACATTCCTCCCAGTATGGCCACACACTGGCAGCTGCAATGTGAACTTATCACGGATGAAGAAAGGGGATCTGCCGCTCTCTCTTCCTGTCAGCACAGATGTCAAGGTGAACTTGGGGGCTCCTTAAATAACCGGCTCTGAGACCCCCTTCCCCTCGGTCAGCTGATCAGATTAGAAGAAGCCTCTTGTTTACAAGGACATCGTGATGTTTCTTTTTTAGCTGCAACTGTATCCTCAGCAAAGAGAATATTTTTAAAGGATTTAAAAAACCTGTATGGAGATGGGCAATATCTGTTTAATGTAAGCATACACAGTACAGGAGACCTGAAACATATCGACCCTCTGTGTGCTCCATGATGTGATCCATCCATGAGGACAGTGAGGTGTACATGAGCAGAATACTTCTACTCACAAGGTCATCCTCACAGGATTATTCATTTACAACCTAATATCAAGCAAGTGAAGTTGATTTGTGTAACTGTCTGTGTATGAAGTTCTGTACATTTTGGTTACACACTGGTTAATACCTAAATTATTTGGAGTGTCCTGGTGGAGGTTTAAGGAGCTGCGATGTGGTGCGTTCATCTCTGATCTCTGTCTCCACAACACACACACACACACACACACACACACACACAAACACACACACACACACACACACACACACACACACACACTGTCCTAACAGGAAAAACACTATGCTGTGTATGCCGTGTTGATGTCAAATATCTACAATGTAATGGAAAAACAATGGCGTCAGTAACATAGTTGGAATTCTGAGTCTGGAAAATGTGTAATTTCTGACATTTAAAATGAATAAAATAAATAGAATTGTATCCACACATTTGGTAAAATGTCTGCAAAGCCTGGGCGTGACCCAGAAGTAAGCAGGGTAAATGAATGACGGAGTGATGCTCTTCTGAAAAGATGGTGTGAATGCAGGAGTAGCATTGAGGATTATCTGGCATTGTTATCATAATTACAAGGAATCATTCATCTAATGCCGGAGATCCAGTAGCTCTCTTGTTGCCTGGCTGCTATGGTGCCCCCACCTGCCAGGATTTGTATCTTGGGGAAATAAAAGGGTCACATTGTTTCTGCACTGTACACATGCTGGCCTCCTGTCCCAGCCTGGCTGCTATTTACATCTCTCAGATACAAGCACAGCTAAGCTCCTCTGCTATTATCAGCACATGAGAGCAGAGAGCGTTCTGCTGCTGAAGCCTGGAGGAAATATACGGATCTGCTCAGTCTGCTCTGACGTCTGTCCATCTGCCACAAGCAGTGTTTTCAGATTCTGATGTAACCCTGTGTTCAATGATTAAGTGAAGACTGACTATAGCCTGCTTTGCTGTACCTGTTGCTCTGGATATATTCACAAAGCAAATCATATGTTGATGTTTCAACAGGCTGTATTACAAAACTGTTGAACCACACTGAAACATACAGAAACATTGACTTTATTAAATGTATTATGTCAACACATTTCACATAACTGTATAAGGTTAGTAGAAAGCAATACTATTAAGTTAAATCAACATTTTTTATTTAAACTTGATATTACTGCTTTCAACTAACCTGATACAGTTATGTGAAATGTGTTGACATAATACATTTAATTAAATTCAACGTTTCAGTTTTTTCATATCTAATTCAATTATTGTAACCACTCAACAAACAGAGCAAAAACCAAATCTGAAACTATGACAAACCACCTGTTGTCTGTGTTCGGTGGGTGAGCAACAGGTCGGGTGCAGTAAGGCTGAATCATCCCCACAATGGCAAGCTGGGTGGAAGCAGGGAGAGGGTGGGTGGGGGTCAGATATTCTGTTCTTCTGTCATAGCTTCCCCTGGGACAACAGCCAGGTACACTGTCAAAGTCCACTTCCTCCATCAGAAATGGAGGGCTTTAGGGGCCTTAGACCCCAGACCCCCTCCCTTCTCTTTCCAGCCTAACCCCCCACCCACATCTCCTCCTGTTTTTTCAGAGGACTAATCCACCAATCTAGTGTGGCTGGGGGGTTTATAGAGATGGGCCGACATCAGCATAGCTGGCCCCATGATAGAAGCATGGTCGTATACTTGTATGATCATACAAGTATGATCATACAAGTATGCAGTTCCAACCTTCATGTTTTTAACACTTTTTCTATGGCGTTCACAAAATATTTTAAACTCCTCTCGGAAAGACCCGGCAAACGGACTATTATAATTTCAATTTTTCCATAAAACAATGAATGTTTGCACACAAAATATCAACCATTGACACCACATTATGATGATCAACTCGTTTGTCCCCCACCAAAAGCCCACCTATCTCCAGACTTCAGCATGGCTGCTCAGAGATCAGTACACAGAGCCCTCCCCCATAGCTTGAAGTCTCTTTAGCATTGTAGCTGCGTAAAGCAGCTAAATCCGTGAGTGAGGGCTTCTTTGCTGAGGCGGAAATGCGATTGACAAGAGAGGGAGGAGGGGTATTGGTTTTTCAAATCCTTTCTCCTCTTCTCTTTGGTCTGGACCCAGAGGAACGCTGTCAGCTCTCAGACTGCATCATGTCCCTGCTATGGTCCTCTCTTTGCTTTGACCCGATGAACTATGTCGACTAATGCGTGTTTGTTCAGATATGACCTTGTGTTGGCTTTGCTCCAAAATAATAGTTGGAGGGATGTGTCATTTGACTCTGACAGAACATTGTTTATGACAGGATGAGGCAGATGTATGTTCACACTCATATATTTTTGATTTTGATATACTTTATTAATCCCCGTGGGGAAATTGTTTCTCTGCATTTGACCCATCCTAGTGTTAGGAGCAGTGGGCTGCCATTTTGAACAGCGCCCGGGGAGCAGTGTCTTGCTCAGGGACACCTCAGTAGCACTTGGTCTTGCTGGGACTTGAACTGGTGACCTTCCAGTTGCCAAGCCAAGTCCCTATCGACTTCGCCACCACCGCCATCATAAATCATCATATCACTGTATAATGTATACACTGTGTATCCTTTGTGCTGAAACACAACAATGCCTGACCCCCTGCAGAACATCACTACAGCCTCTGTTTATGTGACCATGAGGTTTACTTCCTTTAATAGTTACAGTCCAGATCTGGCAGAGCTTATTTAAGCCGCAAATTGTATGTTTACTGTTGTGTAGCAGAAGCACCCATCAAGAGAAGGAATAGCTAACTGAACAAGCTCACTGTCTGTAACCATAACTCTACACCAAAATCGAAATGTTGATGCAGAGAATTTACCTAATTAATCCCAGGATGGAGGATAGAATTAAGATCAACTTCAATTAAAATGTTCTCTGAAATATACTTATACGCCCAAAGTACACACAAACAGGACCTATACATATGAATTATGCATTACATAATTACACTGTATTTGTGTACATTTCGGTTCGGTACGTACCTCGGTTTTTAGGTCACGGTTCGGTACGTTTTCGGTACAGCAGAAACAATTATCACAAAACATAAAATATTTTTTGGGGGTTTTTCATTATTATTAAACTGTGAATAATGTATTCACTCAAATAAATATAAAATATAATAAAATAAACATTAATTTGCAGCATTTCGATGAACTGAAATAATCTGTATTTTAACTTTACTGTACTAGTACTCACAAAACATAAACTATTAGTTTTGTTTTATTATTAAACTGTGAATATTCACTCAAATAAATACAAAATATATTAAAATGGACATTAAGGTGCAGCATTTCGATGAACTGAAATAATCTGTATTTGAACTGTACTGTACTAGTATACCTAAGCAGCCAGTTTGATATTATGACTTGCTTGTCATTGTATTTTCATGTTTTTTTAAAGAAAGATGAACTTGTCCACATTGCTTGCCGAAAGGGCAGATCTGCTGGCACTAACAATGTCTCCTGTTGTGGAGAACACCCTCTCGCTAGGGACAGATGTAGTAGACACAGCCAGGTAGCGCTTTGCTAACATGGCAACATAAGGATATTTGGCGTTTGTAATAGCTTTGGCTCGGTCTGAACTTTTTGCGAGTGGTGGAGGCTTAAATGCTAGTGGGAGTTGGGTTTGCACTTCAGTCTTTTGGTACCGGTGATATTCACGTTCGGGTGATGCCTTTTCAAATGAGTGTGCAAGTTTGATGTATTGTTAGCCGCGTAACCAATTTTAGTTGAACAATGCCGACAAACAGCTTTGGTTCGGTCCAACTGTCTTTGTCCGTCATCTTTTTACGTAACTGCGAAACCAAAATGTTCCCAAACCTGAGATTTCAATGATGCTGGAGGATTTTCGAGCTCAACTTTGTCTGCGTTCGCCATTTCGACAGTTCCTCAAATTACTGACTAAATTTGAACGCATCCCTGTGACCAGCTCTCAT
Source organism: Harpagifer antarcticus (assembly GCA_902827135.1). Classification (NCBI taxonomy): domain Eukaryota; kingdom Metazoa; phylum Chordata; class Actinopteri; order Perciformes; family Harpagiferidae; genus Harpagifer; species Harpagifer antarcticus. The sequence continues at coordinate 507,340 of CADEHL010000542.1, read as the reverse complement.
AGTATGCCTCTCGTCCAATTAAATGACTTGGTCGCTCGATGACGCGTTGAACCCAATGTGTCACTCTGTCCTCCCCTGAGCCATCCCACTATAGCATCATAATGAGCAGGGGTTAGGTCATAGGTGTGAGAGGTCTAGTAGTAGTTTGTTTTGAGAAGTCTGTATTCGGTTAACGAGTTTCTACACGGACTACTATTGCGGTAAGCATGTTGTAACTTCCGGTTGTTGTTGTTGTTGTTGTTGTTGTCATTGTCATCTCCGGGTATCCCATGTGCCTGTTCTGTTGCTGATAGCTTATTATCTTAACTTAATCGATCGTTTTAAAACTCTTGATCACGGCAATTGCCTGACGTTGTAATCACACGTTACTACAGCTTAAGCACTCACAACTCTCCTTCTCTTAGCGACTGTAACTCCACAGTTGCCTACACTCTTTTCGGGTTTGCTAACGGTAGCTACTTTACTTTAGCTTGATAGCTAGCCATGGCTCTTTCCCCACCCTCGGGTGTTATTTCCTGCTCTTCCTGTCTCATGTTTGGTTACTTCCCTACCTCCTTTACTGGTACCGATACATGTGTTAAATGTAATATAGTTGTTAGGTTGGCATCTTAGAAAGTAACTCAGCTACAGTAAAGCCCATGTTAGCCGGTGTGGACCGGCAAAAGGGTGCTCCTATTAGCCGTCCCCCGGCAACTCCCGAGCAGCAGGGAGACTGGGTGACTGTTCAGAAGGGGCATAACGCGAAACCCGCAGGTCCCCACCAACCCGTTCACGTATCTAACAGATATTCCCCACTCAGCGAGACACCCGCTGAGAAGCCAACTCTGGTTATTGGTAGCTCTATTATGAGACACGTGAATTTAGAGACCGAAGCCTCCACAGTCACATGCATTCCGGGGGCCAGAGCAGGCGACATTGAGGCGCATCTTAAACTGCTGGCTAAAAATAAACGTAAATACAGTAGGATTGTTATTCACGTCGGTGGTAATGATGTTCGTTTACGCCAATCAGAATGCACCAAACTTAATGTGGAGTCGGTGTGTAGTTATGCTAAAACAATGTCGGACACCGTAATCTTCTCTGGTCCCCTCCCCAATCTGATCAATGATGACATGTATAGCCGCATGTCATCATTTCAGCGCTGGTTGTCTTGGTGGTGCCCAGCAAACAATGAGGGCTTCGTAAATAATTGGACAGCCTTCTGGGGAAAACCTGGTCTGATTAAGAGAGACGGCATTCATCCTACTTTGGAAGGTGCAAATCTCATTTCGGCAAACATTTCAGGGCTTTGTGGACTTAATCCATGACAAACTGGAGTTGAGACCAGGAGGCGGAGTCGCAGTTTTACACGCTTCTCTGCGCTCTCTCCTAGGCAGTCATCCATAGGAATCCTGAACCCAATAAAATACCCAATATTATCGGTGTGTGTGTCTGCCCAAGGACAATTTAAGGTAAAACCTAATAGAGGTGTCATACATAATAACCTAATAAAAGTAAATGTAACAACTACTACAGTGCAACAAAACAGGAATATTAAATGTGGTCTATTAAACATAAGATCTCTAGCATCTAAAGCAATATTGGTAAATGATTTAATATCAGATTATAATATTGATATATGCTGTCTCACTGAAACTTGGTTGAGACATGAAGAATATGTCAGCATAAATGAGGCCACTCCACCCAGCCATATCAATACTCATATTGCCCGAGGCGTGGGCCGAGGAGGTGGAGTTGCAGCAATCTTTGACTCAAGTTTACTTATCAATACTAAACCAAAATTAAATTATACCTCCTTTGAAAATCTCGTTTTTAGTCTTACGCATCCGACCTGGAAAACTTTGCAGCCAATCTTATTTGTTACAGTGTACCGTGCACCAGGTCCTTATTCAGTTTTTATCAACTTTGGTTCTTAAAACAGTAATCTAAAAAATTCTAAAAAAGTAATTATCGTAGGTGACTTTAATATTCATGTTGACGATGATAAAAATAGCCTTACTGTTGCATTTAACTCTATATTAGATTCTGTTGGTTTTTGTCAGAGTGTAAATAAACCAACCCACTGCTATAATCACACTCTCGACCTTGTTCTGACTTATGGTATTGAAATTGAGCAACTATTAGTCGAACCGCATAATCCTGCTTTATCCGACCATTTCTTAGTAACTTTTGAAGTACTGTTACTCGACTACAAAGCATTAGTCAAAAGCTCCTGCAGCAGAAACCTATCTGTTAGTGCTATAGCCAAATTTAAGGAAGAGATTCCACCAATACTTAACTCGATAGCATGTCTGCATGTAGGGGAGGAAACTTATACAAAATGTCCACCACCCCAAATTGATCATGTTGTTGATAGTGCTACAGATGCGCTGCGAATAAAATTAGACTCTGTTGCTCCTTTGAAAAAGAAGAAAATAAAACAACATAGATTAGCTCCATGGCATAATGCCGAAACCCGCAAAATAAAGCAAAAGTCGAGACAACTTGAAAGGATATGCCGTTCCACTAAACTTGAAGAATCTCGTTTAATTTGGCATATTACTCACAATGAATATAAGAAAGCACTGCGTAAAGCGAGAGCAGCCTACTACTCTTCATTAATAGATGAGAATAAGAATAATGCAAGATTTCTTTTCAGCACTGCAGCCAGGCTGACAGAGAGCCATAGCTCGATTGAGCCTTCTATTTCCATAGCACTCAGTAGTAATGATTTTATGTGCTTTTTTAACGATAAAATTGTTACTCTTAGAAACAAAATTAATGACCTCTTGCCTTTGACCAGTATAGTGTTATCAACTCCCGGAAACGTAAGTTCTAATATTACACTAGATAGTAAACTAGAATGCTTTTCAGCCATAAACCTTGAACAATTAAATTCAATGATTCTCTCTTCTAAACCATCAACGTGTATGTTAGACCCAATTCCAACTAAGCTGTTGAAGGAAGTTTTTCCATTAATTAGCACTTCTTTATTAAATATTTTGAATATGTCTTTATTATCAGGCTATTTTCCACAATCATTCAAAGTAGCAGTGATAAAACCGCTTCTTAAAAAGCACAACCTCGATCCAGAGGTTTTAGCCAATTATAGACCTATTTCTAATCTTCCGTTCCTCTCAAAAATGCTTGAGAAAGCAGTCGCAAAACAGTTGTGTGATTACTTAAAAAACAATGATTTATTTGAAGATTTTCAGTCTGGCTTTAGAACACATCATAGCACAGAGACAGCTCTGGTTAAAGTCACAAATGACATTCTAATAGCCTCTGACAAGGGACTTGTCTCTATTCTTGTTTTGCTCGATCTCAGTGCTGCATTTGATACTATCGATCATGATATCTTATTGCAAAGACTAGAGCACTTAGTTGGCATACAGGGAACTGCTTTAGGCTGGTTTAGGTCTTATCTATCTGAACGCTCTCAGTTTGTACATGTCAATGATGAATCTTCCACGCAAACCAAAGTTAGCCATGGAGTGCCACAGGGCTCAGTGCTCGGACTTATTTTGTTCACATTATATATGCTTCCGCAATATTATAAGGAATCATTCTGTACATTTTCATTGTTATGCGGATGATACTCAACTATATTTATCAATCAAGCCTGATGAAATTAATCATCTAAATAAAATTCAAGACTGCCTCAAGGACTTAAAAACGTAGATGACCTTAAACTTTTTGATGTTAAACACGACCAAAACTGAAGTTATTGTACTTGGCCCGAAGAATCTACGAAACAAATTATCTAAAGATATCCTAACTATGGATGGCATTAATTTGGCCTCCAGTGAAACTGTAAGGAATCTTGGTGTTATATTTGATCAGGATTTATCCTTTAACGGCCACATAAAATCAATTTCAAGGGCCGCCTACTTCCATCTACGTAACATTGCAAAAATCAGGCATATCTTGCCTCAAAACGATGCAGAGAAACTAGTCCATGCATTTGTTACTTTAAGGCTGGATTATTGTAACTCTTTATTATCAGGGTGTACCAAGAAGTCAGTCAAGTCGCTTCAGCTGATTCAAAATGCTGCAGCTCGTGTACTAACCAGAGTTAGGAAAAGGGACCACATTACTCCTGTTCTGGCTGCCTTACAATGGCTCCCTATAGAACACAGGATAGAATTTAAAATTCTTCTTCTCGCCTACAAAGCCCTTAATGGGCAGGCGCCATCTTACCTTAAAGAACTCATTATACCCTACTGTCCTACTAGGGCATTGCGTTCCAAGAATGCAGGGTTGTTGGTTGTTCCTAGAGTCTCTAAAAGTACAATGGGAGCCAGAGCCTTTTCTTATCAACCTCCACATTTGTGGAATCAGCTTCCAGTTTGTGTTCGGGCGGCAGACACCCTATCCATTTTTAAGAGTGCGCTAAAGACCTTCCTTTTTGATAAAGCTTATAGTTAGGGCTGATTAGATTCAGCCCCTAGTTTTGCTGATATAGGCTTAGTTTGTCGGGGGACATCTTACTTCTTCCTTCTCTCTGTCTATACCTGTGTACTCCCATGTTCCGATTAACCCAGCTTCCCCAAATGTCTTTCTTTTTGGTGTCTATATACGCTGGGATCCGGAGTCATGGATGATCCTGCGGTCCTGTGTCCTGCATCGCGAGCCCTGTATCTTGAGTCGTGGCTGTGGTCCTGGATCATAGGTCCTGGATGGATATCCTTGTGGATTCATCTTCCTATTATACACACATGCATTTCCAAACATTTGGACTACCTATGTTGCAAATGTATTATCTTTTCAATTTACACACGGCATCTATTGCACGTCTGTCCGTCCTGGGAGAGGGATCCCTCCTCTGTTGCTCTCCCTGAGGTTTCTCCCATTTTTCCCTTTAAACTGTGGGTTTTCTTCGTAAGTTTTTCCTTGTACGATGTGAGGGTCTAAGGACAGAGGGTGTCGTATTGTCATACTGATATTTTGTACAAACTGTGAAGTCCACTGAGACAAATGTAACATTTGTGATATTGGGCTATATAAATAAACATTGATTGATTGATTGATTGAACCCAATGTGAACAAATTACTCTGAATGCTGCGACGCAGCACCTGAGATTACTTCCAAAAAGTTGTTCACGTTCACGGTACACACGTGTACCGAACCGAAGGGCCCATACCGAATAATTTCGGTACGAATACGTATACGGTTACACCCCTAGTGTATATGTTATGACAATAAACCTTTGAATGAAAGAGGTGGCAGAGCAACTACCGGTCCACACTCCATGTTTTTGGTTCGATTGGGACCTGAACCTTTGTATCCATTGGTGGAAGAAATAACTATTTTCTCACGCGTGGTCTTGCTTCTTTTCTCGTACCATAAAGTTTGGAGGACAGAGACTTCGGTTTTAGTTTGAGTGACATTTATTGTATTCAGTGACAGTAAAACAGTTGTGTAATGTGATCAGTTCAGCTATCTGTCAACTTTGAGTCCTATACCAGGTGCATCCCAATAGTCTGCACCATATACTCAAACATATTTTGTTGTTAACTTCAGGAAAGTCTGATTTGTGGAGTCATGTGTGAGGAGGTGTGTAAGCAGTATGAGGAAGCAGCATTAGAAGTAAGCTGAGCACTGACTGCTAACACCGAACCTCTCAGAGCAAAGAGTGTGCTGGGCTAGCAGAATATGTCACATGTGAGTGTCACAGCACTCCAGTTGTCTGCCTAACACGGCTCACAGGCTTTGCTCTATTATTATTGTCCTTCAGAACCATCCTGCTCAGACCCTAATAGGGCCATGTGGTGATTGCACATACACAACATACCCAGACTGTTGATATGAGGCTCACTCAGCCATAAGCCATGTGTCTGGTGATTCATCTCCATCCACTCGCAAACCACACGTATGTTACACACAGATTCAGGCCTCTTGCTCTATTTCATGATCATGATAAACATTTGAAAGACAACAGACTCTGCGGTGCCTTTGAGGCTTCGAGAGTGTCAAACCTACTGCTCTGCTTTTAGCAACTTACAAAGGTCATTTTTCATATGTCATGCTCAGAATAATACACAGTGATCTTGACATGAAAAGCACAGAGAGAAAACATACTTATCTAAACTCTTGGAACAAAACATTACAGGAAGCATAAGCATGCTGAGAAAATGTATTGTAACCATTCTACTATTTACATCATAGGGTGTCCACTCTGTAATATCAGATATCTTCTTTGTGGCATAATCTGTTCCCTTTTCTGTGTAATTGAACATGATAAAATGTAGTCTGTAGTGTCATATCTCTGTGTCTGAGCTCCGCCCTCTGTCACCTGCCATTGTCAATAATCCACAGTTAGTGCTCTAAAGCCTCAGTGAACTGAAGACAGCTATGAGTTAATTAACAGAATAATACACTCTGGCGACCTCTATGGACTTCATCCCCCATCACATAGTCATTCAGTGAGATGGGGTGTGTGCAGGGCTGGTATGAAAAGAGGGAATCATCATGGCGAGCACAACCTGTTTAACCCTCCTGTCGTGTTTGGGTCAAATCTGACCGATTTACTATTTTCATCACTCATTAACATTGTGTTTTACTGTTGTTCGGCTCAGGGGTTTATGATATCCTCCACAGTAGGCATTTGAACATATAAAACTGCTGATCACTTTCATTGAATGTTGAGGTTTAATCAGCTTTGTTACACCTATGGTTTTCCTGGTCAAAAATTAGCGCCATAGGAAATGAATGGGTAATGGGGTTATGTTCTTCCATCCGATAGTGCACACCCAACATCTACAAAATGTTATTCTTGGAATACATTTTCCGTGTCTATTCTTTGTATATTCACTGCAGATATTCATGTTAACCAGTAGTAGGAGTAGTGTGAGACATTGTTTACAGCTTAAAAGGATGTTAAATAAAATGTGGAGATTAATCATGGTTTTGTGATAGAGTGATAGAGCAGTTACCGGTCAAGTTTGACCTTAAACACCAAAGTAAGGGCTGAGAAACTAACACGACAGGAGGGTGAATGCAGCAAATGGCCACCTGACTAAGACCCCATTTACACGGGAACGTTTGCGTTTACGCACCGTATGCATTTTCAAAAAAGTCTTCCATTCACACGCATTCGGATCAATTAACGTGTCCGTTCACACGAGACCGCTGGAAACGCTGGAAATGCTGGAAACGCTGTAGTACATATGCCAGGCCTGTAAGTGGCGCTGCTGCCGCCACAAAATACACCAAAAGCAGTGAAGAAGCCCCCGGAGCATGGTTGCCATGGTTGCCCTTCTGTTTATTCTCCGCGGTGGACGGCGTGTGCTCCTGCTGTAAATCTCTCCGGTAGTCCACCAGCAGATGAAAAACACCTCTCCGCCTCTTCCAAGGGACGAGGGAACTGCAGAGTTTCCGTTAACATTTTTTTCCGCCGGTCAACAAAGCTGAAATCTTCCGGACAAAATTAGAAAAGTGCCAATCAGAGGTCTTCTTTGTTATCTATTGAGCTTTAAAACAAATTGATAACGACTCTATATAATAATATAAGAATAATACACGGAGCCTCTCTTTTCCTCCCCCTCTTCTGACAGCCCAGCAGCTGATCTCTGAGCAGAAGACGTGGGGAGAGGGAGGCGGGGTTATTTCATCGTTATCAGAAAATGATTGTATAGAGCATTGTTTCTCAAACTTTTTCATACCAAGGACCACTTAACCAATAACAAAACACTTGCGGACCAACTAACTCCACAAATATAAAAAAAACACATTGTTTTTCTAGAACAGATTACAAATCGCCTGAAAATGATACAAACAAGTGGCAACATGTGTGATGAAGGTGTTGCGCTGGGCTATATCATGCAATTGAAAGTGAAACTTAACCTCGCTCCATTGCGGAGATATTCCCGAGAGTGCGGACAACTTAAATGTATTTATTTATTTCAAATGTGAAATTTTACCAATATACTCACGGACCACTAGGGGGCGCTCACACTTTGAGAAGCACTGGTATAGAGGCTTACACACGGAGCCGTTTGCCCCCCAAGAGTGTTCCGTTTTCAGATTTATCCACCTTGGGACCCGTTATCGTTTGCGCTGTCCGTTTCTATCGTTTTGAAACAGCCTCGTGTAAACGACAGGGCTATACGCAAGAGAAACTATGCGGATACAACCTGTATCGTCCTTGTGTAAACGGGGTCTAAAGAGGGACTTTAGAAGTAATTAACCTGTCCTTTAACAGACATGTCTTTTCTATGAAACATCCACTACAGAGAAATAGAACAAAATAAAGAATACACTACTGCTTTCAGGTAATTAGTGAGTTTTGGCACTAACTTCTTCCCCCAGACTCCTATTGAAACAGTTGTGGGACACAGAAAGTCACAGAAAGCTGTAAAAGTGCGGACCATCTGGAAGCTGGGAGTTGAAAGACTTCCACACCTGCAGCGGCTGGAGAATCTCCTCTGAAGCTGCGAGCACACCCCCCTCTTAACAGGCGTTCACAGGCCTTCTCACAGACACTTACCACCATGTTAAAACACTAACAGACCAATTAGCACTAATGTGTGGTGACTGGGAGCTCCCCTTGTTCTCACAGGCAGAAAACACACACCAGAAGATCACCTAAACGGGTCCGTACCCAACATGTGTACCCCTGTATTCAACAAACAACTACAGCTCCAATGAGTATAAGCAGAAGGCATTTTTCCAAACCTCACCAGAGCAGAAACTGGTAAATACTAACATGGTAGGCTATATCATTTTGAAATGATAAACAACATGAGGTGTTCACATTTCACCACTCTACAACAGTAAAAACGCAACTCACAAGTTCCAAATGATGAAACAAAATTGTATCGATTTTCCTACATGGTCAGTTAGTTACAAATCATGACTTCATAGACTTCCAGTATATCCCGGGACTGCGTCATGTAGTCTAATGCAATAGCCTTGCTGTAGTTCCAACCTCCATGTTCCTAAAACTGTTTCTATGTGGTTGACAAAATATTAGAAATTACCCTTTGTAATGATCCAGCAAACGGAATATTATAATTGCCATTTGGATTCGTTTTATATAAAGAGTGGTTGTTTTAAACAGAACTAGTTCATTAAATGTCACCTTGCTTAGCTACCTGTGTGTAGCTGGGCTGCTGTTTCCTCTGATTTGTGAGTGATGGCTAAAATGCATATCCAAGAAACTGATTTAAATTGTTTTATACAACTACAAGAGAAGATTACAATAATTGTAAATAACACTGGTACATTTACATCGATGCTGATCAATGTTCTATCTGGTTAACATTATAAAATAAATTATTTCATTAATCAATAAGACCTCTTGAGTTGTCCGATCCCGTGAGCACTAGAGGCATGGGAATCTTTTCTACCATCTTTAAAAATTACGTAAATAAGTGAGCTGCACCAGCTGCATGGGTTTTGGGACGCAAATCTGAAACCATTATTTGAAATTGCATCTCCTATAACTCTTTGGCTTGCTAAATTATGAGTGACAAAGGAAATGTATCAAAACAAAACACAGGTGCAGCGAGTCCACCAGCTGCCATGTACACCGTCACACACAGTGAGAGAGAGAGGAACATGTGGATGGGTTGATGGGTGGAGGGGCAGGGTCTTACCTGGGGGGCACAGGCAGCTGTAGGGGGCGTCTCTCACCTCCCGGGTCTTCGGTAGTTGCGCTGCAAGCTTCTGAAGGAGAAGGAACAGAAAAATAATTTTAGAGCATGCTGACATTTCACCTTCATGTTGCACCAAAAGGATCCACAGTCCCCCTCGCCCACGGGCCCGAACATAAACACGTTACTACATCACAGCAGAAATCAGAGATTCAGAAAACATGTGATTCAGAAACCTCAATGTAGTTTTCTGTAACAGAGATTTCAAAGTGAATGTCTTTGGGTTTTGGACTGACAAAACAAGACCTTTAAAGATCGCCATAGATGGCCATTTATCGCCATATACTTAAAGATATTAAGATGCATTTTCCTATTACTAGCTGACATTTTATTGAAAATGATTAATACCAAACTTAATTTATAAAGCACTTTTCATCTCCAAGTGCTTCACAAACCAAACACAAAAAATAAAAACAACAATCTCCCCCTTCCCAGGTAATAACCAGAGAAAACATAGCTTTGTGATTAAAAAGAACAAATAATACCAACACAGGACTGAATAAAAAGAACAAAATTAGAACAAAATGAGAATAAAATAAGAATAAAATACAATTCAGTTAAAAGCTAATTAAAAAGGTGGGTCTTGAGTTTGCTCTTAAAAGTATGAGTGCTCTGCTGCCTCAGGTCCTCTGGGAGGCTGTGCCACAGTCGTGGGCCGTGATGATAAAAAGACTCCTCACCGTGGGTCTTTGTTTTCACTTCGGGTACGATTAAAAGGCCAGTACCAGAACACCTGAGGGTTCTAGAGTGCTCATAGGTTAAAGCTAACTGATAAATACCTAGGCCCAGGACCATTAACATTAGAACCACCAGAGGTTATAACTATAACTATTTATAGATCTATCTGCAATGTTCTGTTCTATGGACATATAATTGTCTACATAAACAGACGACGCAGACTACTTCTCTCATTCCGAGTGTCCAACTTTATTCAACTGGCACGTAACCTGCACACATGCATTACGTCCTCAACGTGAGCTCAGTCATCCAATATCTTGTATTCTCCAAGATGTTACACTATCTATAACTCTCTCTAACAAGTATTTTAAAACTGATTCTACACAGCAGTTTAATTTATAATAAAAAAATATGTTAGTTGTAGCCTTAGTGAGTTGCCTGCATTAGAATAGGAACAGTGCCTACGTAATGTGTTTGGAAATATAAATCTAAAAACGATGTTGTCTATTATGGCTTCACTGTTTAGCAGAAGACCTGCCAACACCTTTTAGTCTTTTTTGAGACAGCACAGTTGACAGTTGACCTCAGTGGATAAACAAAAGGCTGCGTGTGGTTTGACCCTGAACAGAACAGAAAAGCATCCGAGGACATTCTCTCAGCATAGCAGTCGCTCCCACTGCTGGTCGTTACTATCCCCGGAATGTTTAGAGGCAGCAGGTGTAGGAGGGGATGTTATGGAGGCCTTGCTGCAATCTGGGTACAGCCTGTTTCATCAGTGTGTGATCCTGGTTTGAGGAAGGACAGTGCGATGGCCACAACTCTGCCACACAGATCATTTAAATGTCAGAAACACGCTTAATAGTTATTTTCTCGTCTAAGTTTGTTGACCTTATGACCTTAGCAAATTGCTCACACATCAGCGAACAGATAAATGATGCCACTTTTAATTTCATACATCAAAATTGGGGGTACATTATTTTCTGTTTGTAGCACACAAACTTAGTAACCTTTGGATCAGCCATCATAGGTTCTCTGTTGTGTTCAGTTTATATGCTAATAAGCTAGCATAGAGTTTTAGTCGGGGCCCACAACTCGAAAAAAAGCCACACTATTTTTGAAAATCCATCTGAGAATCCTCATTGCTGCCACTCGGTGACAGTAGCCATGGGTGAACCGAGGATCATTAAAGGGAAATGCACCACATTTGCTATAAATGGACAGACAAATATTTTCACAGGGTTTCAGATGCTGTGTCCAACAAGCATTAGTCTGAAGCATAAGGCTTTATTGCACATTATGGCTGAAGAGAAACCAAATGCAGATACAATAACTTAAAATAGATGTATGACCCGCCTGGCTTTCCGTGAGTATTTCATTCATTATGTATGGGGTTGGCTATGAAACCTACTAAAAATCTTTGAATGCCTCAAAATAACCACAGATTCAAATGTGCAGTGCTTTCATCATTCAGGCCTCATGCTGGATCAATTGTAGGACTGCACTCTCAGGCACGCAATTCCTCTAACCCACTTTATATTATTCATGGATACTTCCAGGAATTTATTTGGTTGATACTGGCAGACCCCGCTCACAACTGGAGAAGTCTTTAGTGAGGCTGATCCCTGCAGCCAGCTCTGTGTGCAGCCTGAAGCAACAGAACACAGATCCTCCTGATGATGCAGAGGAGCTTCAGGTCTAACAGAGAGAGCTGCAGTTACAGTGTAAACACACCAGCCTCACTTCTAACACTGTCTTTAGTCTTTATTGCTTGTCTTCATCCATACTTTCCTAAAAATGCATACATTATAAACTGCTTTTGCTCTGTATGTAACAATGATCTCATTATCTGAGGCTAACTTTAATGAATTCAATTTTTTCAAAATGTCAGTTTTTGTTTCATAATGTCACTTGTCATATTGTAATCATGTCACTTGTTCCTTATCAAATAATCTACAGTCAGGACATGACTGAAATGCAAAATGGACAGATACAAATACGTGTTTTCACCTTCCGGTTGCATATCGTCCTTTATAGTAAACGACAATTCCCACTGCGATACTTAGCAATAGGTTACATACTTCTTCTCGCCTACAAAGCCCTTAATGGGCAGGCGCCATCTTACCTTAAATAACTCATTATACCCTACTGTCCTACTAGGGCATCGCGTTCCAAGAATGCAGGGTTGTTGGTTGTTCCTAGAGCAGGGGCCTCATTTATAACGCTGTGCGTAGGATTCACGTGGGAAGGTTGCTTACATAGTAGAAATCCAAAAAATAGGTACAGAAATGTTCCGACATTTTCCGATTCACAAAACATTGCGTACCGGAGAGGAAAGTGCGTACGGCACTTCCTACGCCGGTTCCCCTTTATAAATCACAACCGACCGGAAATGCGGTGCAGCTTTTGCGGGCTTCACGTAACGCCCATATTTGCCTATAAATAGTCAAAGAAACGCCCATTCATTCATTCATTCTGACTGACTGCATGAAGAAGATCGCAGGAAATGACGACAGAACAGCTAAAAAAGACATCTCACACCGTGTCAGATTTTGGTTCTTTTGGGGAGGTCGAGATAAATCATATTGTTTGGTGGATGCAGTTTGAACCAGAGTTGCAGCATGGAGGTCGGATCGTCACCAAAATAAATAAATAAGTGGTCCGAAAAAGGTTAATGACAAAAAAATACACATAGCCTTCTTCAGGCAGTGTGTCTGTACCGGGGACAGGAGTCCCCCCTTGTTGAGAAACTATAAGAAATGATCGGGGAATCCCTCCGGAGAGGAGACATGACGACTGGATCTGAATTATGTTTTTGTTTAGATCTCAGTGCTGCGTTTGACACTGTTGACCACAACATATTACTAGACCGACTGGAAAACTGGGTGGGACTTTCGGAAACCGTCCTAAATTGGTTTGAATCCTACTTAAAGGACAGAAACAACTTTGTTTCTATTGGTAAATACACATCTGAGTTGACAAATATGACATGTGGGGTTCCTCAAGGCTCCATCTCCATCTCAAGGGCCTCTTCTCTTTAACATCTACATGCTACCACTGGCTCAGATAATGAAAAACAACAAAATAAGTTACCATAGCTATGCAGATGACACACAAATGTACGTAACAGTTTCAACAGGAGACTATGCTCCAATTCAAACACTGAGTAAGTGCATTGAACAAATCAATGACTGGATGTGTCAGAACTTTCTCCAATTAAACAAAGATAAAACTGAGGTAATGGTTTTTGGAGCCAAGGCAGAACGTATAAAAGTTAGCGCTGAGCTTCAGTCTGCAATGTTCAAAACAACAGATAAAGCCAGAAATCTAGGTGTAGTCATGGACTCTGACCTGAGTTTCAACAGTCACATTAAAACAGTTACTAAATCAGCCTACTATCACCTAAAGAACATATCTAGGAATAAAAGACTAATGTCACAGCAGGATTTGGAAAAACTTGTCCATGCTTTTATCTTCAGTAGACTGGACTACTGCAATGGTGTCTTCACAGGTCTCACTAAAAAGTCTATTCGGAAGCTGCAGCTGATTCAGAACGCTGCTGCTCGAGTCCTCACTAACACTAAGAAAGTGGATCACATCACTCCTGTTCTGAAGTCTTTACACTGGCTTCCTGTGTGTCAAAGAATAGATTTCAAAATACTGCTGCTGGTTTATAAAGCTTTGAATGGTTTAGGCCCAAAATACATTTCTGATCTCCTGCTAAATTATGAACCATCCAGATCTCTCAGGTCTTCAGGGACTGGTCAGCTTTCTGTCCCCAGAGTCAGAACTAAACATGGTAAAGCAGCATTCAGTTATTATGCTCCATCTGGAACAAACTCCCAGAAACCTGCAGGTCCGCTGCAACTCTGACTACTTTGAAATCCAGACTAAAGACTTTTCTTTTTGTCGCTGCTTTTAATTGAACTATTCATATCTTAGACTGCACTGTAACTTTTATCCATGTATTTTTTCTTTTAATGTTTATCCATGTATTTCTTCTTTTAATGTTTATTTTATGAGCTTTTCTTTTAATGACTGATTTTAAATGCCATTTTCTTAATGTCTTTCATTTTTTGTAAAGCACTTTGAATTGCCTTGTGTTGAAAAGTGCTATATAAATAAACTTGCCTTGCCTTGCCTTTGTATTTGGTGGTTTGTGTCCCAGCTGTCGATCAGCTGTGCGCAGCGTCTCCACTGCAGCCTGTGCATTTCAACCCCCCCCCCGCGGCAACTCTATATCCACCAGTTAGAGGAAATACAACTAATGTGTTGTGTTATATTAGCTGTACAATTTACCACATGGTGTTCTTAGTTTCCATACCACCTGTGTGAGGGCCAGGCGCTCCCATTTGACATTCCTGCCCTCTACCAATAAACACGTTTTATATTATTTATAACATTAAAAAAAATAGTATTTTTTTCATTTTTTTAATTATAAATAAACTGTGAACTTTTATGCTACGATGTATGTGATGTCAGATAGTAACAAAAAAAATCGCAGGCTACGTCAAATAAATGCATGTGTTGTGATTTGTGATTCGTCCACATTTAGACCAATCACAGCGTCACACTCTGCCGCCTATTCTGGATTTGTTTATTGTGCATTCTGTAGACTCCCATTTCTGTTTGAATGACAAAATGGACATCAGAAATTGGCTTAAAAGGTCTAAGGATTTGTTAAAACGAAATAGCGATGAAAGAACTGCAGCCGATGGTGCTGCTGGCGACCCTGCACCTTAATGTCACAAGCTTGACCTCGGCAAACCCCGGGGCTGAGTTAGCGAGCCCAAGCCTTGACTCATCAAGGCGGCCGCCACCAACGCTGTCCTCCGAGGCACAGCTCCTTGTGCCCCTACCATCACCACCTGCCTTGCCACACCCTGCACCACACCCGCCAGCATCCTCCTCCTCCGTGCCGGTGCCTCCACTACAGACGCTACCTTGCAGCACATCAACAGGTACTATTGGGCCAGCAACCGCTCAAAGACCAACAGCTCCAGATGATCTTGATAAACCCAACCAGGTGAAACTGGATCGTTATCCAGGGAGATTGATTTCAGGAAAGAAGCGCACTTTTGCCGCTGCATGACAACAGACCATGGCTTGAAGATTCGTTAAAAGCAGACGCAGCTTTTTGTTTCCTCTGTAGACAGTTTAAAGTAAATACGTCTTCATCTGATGCGGCTTTTACTGTCAAAGGTTTTTGCGACTGGAAACACGCATTATAAACTGATAAAGGACTGCTAAGGCATGCCACATCAAAGAACACATTTCATGTGAGAGTTTGTGGAGAGAGAGACAGATATGCGAGGAAACAAATAAGGAAATGAGTACTTTGGTGCAGATCAGCTGGCACGGAGCCGTTATTACGTGTCAGCTGTCATTAATATTATAGCCTTTTTAGCTGTCAACCAACTCCCTCTCAGAGGTGACCACGATTCACCACAGCATGTCCGAGTCAGGCAGTGGGCTCTTCCTATCGCTGTTTGAGTATACGCTGCAGTACAAAGATGCAGAGTTGGCCAAAATATTGTTCTAAGTTAGCTCGGTTGAGTGGAAGGATGCACCTGCAGTGCATAGGAACATAAACCATGCCCAAGGTGGGCTAAACAGTTCATCGTCTCCGTCTCTACTATTTCTCTCGGAGTGCAACGATGAGGAAGCTGCCATCCTTAACCAGTGTGCCTTGCTCGTGATTTACCAGTGTTTGTGCTGCCATGCACACAATGTTTCAAAAGTGGTTTCTATGTTGCCCTTTATTTGTATGTATTTGCGATAAGTGTGCGTCTTTACGCAATGCTGTTGGCCTTGCTGTTTGATATATATTGTGCCGCAGGCCCGCAGCACATGACGGTTTTGTGTGCCCTCCCATGAAAATCATATGCCCTCCCTTTAGATTTGTTCTGGCGCCAGGTCTGGTTTTAAATAACATATCCGTAATTATTTATTTCTCCAAGTTATGTTTTTGTGTGCACTGAGGAGTCTCAAACAGGCGTTTGTTAAATCATTTTAAGATTGGCTTTAATCAATTTGTGAAAATGAATTCTTCATATATGATAAATGAGAGGTAACATTTTATTTATGGTATTATTTCCACATAATTCTCTCCATTCTTCCTTCTGCCAACGGTGTCGCAGTTTCTCGTCTCTCCCGTTTTTGTGCTTAGTGCGTACGCATGGGTTAGAGTTTGCGTGGAGGACCGCACATTGTCACGATCTGTCCGTGTTATGTTTTGTCTGTCTGTTTCTGTCTTTAGTTTCCTGTTTTATTTTGTAAAGTGTTCACCCCCCGTTTCCTGCCTGTTGTAATCTGTCTGTGATTCCCTGTCAGTTTCCCTGGTGTGTCTAATTTACCCGATTGTGTTCACCTGGTGTTCCTGTGTTTTCTCCTCCCTCCTCACCTGTGTCTTGTTTGTGTGATTAGTCTTGTGTGTATTTAAGTTCTGGTTTTTCTGTCTGTCTTTGTCGCTTCGTCTTGTGTTATGACCTGGTCTGCGGTGAGTGTTCTGTTCTGTCTTTATGTTTATGTAGCCTTGAAATAAAGGAGTCATTTTGTCACTATAATCTGCATTTGGGTCCTACTTCCCACACACACCGTAACATTACGAACCGACCAAATATGGGCCCAGCAGATCCGTTTGAGCAGGAACTTTTGGATTTGACCTTTTCTTTGTCTGTCTGCGCTCATCGATGGATGGGAGCGTCCAGTGTTCGGCAGAAGAGGGCCGCTCTGGTAGAGGCGCACCGGTTGGCCAGCAGAGAGACTATGTTTGTGGAGTTCTTACCTGACTGGATTTTGGACTTCCTTGAAACATGTGATTCCCGGTCTGCTAGCTCCAGGCATGCTAACTCCATGTCTCCCAATTCCCAACCTGGCACCATACGCCTTGGTGGGTTCCGCCTGAAGTCAACCCGACGGAGGTCCACGGAGTATTCAGGCGGCTGCCAAGAGGAGTCGTCGCAAGGCCAGGTTAGCCCGAGCCCCAGCAGCCATGGTTCCGGCTACAGAACCGGCCTATACAGCCATGGTTTCGGTCCCAGTTCTGGACCCAGCAGCCATGGTTCTGTGCTCCAGTACCATCCCACATAGCCATGGTACCGTGCTCCAGTACCATCCCACACAGCCATGGATCCGTGTTCCGGTTCCTTGCCCAGCAGCCATGGTTCCGGCTCCAGTGCCGGCCCCAGCAGCCATGGCCCCTGCTCCACAACCGGACCTTAGAGCCATGTTTCCGGCTTCAAAACCGGCCCACACAGCCATGATCCAGGCTCCAGAACTGGATCTTACAGCCATGTTTCCGGCTCCAGAACTTGCCCATACAGCCATGGTTCCGGCCCCAGTTACAGCCATAATTTCGGCTCAAGTCCCGGCCCCATCAGTCATGGTCCCGACTCCAGCTCCTCGTCACCTGCTGACTCATCGGCCAACGCCAGCTCCCCGAGTCCTGTCGGCATACCGGCCGACTCCAGCACCTCGTCTCCTGCTGGCTCCCCAGCCAACTCCAGCTCCCCGTGTCCTGTCGGCGTACCGGCCGACTCCAGCACCTCGTCTCTTGTTGGCTCCCCAGCCAACACCAGCTCCTCGTGTCCTGTCGGCGTACCGGCCGACTCCAGCACCCCGTGTTCTGTTGGCAAACCAACTCTCTCAAGTTTCCCCTCCAGACACTTCTCAAGTCCCCTCTCAAGTTCCTACCGGAGTCCCCTCTCAAGTCCCCTCTCAAGTTCCTACCGGAGTCCCCTCTCTAGTTTCCTCTCTAGTCTCCTCTCAAGCCCCCTCTCCAGTTCCCTCTCAAGTCTCCTCTCGAGCTACCTCTCGAGTCCCCTCTCGAGTCCCCTTTCAAGACACTTCTCAAGTCACCTCTCTAGTCCCTCCTCTGGTTCCTTCCCCAGTCACCTCTCCAGTCCCCTCTCAAGTCCCCTCTCAAGTTCCTACCGGAGTTTCCTCTCTAGTTTCCTCTCTAGTCTCCTCTCGAGCCCCCTCTCGAGCTACCTCTCGAGTCCCCTTTCAAGACACTTCTCAAGTCCCCTCTCTAGTCTCCTCTCGAGTTCCCTCTCAAGCCCTCTCTCGAGTCTCCTCTCGAATTCCCTCTCTAGTCCCCTCTCGAATTCC
Source organism: Harpagifer antarcticus (assembly GCA_902827135.1). Lineage (NCBI taxonomy): Eukaryota > Metazoa > Chordata > Actinopteri > Perciformes > Harpagiferidae > Harpagifer > Harpagifer antarcticus. The sequence continues at coordinate 488,917 of CADEHL010000542.1, read as the reverse complement.
CTCTCTAGTCTCCTCTCGAGTTCCCTCTCAAGCCCTCTCTCGAGTCTCCTCTCGAGTTCCCTCTCAAGTCCCCTCTCAGGTCCCCTCTCGAATTCCCTCTCTAGTCTCCTCTCGAATTCCCTCTCTAGTCTCCTCTCGAGTTCCCTCTCCAGTCTCCTCTCGAGTTCCCTCTCCAGTCTCCTCTCAAGTCCCCTCTCAGGTCCCCTCTCGAATTCCCTCTCAGGTCCCCTCTCGAATTCCCTCTCTAGTCTCCTCTCGAATTCCCTCTCTAGTCTCCTCTCGAGTTCCCTCTCGAGTCACCTCTCGAGTTCCTTCTCAAGTCAACTCTCCAGTGTCCTCTCGAGTCACCTCTCAAGTAAACTCTCCAGTGTCCTCTCGAGTCACCTCTCAAGTTTCCCCTCAGGTCTCCTCTCGAGTTCCCTCTCAAGTCCCCTCTCAGGTCCCCTCTCGAGTTACCTCTCGAGTCACCTCTCGAGTTCCTTCTCAAGTCAACTCTCCAGTGTCCTCTCGAGTCACCTCTCAAGTTTCCCCTCAGGTCTCCTCTCGAGTTCCCTCTCAAGTCCCCTCTCAGGTCCCCTCTCGAATTCCCTCTCTAGTCTCCTCTCGAATTCCCTCTCTAGTCTCCTCTCGAGTTCCCTCTCCAGTCTCCTCTCGAGTTCCCTCTCCAGTCTCCTCTCAAGTCCCCTCTCAGGTCCCCTCTCGAATTCCCTCTCAGGTCCCCTCTCGAATTCCCTCTCTAGTCTCCTCTCGAATTCCCTCTCTAGTCACCTCTCGAGTTCCCTCTCGAGTCACCTCTCGAGTTCCTTCTCAAGTCAACTCTCCAGTGTCCTCTCGAGTCACCTCTCAAGTAAACTCTCCAGTGTCCTCTCGAGTCACCTCTCAAGTTTCCCCTCAGGTCTCCTCTCGAGTTCCCTCTCAAGTCCCCTCTCAGGTCCCCTCTCGAGTTACCTCTCGAGTCACCTCTCGAGTTCCTTCTCAAGTCAACTCTCCAGTGTCCTCTCAAGTTTCCCCTCAGGTCTCCTCTCGAGTTCCCTCTCAAGTCCCCTCTCAGGTCCCCTCTCGAGTTACCTCTCGAGTCACCTCTCGAGTTCCTTCTCAAGTCAACTCTCCAGTGTCCTCTCGAGTCACCTCTCAAGTCAACTCTCCAGTGTCCTCTCAAGTCACCTCCCAAGTCAACTCTCCAGTGTCCTCTCGAGTCACCTCTCAAGTTTCCCCTCAGGTCTCCTCTCGAGTTCCCTCTCAAGTCCCCTCTCAGGTCCCCTCTCGAGTTACCTCTCGAGTCACCTCTCGAGTTCCTTCTCGAGTCCACTCTCCAGTTTCCTCTCAAGTTCCCTCTCAAGTCCTCTCTCAAGTCCTCTCTCGAGTCCCCACTCAAGCCCCATGTCCTGTCCAGTTGGAGGTCCCGCAGACTAGCCCTCTGCCGGGGGTCCTGCCAACCTCATGTCCTGTCCAGTTGGAGGTCCCGCAGTCTAGCCCTCTGCCGGGGGTCCTGCCAACCCCATGTCTTGTCCAGTTGGAGGTCCCGCAGACTAGCCCTCTGCCGGGGGTCCTGCCAACCCCATGTCTTGTCCAGTTGGAGGTCCCGCAGACTAGCCCTCTGCCGGGGGTCCTGCCAACCCCATGTCCTGTCCAGTTGGAGGTCCCGCAGACTAGCCCTCTGCCGGGGGTCCTGCCAACCCCATGTCTTGTCCAGTTGGAGGTCCCGCAGACTAGTCTCCTGCCGGGGGTCCTGCCAACCCTTTGTCCTGTCCCGTTGGAGGCCCCGCCGACTACTCTCCTGCCGGGGGTCCTGCCAACCCCATGTCCTGTCCCGTTGGAGGTCCCGCCGACTACGCTCCTGCCGGGGGTCCTGCCAACCCTATGTCCTGTGCCGTTGGAGGTCCCGCCGTCTACTCTCCTGCCGGGGGTCCTGCCAATCCTATGTCCTGTGCTGTTGGAGGCCCCGCCGACTACTCTCCTGCCGGGGGTCCTGCCAACCCTGTGTCCTGTCCCGTTGGAGGCCCCGCCGACTACTCTCCTGCCGGGGGTCCTGCCAACCCTTTGTCCTGTCTCGTTGGAGGTCCCGTCGTCTACTCCCCTGCCGGGGGTCCTGCCAACCCTTTGTCCTGTCTCGTTGGAGGTCCCGTCGTCCACTCTCCTGCTGGGGGTCCTGCCAACTCCTGGTCCTCTTCCGTGGGGGATCCTGCCGAAGCCTGTCCCGCCGGCTCCGGTTCCTGTCCGGCCGACACCGGGTCCTGCCTGGCCTCCGGAGTTGTCTGGTCTTCGCCCTCATGCTCGGCCCCCTGAGTTCGCCCGCTGTGGCCTTCGCCCCACTATGGACTCTGCCTTGCCCCCGGGCCGTCCGCCCGAGACCCCCACCTTGGACTCTGCCTTGCCCCCGGGCCGTCCGCCCGAGACCCCCACCTTGGACTCTGCCTTGCCCCCCGGGCCGTCCGCCCGAGTTCCCCACTTTAGACTCTGCCTTGCCCCCCGGGCCGTCCGCCCGAGACCCCCCACCTTGGACTCTGCCTTGCCCCCGGGCCGTCCGCCCGAGTTCCCCACTTTAGACTCTGCCTTGCCCCCGGGCCGTCCGCCCGAGATCCCTTCCTGGTCCCCTACTGGGCTCCTGGGTGGTCAGCTTAGTCCCGTCCTCCGGACCCCCTCCACCCACCCTGGTGGCCTAGGGATACGTCCCTCCTCCGGACCCCCTCCACCCACCCCGCTGGGCTGTGTGGGTTTTTTGTTTTTGGGGTTTGGGACGTCTGGGATCCGCCCCCTTGAGGGGGGGGTTCTGTCACGATCTGTCCGTGTTATGTTTTGTCTGTCTGTTTCTGTCTTTAGTTTCCTGTTTTATTTTGTAAAGTGTTCACCCCCCGTTTCCTGCCTGTTGTAATCTGTCTGTGATTCCCTGTCAGTTTCCCTGGTGTGTCTAATTTACCCGATTGTGTTCACCTGGTGTTCCTGTGTTTTCTCCTCCCTCCTCACCTGTGTCTTGTTTGTGTGATTAGTCTTGTGTGTATTTAAGTTCTGGTTTTTCTGTCTGTCTTTGTCGCTTCGTCTTGTGTTATGACCTGGTCTGCGGTGAGTGTTCTGTTCTGTCTTTATGTTTATGTAGCCTTGAAATAAAGGAGTCATTTTGTCACTATAATCTGCATTTGGGTCCTACTTCCCACACACACCGTAACACACATCTTCCCGTCAAGTTAGTATTTTAGAAATCGCAAATATTGCGTAAAACTGGCGTACGCCATCTTTTGAGCGTATATCCCTTTATAAATGAGTCTCTAAAAGTACAATGGAAGCCAGAGCCTTTTCTTATCAAGCTCCACTCTTGTGGAATCAGTTCCCAGTTTGTGTTCGGGCGGCAGACAGCCTATCCGTTTTTAAGAGTATGCTTAAGACTTTCCTTTTTGATAAAGCTTATAGTTGATAAAATAATCTAATAAGAGTGCATTGACGTAGACACGTTGTGCCTCTTCACCTATACATCTTAGTTCTTACTCTTTCACTTAAAGTGGATCTATCATGCTATATTTGAAACATATATTGTAGGGCCATACCTATACAAAGTATATAAATATGTATATTTTTTCAAAATACCAAACAGATCCTGCATTTTAGCCATGCTTCATTTCGCTCTATTTGCTCTTTCCAGCCCTGTTTTTGCAGGGGGCTGATTCTGTGAGCTGCAACTGACCACGCCCCCCAGCAGGAGAGGGGAGTTGCCAGTTACTTTGGCATTAGGGCAGGGATATATAGATACTTTCCAAGGTTTGACAAAATGAATTGTGCTACTTTTAAAGCAAGCAACGATGTTTTCAAATCTGTAATCAAAAAGCTCCTCAAAAACACTATCGAAGCAGTTCCTGCCGTTGCTACGTTAGTTCAAACAGTAACAACAGACTATTTCTCTTAGCGGATGCATGTCAATTTAAATCAATACAACTATTTTTTAAATCATTTTCTAAATCCATAAAAGCATTTAAATTAATATTGGGAGTCATATCGTTACTTTGTCGAGAATGTGGCCATGTAATAAGCGGGATAATGTGCACATTGCATAATGTGCCTTCATGCCGATCTAGATCCCTCCGCTTGGCGTCGGGCTCCTGATCGGCCTGTCGGTGTTCTTTTCCCCATAATGACCGTGTCGCTGCACATTATCCCTTACTTATGATTATATAGAGTCATTATTCATTTGTTTTAAAGCAGGAGGCGCAAACGCTTGCCTCAGGGAGGGACGTTGCTTATGTGGCAGACTACAGCGCCACTTACAGGCCTGGCATATGTACTACAGCGTCTCCAGCGCTTTCGAGCAGCAATGGCCGGCCGTGGCCCAACCTCTCATTCCCCTGATATGAGGTTGCTGTTACACAGCAACCTCATATCTTCATATCATATTACACATGCTACTGCATGTACTGCAGTGGTGTTTATTTGTAAATCATTTAGTATAATCACACAAATTCTGTGTTTTATATTTAACAATTCTGTGTTCTTTATTTATTGTTCAATACCTGACAAGGCCGGAGATTAAATATCTACATACATCTTATAAGAGTATAATATATTATGTATAATATCAGTTAAAATAAGTGCTTCAACATAGTTAACATTGCTGGAGGTATGCACACATATTGATAGATGTCTTGTAATGCACTATTGAGGAACCTGCGACCCAAGTTTTTCATTCAATGCATAACTACACCATAGTTGTATAGGCCTATATGATATGTCAATAAACCTTAGAAAATCTTGAAAGGGATGTGCAAAATAGTCATTATATACAGTCTTTAATTAACTATTAGTAGAGAATAACAAGTAATGAATATACTTTATAGGGATCCTATTAATATCTAATAATAAAATAATGAAATTCAATAACATGCTTTAACCACTAGGTGTCCCTTTATATCAGCTGTGCACCTTTATGGTGTAAATACAGCCTATCTACCAATTGGATCAAATATAAAAGTCAGCCGAATTAGTGTTGATACTGCAAGGAGACGTATTGTGTGAAAAGAAATGTAAGATGTTGTTTAATGGCTGATATATTTATGATCCACGTCACGTTTTCAGTTCCTCATGTTTGTCTAGAAGTCTTCTCATCAGGGCTCTATAAATACAGAACTACGGCAGATATGTAATATTTAATGCAGCCGAACCGTGTATTACAATGCCGTTATGTGATGACTTTCAAAGAGAAAAGCAAGCACACTCGGAATAAAGTATTATTTTATTTTTTTTAAATGTTTTCGGTCTGTTTCCGGTATTTGTTAATGACGATGTGCTGTGAGATGTGAGACTGGAATTGCACAGGGGAAAATAACGTAGGCTATCTTTAGATGCAGATTTTGTTTAATATGTTAATATGTTAATTTGTTTGCGCTGTGGACCAACACTATACATTGACGGGGAAGGGGGTAGCAATAAAGATAACACCATTAAACAACCACCTTGGTAACAATGAAAACGTTCTATGGACGCAATTTCCTGAAGTAATCTTCGTAATAACTAGCAAACTAAAGATCATGTACATCCACTGCACACATAATCTGAAATAACAACTCATATTTCTCGCATCAAATGACATCAAAACGCATTTTAATGGCCAAACTAACTTTAAAATAGGCATTTTCCACCGAGAATAAAACGAAGTTCGGCCATGTTTTTTTTTTCTGCAGGGACAAATTTGATGATCACGTGACATAGCCAGCCATTGGAATGAATGGTGAAAAAAAACGGGGTTTGTCAAACAGAGGACATGGTGTAGTCCAAACGATAGCTGGGGATTCTGGGTAGTGTCATCTGCCATCCTTTACTCCGAAAACATATTTGTTTCTCCGAATCGAAGGGGAACAATACAAAAGCATTGCACACAATTTAAACCAATCAATGTTGTGTAATTAACAAGGATAATCTGGTGTTTTTTAGTCGATGAGTAGTGCAGATATCGCTGTAAAATCAATCGACAGTAAGGGGAATACTTACTTCCGGGTGTACAATTCTCCGTTATCCAATGAGAATGGACGCTCACATTGCCTTTAAGGGCAGCCAACACAAACGAATGCCGTGCTTCCATGAGCGTCATTACCAGTAGAAATACATTGCTTTTAAAATCGTGCTGTGCAACACGAAAAAAAGGGGAAAATCGTGTTGGTGAACACGAATCAATAGATTAAAAATCGTGTTGGTGAACACGAAATGCCATGAGAATGGGTTGGCTATAGGCTTGGACTGTTGGGGGGACACCTTACTCCGTCTTCCTGTCTGTTTGTACCTGTGTACTCTCATGTTCTGATTAACCCAGCTTCCCCCAAATCTCTTTTGTGTGTCTATATCTACGCCGGGATCCTGAGTCGAGGCTAATCCTGTTGCTGTGGTCGTGTGTCCTGGATCCTCTATCCTGAGTCCTGATCTGAGTCCTGGACTTGGAGTCGTGGCTGAACCAGTCTCTGCGGTCCTGCCTGACTCTCATCATACTGCTTCCCTGATGGCTCCCACAAGATTGCTGACATCCTCGTAGATTAATCTTCTTATTATAGACACATGCATTTCCAAACATTTGGAATACCTATGTTGTAAATGTATTATCTCTTCGATTTACACACGGCATCTATTACACGTCTGTCCGTCCTGGGAGAGGGATCCCTCCTCTGTTACTCTCCCTGAGGTTTCTCCCATTTTTCCCCTTAAACTGTGGGTTTCCTCTGGAAGTGTTTCCTTGTACGATGTGAGGGTCTAAGGACAGAGGGGGTCGTATTGTCACACTGATATTCTGTACAAACTGTGAAGTCCACTGAGACAAATGTAACATTTGTGATATTGGGCTATATAAATAAACATTGATTGATTGAGATAAACGTTTTAAATTGCATACCATAATGACTATACAAAAGTGTTAATTGTTATAAGAAAGTGCTGGTTTGAGAAGATAATCATTTATGACTGATAAACTCCCCAGAGAGCACTGAGAGCTGGCAGGGATGTGATGTCTATGAGCCGTCTCCGGAGACACAGCGCAGGGATCCAGGCCTCCTGCTGTTGTGCTGGAGGATCTGGATCCCTTCTGACTGCCTCTGATTTATTAGGCAGGTACACTATCCACACGTGGGTATGATTAATCACACAGTCCTCCTTAAGCATGTAATACTGTGTCGTAAAATGCTATATTTTACACATTTCTACACCTCACTACGTGGCCTCCAGTTCCCATCATGCCTCTGCACTCACTATGTGCACCAGGCTTCTACCAGGTCTGCAGAGAGCACTTTGTGGTAAATAGTCAATTTTAGAGGGGTCAAGTGTCTAGTTTAGTTTATTTATTTATAGTGTCGTGGACAGTCCCCATCGATGAACTGTCAAAAAAACAGTAAATGGAGCAGCTTTAGCCGACATGGCTAATTTCCAGCTGTTGTCCCCGGCCAGATGGTAATAGACACCCTTAAAATTACAATATATCAACAGCATTAGTTATAAAAAAAATATAAAATAAAATAAAAAGGATGAAAGACAAGTAGATACAGGCGAAAGGATAAGAGAGGATAAAAGAGAACAATAAACAACACACGTTACTACATACAGTACATGTCACATAGAGCACATCACAATCACATAACAGAAACGAGGGGCAACATCCATGACCACAACATGTACCACAACATGTAACACTCACGTCATACTCAACACAGACTAGTGTGTGCAGGTGTAGTTCTCAGTGAACCATGTTTTTAAGTGAGCTTTGAAGGTGGTATGTGTATGTATGTCTTTGATTTGAGTGCTTTCATCTTCAGTAGACTCGACTACTGCAATAGTGTATTCACAGGGCTCACTAAAAAATCTATCAGAAAGCTGCAGCTGATTCAGAACACTGCTGCTCGAGTCCTCACTGACACTAGAAAAGTGGATCACATCAATCCGGTTCTGAGATCATTACACTGGCTTCTAGTCGGCCAAAGAATTGATTTTAAAATACTACTGCTAGTTTTTAAATCACTAAATGGCTTAGGACCGAGGTATATACACGACCTCCTCCATCACTATGAAGCATCCAGGAGTCTCAGGTCTTCTGGGTCGGGTCTGCTCTCTGTTCTGAGAATAAGAACTAAACATGGAAAAGCAGTGTTTAGCTATTATGCCTCGACAATCTGGAACAAACTTCCGGAATCGTGCACGTCTGCTGAAACACTTCCTATTTTCAAATCCAGACTAAAAATATATCTATTTGCCGCTGCTTTTAATTGAGCTGTTCATACTCACACTGCAGTATGCCTTTTATTCATGTATTATGTACCTGCTGTGTTTATTTATTGATTTTATTATCTTTGCTTTTTTATGCCTGTTTTTAAATGTCATTTAATAATGTGTTAATGCTGCATTTATTATTAAATGTCTTTTGTTTTTATTTTGTAAAGCATTTTGAATTGTCGCGTGCTGAAAGGTGCTATCTAAATAAAATTGCCTTGCCTTGCCTTGGGTAGAGAGTTCCAGTTTTGCATTAGGCGCATTCACACCGCAGTACTTTTCCCACAAAGGTTCATGCGAACTTAGTTCATGCAAACTCTTTAGTTCGCATGAACTAAGTACAGATCGCGTTCACACCGGAAAAAGTCTCTGGGGGTGGATTAGGCAAATGAAGCCGCTGACTTCACTTCTTCTTCTTCTGCTTTGGGTTTACTGGCAGGCTACAAACAACTTCACGGCGGATACTGCCGCCCGGAGTCCCCGGCCGGAAGTCCCCGGAGTTGGGGAAGGCTTCAGTAGAAGCTGCTGGGACTCCCGGCAGCTTCTACTGAAGCCTTCCGAGTAAATCACCAGAACGCCGACACCTCCTCATCTCCACCGCTCCCATGTTTTATTTTGTGTTGCCATAAGTTAGTCTCTCTGCGTTTCTGCGCTGGGCTAATGCTAATGCTAATAATGCTAATGCGAGGATAATAAAATGGCGGCTTCACAAAACTTTTTGGAAGTTTACGGGGCGTGGTTTGCAATCCGCCCAGCCAATCAGAAACATAGCTCTTTTCTCACAAAAGAGCCGCTCGAAAGTCCCTGCTCTCTAGCAGGGACTTACGAGCGGCTCTTTTGTGAGAAAAGAGCTATATTTAGTACCGGCTCTTTTTGGTGTGAACGCGATAAAAGAGTTCACTGAACTAAGTTCGCATGAACCTTTGTGGGAAAAGTACCGCAGTGTGAATGCGCCTATTGCTGTGACCGAAAATGATGACTGACCAAAAGTACTGATAGGTCGTCACGTGTGGAGCTTCTAGTGGTCAGTCTGGTGTTGTTACGTTGAGTAACCAATGAGCTAAGAGGTGGAGGGGCTGTATTGTGCAGGATTTTGTAAACCAGAACGATGTTGCTATACTTTATTAAATCTTCCCAACTCAGGATGTTATGCTTGTTGAGGATGGTACAGTGATGGGAGCGGTTAGGTTTCTGGTCCAGTACTTTGAGGGTTTGTTTGTACAGGGTTGCTAGTGGCTTCAGTGTGGAGCTGTTAGTTTGACCCCAGCTTGTGAGACAGTATGTAAGATGTGACATGATCATGGCATTCATGTATCATTTGGCAGAATTCAATGTCATTGTGTTTCTTATGTATTTCAAATTTGCTAGGCTAAACTTTACTCTTTGGGTCACTTTTTTTACTTGTGTTTTGAATGTTGGATTAGAGTCAATAATGATTCCAAGGTACTTAACCTGCGGCACAATGTTAATATGTTCACCTGAGATGCTTATATTTGACACACTGTTGCATTTTCTTTTTGTGAAGAACATTCCAACTGTTTTGTTGACATTAAGCTGAAGACAGGAGCGGTGTAGCCAGCTAGTGATCAGCACTAAGGCTGAGGTCAGTTTATCAGCAGCCTTTTGCTTTGTATTGGCATGCACATATATCGCAGTGTCATCGGCATATAGCTGTGTTTCCACATCAGTACAGACAGATGGCAGGTCTTTCATATATAAGGTAAAAAGAAGTGGACCAAGTATTGAACCTTGTGGTACTCCGGTGCTTAAGTCTAGAGCTGGAGAGAGTCGATTATTGACGGTAACATGCTGACGCCTACCAGTGAGGTATGATCCAACTGAGTGATAATGGAGAGCCGACAGTTTGGACAGAAGGACCTTATGATTGACTGTATCAAAAGCTTTGCGTAGATCCAAGAATACTGCACCAACAACACCTCCTTTGTCAACCATTGCTTTTACTTTTCAAAGTGTGGATCGAGATAACGACAGAGCGGGGGGGGGGGGGGGGCTCTTTTCAAGGGTGTTGTTAACTTTATGGCAGTTGTTTTCATGTTTTCATGCAATTCAAGAACCTCACAAACATTATTCTTAACTCTAACACCCGTTGAGAATTTGCTGTCAACCTTTAGGAACATAGGAATACACTTTATGTTGTGCTCAAACAGAGAGATATCTTTTGGATGAGTAAGATCCAAAAGACATGTCTCACTCTGCTTTAAAGCTGCTAGAAAATCAAGCGTTACGTTATAGTATATACACAATATCAATACGGCTGTCATGTCTGTGGGTTAGACATGGAGCTAACAGGACATTAGTGTAGCTTAACATAAAGACTGGACACATTCGGCAACTGCTACACTACACCAACCCACACCTCTAAGGACATCATAGATTGTATGTTTAAGAATAAGATGAACCTTTATTGGTGGTACTCAGTTGACCTTCCAATTCCCAAGTCAAGACCCTATGGACTGAGCCACCACCACCCTAACATTTCACAATTAATCCACACTTAAACAGAAATTGTGAAATCCTACATAATAAAATGAATCATCTTTTGACCTTAACAATTTTGCTTCCGATGACTGAGAAAACTAGAATGGATCTTAACAAGATGTGTTAATGAGGGCCAGGCCAGCTGTTTGTCTTTATGCTAAGCTAACCGCATCCTGACTCCTGACCGAGCATTTCACAAAAGGTTTGAAATGTTTCAAATCTAAAATGGATCTACTTTTGATGTTTACTGTTATGTTTACACAATTTAAAGCATTAAGATTCCATTATTCATTATTTTTGTCATTGTCTCCGAATTTAAGGAAAAGACCAATAATGTGTCTGCATTGTCTTCCTGTCTGTGGCTCTTAGCATTGCATTATATTGGTTCCTCCTGAAAATTTAATTTTAAAACACTTCAGAATGTACAGGTTCATTTCTAAAAAATAAAAAGGCTAAATTATTTCCTCAAACAGCTGCTCAGTGTATTTCTAACACACTTTACTCCAAGAGCAGGAAATGGTGCGACTATTATCAGCTGAGGATGAACCCACATGTGGTGTTCTTGTGAGTTCTGTGACAGCAGGACGGTGTTGTGGGATTGAGTCGAAATCATCTACAGAGTGTGTTCATGGTAATAAAGGAACATGTTATCCAGCGAAGCAAAGTGGTGCATTGATGTCATATTTTGTTTAAAATGTGTCATTTGTTTGTAATGGTGCATTAGGGAAACAATCTCTTTGAACATACCTCAATAAGCAAATGGATTTCTGACCTCAATTGTACTGGAATAATAATTATTTAAAAATGAAACAACTTTATGCTGCTGGAACAAAAGAGGTCATCACCGAAGGAGAGGAGGATTCTGGGTAATGATGGGTGTAACTCTATGTCTACGTAGACATCTCTCTCTTTCAACAACTGGACACATCTGTGCTTGTGTCTCATTAATAATAACTAGTTATACACACAGAGCTAAACAAAGAGGCAGGCTGAAGATGGAGCCCCCCTCACATGGAGGAGTCCCAGAGCCAGGCTCACAAGTAATCAAGTACATTTATCAAGTGCTGTACTGAAGTATCCTTTTGAGAGACTATACTTTGCTTTAGTATTTAAATGTTTTGCTACTCTGTACTTCTAGAATTCAGAGGTACATGGTGTACTTTTACTCCACTACAATTCAGAGGTACATGGTGTACTTTTACTCCACTACAATTCAGAGGTACATGGTGTACTTATACTCCACTATGTGTATTTAATAGCTTTAGTTACTTCACAGATGTGGATGAATGATGTGAAATATAATCAAGTGTTAAATCAGACTTTAGTTCCACCTGGAGTAAATTCACAAGCTACCCTGCAGTATACAAAGTCATTCAAACTAGCTGCACCTTTACCAGCTTAGAGAACACTTTAACCTGTTGAACCCCATCCCTGTTTTTCAGGTCTCAGGCTCGAAAATGACATTCCCAGAACAAATGACCATAACTACACTTCTAAAAGGGTTAAGTTAATAATCTTTTTTCTCAAAGTAATGATAAACCTGTGAGTTGGATGTAGAAAAGTCAGAATCAATATAGATGTTTTTTATTTTAAAGAAAATTCAGATTGAACATAGTAAAAAACTGTAAATTATAGTGTCCGTCCAAAAATTATTTTTTACTTATAGTGAAAACTACCCTTGGATGATGGTTAGGTAGAATCAAAAGTACAACATATAATAAGTACCCTGTATCAAGATTGATGCAAAACAAGTGACATTTGACCTTTTTAGAGAGGTTTAGCAAAACAAACTCCACCTCTGAGGTGATTTGGGTAGAAATGGGCGTTTTTGCCGTTTCTCTGGAACCCATTGGTCAATTGTGTTGATTGACATCTCTTTTTAACCGTTAGAGCCAATATAATCGAAGGGGAATTTCCACACACAGATGTAGCGCTTCATTTCAGACGCCTACCCGTGCGGGTCCGTGATCTGCACGGGGTGGGCCCCTGTTGAAAAGGAAAACCCCCCCGCAGGACTTGATACGCCCCCTTGATAAATAAATGTAATTTTAATGAAACCAGCTGCAATGGATCATGGATCCACCAGGGGGAGCCGTGAAAAGCTGCCACACTGGAACTCATGTGAAATAAACAGCTGATAGATCCATTATGTCACGGATAGGATCATATTCTGTGCTAAATAATAGTGTAATCATTTACAAAACATCACCATGTTTTTATTTAACAAAATAATGTTGTTTAATTCACGTAGGTGTAAGTACAAAACCATCGCTATGTTTTTTCATCAGGAAATGCAGCCCGGCTCAAACAAACGATTTTCAATCATCATCCTCACGATCATTTAATGTAGCCTATCATATGTTCGCGAATTGAGATGAATGCACTAATACATGTAGTTTAATCCACGTGAGTTTACAACAACAAAAATAATCGCTTTGTTTTTATATCACATCCGACCGGAGGAAAATACAGCTCTCACTACCAATCATCCTAATCCCACGGGCAAACAATAATATGTACAGTGTTAATAGTTTACTGTATTATTAGTGTTTAATATTACTGCTATAACAATCACACATTGAGTTGTTCAAATCAGACCGTTTTTTTTTTTTAAACAGTTTGAATGAAACGGCAGCTCTCAGGTGATCAGGTGTGTGTTTACCAGTATTGGGACTAACGTGTTACAAACTAACACATTACTGTAACGCAACTACCTTTTGCGGTAACTAATAACGTTACTAGTTACCTATTCCCATTCAGTAACGCCGTTATAGTTACTGTGATTTAAATGGGTGCTTTACTGCGTTACATTATGTGATGGAACTGAACCGAATCTCTCTGCGGATGTAGCTTACAGGCGAATACAGCGATGTCCTCTCACAGTACCATGGAAAAGTGAAAGTAACCAGAGAGGAGTGATGATTGGTTAACGCGGGGTAACATTTCAGCGTAAGCCAATCAGAGACAGAGTTGGGCGGGTCTTGCCTTATGGGGAAAATACACAGACACACAAACACTTGCTAACACACACACATACACGGCAACGCTCACCACCAGCACACACAAACACACACACTATGGCAGATGCAAGTATCAGCGAGAGCAGCAGCGCATTTACAACTTGGACATATAACCACTATTTTCAATTTGTGGGGATAAAGGACGCACAAAATATTATGGTCAAATGTAAACTGTGTGCAGGACAAAAAGCATTGTCCACATCGAATAACAGCAATGCCGATCTCCTGAAGCACCTAACTAATGTACATGAGGCTATAAAACTAGTCGCCAAAGACCCCACCGTCTCAACCACCGGCAGTGACCCAGATGGAGCAACACCATCTAAACAGCCAACAAACGATTTTTTTAAATCGCCACATGTCACCTAAAGCCAACTAAACAGATTGATTGCTGAAAATAGTTTGTTTGTCTTCAGTGTCAGTCTGACAGTTTATTATTTATCTAATTGTTACTGCCAAAAGAGTGTAGTTCTTGTTTAATTGTTACACTGCCAAAATAGTGTAGTTGTTGTTCATGTGTACACTGTGGTGATTGACATTATTCACCCACGGATCTATGGGTTGGGGTATTGTTCTGCACGGACATTTTAGTGAACCGGACTTCCTGTTTCCGCCGGTCTTCGCTTCCCGGGAATGAAGTTGTGTACAATGGTTTTCAGATGCTAAATAAAAGTCTAGCTTGTACCTTTGATACCCCGCCTCCGACTCCCATCTCTCGGCACCACAACACTGCCAAAAGAGTGTAGTTGTTTTTCAAATCAAATCAAATCAAGTTTTATTTATATAGCACATTTATAAACGATTTTTGGTCGAGCCAAAGTGCTGTACATATAATAAAAATAGCCTACAGTAGAGACACTTTACAGCAAATACAACAGCACAGATTGTTTTAGTTTTTATTTCATATTGCACTACTTAGAACTTGATTGTTGAGGCTACAATAAAGATGCCTGCTTTATTGTTATTACACAGATTACAGGTACTGAGACAACGAAATGCAGTTTAGCTTCTAACGATGCAACAAGCAGTAAAGTGAAAAGTAATGTACACAATTTACAGAATAAAATATAGAATGAATTGAATGATGAATAAACAGTGAGCTTGGGAATGAATACACTAGCAGCCTGTGAGCAGTATTAACAGTGTGTATGAATATGCTAAGATATATAAAGTATGAAAACGGTAAGCAGTGCAAATATAGTATAACATATATGGATATTCATTTCATGATAAACATTGTGGAACAATGATGAAAAATGTGAATGGAAGTGGCGATGTAAAACTGACACAAAACAACAACAAACAAAAATCTTTTGAGAAGCCCCCACCCCCCATGTTGCCTGTGCTGTATGCTGCAAACTCTTTGTTTAAAACTAATTGGTCATCGGAATGTGTGGAGTAAGTCTCCCAAGGGGGGTGGTCACATTCCACAGCTCTCTCCCCCCCCTCCTGTGATCTCCCAACCCCCAGTCTGTAGGTTTGTGTTCGCATATTTCAGTGTTAATTTTGGCAGCTGTTTTTGATTTAGTCTTTAGACGAAAATGGTTATTAGTTTTAGTCACATTTTAGTCATTCCTATCCTTCGTAGTTTTAGTCGAGTTTTAGTCGACGAAAACTCAAAACGTGTTAGTCTAGTTTTAGTCGACGAAAACTCAAAACGTTTTAATCAACTTTTAGTCGATGAAAAATTACATTTTAGTCAACTTTTAGTCAAAATGTGTCTCTATCTCTGAACGCTCCGCCCCCGGCAGATCTCTGTGTCCGCTGCAGCACGTTTGTTAGGCCCCGCCTCCCGCACACAGAGAGACACAGGGAGATCGCTCTTCTGGAGTGAAGAGAGCGGAAATAATGATATTGCAAGTAAGAAACGTAAGATGCATTTTGACAGACAAGATGGACACTTGGGGGAAAATATGCTGCATTTTGAATATCCGATAGTCCACCATTAACACCTTAGTCCCGTCTCGTCAACGAAAACTAAATATACATTTCGTCATAGTTTTCGTTATCAAGAATCTATTTTTAGCTCGTCATCGTCTCGTGACGAGCATAAAAAAGGTTGTTGACGAACATTTTTCGTCATAGTTTTCGTTGACGAAATTAACACTGGCATATTTAAACTGTCGCACTTTCTGTTGTTTCTATCGCGCATTGCCGGTATGAAAGGGTCTGTGCCGGAAATATCAAACAATATCAAACATTTAATAAAAGTGAAAAACAATGAACAAGACTTAACGTATTCATCATAATTAATTATATTTATTCCGTTTGGATGTAGGATTTTTGACTTTGTTTAGAGTAGTGATCTTCTCTGAGAGCTAAGCGCTGTCCATCCGGACCTAACCCTGAAAAGTATTATCATCTGAAATTAATCATTATATTATTAATATTAAATACATATAAGTATTTTTACAACTTGTATTTAGAAATACTCTGTTGTAATTATTGATGCATAAATGTGTTCATCCATTCAATGTGGCATCTGCTATAATGGGGTTAATGTATGATATTACTTAATAATACAATACATTATAACAGGGGTCGGCAACCTTTTTGATATGAAGTGCCATTTAAAAAAAAAATTGTTATCAGCGTGCCAACGATCGAGAATTATCAACGGGGGGGGGTGGGGTTGAGGAGCAGGAGGGCGGGGGAGACTCGCTGTGGGGAAGCAGTGTGTGGACCTGTCAGCGCAACTTACATGATGCCGAATTTAACAACACATTTAAATAATTGGTTTGAACGGCATAATAATAAGGACGATCGTCCGTTCTGTGATTCTCCAGAGCACACATGTTATGATATTAGGGTCATGCAGAGTGAGATGAGATCGCTGTCCCTTTAAGAGAGAGAGAGAGAGAGAGAGAGAGAGAGGGTGTGGCTTGTGCATACGTGTTTGTGGATGGTAGAGCGACAGTGAGGGAACGTGTGTATGTTTCTGGAAGTGAAACGAGGCAGCAGAAAAACAGAGGTCTGTGATGTATTTTGTGAAACAGAAGAACAGCTAAATAAATGCAATGGCGTCCCAAGAAGAGCTCGCCTCTCTCCGGTCATTTAAGCTAAAGTGGGTTATTGAACCTGAAGCTTGTTGCTTCTGCCCTCCTCGACTACGGTCTGGGAGCCAACAGGAAAGTTCAACACACAGATGGCCAGTCCGCCCCTTTGTAGCATATTATTTCGATGAGCAGATCGCCACTGGGCTTTCAACTAAATACACAGCCACGCAAAAACTGCGGCATTTGTACAGCTCCTTATGGGTAGGCTACTGCAATTAGTGAAGTGTTTCCTCTGTGGTGAAACGATCAGCACCACGGAGGAAAGCGGCAGAAAGTCACCTGGAGTTAAAGAGAGCGGGGCTGCGTTGTGTGCATGGCTTCCTTCTGCGGGTAACGGGGAGACGCGCTCTGGCGGTGGCCTCGTTCAGGATCCGAAAATACAATTTAAATATTTTTGCACACTTATTCCACTTATTCCTAGTGTGCCACTGGTTACGGTGCCGCGTGCCAATGCTGGCACGCGTGCCAGGGGTTGCAGACCCCTGCATTATAATATATGATATGATAATTATATTTTAGTTTTATTAATTTCTTATTTCATAGTTTCTCATTATTATTATTTTTATTTTTATCGCTCATCTTATTTTTGATTTTATTAATCTGTGTGAATCTGTGCTATCCTCTTTTTCACTCTTACCCTGTTGCTGTTTGAACTACTGAATTTCCCCACAGGGATTAATAAAGGTCCATCTTATCTTATCTTAATGTATAAGTTGATTTACTTCAATCTACTGTACTGTGTAAAAACACACCAACAATATTACAAAAAATATACTGCATAAAGCAAAATATATACTTTATTTGATCTAAAACTGATGTTTTTTCATTATAGTAGCCTGTGAAAACCATAACAAATAAGTGATTAAATGCTACAGTATTCAACAAACACAACTGCAGAGCTGCAAACATTGCAAACAGACTAAGTTCTACAACACTCAGTTGTGTATTTGTGAATGAAGCGCCATCTCATGGTTAAATCCTGTAATTGAAAAAATGGGGACATTTGGCAACGCCCTCTAGCAATTTGGCAACACCCCCAGCCACTGGGATCCGCTGGGCTTTTGACTGGGACACACCCATGTGAGTCCTATCTGGAGTGCTACATCTGTAGACACACACGTTAAAAAAAAAAGGTGGGGGCTTTGCGCATGCAGGTTTGCATGAGACCGAACCTATCTCTCGCTCTGACATCTGGAAACGGAAAAGCAGGTTTATTGCTTATGGATTATCAGAAATCATTCAAAGTGACACAGACACATTGGATTAACCTATGGATTAACTTCAGCAGCGTTTTTATCGTTGTAATGCCATTGAAGACCACTTTTGACCAGATTACACAGGTAAGCCATTTTGCCATTTTTAGCTACCTAGCGCCACATGTTTTGATGTCTGTTTTTGTTTATAAAGTCACGAGTTCTTATCATGGAGTGATAATGTATGTACCTATCGATTTTGTGTCTCCTCACGATGCTAATTGATCAGTTAGCTGAGTTTCTTTCCGTTACATGGATATAAAACATTCATAGTTTATTAAATATTAAGATGCCCTCAGACGCTGTTTCCTGCAGATTATGTGTTTTTCCGCCCGGGGGCGGGGGGATAGGGTTCAACAGGTTAATGATCAATCATTATAAAACATATCATATATATTATTCTGAAATGGACCAATCTGCACAATGACTACTTTTACCTTTGGGACGTTAACTATATTTTGTAGCCTTTTCTACATTTACTTGAGTAACATTTTGAATGCAGGACTTTTACTGTAACAGAGTTGAATTCCTACCTGAGATATGTTTCCACCTCTGACAAACACCACTGACTCCTTTAGTGCTTCAACCCCTAGGTTCTTTTTGTAAACAAATATGAAAAAGTACAACCTCATTTGTTCATCACAAAGAAAGTGACATGGAATGGTTGGTAATGATATCAAGTCTGTGTTTTAAGAACAGAGCTCGACATTATGGTAGACCAAAGGGAGTGAGCTATGTTTACAGGGGATCAAATAAACCTAGCAACACGTTGAAAGCTTTCTGATCAAAACCAAGTCTGTTCTCACTAACCTGCCGGACTACCCGGGCTACACAGAGTGTTTGCAGGGAAATGCAGATGCATCATTAGTCAAAAGTCATTTACACTTCTGTTGGGGTGACGGTTTAGGAGACTTGACCTCATGACCTCAGTTCACCTTTAAATCATGCCCATAGCACTGAACTCATCCATTGATATCGTTCTTCTCACCTCAAAGGAATGCGTACACCTCCCAAAATGACAACAATAAATAACCTGTCAGCTCATCATCTCTTTATACCCTCTTCCAGATATAGAGTGCCTTCTTTTTCAGGTTGTTGGTCTGATGAAATGTTGGCTAACATATGGAGTGCAATAAGGCCATCACCCCAACGTAGGATCCTAGTGCCCTCACTTCTCCTGGTCAGTGTATTGTGCTACTCCTAGTGAGAGGGGTCGGGGGGGATAAACGTTTGGCCAAAGCAAACGGAGGAAGGTGAAACAGGCCTGACTTCAATCACTTTGAGAGTTTGTTGGTGTAGCTGTGGAAGTGGTCAATGAAAGGACAACAGTGTGCCACAGGAGAGCAGCAGATGTGAGGGAGAGACCCTCAGCGTTATCTCAGTGAACCATGATGCTTATAACACATGTACACACTGGCAACATCTCACTCAGAGACAAGCAGGAACCTCTCGTAGTACTTCTACTGTAGCACCCTTTACCCAAGGCTTGATAAAGCTTCATTATTGATTAAGAAAGCCTTTAGTAATGATTTATACATCAGGTAGAAGCCATAATTGGCCATTTACTTGTTTTGGATAGCCTAACATTTTCTCTGAATCAGGTGTTTATACATTAAATAAACTATTAATTAATGAGCATTTACTAATGCTCTTTAAACCAGTTAGAAGCCATTACAAATAACACGTTTGGGTGTTGCCAAAATAAGCTGTATCAATCAAGTTCGACTCATACAGACACATTTCTCACACGTTTCTGAAGAATGCAATAATTCATTAGCAGAACACCCAGAAAACAGTAAGAACTGTTTAGCTGAAGTTATTGTATTTTAATATCACTAATACAGGACCAGAGAAAGTACCAGGGAGTTTTAGCCCCTTCAACCCTTAAACAGTGCAGACAACACCCCTAAACCTACATTCAATCCATTTATCCCAAATAAACCAAACCTGACGGAGGAAAATTAGAACTTTGAAATATGGTTATATGGCCTTGACCCCATTGATTTGATTAATTGCACTTATTTTAATGGGTTTTTCTAAAAGGTCGAATTAATAGGCTATGCAAATGAAGTCCGAGTGTTTGGCGTGTTTTAGCTGTGAGTGTTTCTACACCAAAGAGAGACAGTTATATCAAGACAAAGCCCAAATATTCATCTATTTTAATAAACGTATTCACATACTGTGAATAAGCTGATATATCCCCTACAGAACATTCCATGTTGTTTCTCAAACGTTTAGGTTTTGTTTTCAAAGAAAGGGGCTCACCTCCTCCATGATGCGGTCCAGCCGGCCCATGATAACGGGCTCCACCTGCTCCAGAGACCCAACCCAGGCGGAGAGCTGCGCGTCCCGCTGTTCCAGACTTAATATCCTGGACTGCAGCTCCGAGCTCCGCACAAAAACCACAATGCAAACTCCAAGGCACAGCAGAGACACTGCAATGCAAATTGAAACGCCTGACAAATCCTTCCAGTTCCTCCAGCGGGGCTGCTTGGACTGCGCGCTGCGGGTCCTCTCCTCACCCTGTTTACCCGCGACCCCCCACTTTTGATCCTCACACATTTTAAACTCCTAACTCAGGTTTTATCCACAGGGATCCCTATCTTCATTAGGTGAAGAGCAGCAGAAGAGAGATCCTGTCGACCTGTTGCGCGTGATGAGGCTACCTCTCTGTTGAGGCAAAAGTTTACTATATGTCTTTCCTTCCTCTTCAAACTGTCCAAACTTCTCTAATAGACTCAGATGAGCAGCTCCCTAGAAGTTAGAGACCAGACATGGTAGCTGGTCATCAGTCAGTGAGTGATGTTTCTGGTTCTCAGGGACGGGCTCTGGTTCCTCTGCGTTCCGCTCCGTTTATCCCATTCGCTGCTCTCCTCTGAGCGATCCGCACCCTGCCGCAGTTCAGCCGTCAGTGCGCGTCTCTGAAACCCGAGCCAGCCCCCTCCTTTCACAGCTCCGGATGCCGCGGGCCCTTTGCTCACGGAGTTTACTCCTCCTCTGAGAGGCTGTGGGTTAGATGCCGGGGCGGGATTCGTGGCCGTGTTGCTGCCCCCTTTGATCCGCGCTCTTGGTGAGGGATATTTTTAGGTTGCGTAGAGCTTGGGCGCACAGTCTCACAGGCGGTGAACTGACGGCCCGCTGCGGCACGTCTCAGCTCAGGACCGAAGTCCTGCTGTCCTGGGTCCAGCTCAGGACCAAAGCCCTGTTGTCCTGGGTCCGGTCCGGTCTGCAGGAGGGACTGCTGTGCGCGAGGCACTGGCACCTGGAATTATAATAAATCACGTTGCACATTGAAATGATGTGAACGAAGTACAAGGAAGTTTAAATAATGGCTCATGGTTGCCAGGAGGTGTGTGCTTAATAAAACAGCTTAATTGTGTCATTTTTAATTTAATTTAAGCAATTGTTGTTATATTGATTTTGTGTTTGATATACAATTGTGCTTTTTAACATTATAGAGGCTTTACATAAGACAATTTGCTATCTGTTATGTTTGTGTATACATTGTGCCATTAAAACCTTAAGACCTAGTGTTGACTGATTGAATTTGCCTAATTGTTGTTACATAATACCTGGTGGGATTAACCTATGTGGGGCAAAAAGGCATGTTTGTATGTGATACTTGAGTGCATTGATTTGAAAGCTGTATGCATCTAATATCTCTTGAACATTGAAAGGGATATCTAGCAGTTTTATATTACAATTCCATAAAGTTGGCTCAGATTAAAATGAGGAATGATCAAAGTCAAAACAGCACAGGAGAGGTATTGAGACTTGTGTTGTAAGTATCATTCAAGTTACAAAACACTGGTTTTGCATTTCCCATAAGGCAAATCCATAGATCCTTAATTGCACACTCCCTGCAAGGTGAACATCTGTCTGACTTAATAACCCAGGCTTTCTGGTGGCTTGTTTGCAGTCTGAGATAAGCCTGACTAACTGTGACATCATCAGTGGACATTACACATCTATTTTAACAGGCTTACCAGAATTCTGCCATCATTCTTATTGTAACCATCAGTGGCGGCGCCAGAGTCTTTTCGTTGGGTAATCTATGGTAGGGCTAACCCATACAGTGGTGGGGCTCAAGTCAGTATTTGCATTGTAATTACATACACGCTATATTGCCCCGTCAGCGTCCACACGGCGGCGTGCGTTGAAGCTTGCCGGCGGGCGTGTCTGAAACTCGACCAACAACCAATCACATGAATCTCCCGCCCCGGACACGGTTTGATTGGCTAGAGCTTCTACTGACATATGATTTGTTTGGCTGACGCTATGAAATAAAACAGCACATTTCTGTTGTAGTAAATAAAAAGGGATCCCTGTGAACGTGACGTATGATAGACGTTGAAGATCCAATGGGGAAACTGAATGGCGGTTCCGATTGATCTCATCCAACCCAGTCTCACAAAAAAAACGTGTAATAACTACGTTTCTACAAAAACGCCTCTGAAATTTTAAGATCCCTACGTTTTGTTTCACCATTCATTACAATGGCTGGCGTCTATGTCACGTGATCTTCAAATTTCTCCCTGCAGAAAAAAAAAACATGGCAGAACTTCGTTTTATTCTCGGTGGAAAATGCCTATTTTAAAGTTAGTTTGGCCATTAAAATGCGTTTTGATGTCATTTGATGCGAGAAATATGAGTTGTTATTTCAGATGATGTGTGCAGTGGATGTACATGATCTTTAGTTTGCTAGTTATTACGAAGATTACTTCAGGAAATTGTGTCCATTCAACGTTTTCATTGTTACCAAGGTGGTTGCTAGGGACGCTGCTATCGATATTATTTCTGTTATGTTGTGTAACTGTTTAATGGTTATCTTTATTGCTACCCCCTTCCCCGTCAATGTATAGGGTTGGTCCACAGCGCAAACGTATTAGTTTAACAAAATCCGCATCTAAAATTGTGGCATAGATACGTTATTTTCCCCTGTGCAATTATCCAACCCAGTCTCACATCTCACAGCACATCGTCATAAACAAATACCGGAAACAGACCGAAAATAAAAAAAATAATACTTTATTCCGAGTGTGCTTGCTTGTCTCTTTGAAATTCATCACATAACGGCATTGTAATACACGGTTCGGCTGCATTAAATATTACATATCTGCCGTAGTTCTGTATTTATAGAGCCCTGATGAGAAGACTTCTAGACAAACAGGAAGAACTGCCGCCAACACTGAAAAAGTGACGTGGATCATAAATATATCAGCAGTTAAACAACATCTTACATTTCTTTTCACACAATACGTCTCCTTGCAGTATCAACACTAATTCGGCTGACTTTATAGTCATAAAATATAGTATAGTATAGTAATCATAGATAACACGGAGGGTCCGTTACAGTTTGTTTTCATCTGATTTCAATTAAACAAAGTCTTGGCTTTCAGAATATTAAACTTGTTTCGGCAAATTCAGATGATAAATACAACTTTGAAACTTGTACGGCATAATTACAAGCGGAGAACGGAGTAACTTAACGTCACAGCAGGCATAACAACAGCCGGTGTTTCTCGTGAGTGTTTTCCCCGGGAAACAAACACAATACACACACACGCAAAAAATACACACACACACACACACACACACACACACACACACACACACACACACACACACGCGAGCGAGCGACCCCAGACCAGTAATCCAAACGAAAATATCTTCCCTCCGTAGTATTTTGATCATTTGCTCCACTAATAATCAATCAGATCGATGGATTCCAGAGAAGAGGAAACTTTGAAGGCCTTTTTCTCAAAGTGATGACTCGGTGACAGTCATTATATTATTTGACATATTTCGCTTAATATTTGGAGTACAACACCAATCCTGATATCATTAGAAAGCTAGGAATCTCCTCTTTCCAACGGTGTATACAACTCAAAATGTGTCTTCTGGTCAATGCGACTGATTTCGATAGAGCAGGTCACATATAATGACTATTTTGCACATCCCTTTCAAGATTTCAAGATTTTCTAAGGTTTATTGACATATCATATAGGCCTACACAACTATGGTGTAGTTATGCAATTAATGAAAAACTTGGGTCGGAGGTTCCTCAATAGTGCATTACAAGACATCTATCAATATTTGTGCATACCTCCAGCAATGTTAACTATGTTGAAGCACTTATTTTAACTGATATTATAATGTATTATACTCTTATAAGATGTATGTAGATATTTCATCTCCGGCCTTGTCAGGTATTGAACAATCAATAAATAAAGAACACAGAATTGTTAAATATAAAACACAGAATTTGTGTGATTATACTAAATGATTTACAAATAAACACCACTGCATATTTACAACTGTTACACATGCTGATGTAACGCAAATGTTTCCAACTTAGGATCAATAAAGTATATCTTATCTTAAGATGATCGATGGCTACTGCCATATTTGCAATATTTGCCTGTGAACCTTGACAAGTGCATGTTTCAGGCTTATCAATTAATGTAATGTAATGTAATGTAATGTTATCAATTAACAACAGGAGGGGTCACAAACATAAGACCAGCTGTTAAATAAAGCTCTTCTGACCTTAGCTGTCATGTGGGTATATATATTAATGCTTCCCATTATGGGCACAAGCAATTTTCACCCATGTATTAATATATATTTATTAATATATAATGATATTATATGTTTTAAATTTGAGTGTTTCTATCCCCTAAACCTCCAGGGATGTACACAGTTTAATACCGGCAACTTCTTATGAGAAATACGAAAACGTCTTTTTTAACTACAACTCCCAGTAGAGACGTGCCATAGATAGAGAACATGTTGCAAAACACAATAGCCAGCATGTGTAGTTCTGGGGACGGGATGGGGAAGGGGGGGGACGCGGGGTACCCGTTCAAATCCAGTTTTGGACAGTCTGCCGTGGTTCCATCCCATTTCAAGTGCTGTTCGACGCTCGGCGTAACCCTCGCAGCACACTCAATCAGCGAAGCGGAGAGAATACTTACTTCCGGGTGTAATATTCTCTAAAGCTAATGAGCTTCTCCGACCCTCGGTCCTGACAGACTCCAACTTGTGTTTATTAATCAAACAAATAAATAAACACAAGGATAATTATGTGTTATTGTTGAGTAAATGGAGAATTGCACAGGGGAAAATAACGTATCTATGCCACAATTTTAGATGCGGATTTTGTTAAACTAATACGTTTGCGCTGTGGACCAACACTATACATTGACGGGGAAGGGGGTAGCAATAAAGATAACACCATTAAACAGTTACACAACATAACAGAAATAATATCGATAGCAGCGTCCCTAGCAACCACCTTGGTAACAATGAAAACGTTGTATAGACACCATTTCCTGAAGTAATCTTCGTAATAACTAGCAAACTAAAGATCATGTACATCCACTGCACACATCATCTGAAATAACAACTCATATGTCTCGCATCAAATGACATCAAAACGCATTTTAATGGCCAAACTAACTTTAAAATAGGCATTTTCCACCGAGAATAAAACGAAGTTCTGCCATGTTTTTTTTTTCTGCAGGGAGAAATTTGAAGATCACGTGACAGACGCCAGCCATTGGAATGAATGGTGAAAAAAATCGTAGGGATCTTACAATTTCAGAGGCGTTTTTGTAGAAATACTACGTCCTACGTTGTGGACCAACGTAGTTATTACACGTTTTTTTGTGAGACTGGGTTGTCTCATCAGTAAGGCATGACGCAGACCCAACGTTTCGTTGCTCTGATTGGCTGTACGTCTATTAAAATTGCATTCGGAGGCATTTTGATCTGACCGCGGCCGTGCTGATATTATAACGCGAGAGAATTTCCACACCTTTAGTGTATAAAACTCCCCCACTACTTAGACTATTCCTTGCACCCCTCTTCTAGCATAAGCCCGAATGGTCTAATCCATATTGCATCAGTAACGTGCACTTGTTGTTACAGCAGGATCAGTTTGTGTGTTGTGGACACGACCCGTATATTTTCGCAATCCGTTTTCTCAACATTTTACTTATTATTGAATTTAGGTTGCTTACTTTAACATCATTTCTCATGGTGGGGCTAAGCCATTTCTTGGTATGGTTGTAGCCTACCCCAGGCCCCAGCCATACCCTTGCGCCGCCACTGAACCAGATCCATTTTCAAGGAACCTTCACAGACCTGTGGGTACGATGAAATAGTGACTGTGCATCTGGTACATTGACCTGTTTGAACTGAAGAGTAAAGTGAATGATATGAAACATGTTGTACATATCTCTCCTGACAATTGAAAAACCGTCTTGATTCAAAAATTCTTAACTTGACTTGAGAAATATGGTGTTAATTAACATCTACAATAAACCATGATCTTTCACTCACCTTAAACAAAGTGCCTTAGCTTCCTGAAGCCACTGTAACCACAGACAGAATGTGAGGGGCCTCTGGGGCCAAAGTCCCTTACCTTGACCACCTCCTTACAACTCCTTTCTCTCAAAAAAACCTTGCCTTTGAACAATTTAGTAATATATAAAAGTATTTTGTAAAAGACAGGTTTAGGTTTAGTAAATCACTTGTGAAGTAGCTGCTAAAGGGCTTCACAAACGATATTAGAGATGGGCTCATGTGTAGCTGGTGCAGTCCGGTCCAAACACGCTGTTTGTGGTCCAAACACACTGTTTGTGGTCTGAACATGCATACCATGATGCACAGTTAGTGGTATTTAGCTTATCCTTACTCAAACAAACAATTACAGGAAAACATGAAATTAAATTATTTAGAGAAATATAGGATGCATAAGATAGTAAGATGCTTAACTTTTAAATAGCACCTTGAAAGTAAAAGCACTGCTAATGGCTGTGATAAAAAGGTTCTGATGTTCAGTATTTGCATTGAAAGTACTTATTTGTTAAATTTGGTACAGGTACAAAGGAATTAACAGTCTATCTTAATCATTTTAATGGGCGGTTTAATTTACTAATGAGGGACAGAATATCAAAAAGAATATCCAGAAATGTACATCATGTAAGAGATATAAATTGATTTGCATTTACTAAGTATTTGATCACCTTGCAACCAACAAGAATTCTGGCTCCCACAGACCGGTTACATAAGTCCTCTTCCTTAAAAAATATTCCTAATATTTACTTGTTACCTGTATAAAAGACACCTGTCAACAGAATCAATCAATCAGATTCCAACCTCTCCACCACGGGCAAGACTAAAGCGCTGTCTAAGGACCTCAGGGACCAGACTGTAGACCTGCACCAGGCTGGGATCGGCTACAAGACCATCAGAGAGCAGCTTGGTGAGAAGGAGACCACTGTTGGTGCCATCACCAATAAAACTATTGGGAACACACTACACCATTATGGATCAAACCCTGCAGCGCCTGAAGGCCCCCTGCTCAAGAAGAACATGAAAGGCCTTCTGAAGTTTGACAATGAACCTCTGAAGGATTCAGAGAAGGCTTGGGAGAAGAGGATGTGGTCAGATTGGACCAACATCGAGATCTTTAATATCAACTCGAAACGCAGTGTTTGGAGGAAGAGTGATGCTGAGTATAACCCCAGAACACCATCCGTCAGGCATGGAGGTGGAAACATTCTACTTTGGGGTGTTTCTCTGCTAAGGGGACAGGACCACTTCCTGCATCGAGGACAGGATGGACGGGGCCATGCCCCGTAACATCTTGGCATGTTTTGCAAGGGGATCAAATAATGATTTCACACAGTTTAATGCAAATACATTTTTATCTTTTATATAATGTCAATTTCTGGATTTTCTTTTTGATATTCTTACTCTCACTGTTAAAATAAACCTACCACCAAATCAAAGACTGTTCATTTATTTGTAAGTGGGCAAACTTACAAAATCTGCAAGGGATCACATCATTATTTCGTTCACTATATGTGTTGACTTTAGTTGGCTCCAATGTAGTAAGTTCTACCACCACTTTTTTAATAATGCAGACTTGTCTTTACAAACAATATATTTGTTGGTGGTTAACACATTATTTATGAATGAGTATGCATTAGTATTAAGCCATTATCAATCAGAAATTATGTGTTGCCAGGTTGCAAACAATCTCATTTGATCCTCCTCCAGCGACATCATTTGATCTGCATCATACTCTCTGGAAACATTCCATATGAGCTCTTCTGGTCCGACGCTCCTGATGGTAGCAGCAGTGTGCTCTCAGCCACAGATCCACATGAAGGATTCATATTATTTCTCTATTGTTTCCACTGCAGATGTGGTTCGGATGAGACAATAGGAATTGGTTGAGATTAGGCATAGACCTCGATCATTGATAAAAAATACTATTTTGACGTTAGCCTCATAGCATCATAATGTAGCTGTGTGGAAGTGTTTGGAACAGACGGATATATGTATTGACTGACGGGTCTCATTGGTTACGAGCTCTGCCCTGTGGAGCCTGAGCACACAGATATTACATTTGATTGTCCTTTTTTTAAGTAAAAGTATAGAACATTAAAGAACGTGTACACTTTGGACCTTTGTGCAACGACACAGCAGCTTTAAAGCATGGGTAGCGGTGACTCTTTGTTTTCACCGGAAAGTGGGCAGGGCGAGCATTTCTCCAGGCTGTGATGGCCTGTTGGCTGGATGTCCAATCACGTCCTAATCCTGCCTGTTACCTGCTCACTTGCACCTCATCACAATGTTAGTTTGTGTGCTGTGAATACTTTACCTGGAGTCTGTATTCAGGACATTTGTAGAGCATGACTATACATTTCATAGCTTATCACAACAATAATGAATGCTACATTACCACAGTGAATTAGCATCACACTCTAATGAAAACAGAAGGGGTCACTGTTTGAATGTGGCCATTGAATGCACATCTTGTTAAAGGTGGGGTAGGTAAGTTTGAGAAACCGGCTCGAGATACACTTGTTGTTATATTCCATGGAATGCTCTTAACATCCCGATAGCAATGAATATATTAAGTGCTTTGACAAAGAATCCATAAAAATATATATCATCAGTGGAAGCCGTGGTACTGTAAAAAGCACGACCAATCATTTGAGCCGGCCCGGCTAAAGTAACTGGATGGCCTACCTGCCTGTCAGCCTTCCATCTGTGCACAAACTTATCTCGTGCCCTCATTGGTCATGTGCGCGTTCGTGTGTGTTGGAGGAGGGGCTCTGTAAGGAAGTGGCAGATTTTTTCCGGCTGTGTATTTTCAAATTCTAGCGCACTCGAGCTGGTTTCTCCAAAATTACCTACCCCACCTTTAATAGTTTGAGTTTGAGTTCATGGTCTGCAGGGCCATGCCAATTTGGATGCTTTTCCATTGACCATTAAAAAGCTATATTAAAATGTACGGCCTTAAACTTTTTACGTGGTGGCTTCCGACCACCATGTTGATTAATACCTCCAAATTGAGGGGTGCACCCCTTAATAAATCCAGAGTTTGCTGCTCTGCTGCAGCTTGGCCATAAGATGATTGAACGGGCAGTCAGATCAAGATGGTCGACCTCATGCAGTGGCTTGTCTAATTGCATTTATAAAAAAAAGTGGTTTCCTTTAATGGTCTCAGGCCACCACAGACGCCTTTTAAAAAGGCTAATAAAGTATTTCCTGTCTTATGTCTTTGCACTGTAATTGATGTTAGACCAAGAGATGTCCCCTCGACTGTCAGCCACATCTGAGCCGCCCTGCAGAGGTTTCTGACGACGGCTTGATGGGCCGAGTCACTACGTAATGACTCCATGTGCTGCCAGGCCTTGTAATTACAGTGTGGCTCGCTGTGGACAGCTGGCTTTGTGATTCTCTGAGCTGTAAAACACACTTTGAAAATGGTCCTTAAAATGACAGATACATTTTTTTCCATCATGGGATTCTTTCAAATGAAAAGTGACAAAAGAAAGTCCTCTTGTTATGACAGATGTGACAGAGATTAGAGAAATTAAGTTTTCTACTTTGTTTCAGTGCAATGATGCTTCATTCTCACTGCATTTATTTGATCTACATTGAACATTTGTGCTACAGAAACAATGGCTGTTCACTGGCGTCATTGGTCTCAAAATAAAATATTATCAGGTGTGTGTGTGTGTGTGTGTGTGGTGTGTGTGTGTGTGTGTGTGTGTGTGTGTGTGTGTGTGTGTGTGTGTGTGTGTGTGTGTGTGTGTGTGTGTGTGTGTGTGTGTGTGCACTGTATCCAAACTGGAACAGTGGAAGAGAAAGGAGATCAGAGACCTGTACTAGAAGCAGGATTTGCGGTTAGCGAGGTAACTTGAGGGTGAACTCTGAGTTTTCAGTCCTCTGACTGGTTCACATCTTACCCAGGTAAATCGCCATGGTAACCTTGACCTTTGGCCTTAAGTGGTGTTCTGGCCGACACACCGGGGTGAACCTAGTGATAAACACAGAACTAATGCCCACACTGAGCTTATCCCTAACTCTCCTCTACACATGGACTTACCAAATTGAACTTCTTCATATTTGTTTTATTTTATAGTTCACTCTTCCTCCTTCGTAAGTGTGTCCATGATGTGATTGGTCAAATGTTGCTAACCCCGCCCCTTTAATGTGAATGTGCTCTCACTGAGAAACCCTGGGTTAGTTAAGCCAGATAACTAACATATCCAGGGTCTGTTGAACTGGCTCCAGAGTTCCGGCCTCAGGTAGCTGAAAGTTTCCCACAAAAAACTGAGTTGTAAAGAAAAATAACAAATGAATATCTCAAAAAGATGAATGAGGTAGTTCTTCATTTTGATGCAATCTCAAAGATTTTGATTTCGAATGTCATGCAAAGTTGTGGCCATGATCACAGCTACAGACAGGGCCTGACGTCAGCAGAGGGAGTTCCTCAGTAGTCCTACAGCCAAGTCGTCTACAGGTTATCTGCACAAACTGCACCTGCTGATGAGGACTGTGTTATGTGGCCGAACAATCAAGAACAAAGTGTGACCTTGAGTTGACACTGTTTTACACAGCCAATAATAATAATAATACATGGGACTTTTATAGCGCTTTTCATGAAACTCAAAGACGCTTTGACAGAGAGTTAAGAAAAATAAAGACAAGAGAAAGCAAAAAAAAAAAAAAAATAGATAACAAAAAAATACAAAAAGAGATAAACAAAACAGAAAATAGGGGGGAGGGGGGTGGTCAGTGGTTGAATGCAGTGTTGAACAGGTGGGTTTTTAGTGATGTTTTGAATGCTGTGAGGGAGGAAGAATCTCTGATGGATTGGGGTAGTGAGTTCCAGAGGGTGGGTGCAGCAACGGAGAGGGCTCTGCCGCCCCAGGACTTGAGGTTGGTCCGGGTGGGGAGGGACAGGAGGTTGGCAGGAGCAGAGCGGAGGGAGCGAGTGGGAGTGTGTCTGTGGAGGAGGTCAGTCAGGTAGGATGGGGCCAGGTTATGGAGGGCTTTGTATGTCATCAGGAGGATCTTGTACTGAATTCTCTGGGGGATGGGGAGCCAGTGGAGCTTGATGAGGATGGGTGTAATGTGTTCACGGATTCGGGTGTGGGTGGGTAGACGGGCGGCAGAGTTCTGGATATATTGAAGTTTTTTGAGGATTTTTGCAGGTGAACCGTAGAGGAGGCTGTTGCAATAATCAAGACGGGAGGTGATGAAGACGTGGATGAGGGTTTCGGCAGCAGTGGGAGAGAGGGATGGACGTAGACGGGCGATGTTTTTGAGGTGGAAGAAGGCTGTCTTTGTGATCTGTTTGATGTATTTGTTGTAGGAGAGGGTTTGGTCAAATATGATGCCTAGGTTCTGGATGTGAGGGGAGGTTGGAACTGGGAAGCCGTCTATGTTGAGGGTGAAGTTATGGATAGGTGTGGTGAGCTTGTTTTGTCCAATGATTATTATTTCAGATTTATCACAGTTGAGTTTCAGGAAGTTAAGTTGGAGCCAGGATTTTATTTCAGTGATGCAGTTTGTCAGGATGGAGTGGGCAGTGCCGGTGATGTTGAAGGTGGTTTCAAGACGGGTGAGGAGGATGGAGTGATTGATGGTGTCAAAGGCAGCGCTGAAGTCAAGGAGGATGAGGATGTTGAGGTTACCAGCATCGGAGGAGAGGAGAAGGTCATTTGTAATTTTGAGGAGTGCGGTTTCGGTACTGTGGTTTGAGCGGAATTCGGATTGAAAAATTTCATAGAGGTTATTAGCAGAAAGATGATGCTTAAGTTGTGACGCTCAGTGTTGTACTGTAACGCCGTTATTTTTGGCAGTAACTAGTACTCTAACGCATTACTTTTTAAATTCAGTAACTCAGTTACCGTTACTACATGGTGCGTTACTGCGTTAGTTTTTTTATATAGTCAACAGCCAGGCGAACAGAGATGAGAACTGTACTTAAGTACAGTACTTGAGTAAATGTATTTAGATACTTCCTGCGTCACATGCGGAGACGGGCTGTGGGCGTGTTTGTGTTGTT
The DNA here is from genome assembly GCA_902827135.1 of Harpagifer antarcticus. Taxonomy (NCBI): domain Eukaryota; kingdom Metazoa; phylum Chordata; class Actinopteri; order Perciformes; family Harpagiferidae; genus Harpagifer; species Harpagifer antarcticus. The sequence continues at coordinate 456,483 of CADEHL010000542.1, read as the reverse complement.
TACTAACAAGACTATCATGGCGGCGGCGGCGGAGCTCAAGTCTAGTTTCTCCACCTGGAGATATTCTCACTATTTCACTTTTGTCGAGCACAAAGAAAAGAATGTTTCTGTTAAATGTAAGTTGTGTCCTGGCGGGTCAAAGAGCCTATCTACTGCCCAAACCAGTCAATCAGATCTCTTAAAACATCTGCAAAAACAACATGCTGGGACGAAGCTAGTAACTAACCGGCACAGACCCAGACTCATCCAACGCCACTCCACCTCCACCGAAGCAGCAGCGGCTGGATTTTAACCAAGGGACTACTATCCAGGGGAAAGTCGATAAAGCCATTGCACGGTATGTTGTAGAACACATGCAGGCTATTGCTACAGTGGAGTCACCCGCTTTCAGGGAGCTAGTTAGCATGATACCATGTCCGGGCGGCACACGGCATATGGGCATACTTGCCAACCCTCCCGATTTTCGCGGGAGACTCCCGATTTCATTGCCCTCTCCCGGTTTCCTCCCGCGGTCATATTTCTCCCGATTTCTGACAAAATCAGATTTACTCAGGACTGTTTCCACTCGGACTTTAATACAGGGTGAGGAAGATAGTCACAGAAAACAGAACAAGAATCGACAACTCTCCTCTGCTCACTCCTTTCCTGCCCACACATATGCTCCATCAAGGATGGTGCTACAAGCCGCAAGACAGTGCACTTACAACTACAATAAGCATGTTAATGTTAATCTAAATACAACTCCGGCGAACCAGCTGCTCCGGCGACCCCCCCCACGGTGGTTTTGGAAATGCTCCCGATTTCTGAGGTCTCAAGGTTGGCAAGTATGCATATGGGACGGAAACTTTTGACCGCAGAACGCGGTCAAAAGGACAGCAGAAAGCCTGCACACCTTCCGGCGCAGACTGAAAACTCATCTCTTTCGACTCCACTTCGAGCAATAGAATTGCTAACAAGGCACTTAAATACTAATATAGGACCAGCTTATCTATAGCCAGCTGAGTAGCACTTGAAATGTTTGGCACTATGATACCTGATGTACTTATATGATTCTGTTTTCTTCAAGGTTGTGTCTTCCTGGTCGAATGTACTTATTGTAAGTCGCTTTGGATAAAAGCGTCAGCTAAATGCAATGTAATGTAATGGTAAGTTTAAAGTTTTAAATGTGTACTTCTGTATTGTAATCTAATGTACAATGTGTTTTGCTACAGTTAGGTTTTGCTTGAGTTAAGTTTTTGTTTCAATTTAGTTTTGCTGTCTTATATTTAGGATTTTAGTGTATTTTGCTCGTTTGGACCAGCTGGATAATTGTTTCTTCTGCTTTATACGTATTTGTTGTTGCTTTGCCCCTTGTAGTGGAGTTGGAGCCAGCTAGTGGTGGAGGCTAGACACACAGTCTGATTCCCTTCACGGCTTGTAGTGGTAGGAGCACTGGAACACATTTTGTAGTGAGTTTTGATTTGCAGTGAGTTTTGGTTTGCAGTGAGCACCGGTGGTGGGTAAGTGGGACACAGCCCTGTTAGACTGCCTCCCCCTGGCTGGCATCGGCCCACTCCCCTTTTCCCCTCATTGATTTTAGTAATTTTCTATATAGTGTTTTTACCAAGAATAAACAAATAAATGTGATTGACATTTTGAAATAAACTGTTAAATCTTTTCATTATAAAGTGAACCACGTATCTGTCTTGTGTCAGTCACAAACTTGTAGAGCCTTCTTATTTCTGAGGTGTAAATTAAATATCTCCTGGGGCGAAATTCCCCAGGTGGCGCTGTCAGGCATTTTGGTGTTTGGGTGGTTCTGCCTTTAAAAAGGACCACCCGCCACACTTAGTCCCACAGCGGGGAAGTCTACAGTGCTACAGCAAAAGTGACATAGCATTCAAAAAGGGCGTACAATAATAAAGATTAAGCTAACATGTTCAATATTGAGAAAAACACACATTGGTAATTCAATAAAAATAAAGATAAATAAGTTCTCATTCATGGCTAATCATTTGTATCAGCATTCAAGTAAAAATATGAAAGTGTTGAGATTATAAAAATTCCTTTTTGCACATAAAAACGATTACGTTTATTGCACGTTTATATTGCACATTGCAGGTTAATTGCACACAATTCCAACAGTCTGCATTGTGAGTGTCTACCAGGGGCCGTGCTGGTTGTCTGCTGCTGCTGCTACACCGTGCTATAGTATTTCCTTCTCGTGTCTGAGCTCAGCATGGATATTGGACATGTTACTGATGATTTTGTCATGCTGAGTGGATGGGTGATGCTGTTTTACTGAAGCAAACGCACAATTGCTGCAATCTGTCTTGAGCTTTTAGGATTTAGGGAAATGTCCCAAGGTCAGAGGGATGTTCAGCCTGGAGGCCAGGTACCACTAATCTCTGGTTAGAGTGGACACATGTGTTCACACAAGGCTCCATGTATATTAGAGAACACAGAGGACGATATATAACTAACAGATCATTTGTCTTTGATTGGACCACCGTGATCACTGCACAATAAATCACTGAAAGCTACGGGGTCCTTGATTGAACACTGTTCCTGTCATTTGGCTCACAACTTTTGTCAGTAGGATGGTGACTAGGGATGCATTAGAGTTAGTGTTGAAGCAAATGTAGATATGTTCTGCTTCAAGTTCTAAGAACTACCAAAAGCATACAAAGTATTTTTGCCAACTGGTGGAGGTACAGAAATACAAAAACGTTCTATTGTCATTTGGTAACACCCAGCTGATGTTATGTAACATGATACAGATGACTTCAGTGAGTTCAATGCGGGGAGCAACACAAACTGAATGTAAAACAGTGTCAGACTTTCATCTCTGCGTAAAGTGGATGTTCTTTGCATGACTCTGAGAAGAGAATGGATTAGATTCAGCCCAATAAATAAAATGTCTAGACGGCAATCAGTAATAAGTCATGTAAATGATTATTAATACAGATTCCGTCATGGCAACGACATACCTTTTTTTCTTTTTATTGTTTATCTTTAGTTGAGTTTTGTATGCATGCTACTTGGGTAACATGAAGCTGTTGTGTGGCTCTTTTCTGTCCTGTAACAATGTAAATGTACCCTCTGTGGGACTAAAGGGATTCTGATACTTGTTCATGTTTTATCAAAAAGCTAGAAACATGAAGTATCCAAGACCAAAACACATTTTAACATGTAAAAAAATCTGATGAAAATCTGCAGGTTTTTTTCATAAAGCGCACACACACCAGTATTTATTTACAAAGCAAACACTCACTGTGTGATGCTGATCAAAAACAAGAGGTCAACATCCCTATTATTCCACCTGTCAATACGCTGGTGAGGACAACAAGCTGGGTTCTCCACAGAGCGGCAGCTGGGTTGGTTCTCCACAGAGCGGCAGCTGGGTTCTCCACAGAGCGGCAGCTGGGTTGGTTCTCCACAGAGCGGCAGCTGGGTTGGTTCTCCACAGAGCGGCAGCTGGGTTGGTTCTCCACAGAGCAGCAGCTTGGGTTGGTTCTCCACAGAGCGGCAGCTGGGTTCTCCACAGAGCGGGCAGCTGGGTTCTCCACAGAGCGGCAGGCTGGTTTTGAACTGAACACTGCTGAACTGCCACAGAAAGAGTCTTTTTCATGAATATGTCTTTCAGCCGCTTCAGTGACATCAGATGGTATGAAATGTTGAAATACTCACAGAATACGAGGCCCCTTCCAGATAACTTCAAGTTTTTTTGATCTTCTCCTCACTAACCACAATATCAAGGAGCTGTGGTTTTTAAATGTCATAATTACAGCCTCTCTGCCTCAGCTCTGTGTTATTATACAGCAGAGCTGTGTTCACGTGTTCAGAGATCTGCAGGCTGAGAGGAGGACCAGCTTCACCTCTGGCATCAGAAGCAGGGGTGGGAGGGTTACTCTAAAAATGTAATCCATTACAAAAACTAGCTGCATGTCAAAATATGTAATCTAATCTGAGTCTCAAAATATAAAAGTAATGTATCCTGATGACTTGTTACTTTTGGATTACCTCAATATCAAATGCAATGCAAATAAAAACAAGAGAAGAGTAAACGATCATGTTAGACAAATATGAAGAAATTAAACTTTAAACATCCATGTCTTAAATCCAGGATAAAAGCAGCATAGCACGCAGCTGCAAGGTGCAGGAAGAACAGCTGTAAAAAACAATTCGTACATTAACAGGTTTATGATATCACTGCCCCGTCTAAGACACGAGTGGATCTGACTTTAAATATGCTTGAGTGTTTTGTCATCTTAATGTTGTTTTAAATAACACGTCTGCATACAGTATGCAACAATTTAAGTATTTAACGGCCAGATACGGCTCGAGAAACTGACACGGATAAGGAAATTATGTAATTGATGATGTGATAAGGATAAGTGCGACACGTCTGTCCCGGATTGTACACAATGCTCTGAGTTACTTTGCTCTGGTTTCTTATGTTGTAGCAGATATTTCTTTAGGTCAGATTGCTCTGAAGATGGGTGGTGATATTCTATTAATTTTCATTTTTGTCGGCCATTTTTTCTGCATACGGCAGTTAAAACCTCTTAAGCCCCAAGCCTGTTTTTCAGGTTTCAGGCTCGAAAATGACATGCCCAAAACAAAGGACTATAACTTAATAATAATAATAATAATAATAAATAATATTTTTATAGCGCCTTTCAGGAAACCCAAGGTCGCTTTACAATTCGGGTAGGGGGGGGGGGGGGGTGGGGGGTGGGGGAGTAGGGGAAAAGAGGCAGACAGGTTAAGGGGGGGGGGGATGTGGGGATGTGGGGGGGGGATGTAGCGGAAAAAAAACCTATTAAACTATCTATACAGTGGGGAAAGCCTTAGTAAAAAGGTAACTTCTAAAGGGTTATATGAATAATTTCTTTTATCAAAGCAAGGTTACATCTGTGAGTTGGATGTAGAAGTGTCAGAATCAATAAAGATGTTTCAGTGTCAGAGTAAATCCAAATGGAACATAGTCAAAAAGTGTACATTTTTGTCTCCGCCCAAATAAAACCATTACTTATAGTGACAAACCACCCTTGAATGATGGGTTAGTAGCCTCAAAGCTTTAGGAATCCAAAGTATAACCTATAATAAGTACCCTATATCAAGATTGAGGCAAAACAAGTGAGAATTTACCTTTTAGAGATTAGCAAAAAAAGTGCAAGCGGACTAAACTTTGGGCACATTTGGTTCCATCAGTGCCATTTAACCTTTTTCAGGTACCAGACTGTAAAAATCATTGTATAACATTTAATCATCACTATTGGTATTCATTCCATAAAAAAAAAGTGTGTGGGTGAAGTGTGTGGGAAGTTCCCTCTTTGGGAAGCAGATATATTTAAAAAAACTAGCAACACACTATACAACAAGCATTTTTGGGTCTTTTTGGTAGTGAAGCACAGAGGGACCTGCACTTCCTGCAGTACACAGGTGTCTTCACCCTTCTGTTGCCAGCATCAGAGCACCTCCTGCAGTACCTCCTGACCTTGGTGGCCATCTTCCCCATAATACTCGGGCATCCAGAAAGCCATATCCTCATCGCCTCCTCACGTGAAAACAAAAGTGGAAAAAACAAATAGATTAATTCTCTGGCTTGTACTTTCAAAAATGTAACTCAAATCAGAAATAATTTCTCTACAACAACAGCAGAACATCAATTTTGAGTGTGTGAAATACATATCACTCAAAATGGTATATACGTGTACATTATGTGAGACGGGTTCATATAATTATATATATTAGGGCTGTCAAGTTAACGTGTTAATAACGCTTATGCAAAAAAAAAATTAACGCCACTAATTATTTAACGCGATTAACGCATGTGTATTTTTTCCTCGGCCGCCCCGTAGTTTCAGAGCGCATCGAGTTTAAAATACCATCTACAAGCTGATGCTGACAGCCCCGCTCCTGCCGTGCGCTTGCGGCAGACCACACTTCCACGCTCACCGACTGGCCATCGGGAGGGTGTGTGTATGTGTGGCTCGAGAGAGAGACCTTACGTGTATTGTTGTTGTTAGCATCTGGTGCTAGCTAGCTGCGCTAACGGATATAAGGAGCTGTTTAAATGAAAACAGAGGAGCGACATTTCGCCGACAACTGCGCCGAGCACTTGACTTTATGCAGGAAGCCAGACAGTGGGACATTGTACGAAAAGTCAGCACACTCAGCACGGATAGTGCGCGTAACATGATTGCAGCGTCCAGGCAGCTCCCGTTTGAGCATATGCCTTGAGTTGCACATAGCTCCAACGAACACACACACACACACACACCTTTGGTATTGTATTATTGTATGAGAGAGGTTCCAGGTTGAATTGAGGCGAATATTTGTAATGTTTTAGAGGTTGTTGTGTTTAATATTCATGAGAATATTTGTCATTGTTCAAATGATAATAACATTTGCATAAAGCATATTTGTCCACTCATATGTTAAGAGTATTAAAAACTTGAAAAATATTCCTCTCAGGTACATTTAGAACAGATAAAAAATGTGCGATTAACTATGGACAATCATGCGATTAATCGCGATTAAATATTTTAATCGACTGACAGCCCTAATATATATATGTGTATATATGTATATGTAAATATATATATATGTGTACTTGTGGAGAAGCAGGCCTTATTTAAAATTCCTTAAGAGATTGTCAATATGTGGTTTGAAGCAGAGATTTTCATCTATAGTGATGCCTAAGTATCTGTAGGTGTTAACAGCTTCAATGGGGTTATGCTGTGCAGACATGATGCATGAATAACTTCCCTACAGGTCAGATAGAGACCGGTCTCAAGTCAGCACCGATGCAGACTCACTGTTTGAGGGCTTGATAGAAGCCTGTCCCTCCTACAAAAAAGGACCATATAGGTCGATTGTTCAGCAGCTTAACACGACCCAGAGTCACGTTTTAAAGTGTAGCACCTCTAGTGGTCGTGTAAGAAACAACATGCTCCTGTCGATTGCAAACGCTCCGGAGGCTCATTTATTCACAAATAACCCTCTCTGGAAAATCCTAAATTGTGGAATAGTTTGGCCATTACAATGCTTTTTTATTAGATTTCTAGCGAGAAGTGTATATTGTACTTTTATAATCCACGTCCAGTGGATGTGTAGGATCTACAGTTTGATAGATATACGAAGATGATTTGAGGTCTCGCCAGGAGAACGTTGTACTGTATATGGGCAGCTTCCATGTAAAGTGAGCGTGGGTGAAAACAGTGTTCCGGTCTCGAAGTTTTCATATAAAACCGGAAGTATTCCCCACACTGTCAAATGATTACACAGTGATATCTCCATTACTCATCCACTAAAACACATCAGTTATCCTTGTTAATTACACAATATTGATTGGTTTGAATTGTGTACAATGCTTTTGGGTTTTTAACCTTCGATCGGAGAAACAAATTGTTTTTTCGGAGTTTAGACACTACAGAGTTTCCGAAGACACTACACTACCCAGAATCCCCAGCTATCGTTTGGGACTACAACATCCGCCTTGCATTACAAACCCTGTGATTAGCCCTCAAGCTTTGTGATTGGATGTTGGAGTGCAGTGCGACAAGGTTACGCCGAGTGTCAAACAGCTCTTTGAAATGGAACCACGGCAGACTATCCAAAACTGGACTTGGACGGGTCCAGCCCCAGCCCTCCTCCCCCCCCCCCACCCCACCCCCCAGAATTACACATGCTGGCGGCTATTGTATGTTCTATGGCACGTCTCTACTGGGAATTGTAGTTTTAAAAGACGTTTTCGTATTTCCCACAATTAGATGTTGCCAGTATTAACTGTATGCATCCCTGGAGGTTTAGGGGATACGAAACACAGTGGTGTTATCACATTTAAAACCTATAATTAATACATGGGTGAAAATTGCTTGTGTCCATAATGGGCAGCATTAATATACCCACATGACAGCTAAGGTCAGAAGAGCTTTATTTAACAGCCTCCTGTTGTTAATTGATAAGCCTGAAACATGCACTTGTATAGGTTCAGATGCACATTTAGCAAATATGGCAGTAGCCATCGATCATCTTAAGATAAGATACTTTATTGATCCCAAGTTGGGAAATGTTTTTGTTACAGCAGCATGTACTACTTTGTTCTACTCCACTCCACTTCAGAGGTTAACCTTGTATTTGTACTCTACTACATTTATTTTTGTTACTTTGCAGATTCTGATTAATGATGTAAAATTCAGCCTTATCAGTTTGTCTGTTTTGCACATCCGCCTGTTAATATCTTTGGACGTCCTGCACTAAACTGTTTTATTGTGATCACTACAGTATCTTCTTGATATTTTCTATTCTATATTTCTATCATTGACCCCTATTTTGTATGTAGGCTACTCTTAATATTTAAATGTTTTCATCAAATATAACTTATTCAACAACTAAATTCAATAACGTGCTTTAACCACTAGGAGGTGCGGTTTAAAAAACCAGTGGTCTAGTTATAAAACATAATAATATCAAACATATGACTATTCACTTTATTGTGAAATTAAAACAGAACGGTAAAGGAAAATACAGTTTCAGTCTCTCGATGTGAAGCTTATGCATTGTACCATGAACTTGTATAGACCTGTAACAGTCAACGGCATGAGGAGTTGGAAAGATAGTTCAGAAAATCAGTAATATCTTTAAAACTACAAAAAAGTCCCTTTCTATCAGCTGTGCACCGTTATGGTGTAAATACAGACTATCTACTAATTGGATCAAATATAAAAGTCAGCCGAATTAGTGTTGATACTGCAAGGAGACGTATTGTGTGAAAATAAATGGAAGATGTTGTTTAATTGTTTATATATTTATGGTCCACGTCACGTATTCAGTTTTGGCGGCATCTCTAAGTCAAATGTACAACTTCCGAATGTTATATAAGTCAAATTGTTAATTGCCATATTAAAACATCAGCTGCAATTCACGACATGAAGAAGACAGTCTCTGCAGAGCATATAGGCTAATGGAGATGCAGTTATTTCCAGCATTCTTTACTTAACATTCATTCAAGTATGTTATGCCTTTTATCTGCTAATGCAGGGGTTCCCAACCTTTATTGTGCCAAGGACCGGCAGATACATTAAAAAAAATTGTGGACCGGTTGTCAATTTGAACTGATTTTAATATTTACTCACCACCAGCAGGTAGCAACAGAGGCTAGTTGTATGTAACAGCCTGAACAAATACTAATAATAGGGGAGTAGAGCGCGGCATGATCCGGTGAAGTGGCGCTAGCACGGAGCTAGCTAATGCTGGGGACCCGGGCAGCAGAGACCAGGAGCCGGATGACCGTGGAAGGAGTGGTGTGAGTCCAGATAAAATGAGAATTATAATCCACAGCATATCAGGAGAATAATTTCAGTGGTTTCCAGAGGAAAATCGAGGGGGTGCTGACAGCCTGGTGCAGAGTGGGAGCCGGGTGACCAGCCTACTAGCTGGTTAGCTTAGCTTGATAGCCACCGGCTGTAGGCGGCAGGGAGAGACGATGTCAGCGGGGAAGCCGGCTGATCGCAGCGGGATGGGAAGGACCCACATGAGCCGCGGAGTTAGGGTGGAAGTTGGAGTGGAGACCAAAAATGTTAGCTCAGCAGACTTCAGGGAGCCCGAGGAGCATCTAGGTAGCAGCCTGCTAGGTCCGATAATGCTAGCTAGCTAGCGGGCTAGGGACCGGTGAGCAGGAAAGAGCCAGCAGGTGGGGAGATGACAACAATATCTGTGTCGATTCGAGATAGAGATGCTGCTATTTTGGCTGATGACTGACGTTTTCAAAAGTAGAGAGCCAGACAGGGGAGGTTCTGATCTGGGACTAAAGAACAATATTTGGGGCGGAGGAGCGGCGAACAAACAACGCCAGCACCCTCGGCGACCCGGGAAAAGAATCCCAAATAGTTGGGCAATGGATAATGGGTCATGAATTATTGTATCAGCAGTTCTTATTTTATTAATATAATGTTTACCTGATTTATTTAAAATTTAATTTTAGTCCCAAAATTGCTTGGGATTCTTAAAGTCCGATGTGAGAGATTCTTTATAGTAGTTTGATTTAGCATTTCGTGTTTTGGTTTTACTCAGATTTCGAAGATGCCTGTATACTTCCCAATCGGCTATAGTTCTTGAATGACGATATATCGACCATGCCTTTATCTCTTTCCCTAAAGAGACTGAGTTCAGAATTGATCCAAGGGAGATGTTGACCTTTGACCTTAACCGTTCTCACAGGTGCAGGTTTGTTCATGACATCAGTGAGCTCTTTATGCAGAAATCCCAAGCATCTTGTACAAAAGGTATTAGTTAAAATCTGTCCCAATTAAGGGCAACAACATCATTAATAAATAAATCAACATTCCATTTTTTATATTATCTGATTTTGACTAGTTTTGGAGGTAGTTCAATTAATTTGATTTTCCATACGCAATAAACAATTGAATGATCGCTGAAGCAATCCGACATGACACCAGCTTTTAAGATTCTGTCAGGGTGTGACACCAGTATCCAGTCAAGCAGAGATTGGGTTCTAAGAGTGATACGAGTTGGCTCATTAATTAGCTGTTTAAACATTTAGACTACTGAAAAGTCTTTTCTCTCTTTCAAATGATTTATCCAACCAATTGTTGTTGAAATCACCAAGCAAGATTATTTCATTTCCACAGGAAATGGAGTTGAAAATGTCAATTATATGGTTAAAAGACTCTGCAGGTGAAGCAGTTGGCCTATAGATGCTACCAATAGTTAAGCATTTTATTTTCATGAAAAATAATTTAAGAAAATGCATTCAAAATGTAGAGGCTCTATAGAAGTAGCATAGTAGCTCAGTCACAAGGTCAGAGGAGACATAAATAGCCACACCTCCACCCCTGCTGCATCTCTCAGATCTGTAAAGCAAATCATTTGTGATAGTTCACTATCGGAATGTTACTACTAAGCCAAGTTTCAGAGAGTGTGATGATTTTAGGTTTATGTAGAACAACCCATATCCGAAGTAAATCAATTTTGGGGCAATAGACTCCAGATATTCAAATGAATTATTTGTATACCCTTTAATTCATCCAGTCTGGAAATAATAGCAAATAATGTCCCTGTCACTTGTTACGCATAAATGTGATTCATGATTGTAAAGATTGCTAATTCAACCATTAATGTAAAACAGACAAAACATTCAAACACAAAAAGAAAAATATAGAAAAACACAAAACAACCTTGAAGAAGGCCCAGCAGCCCTGGACAACAAATCCCAGAGCATTACCATGAATAAACTTAAACATAATAAATAATTACACTGAACTCAGTCTGCATACGAAGAGGATAAAGAAGTCATAGCTCAAAGAAATTCATCCGAACACAAACATTATTTAACAATAACAGCCACTCGGGGCAGTATTGCAATAGTAGTAGTGGGCTCTAACGTGCCAAAGAAGAAGAAGTGACGTCACTGTAAATGTAACAAACCACAAAACTGAAAGAGCCAGGCGGGTGCCACCTGGGCCCCTTTCTCATTTCTCTAACTCCCATCCTCAACTCCCCTCCTCGACTCCTATCTTCGATACTTAGTCCGCCCACAGGAGATGCGAGCGGAGGAGCCAAGGATGGGGAACCGAGGAGGGAAAGTCAGCAGGCGGTTAGATAAATGAGAACTCCTCTCCTCTGAGCAGTCATTTAAAGAGACGTCCATTAATGATGACAGGAGGCACAGCAGCCCTCTGTCTGATGGACAGATGTGTTCATGACCACTTATATATTTACTTTGAATTCATTCACAGTGCAGTATAATGAGACAATAAACAGGCTACAGATGCGGACACACACACACACACACACACCATATATACAGTGGGGCAAAAAAGTATTTAGTCAGCCACCAATGTGCAAGTTCTCCCACTTAAAAAGATGAGAGAGGCCTGTAATTTTCATCCTAGGTACACTCAATTATGAGAGACAGAATGGGGGAAAGAATCCAGGGAAATCACATTGTAGGATTTTTAATGAATGAATTGGTAAATTCCTCGGTAAAATGAGTATTTGGTCACCTACAAACAAACAAGATTTCTGGCTCTCACAGACCTGTAACTTCTTCTTTAAGAGCCCTCCTCTGTCCTCCACTTGTTAACTGTATTAATGGCACCTGTTTGAACTCGTTATCAGTATACAAGACCACCTGTCCACAACCTCAAAACAGTCACACTCCAAACTCCACTATGGCCAAGACAAAGAGCTGTCAAAGGACACAACAAAATTGTAGACCTGCACCAGGCTGGGAAGACTGCATCTGCAATAGGTAAGCAGCTTGGTGTGAAGAAATCAACTGTGGGAGCAATTATTAGAAAATGGAAGACATACAAGACCACTGATAATCTCCCTCGATCTGGGGCTCCACGCAAGAACGCACCCCGTGGGGTCAAAATGATCACAAGAACAATGAGCAACAACCCCAGAACCACACGGGGGGACCTAGTCAATGACCTGCAGAGAGCTGGGACCAAAGTAACAAAGGCTACCATCAGTAACACACTACGCCGCCAGGGACTCAAATCCTGCAGTGCCAGACGTGTCCCCCTGCTTAAGCCAGTACATGTCCAGGCCCGTCTGAAGTTTGCTCGAGAGCATTTAGATGATCCAGAAGAGGATTGGGAGAATGTCATATGGTCAGATGAAACCAAAATAGAACTTTTTGGTAAAAACTCAACTAGACGTGTTTGGAGGAGAAAGAATGCTGAGTTGCATCCAAAGAACACCATACCTACTGTGAAACATGGGGGTGGAAACATCATGCTTGGGGCTGTTTTCTGCAAAGGGACCAGGACCACTGATCCGTGTAAAGGAAAGAATGAATGGGGACATGTATCGTGAGATTTTGAGTGACAACCTCCTTCCATCAGCAAGGGCATTGAAGATGAGACGTGGCTGGGTCTTTCAGCATGACAATGATCCCAAACACACTGCCCGGGCAATGAAGGAGTGGCTTCGTAAGAAGCATTTCAAGGTCCTGGAGTGGCCTAGCCAGTCTCCAGATCTCAACCCCATAGAAAATCTTTGGAGGGAGTTGAAAGTCCGTGTTGCCCAGCGACAGCCCCAACACATCACTGCTCTAGAGGAGATCTGCATGGAGGAATGGGCCAAAATACCAGCAACAGTGTGTGAAAACCTTGTGAAGACTTACAGAAAACGTTTGACCTCTGTCATTACCAACAAAGGGTATATAACAAAGTATTGAGATGAACTTTTGTTATTGACCAAATACTTATTTTCCACTATCATTTGCAAATAAAAATCAGACAATGTGATATTCTGGATTTTTTTTTTCTCATTCTGTCTCTCATAGATGAAGTGTACCTAGGATGAAAATTACAGGCCTCTCATCTTTTTAAGTGGGAGAACTTGCACACTTGGTGGCTGACTAAATACTTTTTTGCCCCACTGTATCTGTATATATTTATTTAAATATATACAATTTCAGAATCAAATGGAGCACTCTCATAATAACGTAACACTATCAGAGACTGATATATAATATCCAGGGGATGCATGCAGAGCTGTCATTGGCCGTGCATCATGACTCTTTTAACGGCATTGTTGCCGGAAATACATCCGCGGAGGAGCCGTGGAGGACCCATCAGTGTATCCTCGGTTAGAGCTCCTCCAGAGAGCCTCCTCCACGCTCAATCCTCGGTCCTCAAAGTGCATTTAGAGAAATTTGATGTCCTTCAACATGGCGCGCTGAAATTAATTTCCGGGTCACTACCGGGAGTCGAGGAGGGGGATTTGATGAAATGAGAAAGGGCCCTGTTATATTAAGTTATAATAAACACAAAAGAGTGTCAACAACATCTCAGCAGTCATGACACGTCACGTAAACAGGTCTCTGTTTTTAGAGAAGTTGAGAAAAATAAAAACAAGAGAAGAGAAGAGGAAACCGAGGAGAAAGTCACTTAGCTGCACCATCGAAGTGGATCAACTACATGCTACCATTAGCAGCAGCCTCATCTCTGGGGATGAAGGATGTTGAGAAAGAAGAAAAGAATGTGACACCAGAACATGACCACTTGTCCAGACTGAAGCCTCTTCTGGTCACTATTGCAGAACACTGCATTTTGCGCCCTTAAAAGTGACTAAGCCCTGGCTGAGAGACTAGTTAACCATGGTCTTGTTTTTAAAACTATGTGGGCCAACGATGTCTGGACTAATTCGCTTTGTTTTGTGAATGCACCTGAGAGCATGTTCACAAGCAAAGTGGTTATCTTTCCAAACTGCAATTTATGCTGCGTTTACATTGGAAGTCGGAGGTAGGAACTGGGAGTGACGTCACTGAGTTGACTGCGTTCCAGTAGCACAGGTCGGAAACGGATGGACGCCCGCAGGAAAGTTGTTCGTCTTGTTTACAGCTTTAGCATCACCTCGGATTAGCCAATGTTATCTATACCAGTTGATAACTATGCCTTATTTAGTATGTGGTGAATAAAACATGGAAGCAACCTATCCGGTAGTTGACGTGGACTGAAACAAAAGTAAAATTATTTTTTTTCTGAAATGTTACTCAAATTACATATCACTGAATGACTTAATACGTGAATAACTCAAAACTTTGTGAGACCCAATCTATTTCCTTAATTATTTGATATAATATGAACTTTTCTGTGCGGAAGTCCTAATAATTGTCTCCTGGTGTGACATTATGTTTAATGATAATATTTAATTCAGAGATTGTCAGAAAGAGAAGAAATGTATGCTCAACCATTATCAACTTGTTGTAAATATTCCCCTACAACCATAGTAATCAATTTAAATTTATAATCATGTTATTGGCCTACTAAATGATCGACACACATAGGGACTTTTCATAAAAGTTTGGGTTATTTTCATTATAATAAATATGAAACCTGATTGAACTAAAAACTATCTTTACATATCCATAGTGATGCTATTACTCTTCTTCTATTCAACACTTTTCTCAGGCATTTGAGAACCAAAATGCCTATTTTCTTTACTTTTCTTTTTGTCGCACCACAGGACATTCTGTCACACCGATGGACACCATTACAAATATGCCAGTTTTGTACAAAATCTTTATTATTTCATCTCTACTCTCTAAGGTTATATTCTGAACATCAGAACCAACGTGCTATTTAAAAATGTGTATTGGCTAATAGCCATCATAACATCATGTCACATCATAACTGGACATAAACGGAAATGTGAATAACAATGGATAGCTTGAAACATATTCAAAACAATTCATTAAACAATTCATCCATAAAACTCATTAATGTTCATTCATGAAACATTCAGTAGAGATAAGCAATTTCATTTTTCAGTAAAATTCATTGAACAATTGATAAAACTAATTAATAAAAACATTCAGAAAAGATAAACACATTCATTGTTAAGTAAAATTCAGTCACATCTGTAGTTTGACTCGAGTGGTGAAACAATGTCCACTAGCTTATCCTGTATAGCTTTTGGTGCTTGGGACTTGCATCATGTTTCTACATTCTTTCAGATCTCATTGAATAGTAACCAGTCATATTTGGTGAGCTGTGCAGCACGCTGGTTGGGCTCTGGCTCGGAGATGACACTGGTGATTGGTTCTCTGTGGTAGAAAATGCAGTCTGGCTTATTAGGCCACTTGAATACATTTCTCTTTCCATGCTGAACCATGCAGTGAGATATAAATTGATTTGCATTTACTAAGTATTTGATCACCTTGCAACCAACAAGAATTCTGGCTCCCACAGACCGGTTACATAAGTCCTCTTCCTTAAAAAATATTCCTAATATTTACTTGTTACCTGTATAAAAGACACCTGTCAACAGAATCAATCAATCAGATTCCAACCTCTCCACCACGGGCAAGACTAAAGCGCTGTCTAAGGACCTCAGGGACCAGACTGTAGACCTGCACCAGGCTGGGATCGGCTACAAGACCATCAGAGAGCAGCTTGGTGAGAAGGAGACCACTGTTGGTGCCATCACCAATAAAACTATTGGGAACACACTACACCATTATGGATCAAACCCTGCAGCGCCTGAAGGCCCCCTGCTCAAGAAGAACATGAAAGGCCTTCTGAAGTTTGACAATGAACCTCTGAAGGATTCAGAGAAGGCTTGGGAGAAGAGGATGTGGTCAGATTGGACCAACATCGAGATCTTTAATATCAACTCGAAACGCAGTGTTTGGAGGAAGAGTGATGCTGAGTATAACCCCAGAACACCATCCGTCAGGCATGGAGGTGGAAACATTCTACTTTGGGGTGTTTCTCTGCTAAGGGGACAGGACCACTTCCTGCATCGAGGACAGGATGGACGGGGCCATGCCCCGTAACATCTTGGCATGTTTTGCAAGGGGATCAAATAATGATTTCACACAGTTTAATGCAAATACATTTTTATCTTTTATATAATGTCAATTTCTGGATTTTCTTTTGATATTCTTACTCTCACTGTTAAAATAAACCTACCACCAAATCAAAGACTGTTCATTTATTTGTAAGTGGGCAAACTTACAAAATCTGCAAGGGATCACATCATTATTTCGTTCACTATATGTGTTGACTTTAGTTGGCTCCAATGTAGTAAGTTCTACCACCACTTTTTTAATAATGCAGACTTGTCTTTACAAACAATATATTTGTTGGTGGTTAACACATTATTTATGAATGAGTATGCATTAGTATTAAGCCATTATCAATCAGAAATTATGTGTTGCCAGGTTGCAAACAATCTCATTTGATCCTCCTCCAGCGACATCATTTGATCTGCATCATACTCTCTGGAAACATTCCATATGAGCTCTTCTGGTCCGACGCTCCTGATGGTAGCAGCAGTGTGCTCTCAGCCACAGATCCACATGAAGGATTCATATTATTTCTCTATTGTTTCCACTGCAGATGTGGTTCGGATGAGACAATAGGAATTGGTTGAGATTAGGCATAGACCTCGATCATTGATAAAAAATACTATTTTGACGTTAGCCTCATAGCATCATAATGTAGCTGTGTGGAAGTGTTTGGAACAGACGGATATATGTATTGACTGACGGGTCTCATTGGTTACGAGCTCTGCCCTGTGGAGCCTGAGCACACAGATATTACATTTGATTGTCCTTTTTTTAAGTAAAAGTATAGAACATTAAAGAACGTGTACACTTTGGACCTTTGTGCAACGACACAGCAGCTTTAAAGCATGGGTAGCGGTGACTCTTTGTTTTCACCGGAAAGTGGGCAGGGCGAGCATTTCTCCAGGCTGTGATGGCCTGTTGGCTGGATGTCCAATCACGTCCTAATCCTGCCTGTTACCTGCTCACTTGCACCTCATCACAATGTTAGTTTGTGTGCTGTGAATACTTTACCTGGAGTCTGTATTCAGGACATTTGTAGAGCATGACTATACATTTCATAGCTTATCACAACAATAATGAATGCTACATTACCACAGTGAATTAGCATCACACTCTAATGAAAACAGAAGGGGTCACTGTTTGAATGTGGCCATTGAATGCACATCTTGTTAAAGGTGGGGTAGGTAAGTTTGAGAAACCGGCTCGAGATACACTTGTTGTTATATTCCATGGAATGCTCTTAACATCCCGATAGCAATGAATATATTAAGTGCTTTGACAAAGAATCCATAAAAATATATATCATCAGTGGAAGCCGAGGTACTGTAAAAGCACGACCAATCATTTGAGCCGGCCCGGCTAAAGTAACTGGATGGCCTACCTGCCTGTCAGCCTTCCATCTGTGCACAAACTTATCTCGTGCCCTCATTGGTCATGTGCGCGTTCGTGGTGTTGGAGGAGGGGCTCTGTAAGGAAGTGGCAGATTTTTTCCGGCTGTGTATTTTCAAATTCTAGCGCACTCGAGCTGGTTTCTCCAAAATTACCTACCCACCTTTAATAGTTTGAGTTTGAGTTCATGGTCTGCAGGGCCATGCCAATTTGGATGCTTTTCCATTGACCATTAAAAAGCTATATTAAAATGTACGGCCTTAAACTTTTTACGTGGTGGCTTCCGACCACCATGTTGATTAATACCTCCAAATTGAGGGGTGCACCCCTTAATAAATCCAGAGTTTGCTGCTCTGCTGCAGCTTGGCCATAAGATGATTGAACGGGCAGTCAGATCAAGATGGTCGACCTCATGCAGTGGCTTGTCTAATTGCATTTATAAAAAAAAGTGGTTTCCTTTAATGGTCTCAGGCCACCACAGACGCCTTTTAAAAAGGCTAATAAAGTATTTCCTGTCTTATGTCTTTGCACTGTAATTGATGTTAGACCAAGAGATGTCCCCTCGACTGTCAGCCACATCTGAGCCGCCCTGCAGAGGTTCTGACGACGGCTTGATGGGCCGAGTCACTACGTAATGACTCCATGTGCTGCCAGGCCTTGTAATTACAGTGTGGCTCGCTGTGGACAGCTGGCTTTGTGATTCTCTGAGCTGTAAAACACACTTTGAAAATGGTCCTTAAAATGACAGATACATTTTTTTCCATCATGGGATTCTTTCAAATGAAAAGTGACAAAAGAAAGTCCTCTTGTTATGACAGATGTGACAGAGATTAGAGAAATTAAGTTTTCTACTTTGTTTCAGTGCAATGATGCTTCATTCTCACTGCATTTATTTGATCTACATTGAACATTTGTGCTACAGAAACAATGGCTGTTCACTGGCGTCATTGGTCTCAAAATAAAATATTATCAGGTGTGGTGTGTGTGTGTGTGTGGTGTGTGTGTGTGTGTGTTGTGTGTGTGTGTGGTGTGTGTGTGTGTGTGTGTGTGTGTGGTGTGTGTGTGTGGTGTGTGTGTGTGTGCACTGTATCCAAACTGGAACAGTGGAAGAGAAAGGAGATCAGAGACCTGTACTAGAAGCAGGATTTGCGGTTAGCGAGGTAACTTGAGGGTGAACTCTGAGTTTTCAGTCCTCTGACTGGTTCACATCTTACCCAGGTAAATCGCCATGGTAACCTTGACCTTTGGCCTTAAGTGGTGTTCTGGCCGACACACCGGGGTGAACCTAGTGATAAACACAGAACTAATGCCCACACTGAGCTTATCCCTAACTCTCCTCTACACATGGACTTACCAAATTGAACTTCTTCATATTTGTTTTATTTTATAGTTCACTCTTCCTCCTTCGTAAGTGTGTCCATGATGTGATTGGTCAAATGTTGCTAACCCCGCCCCTTTAATGTGAATGTGCTCTCACTGAGAAACCCTGGGTTAGTTAAGCCAGATAACTAACATATCCAGGGTCTGTTGAACTGGCTCCAGAGTTCCGGCCTCAGGTAGCTGAAAGTTTCCCACAAAAAACTGAGTTTGTAAAGAAAAATAACAAATGAATATCTCAAAAAGATGAATGAGGTAGTTCTTCATTTTGATGCAATCTCAAAGATTTTGATTTCGAATGTCATGCAAAGTTGTGGCCATGATCACAGCTACAGACAGGGCCTGACGTCAGCAGAGGGAGTTCCTCAGTAGTCCTACAGCCAAGTCGTCTACAGGTTATCTGCACAAACTGCACCTGCTGATGAGGACTGTGTTATGTGGCCGAACAATCAAGAACAAAGTGTGACCTTGAGTTGACACTGTTTTTACACAGCCAATAATAATAATAATACATGGGACTTTTATAGCGCTTTTCATGAAACTCAAAGACGCTTTGACAGAGAGTTAAGAAAAATAAAGACAAGAGAAAGCAAAAAAAAAAAAAAATAGATAACAAAAAAATACAAAAAGAGATAAACAAAACAGAAAATAGGGGGGAGGGGGTGGTCAGTGGTTGAATGCAGTGTTGAACAGGTGGGTTTTTAGTGATGTTTTGAATGCTGTGAGGGAGGAAGAATCTCTGATGGATTGGGGTAGTGAGTTCCAGAGGGTGGGTGCAGCAACGGAGAGGGCTCTGCCGCCCCAGGACTTGAGGTTGGTCCGGGTGGGGAGGGACAGGAGGTTGGCAGGAGCAGAGCGGAGGGAGCGAGTGGGAGTGTGTCTGTGGAGGAGGTCAGTCAGGTAGGATGGGGCCAGGTTATGGAGGGCTTTGTATGTCATCAGGAGGATCTTGTACTGAATTCTCTGGGGGATGGGGAGCCAGTGGAGCTTGATGAGGATGGGTGTAATGTGTTCACGGATTCGGGTGTGGGTGGTAGACGGGCGGCAGATTTCTGGATATATTGAAGTTTTTTGAGGATTTTTGCAGGTGAACCGTAGAGGAGGCTGTTGCAATAATCAAGACGGGAGGTGATGAAGACGTGGATGAGGGTTTCGGCAGCAGTGGGAGAGAGGGATGGACGTAGACGGGCGATGTTTTTGAGGTGGAAGAAGGCTGTCTTTGTGATCTGTTTGATGTATTTGTTGTAGGAGAGGGTTTGGTCAAATATGATGCCTAGGTTCTGGATGTGAGGGGAGGTTGGAACTGGGAAGCCGTCTATGTTGAGGGTGAAGTTATGGATAGGTGTGGTGAGCTTGTTTTGTCCAATGATTATTATTTCAGATTTATCACAGTTGAGTTTCAGGAAGTTAAGTTGGAGCCAGGATTTTATTTCAGTGATGCAGTTTGTCAGGATGGAGTGGGCAGTGCCGGTGATGTTGAAGGTGGTTTCAAGACGGGTGAGGAGGATGGAGTGATTGATGGTGTCAAAGGCAGCGCTGAAGTCAAGGAGGATGAGGATGTTGAGGTTACCAGCATCGGAGGAGAGGAGAAGGTCATTTGTAATTTTGAGGAGTGCGGTTTCGGTACTGTGGTTTGAGCGGAATTCGGATTGAAACATTTCATAGAGGTTATTAGCAGAAAGATGATGCTTAAGTTGTGACGCTCAGTGTTGTACTGTAACGCCGTTATTTTTGGCAGTAACTAGTACTCTAACGCATTACTTTTTAAATTCAGTAACTCAGTTACCGTTACTACATGGTGCGTTACTGCGTTAGTTTTTTTATATAGTCAACAGCCAGGCGAACAGAGATGAGAACTGTACTTAAGTACAGTACTTGAGTAAATGTATTTAGATACTTCCTGCGTCACATGCGGAGACGGCGGGTGGGCGTGTTGTGTTGTTTACTAACAAGACTATCATGGCGGCGGCGGCGGAGCTCAAGTCTAGTTTCTCCACCTGGAGATATTCTCACTATTTCACTTTTGTCGAGCACAAAGAAAAGAATGTTTCTGTTAAATGTAAGTTGTGTCCTGGCGGGTCAAAGAGCCTATCTACTGCCCAAACCAGTCAATCAGATCTCTTAAAACATCTGCAAAAACAACATGCTGGGACGAAGCTAGTAACTAACCGGCACAGACCCAGACTCATCCAACGCCACTCCACCTCCACCGAAGCAGCAGCGGCTGGATTTTAACCAAGGGACTAATCCAGGGGAAAGTCGATAAAGCCATTGCACGGTATGTTGTAGAACACATGCAGGCTATTGCTACAGTGGAGTCACCCGCTTTCAGGGAGCTAGTTAGCATGATACCATGTCCGGGCGGCACACGGCATATGGGCATACTTGCCAACCCTCCCGATTTTCGCGGGAGACTCCCGATTTCATTGCCCTCTCCCGGTTTCCTCCCGCGGTCATATTTCTCCCGATTTCTGACAAAATCAGATTTACTCAGGACTGTTTCCACTCGGACTTTAATACAGGGTGAGGAAGATAGTCACAGAAAACAGAACAAGAATCGACAACTCTCCTCTCTCACTCCTTTCCTGCCCACACATATGCTCCATCAAGGATGGTGCTACAAGCCGCAAGACAGTGCACTTACAACTACAATAAGCATGTTAATGTTAATCTAATACAACTCCGGCGAACCAGCTGCTCCGGCGACCCCCCCCACGGTGGTTTTGGAAATGCTCCCGATTCTGAGGTCTCAAGGTTGGCAAGTATGCATATGGGACGGAAAACTTTTGACCGCAGAACGCGGTCAAAAGGACAGCAGAAAGCCTGCACACCTTCCGGCGCAGACTGAAAACTCATCTCTTTCGACTCCACTTCGAGCAATAGAATTGCTAACAAGGCCACTTAATACTAATATAGGACCAGCTTATCTATAGCCAGCTGAGTAGCACTTGAAATGTTTTAGGCACTATGATACCCTGATGTACTTATATGATTCTGTTTTCTTCAAGGTTGTGTCTTCCTGGTCGAAGTACTTATTGTAAAGTCGCTTTGGATAAAAGCGTCAGCTAATGCATGTAATGTAATGGTAAGTTTAAAGTTTTAAAGGTGTTACGTCTGTATTGTAATCTAATGTACAATGTGTTTTGCTACAGTAGTTTTGCTTGAGTTAAGTTTTTGTTTCAATTTAGTTTTGCGTCTTATATTAGGATTTTAGTGTATTTTGCTCGTTTGGACCAGCAGCTGGATAATTGTTTCTTCTGCTTTAGTACGTATTGTTGTTGCTTTGCCCCTTGTAGTGGCGTTGAGCCAGCTAGTGGTGGAGGCTAGACACACAGTTCTGATTCCCTTCACGGCTGTAGTGGTAGAGCACTGGAACACATTTTGTAGTGAGTTTTGATTTGCAGTGAGTTTTGGTTCTGCAGTGAGCACCGGTGGTGGGTAAGTGGGACACAAGCCCTGTTAGACTGCCTCCCCCTGGCTGCATCGGCCCACTCCCCCTTTTCCCCTCATTGATTTTAGTAATTTTCTATATAGTGTTTTTACCAAGAATAAACAAATAAATGTGATTGACATTTTTGAAATAAACTGTTAAATCTTTTCATTATAAAGTGAACCACGTATCTGTCTTGTGTCAGTCACAAACTTGTAGAGCCTTCTTATTTCTGAGGTGTAAATTAAATTAAAATCTCCTGGGGCGAAATTCCCCAGGTGGCGCTGTCAGGCATTTTGGTGTTTGGGTGGTTCTGCCTTTAAAAAGGACCACCGCCACACTTAGTCCCACAGCGGGGAAGTCTACAGTGCTACAGCAAACGTGACATAGCATTCAAAAAGGGCGTTACAATAATAAAGATTAAGCTAACATGTTCAATATTGAGAAAACACACATTGGTAATTCAATAAAATAAAGGATAAATAAGTTCTCATTCATGGGCTAATCATTTGTATCAGCATTCAAGTAAAAATATGAAAGTGTTGAGATTATAAAAATTCCTTTTGCCACATAAAAACGATTACGTTTATTGCACGGTTTATATTGCACATTGCAGGTTAATTGCACACAATTCCAACAGTCTGCATGTGAGTGTCTACCAGGGGCCGTGCTGGTTGTCTGCTGCTGCTGCTACACCGTGCCTACTAGTATTTCCTTCTCGTGTCTGAGCTCAGCATGGATATTGGACATGTTACTGATGATTTTGTCATGCTGAGTGGATGGGTGATGCTGTTTTACTGAAGCAAACGCACAATTGCTGCAATCTGTCTTGAGCTTTTAGGATTTAGGGAAATGTCCCAAGGTCAGAGGGATGTTCAGCCTGGAGGCCAGGTACCACTAATCTCTGGTTAGAGTGGACACATGTGTTCACACAAGGCTCCATGTATATTAGAGAACACAGAGGACGATATATAACTAACAGATCATTTGTCTTTGATTGGACCACCGTGATCACTGCACAATAAATCACTGAAAGCTACGGGTCCTTGATTGAACACTGTTCCTGTCATTTGGCTCACAACTTTTGTTCAGTAGGATGGTGACTAGGGATGCATTAGAGTTAGTGTTGAAGCAAATGTAGATATGTTCTGCTTCAAGTTCTAAGAACTACCAAAAAGCATACAAAGTATTTTTGCCAACTGGTGGAGGTACAGAAATACAAAAACGTTCTATTGTCATTTGGTAACACCCAGCTGATGTTATGTAACATGATACAGATGACTTCAGTGAGTTCAATGCGGGGAGCAACACAAACTGAATGTAAAAACAGTGTCAGACTTTCATCTCTGCGTAAAGTGGATGTTCTTTGCATGACTCTGAGAAGAGAATGGATTAGATTCAGCCCAATAAATAAAATGTCTAGACGGCAATCAGTAATAAGTCATGTAAATGATTATTAATACAGATTCCGTCATGGCAACGACATACCTTTTTTCTTTTTATTGTTTTATCTTTAGTTGAGTTTTGTATGCATGCTACTTGGGTAACATGAAGCTGTTGTTGGCTCTTTTCTGCTGTAACAATGTAAATGTACCCTCTGTGGGACTAAAGGGATTCTGATACTTGTTCATGTTTTATCAAAAGCTAGAAACATAAGTATCCAAGACCAAAACACATTTAACATGTAAAAAAATCTGATGACAATCTGCAGGTTTTTTTCATAAAGCGCACACACACCAGTATTTATTACAAAGCAAACACTCACTGTGTGATGCTGATCAAAAACAAGAGGTCAACATCCCTATTATTCCACCTGTCAATACGCTGGTGAGGACAACAAGCTGGGTTCTCCACAGAGCGGCAGCTGGGTTGGTTCTCCACAGAGCGGCAGCTGGGTTCTCCACAGAGCGGCAGCTGGGTTGGTTCTCCACAGAGCGGCAGCTGGGTTGGTTCTCCACAGAGCGGCAGCTGGGTTGGTTCTCCACAGAGCAGCAGCTGGGTTGGTTCTCCACAGAGCGGCAGCTGGGTTCTCCACAGAGCGGCAGCTGGGTTCTCCACAGAGCGGCAGCTGGTTTTGAACTGAACACTGCTGAACGGCCACAGAAAGAGTCTTTTTCATGAATATGTCTTTCAGCCGCTTCAGTGACATCAGATGGTATGAAATGTTGAAATACTCACAGAATACGAGGCCCCTTCCAGATAACTTCAAGTTTTTTTGATCTTCTCCTCACTAACCACAATATCAAGGAGCTGTGGTTTTTAAATGTCATAATTACAGCCTCTCTGCCTCAGCTCTGTGTTATTATACAGCAGAGCTGTGTTCACGTGTTCAGAGATCTGCAGGCTGAGAGGAGGACCAGCTTCACCTCTGGCATCAGAAGCAGGGGTGGAGGGTTACTCTAAAAATGTAATCCATTACCAAAAACTAGCTGCATGTCAAAATATGTAATCTAATCTGAGTCTCAAAATATAAAAGTAATGTATCCTGATGACTTGTTACTTTTGGATTACCTCAATATCAAATGCAATGCAAATAAAAACAAGAGAAGAGTAAACGATCATGTTAGACAAATATGAAGAAATTAAACTTTAAACATCCATGTCTTAAATCCAGGATAAAAGCAGCATAGCACGCCAGCTGCAAGGTGCAGGAAGAACAGCTTGTAAAAAACATTCGTACATTAACAGGTTTATGATATCACTGCCCCGTCTAAGACACGAGTGGATCTGACTTTAAATATGCTTGAGTGTTTTGTCATCTTAATGTTGTTTTAAATAACACGTCTGCATACAGTATGCAACAATTTAAGTATTTAACGGCCAGATACGGCTCGAGAAACTGACACGGATAAGGAAATTATGTAATTGATGATGTGATAAGGATAAGTGCGACACGTCTGTCCCGGATTGTACACAATGCTCTGAGTTACTTTGCTCTGGTTTCTTATGTTGTAGCAGATATTTCTTTAGGTCAGATTGCTCTGAAGATGGGTGTGATATTCTATTAATTTTCATTTTTGTCGGCCATTTTTCTGCATACGGCAGTTAAAACCTCTTAAGCCCCAAGCCTGTTTTTCAGGTTTCAGGCTCGAAAATGACATGCCCAAAACAAAGGACTATAACTTAATAATAATAATAATAATAATAAATAATATTTTTATAGCGCCTTTCAGGAAACCCAAGGGTCGCTTTACAATTAGGGTAGGGGGGGGGGGGGTGTGGGTACAGGGGAGTAGGGGAAAAGAGGCAGACAGGTTAAGGGGGGGGGGGGGGGGGGGGATGTAGCGGAAAAAAAACCTATTAAACTATCTATACAGTGGGGAAAGCCTTAGTAAAAAGGTAACTTCTAAAAGGGTTATATGAATAATTTCTTTTATCAAAGCAAGGTTACATCTGTGAGTTGGATGTAGAAGTGTCAGAATCAATAAAGATGTTTCAGTGTCAGAGTAAATCCAAATGGAACATAGTCAAAAAGTGTACATTTTTGTCTCCGCCCAAATAAAACCCATTACTTATAGTGAAAACCACCCTTGAATGATGGGTTAGTAGCCTCAAAGCTTTAGGAATCCAAAGTATAACCTATAATAAGTACCCTATATCAAGATTGAGGCAAAACAAGTGAGAATTTACCTTTTTAGAGATTTAGCAAAAAAAAGTGCAAGCGGACTAAACTTTGGGCACATTTGGTTCCATCAGTGCCATTTAACCTTTTTCAGGTACCAGACTGTAAAAATCATTGTATAACATTTAATCATCACTATTGGTATTCATTCCATAAAAAAAAAGTGTGTGGGTGAAGTGTGTGGGAAGTTCCCTCTTTGGGAAGCAGATATATTTAAAAAAACTAGCAACACACTATACAACAAGCATTTTTTGGGTCTTTTTGGTAGTGAAGCACAGAGGGACCTGCCACTTCCTGCAGTACACAGGTGTCTTCACCCTTCTGTTGCCAGCATCAGAGCACCTCCTGCAGTACCTCCTGACCTTGGTGGCATCTTCCCCATAATACTCGGGCATCCAGAAGCCATATCCTCATCGCCGTCCTCACTGTGAAAACAAAAGTGGAAAAAACAAATAGATTAATTCTCTGGCTTGTACTTTCAAAAATGTAACTCAAATCAGAAATAATTTCTCTACAACAACAGCAGAACATCAATTTTGAGTGTGTGAAATAACATATCACTCAAAATGTATACCGTGTACATTATGTGAGACGGGGTTCATATAATATATATATATTAGGGCTGTCAAGTTAACGTGTTAATAACGCGTTAATGCAAAAAAAAATTAACGCCACTAATTATTTTAACGCGATTAACGCATGTGTATTTTTTTCCTCGGCCGCCCCGTAGTTTCAGAGCGCATCGAGTTTAAAATACCATCTACAAGCTGATGCTGACAGCCCCGCTCCTGCCGTGCGCTTGCGGCAGACCACACTTCCACGCTCACCGACTGGCCATCGGGAGGGTGTGTGTATGTGTGGCTCGAGAGAGAGACCTTACGTGTATTGTTGTTGTTAGCATCTGGTGCTAGCTAGCTGCGCTAACGGATATAAGGAGCTGTTTAAATGAAAACAGAGGAGCGACATTTCGCCGACAACTGCGCCGAGCACTTGACTTTATGCAGGAAGCCAGACAGTGGGACATTGTACGAAAAGTCAGCACACTCAGCACGGATAGTGCGCGTAACATGATTGCAGCGTCCAGGCAGCTCCCGTTTGAGCATATGCCTTGAGTTGCACATAGCTCCAACGAACACACACACACACACACACTTTGTATTGTATTATTGTATGAGAGAGGTTCCAGGTTGAATTGAGGCGAATATTTGTAATGTTTAGAGGTTGTTGTGTTTAATATTCATGAGAATATTTGTCATTGTTCAAATGATAATAAACATTTGCATAAAGCATATTTGTCCACTCATATGTTAAGAGTATTAAAAACTTGAAAAATATTCCTCTCAGGTACATTTAGAACAGATAAAAAATGTGCGATTAACTATGGACAATCATGCGATTAATCGCGATTAAATATTTTAATCGACTGACAGCCCTAATATATATATGTGTATATATGTATATGTAAATATATATATATGTGTACTTGTGGAGAAGCAGGCCTTATTTAAAATTCCTTAGAGATTTGTCAATATGTGGTTTGAAGCAGAGATTTTCATCTATAGTGATGCCTAAGTATCTGTAGGTGTTAACAGCTTCAATGGGGTTATGCTGTGCAGACATGATGCATGAATAACTTCCCTACAGGTCAGATAGAGACCGGTCTCAAGTCAGCACCGATGCAGACTCACTGTTTGAGGGCTTGATAGAAGCCTGTCCTCCTACAAAAAAGGACCATATAGGTCGATTGTTCAGCAGCTTAACACGACCCAGAGTCACGTTTTAAAGTGTAGCACCTCTAGTGGTCGTGTAAGAAACAACATGCTCCTGTCGATTGCAAACGCTCCGGAGGCTCATTTATTCACAAATAACCCTCTCTGGAAAATCCTAAATTGTGGAATAGTTTGGCCATTACAATGCTTTTTTATTAGATTTCTAGCGAGAAGTGTATATTGTACTTTTATAATCCACGTCCAGTGGATGTGTAGGATCTACAGTTTGATAGATATACGAAGATGATTTGAGGTCTCGCCAGGAGAACGTGTACTGTATATGGGGCAGCTTCCATGTAAAGTGAGCGTGGGTGAAAACAGTGTTTCCGGTCTCGAAGTTTTTCATAATAAAAACCGGGAAGTATTCCCCACACTGTCAAATGATTACACAGTGATATCTCCATTACTCATCCACTAAAACACATCAGTTTATCCTTGTTAATTACACAATATTGATTGGTTTGAATTGTGTACAATGCTTTTGGGTTTTTAACCTTCGATTCGGAGAAACAAATTGTTTTTTCGGAGTTTAGACACTACAGAGTTTCCGAAGACACTACACTACCCAGAATCCCCAGCTATCGTTTGGGACTACAACATCCGCCTTGCATTACAAACCCTGTGATTAGCCCTCAAGCTTTGTGATTGGATGTTGGAGTGGCAGTGCGACAAGGTTACGCCGAGTGTCAAACAGCTCTTTGAAATGGAACCACGGCAGACTATCCAAAACTGGACTTGGACGGGTCCAGCCCAGCCCTCCTCCCCCCCCCCCCCCCCCCCCCCCAGAATTACACATGCTGGCGGCTATTGTATGTTCTATGGCACGTCTCTACTGGGAATTGTAGTTTTAAAAGACGTTTTCGTATTTCCCACAATTAGATGTTGCCAGTATTAAACTGTATGCATCCCTGGAGGTTTAGGGGATACGAAACACAGTGGTGTTATCACATTTAAAACCTATAATTAATACATGGGTGAAAATTGCTTGTGTCCATAATGGGCAGCATTAATATACCCACATGACAGCTAAGGTCAGAAGAGCTTTATTTAACAGCCTCCTGTTGTTAATTGATAAGCCTGAAACATGCACTTGTATAGGTTCAGATGCACATTTAGCAAATATGGCAGTAGCCATCGATCATCTTAAGATAAGATACTTTATTGATCCCAAGTTGGGAAATGTTTTTGTTACAGCAGCATGTACTACTTTGTTCTACTCCACTCCACTTCAGAGGTTAACCTTGTATTTGTACTCTACTACATTTATTTTTGTTACTTTGCAGATTCTGATTAATGATGTAAAATTCAGCCTTATCAGTTTGTCTGTTTTGCACATCCGCCTGTTAATATCTTTGGACGTCCTGCACTAAACTGTTTTATTGTGATCACTACAGTATCTTCTTGATATTTTCTATTCTATATTTCTATCATTGACCCCTATTTTGTATGTAGGCTACTCTTAATATTTAAATGTTTTCATCAAATATAACTTATTCAACAACTAAATTCAATAACGTGCTTTAACCACTAGGAGGTGCGGTTTAAAAAACCAGTGGTCTAGTTAATAAAACATAATAATATCAAACATATGACTATTCACTTTATTGTGAAATTAAAACAGAACGGTAAAGGAAAATACAGTTTCAGTCTCTCGATGTGAAGCTTATGCATTGTACCATGAACTTGTATAGACCTGTAACAGTCAACGGCATGAGGAGTTGGAAAGATAGTTCAGAAAATCAGTAATATCTTTAAAAACTACAAAAAAGTCCCTTTCTATCAGCTGTGCACCGTTATGGTGTAAATACAGACTATCTACTAATTGGATCAAATATAAAAGTCAGCCGAATTAGTGTTGATACTGCAAGGAGACGTATTGTGTGAAAATAAATGGAAGATGTTGTTTAATTGTTTATATATTTATGGTCCACGTCACGTATTCAGTTTTGGCGGCATCTCTAAGTCAAATGTACAACTTCCGAATGTTATATAAGTCAAATTGTTAATTGCCATATTAAAAACATCAGCTGCAATTCACGACATGAAGAAGACAGTCTCTGCAGAGCATATAGGCTAATGGAGATGCAGTTATTTCCAGCATTCTTTACTTAACATTCATTCAAGTATGTTATGCCTTTTATCTGCTAATGCAGGGGTTCCCAACCTTTATTGTGCCAAGGACCGGCAGATACATTAAAAAAAATTGTGGACCGGTTGTCAATTTGAACTGATTTTAATATTTACTCACCACCAGCAGGTAGCAACAGAGGCTAGTTGTATGTAACAGCCTGAACAAATACTAATAATAGGGGAGTAGAGCGGCGGCATGATCCGGTGAAGTGGCGCTAGCACGGAGCTAGCTAATGCTGGGGACCCGGGCAGCAGAGACCAGGAGCCGGATGACCGTGGAAGGAGTGGTGTGAGTCCAGATAAAATGAGAATTATAATCCACAGCATATCAGGAGAATAATTTCAGTGGTTTCCAGAGGAAAATCGAGGGGGTGCTGACAGCCTGGTGCAGAGTGGGAGCCGGGTGACCAGCCTACTAGCTGGTTAGCTAGCTTGATAGCCACCGGCTGTAGGCGGCAGGGAGAGACGATGTCAGCGGGGAAGCCGGCTGATCGCAGCGGGATGGGAAGACCCACATGAGCCGCGGAGTTAGGGTGGAGTTGGAGTGGAGACAAAAATGTTAGCTCAGCAGACTTCAGGGAGCCGAGGAGCATCTAGGTAGCAGCCTGCTAGGTCCGATAATGCTAGCTAGCTAGCGGGCTAGGGACCGGTGAGCAGGAAAGAGCCAGCAGGTGGGAGATGACAACAAATATCTGTGTCGATTCGAGATAGAGATGCTGCTATTTTTGCTGATGACTGACGTTTCAAAAGTAGAGAGCCAGACAGGGGAGGTTCTGATCTGGACTAAAGAACAATATTTGGGGCGGAGGAGCGGCGAACAAACAACGCCAGCACCCTCGGCGACCCGGGAAAAGAATCCCAAATAGTTGGGCAATGGATAATGGGTCATGAATTATTGTATCAGCAGTTCTTATTTTATTAATATAATGTTTACCTGATTTATTTAAAATTTAATTTTAGTCCAAAATTGCTTGGGATTCTTAAAGTCCGATGTGAGAGATTCTTTATAGTAGTTTGATTTAGCATTTCGTGTTTTGGTTTTACTCAGATTTCGAAGATGCCTGTATACTTCCCAATCGGCTATAGTTCTTGAATGACGATATATCGACCATGCTTTATCTCTTTCCCTAAAGAGACTGAGTTCAGAATTGATCCAAGGGAGATGTTGACCTTTGACCTTAACCGTTCTCACAGGTGCAGGTTTGTTCATGACATCAGTGAGCTCTTTATGCAGAAAATCCCAAGCATCTTGTACAAAAGGTATTAGTTAAAATCTGTCCCAATTAAGGGCAACAACATCATTAATAAATAAATCAACATTCCATTTTTTATATTATCTGATTTTGACTAGTTTTGGAGGTAGTTCAATTAATTTGATTTTCCATACGCAATAAACAATTGAATGATCGCTGAAGCAATCCGACATGACACCAGCTTTTAAGATTCTGTCAGGGTGTGACACCAGTATCCAGTCAAGCAGAGATTGGGTTCTAAGAGTGATACGAGTTGGCTCATTAATTAGCTGTTTAACATTTAGACTACTGAAAAGTCTTTTCTCTCTTTCAAATGATTTATCCAACCAATTGTTGTTGAAATCACCAAGCAAGATTATTTCATTTCCACAGGAAATGGAGTTGAAAATGTCAATTATATGGTTAAAAGACTCTGCAGGTGAAGCAGTTGGCCTATAGATGCTACCAATAGTTAAGCATTTATTTTCATGAAAAATAATTTTAAGAAAAATGCATTCAAAATGTAGAGGCTCTATAGAAGTAGCAATTAGCTCAGTCACAAGGTCAGAGGAGACATAAATAGCCACACCTCCACCCCTGCTGCATCTCTCAGATCTGTAAAGCAAATCATTTGTGATAGTTCACTATCGGAAATGTTACTACTAAGCCAAGTTTCAGAGAGTGTGATGATTTTAGGTTTATGTAGAACAACCCATATCCGAAGTAAATCAATTTTGGGCAATAGACTCCAGATATTCAAATGAATTATTTGTATACCCTTTAATTCATCCAGTCTGGAAATAATAGCAAATAATGTCCCTGTCACTTGTTACGCATAAATGTGATTCATGATTGTAAAGATTGCTAAATTCAACCATTAATGTAAAACAGACAAAACATTCAAACACAAAAAGAAAAATATAGAAAAACACAAAACAACCTTGAAGAAGGCCCAGCAGCCCTGGACAACAAATCCCAGAGCATTACCATGAATAAACTTAAACATAATAAATAATTACACTGAACTCAGTCTGCATTACGAAGAGGATAAAGAAGTCATAGCTCAAAGAAATTCATCCGAACACAAACATTATTTAACAATAACAGCCACTCGGGGCAGTATTGCAATAGTAGTAGTGGGCTCTAACGTGCCAAAGAAGAAGAAGTGACGTCACTGTAAAATGTAAACAAACCACAAAACTGAAAGAGCCAGGCGGGTGCCCACCTGGGCCCTTTCTCATTTCTCTAACTCCCATCCTCAACTCCCCTCCTCGACTCCTATCTTCGATACTTAGTCCCGCCCACAGGAGATGCGAGCGGAGGAGCCAAGGAGGGGAACCGAGGAGGGAAAGCAGCAGGCGGTTAGATAAATGAGAACTCCTCTCCTCTGAGCAGTCATTTTAAAGAGACGTCCATTAATGATGACAGGAGGCACAGCAGCCCTCTGTCTGATGGACAGATGTGTTCATGACCACTTATATATTTACTTTGAATTCATTCACAGTGCAGTATAATGAGACAATAACAGGCTACAGATGCGGACACACACACACACACACACACACATATATACAGTGGGGCAAAAAAGTATTTAGTCAGCCACCAATTGTGCAAGTTCTCCCACTTAAAAAGATGAGAGAGGCCTGTAATTTTCATCCTAGGTACACTTCAATTATGAGAGACAGAATGGGGGGAAAGAATCCAGGAAATCACATTGTAGGATTTTTAATGAATGAATTGGTAAATTCCTCGGTAAAATGAGTATTTGGTCACCTACAAACAAACAAGATTTCTGGCTCTCACAGACCTGTAACTTCTTCTTTAAGAGCCTCCTCTGTCCTCCACTTGTTAACTGTATTAATGGCACCTGTTTGAACTCGTTATCAGTATACAAGACACCTGTCCACAACCTCAAACAGTCACACTCCAAACTCCACTATGGCCAAGACCAAAGAGCTGTCAAAGGACACAACAAAATTGTAGACCTGCACCAGGCTGGGAAGACTGCATCTGCAATAGGTAAGCAGCTTGGTGTGAAGAAATCAACTGTGGGAGCAATTATTAGAAAATGGAAGACATACAAGACCACTGATAATCTCCCTCGATCTGGGGCTCCACGCAAGAACGCACCCCGTGGGGTCAAAATGATCACAAGAACGATGAGCAACAACCCCAGAACCACACGGGGGGACCTAGTCAATGACCTGCAGAGAGCTGGGACCAAAGTAACAAAGGCTACCATCAGTAACACACTACGCCGCCAGGGACTCAAATCCTGCAGTGCCAGACGTGTCCCCCTGCTTAAGCCAGTACATGTCCAGGCCCGTCTGAAGTTTGCTCGAGAGCATTTAGATGATCCAGAAGAGGATTGGGAGAATGTCATATGGTCAGATGAAACCAAAATAGAACTTTTTGGTAAAAACTCAACTAGACGTGTTTGGAGGAGAAAGAATGCTGAGTTGCATCCAAAGAACACCATACCTACTGTGAAACATGGGGGTGGAAACATCATGCTTTGGGGCTGTTTTTCTGCAAAGGGACCAGGACCACTGATCCGTGTAAAGGAAAGAATGAATGGGGACATGTATCGTGAGATTTTGAGTGACAACCTCCTTCCATCAGCAAGGGCATTGAAGATGAGACGTGGCTGGGTCTTTCAGCATGACAATGATCCCAAACACACTGCCCGGGCAATGAAGGAGTGGCTTCGTAAGAAGCATTTCAAGGTCCTGGAGTGGCCTAGCCAGTCTCCAGATCTCAACCCCATAGAAAATCTTTGGAGGGAGTTGAAGTCCGTGTTGCCCAGCGACAGCCCCAACACATCACTGCTCTAGAGGAGATCTGCATGGAGGAATGGGCCAAAATACCAGCAACAGTGTGTGAAAACCTTGTGAAGACTTACAGAAAACGTTTGACCTCTGTCATTACCAACAAAGGGTATATAACAAAGTATTGAGATGAACTTTTGTTATTGACCAAATACTTATTTTCCACTATCATTTGCAAATAAAAATCAGACAATGTGATATTCTGGATTTTTTTTTTCTCATTCTGTCTCTCATAGATGAAGTGTACCTAGGATGAAAATTACAGGCCTCTCATCTTTTTAAGTGGGAGAACTTGCACACTTGGTGGCTGACTAAATACTTTTTTGCCCCACTGTATCTGTATATATTTATTTAAATATATACAATTTCAGAATCAAATGGAGCACTCTCATAATAACGTAACACTATCAGAGACTGATATATAATATCCAGGGGATGCATGCAGAGCTGTCATTGGCCGTGCATCATGACTCTTTTAACGGCATTGTTGCCGGAAATACATCCGCGGAGGAGCCGTGGAGGACCCATCAGTGTATCCTCGGTTAGAGCTCCTCCAGAGAGCCTCCTCCACGCTCAATCCTCGGTCCTCAAAGTGCATTTAGAGAAATTTGATGTCCTTCAACATGGCGCGCTGAAATTAATTTCCGGGTCACTACCGGGAGTCGAGGAGGGGGATTTGATGAAATGAGAAAGGGCCCTGTTATATTAAGTTATAATAAACACAAAAGAGTGTCAACAACATCTCAGCAGTCATGACACGTCACGTAAACAGGTCTCTGTTTTTAGAGAAGTTGAGAAAAATAAAAAACAAGAGAAGAGAAGAGAGGAAACCGAGGAGAAAGTCACTTAGCTGCACCATCGAAGTGGATCAACTACATGCTACCATTAGCAGCAGCCTCATCTCTGGGGATGAAGGATGTTGAGAAAGAAGAAAAGAATGTGACACCAGAACATGACCACTTGTCCAGACTGAAGCCTCTTCTGGTCACTATTGCAGAACACTGCATTTTGCGCCCTTAAAAGTGACTAAGCCCTGGCTGAGAGACTAGTTAACCATGGTCTTGTTTTTAAAACTATGTGGGCCAACGATGTCTGGACTAATTCGCTTTGTTTTGTGAATGCACCTGAGAGCATGTTCACAAGCAAAGTGGTTATCTTTCCAAACTGCAATTTATGCTGCGTTTACATTGGAAGTCGGAGGTAGGAACTGGGAGTGACGTCACTGAGTTGACTGCGTTCCAGTAGCACAGGTCGGAAACGGATGGACGCCCGCAGGAAAGTTGTTCGTCTTGTTTACAGCTTTAGCATCACCTCGGATTAGCCAATGTTATCTATACCAGTTGATAACTATGCCTTATTTAGTATGTGGTGAATAAAAACATGGAAGCAACCTATCCGGGTAGTTGACGTGGACTGAAACAAAAGTAAAATTATATTTTTTTCTGAAATGTTACTCAAATTACATATCACTGAATGACTTAATACGTGAATAACTCAAAACTTTGTGAGACCCAATCTATTTCCTTAATTATTTGATATAATATGAACTTTTCTGTGCGGAAGTCCTAATAATTGTCTCCTGGTGTGACATTATGTTTAATGATAATATTTAATTCAGAGATTGTCAGAAAGAGAAGAAATGTATGCTCAACCATTATCAACTTGTTGTAAATATTCCCCTACAACCATAGTAATCAATTTAAATTTATAATCATGTTATTGGCCTACTAAATGATCGACACACATAGGGACTTTTCATAAAAGTTTGGGTTATTTTCATTATAATAAATATGAAACCTGATTGAACTAAAAACTATCTTTACATATCCATAGTGATGCTATTACTCTTCTTCTATTCAACACTTTTCTCAGGCATTTGAGAACCAAAATGCCTATTTTCTTTACTTTTCTTTTTGTCGCACCACAGGACATTCTGTCACACCGATGGACACCATTACAATATATGCCGAGTTTTGTACAAAATCTTTATTATTTCATCTCTACTCTCTAAGGTTATATTCTGAACATCAGAACCAACGGTGCTATTTAAAAATGTGTATTGGCTAATAGCCATCATAACATCATGTCACATCATAACTTGGACATAAACGGAAATGTGAATAACAATGGATAGCTTGAAACATATTCAAAACAATTCATTAAACAATTCATCCATAAAACTCATTAATGTTCATTCATGAAACATTCAGTAGAGATAAGCAATTTCATTTTTCAGTAAAATTCATTGAACAATTGATAAAACTAATTAATAAAAACATTCAGAAAAGATAAACACATTCATTGTTAAGTAAAATTCAGTCACATCTGTAGTTTGACTCGAGTGGTGAAACAATGTCCACTAGCTTATCCTGTATAGCTTTTGGTGCTTGGGACTTGCATCATGTTTCTACATTCTTTCAGATCTCATTGAATAGTAACCAGTCATATTTGGTGAGCTGTGCAGCACGCTGGTTGGGCTCTGGCTCGGAGATGACACTGGTGATTGGTTCTCTGTGGTAGAAAATGCAGTCTGGCTTATTAGGCCACTTGAATACATTTCTCTTTCCATGCTGAACCATGCAGTTGATTTCAATGTTGTCAAGAAGTAGCTTGGTGATCTGACCAACAAATAGTTTGTTGTCATAGCTAACTATGACAAACTTTCCCACAGTGTACTCTTCATTCTTCTCCACATCAGTACTGGGACTCTCAGCATAGGTCTCCTGGATGCTGTCTGGCTGCAGGTGATCGTAATTTGCATTCGAAGAATCGTCCATCCTCATCTTAGTTGGTTTGAAGCATTCACACATCTCTGGGTATTGGCAGAAGCAGCTGAGATCCCTGTAGTAAATCTCTCCTGGACAGAAAGAAAGTATCTGATGTGTTTTAAGAAGCCCTGGGACTTTTGGAACTGATGGTGGCAACATTTCATTGAAGACATTAATATCACTTTCATCAATCCATTTGAATCGGATGTTCTCGACTTCTCTGTTGATCAGAAATTCATACAAGTCCTTCGGATTTTGTAAGTCTTTGCCCCCATGGACATGGTTGTCCGCCATCCGTTTCACAGCTCCACCAACTCCATCAGGTGCACCCTTACCGTGGGCTCTCTCTGAGTAATTCCAAGTGATTTGCTTGAGCCCCCAGATATAGGGTACACTGCTGAGGAGGAAACAGTTTGCCTTATTTCGATACTGTGTGACTGGACCATCACTTAACACATGGAGCGTGTCAATCTTTTGGACCGAGTTTTGCATAATTTCCTGCATTACAGGTTTGATATGGGCCCACGCAGCCCGTTCATTATGGCTGAGAGAGTCAGAGATTGTGACATACGATTGTGAACCTGTTGATGCGTAAGCCACTACTGTGTGGATGGATGCCTGTTGTCGATTTCCTCCAAAATGAAATGCTTGAATCTCTGTGTTCAATTTACAGGCATAATTTTCAGAGAAGTCAACATGTAGAACTATTTCGTTCTCTCTCAGGTTGTCTTCCAGTTGCCTGAATTTCTGGGCCTGGTGAAGCCAGATGAAATGATGGATGGCAATGGCGTCCAACTCTCTGTTGAATTCCTCAACAAGTTTTGACACTGTACCATTTTCTGTTTTCTTTACCCAGTTTTTATATGTTTTGTTCCCAACCACCACGTCTTCCTTCGTCCAGTGTTCCCATCTGGCTCGCTCGTCTGGGTTATAAGCCGCAAGCTTGATTTCATCATAGCAGCACTTTGTGCATGTTCGATTCATACAATGTAAGTCTTCAGTATTACAAGTAATACTTGAGAGGAGATGTGATAGGCTTTTTGAGGAGAGTATACCCCTGTGACAAGCTGTCAATTCGGAGCCGCATGTTTTCATGCTGGTAGCAGGCACATGTATTACGATAATTTGATCGGGCTTCTGTGACAAAGAATGGCTTATATCGTACAAACTGTCTATATGATATTGCATGATGTGCTTCACATGTCTGGTTGTACTTTTTGTGCAAATCAACTAAAGATGTTGCTCGTACTCTCCTCTGCATTTTTTCTTTCCTACCAATTATGTCTTTTTTCCCAGGGAGAAGTCTGCTGTTCTCATCTCTAGTCAAGAAGGACTCCACTTGTGTTTTTCTTTGTCCAGCAATGTATCCTAGTTTGGACTGTTTTGTTCTTGAGGGACTTTTCCCACAAACGTTCCCTGTCTGTAGAAGGCGTTGATTCTGCCTTCTAAACCTCGTTTTTCTGCTTTAACTTGTTTAAGTAATTTATTATTTTGAATCATTAGCTTCTTCAGCTGCTTTTTGACAGCGGATTTTCTTTTTAATCCCTTGGGTTTGATTGGAGCCATCTCATTGGGGGAATGTGTTGGTGTACTGCATAAAAGAGGTACTATGACTTCATTGACCTCTTCATGGTCAGAAGGTTGATCATCAGCCTGAGGTGGAGTTAGTTCAAGTATAGCCTTAATGGCCCTGTCCCTTGCCCTACATCTCCTTTTTGAGTTCTTCCATTTTTCTTGAAGCTGCTTTTTTGTTGCTGCTGACACACACTGAGGCTAACAATTTCTCCATTCACTCTTTTCTCCTGATATCTGCAGAAAAAAAGGACAAAACCTTAAGCATTTCTGCCGATGTAATGAAACATTTTAGTCGTTTAATCATTCTTGGTGGCATGTTATATTTACTTTCTGCGTCTCTCTCTCAAGAGATCCTCTCTCCTCCTTGGATCTTCAGTCAACCTCTCCCTGTACTTTCTTGTCCTATCCTTACTAGTCATCGTCTGCCTGTCTCTCATACCTTCCGCCTGGACCTCAAACTAAACAAATAGAAAACAGTAGAAATGTTTTACTTTCGGTGTACTCAAAAGGTTAGAAAATGTATTATATAAGTAGTCTAAATTAATTATAAATAAATTATTATTTATTCACGGCGTTTCAGCCGTGAACTTGTTTAGCCTTTTACATGCACAAAAACCTATATAACACACTACAGGAAAGGGAACACCCTAAAAAGCATAATGGGGCCTCTTTAACACCATCAGCCTTGTCGAGAGGTAGGCCCAGTAATAAGGTTTTGTTCATGTTAGTATATCTTTATTGTTACTGTCGGATCACTTACTTCAATTTTATCTCATACATTATAATGCTTTAAGGCATCAGAGGCAATCCAAGCTTTAATACAGCCAAGCTAATCAAGAGTTATGAGGAAACCTGCAAAGAAAAGTGAAATTAAACAACCCCACCCACCTATTAAATATAATTACCATCATTAATGACAAGTTACTGTGGATTCTATTTCTGAGCTCCCTGCAAGACAGGAATTTGACATAATCCACTGCTGCACTTTTTTATTTGTCTAAACCAGTGGCGAGCCATGACTTTTATACCTAGGCCCTTTTGATGTTTTTATTCAGAATACAATGTTATTCTCATTATTAAAACTCTTAGCCTCATGCTCCCCTGGGGCCTTAGAATCCCACTCCCTCACATCCCATTGTCAGATCTTTAACGGGTCCCCGGACCTCACTCATTCATTTCACCCTAACACACTGTCCTGGAGTTTACACTCCCTCAGGCAGGCATCAGCAGCTTGGTTGGCCGGAGACTGTATTTCTCTCAGAGTACATCATAGCACGATTGGCCTAGAGTTTACGCTCCGTGTAGTCAGCAGCATCTTACGGCCGGAGAGAACACACTTCCTCACGCATCGCCATACAAAAAAATTGTTGTTGAGAAGGTCAGGGAACTCCTTTCTCAGATTTAGCATCCGGCACTCACCCTCCAGTTCCTTATTCTTATTATTCATTTATTTGTTTTATCTATTGTTCACAGTTTTCATCTTCACTCGTCAGTCTTCTTGCATCATTACCACCCTCTCTGTTCCGCTAATACTCTAATCTACTGTAGGTCACCTTCCTACCTAAATAAAGCTATTTAATCCTAATTGTTCAATTGGTGCCTAGTTTAGAAATCAATTTTGGTGGAATAATCCTGATTTACAATCACAGCTGTCGTGTGTGGGTGTCTCCACCAGCCTCTCACATTGCAGGATGACCTTTTGCTTCTTCTGGAGCAACTATTCGAGCAGACCGGCTTTGGTTGTGATCACGCATTATCCCTCTGATCATATTCCAGAAGTTTTTTCATTTAAATGACATTTAAATGTCTGGTTTCTACATCAAAACAATGCCTAATGCCACACAGCCAGGTAAGTGGAGGGGTGCATAGAGGACCACTGTCATTATTACCCCAATCTTGAGATCGGAACCTGATCTGAATTAAAAACTGAACCTCATCTAAATTTGTTGAATTATCAATATAAAGATGGTCCTGCCGAGCTGAACCCTTGCAACAGGACTGGTATAAAGTCAGCCAGCAGCAATGTGAGAGACTGGAGGAGAGAATGCCAAGACACATGAAGGATGGAATTGGTAGTCAGGATTATTCTGCCCAATTCAGATTTTGTATTTCTCCCTATGTAGTAATTAAATTTTTTTAATAAATATAAAGTTTTATCACCAGTTGGAATTTTCTGAAAACACATTTTCTGGTTAATAATATTTGTATCTGGAATTCTGAAGAAACATTGTAATTCATTTATAGTATCAAACAAACCCAAATTTGACTCAAAGAAATGGCTATAAATTGAACCAATCAGAGAAACTGTTCATTTTACGTGAAATTACGTTTTTGACACGCCTCAGCCACCCACTGATGATGCCCCCTAATGTTCAAACTAAATCTACGCCCTGGAGACCTGTAGTGGAGGGGGAGTCTTCGGAGAAGAGGTCATACACTGAAACTTGAGAGAAAGAGGAAACATAACCACCAACTCGAAGGGTCTGGTGAAGTTTTCAAGCACGGCAATCGATGTTCCACCCCAGCTATCCGTCAGGAACTGGGAGTCCTGCAGGAAGCTGTCTGCTCCAGCTCCCAACAGATGACTGCTGCCTCCCCTGTGCCCGCGCTGAGGGTCCTTCTGGAGAAGGAAATGCTTTGATGCTCCTGTGGGTGCTGTCCATCTCATCCCCACCCCAACCCCCTCTGCTCCCTCATCTGCTGACATAGCTCATGTGTAGCGTCTGACTACTTTAAAGGGATTCGTTCTGAAATATGAAATCTGTCAAACGTGCTTTTTTCATTTTGGTCCGTGAGGAAGCAGAAGGTTCATTGTCAGAATAGTGAAGAGTAATATATTTCAACTCATGGTGAACAATATCAGTTTGACATACTCCTAATTGGCAGTTTACAGCTAGCAATAAGTCTATTTTGGAATAGGATGCATTGGCACCCTTCGACCAAACCACTTACTCTTACCTTGCACCATTTTCACGTTTAGGGAGACAGA
The DNA here is from genome assembly GCA_902827135.1 of Harpagifer antarcticus. Taxonomy (NCBI): domain Eukaryota; kingdom Metazoa; phylum Chordata; class Actinopteri; order Perciformes; family Harpagiferidae; genus Harpagifer; species Harpagifer antarcticus. Next base: position 415,056 of record CADEHL010000542.1, on the reverse strand, counting down.
GGTCTCTTTGGCATGACGAGGTGCCATAAGTGGGGGTAATGCACTCTGTCATGATGATGGCTCTGAACATTTGTGTGGTTGTCCTGTATCCCCATGGAGTCCTGTGGAGGGGGGGGGTGGGGGTTCTGTTGGAATATTGGATACAAGGGTTGTTACTAGAGGTCATCCAGTGCTTGTCTATCCAAAGTGAGAGCTGTTTCCCTCTACCTGGTAAGTCAGGCATGTGATTTTCAGGAAGAGGATCTCACCACACAGCGGGGGGTGGGAGAGTGTGCAGTTTTGCGACTGTAGAAATGTCTCTCTTCTCTTTGCAGATAATGCTGTTCTTTTGCTTTCAAGAGAATGTGACCTCCAGCACACACAGCCAGGAGGAGATGTTCTAAGATTGATCTCTCCTAACCTAAACAAAAGAATCATTTTAACACAAACCAAAATGTTTCCCAAAACCTAACCAAATCATTTTGTTCCTAAACCTTACCAGAAATCAACCATAAAAGGTTTTTTTCAAACGGTGATTGCTTGAACAGCACATAGTCATCCTGCTGATCAAGATCATGAACACAAGTTTAATATGGAAAATGTGTTCTTTCACAGGCTCTCCCTCATGCTGCTCTCTCACGCACACAGATCATTCAATGGTTGCACTCAAGGGCGCAGTGGCTATAGGGAGTACGAATGTGCATCCCGAAGGGTGCATAAAAATAACAACTCCAGAGACAGAGAGGTAGAGAGTGCTGACATACATGGCCAAGTATGGTTATTTCATCTGCCTCACAACTGTCTCTCTGCCTCCCTTACCTAGCCAAACACATCTGGTTGAGTTGGGTGCCACAGGTTTACCACAATGCAATCACAGCAACAAGAAGTGGACTCTTTTTGCTCTAATCTTACCCGAATAACAATTAAAAAATCGTAAAGATGTGGCTCAAAAGCTCAGTAAAAATCCACCAAAATGGAAGCATCCAATTGCAAAACTGAACAGCTCTTCATTCAGCAGGCCCGCAGACCACAGCCAGAGAGAAGAGTGATTTGTCCCAAAGTTGTCATACATTTAACTGAAGCTCTCCTCATTCCTTAGCTAATACATGACCCAACCCCCCCCCCCTGGCCTTTTAGAAGGTGGATATTTGGTGACTGGTACTATGTAGTCAACGTTGGATAAAGCCAATAATTGTGTTTTTTTAGAAAACAGTGATATTGTTCATGATGATAGTCTTGTTTGAAGTTGCTATTCCTATGCGTGCATAAAAACACCCACTGTCTTCTCTCTGGAGCACCAGCAGTGTTCAACAACAGTGGGATTCCTCCTGCACCCTTCTGAATGGCAGGTGTTTTCATGAGGGGGAAAGCAGAAACTGATTGCACAAACCATAAGGCTGAGTGTGGCTTTGCAGATGTGTGAACAGTGCCCATGGTTGGAGCTCTTTAATGCATTGTTGCACTCCACCCAGATGCTGACCCTACTTCTCCATCTGTGGGAGGATGGCTTCTGACATAGAATCAACATCTTGTTTGGTAAGAAGTCTCCACATTTATTGTCTCATTTGTCATTATTCACTGTGAAACTCACTAACTGGCATTATGATGGATGGCCACTGTTTCTCCCAGATGCACACAAGATACTCAGATTAGGATTAAGGCCATACGTAATTTTTTAAAAGTACTGACCAACATTTTTTTGTTCTGAGATTAAAGTCAGAGTTCTTTGAAAAACGTCACCAATTATTTACCGTCTTATGTCCCTGTGTGAGCCTTATGGTCCTCAACAGCAAATATAAATAAACAATCACTTTTTATCCACTATGCTTCCAAAACAATATTTGCACCGGGGCCAATCACAACCTTACGCCACTGCATTCATGTATGATGTACACCAGTGACCACCAACTGGCGGCCCGCGGGCCACATCCGGCCCGCCAGACATTCTCATCCGGCCCGCACGACGGGGTGACTGTGGCGTTGGCGGAGTGGTTACTGCGTTCGCCCCCCACCCATTTTTATTTTTACAACGTCTCGTGAGTAAGGTGCAGTACCGGAGTCCAACAGAGAGGCAGCAGCTGCGGGACAGTAGACTGCGTACTGCGAAACCTTCCCTTCCTTGAAGAAGAAGAAGTGATCCTTGTTGTGAAGAGTCTGCTTTGTGCGCTCCGCACCACAGCAGCAGCCCCTCTGCGACAGAGTCCAACAGAGAGGCAAGAGCTGCGGGACAGTAGCCTAGAAGCAGGGTTGGGTTGTAACGGAATACATGTAACGGCGTTACGTAATCAGAATACAAAAATCAAGTAGGCTAACTGTATTCAGCTGGCGTTACATTTGAAAAACGAGTAATCTGATTACAGTTACTTTCGTAAACCTGAAGTGAATACATTTTGGAATACTTATTGGAATTATTGGTGGAAAAGTTTCCTCACAAAATGTAATATTCATTACCGGCAGAACTGTGTGCACACTGCACAGCGCTGCAGCGTGTCTATGAGCGAGAGAGAGATGCAGCGTGTCTGTGAGGCCCTGCCCCCGCACGCAGATGAGAGAGAGAGATCTCTTTTAAAATATGTTGAAAGTTAGAAACGGAGATGGTTAGATAAAATGTGCAAGATAACATTGATGTAGCAATTCTTTATTGTCGAAATTATGACATTTATAACGGGATACAATCAAAGTGAATGGCCTGCTGCTGCTGAAGGCATGGGGCAAGTGACTGGGAAAAGTTTTAAAAGTTATTACATCGTTTCAGATAATAAAAATAATAAATAATGATAATTAATAATGATAATTCATTCTATTTAGGGGCGCCTTTCAAAGCACCCAAGGACACCTTACAATTCATAACATATTCTAAGGAAAGGTTTACAGTAGGAGAATGCAGTCCGGGTGATGTTATGTGGGGTGCCAATGAGAGGGAGCAGTCCAAAATGACACCAAGATGTTGTGTTTGAGTTCTTGATAAGCCATTAAAACAGTAAAACAAGTGTCTCCTGTTTAACAAAACATACCCATCTGTTATGGAAAAAGAAAGTATTCCAAAAGTATTCTACAAGTAACCTGAAAACGTTACTTTTTTAAGACACGTAACTGTAACTGTATTCTGATTACTTTCAGAGCATGTATTCAGTAATCAGTAACTGATTACATTTACAAAGTAACCCTCCCAACCCTGCCTAGAAGTGATCCTTCGTTAGCGTGAAGAGTCCCCACCCCCCCCCCCCCCCCCCCCCCCGCTGGCCCGCGATAGTGTCTATTGGATACATTTTGGCCCTTGGACAAATGTAGTTGGTGATCCCTGATGTACACTGTACATGCTGCATGTGTGCTAATGTAGTATTAGTAGTAGTAGTAGTAGTAGTAGTAGTAGTAGTAGTAGTAGTAGTAGTAGTAGTAGTAGTAGTAGTAGTAGTAGTAGTAGTCAGGGACGTTTCCTGGACCTGGAAACATTAGGGGCTTAGCCCACAGTGGCGGCGCCAGAGATTTTCTTTTAGGGGTGCTGTGGGGTAGCTTGACGTTTCATAGAGGGTCTCAAACATCTAGGGTTTCCCATTATGGTACCCGACGCTACAGTGGAATTTGCAACTGCAACACTCCCCACACGCACATACACAACGTACCCGCGACTGTTACAAATATATAATGGCATATAGGTGTAAACAGGGGTGAAGTGCTATTTTTTATAAATGGGGGGCGGACCTAACCTCCTCTAGGGGGGAAGATTTTTTTAAATCACTCCCCTTTTAAACTGTATTTTTGTTTTACTGTCATATAGTATTTCATAACTGTTTTTCATTTATTCTCTTGTTTTTTTATAACTATAATGATCATATGAAGGTGTGCCTCGGAAATAATCTTTTGAATAATTCGTGACCAAACCGAGAGATAACTTAGACTAAAGTTAACTATCCAAACACTCAGAGAGTCCTTTAGCTCAGTGGTTCTCAACTGGTGGGTCGCGATTCAAAAGTGGGTCGCGGACGGTGGACCCGTTTCGAGTGGGTCGCAGATGCGTGAGTGAAGAAAAAAATAAATGAAAAAAATAAAAATAAAGATTTTGGGGAAAATGTCAAACTTTTATTTTGAAGGCCCGATTTTCTGTGCTGTAGGCGTTGGACTGGAATACCCGAGACCATAAACTGTTTTGAAAACTTCTGTCATGTAGTGATCATCTTCTCAATAAAACATCTTTGCTGATGTTTTTTTGAGTCTTCTGGCCAATCAGAATCAAGATTGTTGCAGGAACTCCCCACGGAGAATAACTTTCCAGTAGAACTGCGTGTGGCGCAGTGAATAGAGCCTTGGTGTTGGGTTCAGGGGGTCACAGGTTCGGCACATGCAGTCACACATGCCATTTTTTTCGAGTGGGAAAAAACTCTGTCATGCAGGGCAGTATCCATTACACTATTTATAATACAGGGGGCGGTATTGCGCCTAAAAGCTGTTTGCCAGCCGCCCAACAAATGAAGAACAAGAAGAAAACACAACAAAACGAACAAAATACAAGAAGAAAAGTTTGTAGTATGGCGATTTCAGATAACACACAGGAGCTAGAACCCACCTGCTTCTTTTAAATCAGCTGTGTGGGAACATTTCGGGTCATACAGACAGCAGTGCTACCTTCTGCCTGGAAAGCAGCCTCAGTGCAACCTTTGTTTAACCTCTTAAGCCCTGACCCTGTTTTTCAGGTTTCAGGCTCGAAAATGCTATGCACAAAACAAATGACTATAACTTAACTTCTAAAAGGGTTATATGAATAATTTCTTTTATCAAAGCAAGGTTACATCTGTGAGTTGGATGTAGAAGTCTCAGAATCAATATAGAGGTTTCTGTGTCAGAGTAAATTCAGATGGAACATAGTAAAAAAAAAGGTAAATTCTTACCTCCGCCTAAAAAAAACCCATTACTTATAGTGAAAACCACCCTTGAATGATGGTATGGTAGACTAAAAGCTTTAGGAATCCAAAGTATAACATATAATAAATACCCTGTATCAAGATTGAGGCAAAACAAGTTAAATTTGATGTTTTTAGAGAGGTTTAGCAAAAAGTAGTCTGACCTTTGGGCACATTTTGATACCATCAGTGCCATTTGACCTTTTTCATGTACCATACTGTAATCATTTTATTATCACTATAGGTAATCATTCCATCCATTTTTTTTTTATGTAAATGGTGTGTGTGTGTGTGTGTGTGTGTGTGTGTGTGTGTGTGTGGGTGTGTGTGTGTGTGTGTGTGTGTGTGGACTTTGCCACAGTCCTTACATGTTTATCACCCGACTAACACTTCTAGGAAGGTTTACTTACACAACAACAATTAGGAAACATAGGATACATTTGTCTCCAACAGGAGCAGATTTATTTCAAAAATAACACACTAAAAAACTACACTAAAACCGAAATAACACCACAAGCATTTTGTTTGTAAACACTGGCAAAAAAGAAAACATTTACACAACCTGAATGTGTTTAGTGTTTTTGAATTGAGGCACCAGGCACTTAGTGCAGTAGATAGGTCTTCACCGTTTTGTTGCCAGCATCAGAGCACCTCCTGAGTGCGGTGGCATCTTCCCCATAATACTTGGGAATGCATACGAGTGATGATGGGGGGGGGGAGTGGTGGTGGTGCTGCAGGGACTCCACCCCTCATGTCTGCAGCAAGCTGCTCCCTGAAGGACTTCTGGGTGTGTGGCTTCGTCCTGCCGGGGTCACCCCTCATCTTGTGCAGCTCCTTGTGGAGAAGGAAGCTGTTCACCAATGTCCAGAAAATGGTAAAAACAAGTCTTTTACCATTTCATGGTTTTGTGGTGAACGCTGTAGTACCCAATCAAAGCATCGGACACATCCACGCCGCCCATGCTTCTGTTGTAGTCCACCACAGCGTCAGGAACGGTAAGAATCTTAGTCTGCCACACACCAGCCCGTTTCACTTTCCTCCTGACAGTCTGTCCACTGAATCAGAAGATGCAGAGGGAGGCTGAGTTAGTACTGGTGCAGACGTCCGGCGGCGTAGCTTGGATGTTGATGGCTCTGGGGCAACTGTATGCTGATCTGATGCACGTCGTAGCTCGGATGAGGCAGATGTTGATGGCTGTGATCCAGAAGCCATTTGATACTCGTCTTCATCACTGTGAAAACAAATGTGGAAAAAGCAATTACTTTGATTACTTCACTGGCTTATTCTTTCAAAAATGTAACTCAAATCAGAAATAATTCCTCCATTTAGCGTGTGTGAAATAACAGTATACACATATATACATATATATATATATATATATATATATATATATATATATACTGTTATTTCACACACGCTATAGTATATATATATATATATATATATATATATATATATATATATATATATATATTATAGACTGATATACAATACAGCTTTATTTATAAATACTTAGCAGTATTTAGACAAATACTGCTAACTGCTTAATAGTTTGATCGGTGCTCTCTATAGGCCGATCAGGAGAGCTGGATCTGATCGATATGGACATAAACGCGAGTGAGGTATAACCGGACGCGAGAGAGAGATCAGATCAGCTGCTGAGTCAGACCGAGACACGCAGCTCTGTATAATCACCTGAAGCCCCGCCCACTGTTTAGCGCGCTGCATGATAAACTAACGGGCTGTCAGGAGAGAGGGAGGGAGAGAGGAAAAGAGAGGATCCGTTTCTCCCGTGTTATTATTCAAAGTTAATGTAAACTTTTCAATAATGTACATCAGGGATCACCAACTACATTTGTCCAAGGGCCAAAATGTATCCAATAGACACTATCGCGGGCCAGCGGGGGGGGGGTACAGGTATTGCATAAAGCTTAGCAGACTCTTCACGCTAACGAAGGATCACTTCTAGGCAGGGTTGGGAGGGTTACTTTGTAAATGTAATCAGTTACTGATTACTGAATACATGCTCTGAAAGTAATCAGAATACAGTCACAGTTACGTGTCTTAAAAAAGTAACGTGTTCAGGTTACTTTTAGAATACTTTTGAAATACTTTATCTTTCCATAACAGATGGGTATGTTTTGGTAAACAGGAGACACTTGTTTTACTGTTTTAATGGCTTATCAAGAACTCAAAAACAACATCTTGGTGTCATTCTGGACAGCTCCCTCTCATCTGCACCCCACATAAAAAACATCACCCGGACTGCATTTTCCTGCTGTAAACCTTTCCTTAGAATATGTTATGAATTGTAAGGTGTCCTTGGGTGCTTTGAAAGGCGCCCCTAAATAGAATGAATTATCATTATTATTTATTATTATTATTATCTGAAACGATGTAATAACTTTTAAAACTGTTTCCAGTCTCTTGCCCCATGCATTCAGCAGCAGCAGGTCATTCACTTTGATTTTATCCCGTTATAAATGTCATCATTTCGACAATAAAGAAATGCTACATCAAAGTTATCTTGCACATTTTATCTAACCATCTCTGTTTCTAACTTTCAATATATTTTAAAAGAGATCTCTCTCTCTCTCATCTGCGTGCGGGAGCGGGGCCTCACAGACACGCTGCATCTCTCTCTCGCTCACAGACACGCTGCAGGGCCGTGCATTGTGCACACAGTTCTGCCGGTAATGAATCTTACATTTTGTGAGGAAACTTTTCCACCAATAATTCCAATAAGTATTCCAAAATGTATTCACTTCAGGTTTACGAAAGTAACTGTAATCAGATTACTCGTTTTTCAAATGTAACGCCAGCTGAATACAGTTAGCCTACTTGATTTTTGTATTCCGATTACGTAACGCCGTTACATATATTCCGTTACAACCCAACCCTGCTTCTAGGCTGCTACTGTCCCGCAGCTCCTGCCTCTATGTTGGACTCTGTCGCAGCGGGGCTGCTGCTGTGGTGCGGAGCGCACAAAGCAGACTCTTCACAACGAAGGCTCACTTCTTCTTCTTCTTCTTCTTCTTCTTCAAGGAAGGGAAGGTTTCGCAGTACGCAGTCTACTGTCCCGCAGCTGCTGCCTCTCTGTTGGACTCCGGTACTGCACCTTACTCACGAGACGTTGTAAAAAAAATGGGGTGGGGGGCGAACGCAGTAACCACTCCGCCAACGCCACGGTCACCCCCCCCCCCCGTCTGCGGGCCGGATGAGAATGTCTGGCGGGCCGGATGTGGCCCGCGGGCCGCCAGTTGGTGGTCACTGATGTACGTTATCTACTACAAGTAGTTTGTTTGAATGTATTAATTATGTTGTTTGTTGAATAATTTATTGAAAAATGAATCTGAATTTTTCGATCTGTTACAATTATAAACTGAAGCAATATAAAAATGAGTTTTAAACATCAGCATACCTGCTCATAATCCGGTAATTACCTGCTAACGGAAACTCTGCTACACAACCCTTATTATTATTAGTGAAATATGGCCGATAAGTTTGAAATTTGTCCGTTAAAATAAATTCTGCCCGGACATTTGACCGGCGAGAAAAAATCCTAGCGGAAACTATATATATATATATATATATAGGGTTGGGAGGGTTACTTTGTAGATGTAATCAGTTACTGATTACTGAATACATGGCTCTGAAAGTAATCCGAATACAGTTACGTGTCTTAAAAAAGTAACGTAATCAGATTACTTTTAGATTACTTTATTTTTCCATCACAGATGGGTATGTTTTGGTGTACAGGAGACACAAAAAGCAAAAGGAAACTGAACGTGTTTTTACTGTTTTAATGGCTTAACAAGAGCACAACTAAAACATAACATCTGAAACGATGTAACAACATAATAAACTTGTTGGGGATGCAGCTTGGGATGTGAGGAGTGAGGGACACGGCTTAGAACGGGCGTGTCGCCTTCTGTCCTGCCAGTGCTGGCAGGACATGAATTAAAATGTCGAACTCCATTTTAAGGACATTTCGGCCAGGGGTGTATTTTTGTTTAAGCACCGGATTTGCAAAACAGGAGAGTGTGTGCACCAGTCTGCCTTGATCTATGAATTCATGTCCGTGACACTCACAGTATCTGCTGCCCACACAGAGCCGCCCCTCCCTACAGGCCAATCACACAGGCTGCATGGGGCCCCGCCTTGCGCAGGGGGCCCCGCCCAGAGGGCCTCAGCTGCTGTGCGCAGTTCTCCGCTCAGATCTCCGCGCACCCCCCGCGAAAGAGTGACAGATGACAAGGGGAGCATGTCTGTAACCCGACACCGTTGTAATGTATCGACATCTGACCAATCACGGCTTTGATACGGCCACTGGTGAAGGTGAAGAGATGTCGTTGAAAAGACGGTTTCAGTCCGAGAGGGGAAAAAACAAAACATGAAGAAACTAGAGCATCACTCGAAGGTGGGTTATTGTATGAGTCAAATGTACAACTTGCGAATGTTGTATAAGTCAAATTGCCAAATTAAAACATCAGCTGCAATTCAAGACATGAAGAAGGCAGTCTCTGCATTGCATAGGCTAATGGAGATGCAGTTATTTCCAGCATTCTTTATTACCATTCATTCAAGTATGTTATGCCTTTTATCTGCTAATGTACAGGAGGAAGAGTGATACACTGTCTGTCTAGTTGGCTTACATAACAGTTAAAGTTTACAGCCTAAAAAACATGGAGCATTTTTTCCCCTTTTATTAATTTTTACGTCAATTTGCACATTTTATGGTGATGCTCAGCCTCTCCCCTTAACTCCTGCAGTCATCATCATGTCAACCACAACACAGAGACATACTGATAGAAATGTGTGTGTAGTTGTTGATACATTGCTGACAGAGGGAACTAGAATACAGATTTAAGAAATGTCAGTTTTTGAGCATGTCATAAGCATGTTTTGTCTTGACTATATTATAATAAAACAATATAGTATTTTTATTCTTGAATTGATTATGATTATCATTATTAGTAGAAGTTTATTTGCATTAATTATATTTTAATCTTTTTGAGGCTAGTATTTGGCAGGAAATGCAGACGTATTCACCTGTAAACGCATACTGAACGACATACATGCACATTTACCATTTACCTCACTGTATACAAAATTAATATAATTTTATATAGTAGAACAATATGTACACCACCCCAAATTGATCATGTTGTTGATAGTGCTACAGATGCGCTGAGAATAAAATTAGACTCTGTTGCTCCTTTGAAAAATAAGAAAATAAAACAACATAGATTAGCTCCATGGCATAATGCCGAAACCCGCAAAATAAAGCAAAAGTCGAGACAACTTGAAAGGATATGGCGTTCCACTAAACTTGAAGAATCTCGTTTAATTTGGCATATTACTCTCAATGAATATAAGAAAGCACTGCGTAAAGCGAGAGCAGCCTACTACTCTTCATTAATAGATGAGAATAAGAATAATGCAAGATTTATTTTCAGCACTGTAGCCAGACTGACAGATAGCCACAGCTCGATTGAGCCTTCTATTCCCATAGCACTCAGTAGTAATGATTTTATGTGCTTTTTTAACGATACAATTTTTACTCTTAGAAACAAAATTAATGACCTCTTGCTTTTCAGCCATTAACCTTGAACAATTAAATTCAATGATTCTCTCTAAACCATCAACGTGCATGTTAGACCCAATTCCAACTAAGCTGTTGAAGGAAGTTTTTCCATTAATTAGCACTTCTTTATTAAATATTATGAATATGTCTTTATTATCAGGCTATGTTCCACAATCATTCAAAGTACCAGTGATAAAACCGCTTCTTAAAAAGCACAACCTCGATCCAGAGGTTTTAGCCAACTATAGACCTATTTCTAATCTTCTGTTCCTCTCAAAAATTCTTGAGAAAGCGGTCGCAAAACAGCTGTGTGATTACTTAAACAACAATGATTTATTTGAAGATTTTCAGTCTGGCTTTAGAACACATCATAGCACAGAGAGAGCTCTGGTTAAAGTCACAAATGACATTCTAATAGCCTCAGACAAGGGACTTGTCTCTATTCTTGTCTTGCTCGATCTCAGTGCTGCATTTGATACTATCGACCATGATATCATATTGCAAAGACTAGAGCACTTAGTTGGCATACAGGGAACTGCTTTAGGCTGGTTTAGATCCTATCTATCTGAACGCTCTCAGTTTATACGTGTTAACGATGAATCTTCCACGCAAACCAAAGTTAGCCATGGAGTGCCACAGGGGTCAGTGCTCGGACCTATTTTGTTCACATTATACAGGACTGTCTCAGAAAATTAGAATATTGTGATAAAGTTCTTTATTTTCTGTAATGCAATTAAAAAAACAAAAATGTCATACATTCTGGATTCATTACAAATCAACTGAAATATTGCAAGCCTTTTATTATTTTAATATTGCTGATTATGGCATACAGCTTAAGAAAACTCAAAAATCCTATTTCAAAAAATTAGAATAGTTCCTCAGACCAAGTAAAAAAAAAAGATTTATAACAGCAAAACACAATCAAACATTTGAAAATGTCCATTAATGCACTCAGTACTTGGTTGGGAATCCTTTTGCACGGATTACTGCATCAATGTGGCGTGGCATGGAGGCAATCAGCCTGTGGCATTGCTGAAGTGTTATGGATGCCCAGGATGCTTCAATAGCGGCCTTTAGCTCATTAGCATTGTTGGGTCTGGTGTCTTTCAGCTTCTTCTTCACAATACCCCACATATTCTCTATGGGGTTCAGGTCAGGGGAATTTGCAGGCCAATCGAGGACAGTAATGCCATGGTCAGTACACCAGTTACTGGTGGTTTTGGCACTGTGGGCAGGTGCCAGATCATGCTGGAAAATGAATTCCTCATCTCCATAGAGCTTTTCAGCAGACGGAAGCATGTAGTGCTCTAAAATCTCTTGGTACACAGCTGCATTTACTCTGGGCTTGATGAAACACAGTGGACCAACACCAGCAGCTGACATGGCTCCCCAAACCATCGATGACTGTGGAAACTTCACACTGGATTTCAAGCAACTTGGATTTTGCTCCTCTCCAGCCTTTCTCCAGACTCTGGCGCCTTGACTTCCAAATGAAATACAAAACTTGCTTTCGTCTGAAAAGAGGACTTTGGACCACTGTGCAACTGTCCAGTGCTTCTTTTCCTTAGCCCAAGTCAGACGCCTCTTCCGTTGTCTTGAGTTCAGAAGTGGCTTGACCATGGGAATACGGCTATTGTAGCCCATTTCCCGGATACGTCTGTGAACAGTGACTTTTGATACCTGGACTCCAGCTTCAGTCCACTGTCTTTGAAGCTCCCCCAAATTCTGGAAGCGACTCTTCTTCACAATGCTGTTAAGGCTGCGGTCATCTCTCTTGGTTGTGCAGCGTTTCCTGCCACATTTCCCCCTTCCAACAGACTTTTTGTGGATGTGCTTTGAAACTGCACTCTGTGAACAGCTTGCTCTTTGAGAAATTTCTTTTTGTGTCTTACCCTCCTGATGGAGGGTGTCAATGACGGTCCTCTGGACAGCAGTCAGATCAGCAGTCTTCCCCATACTTGTGATTTAGTTTACTGAACCAAGCTGAGTGTTTTTCAAGGCTCAGGAAACCCTTGCAGGTGTTTCGAGTTAATTAGACGATTCAAGTGATTCGTTGAACACCCTACTAGTATACTTTTTCATGATATTCTAATATTTAGAGATAGGATATTTGAGTTTTCTTAAGCTGTATGCCATAATCAGCAATATTAAAATAATAAAAGGCTTGCAATATTTCAGTTGATTTGTAATGAATCCAGAATGTATGACATTTTTGTTTTTTTAATTGCATTACAGAAAATAAAGAACTTTATCACAATATTCTAATTTTCTGAGACAGTCCTGTATATGCTTCTGTTAGGCAATATAATAAGGAATCATTCTGTAAACTTTCATTGTTATGCGGATGAACCTCAACTATATTTATCAATCAAGCCTGATGAAATTAATCATCTAAATAAAATTCAAGACTGCCTCAAGGACTTAAAAACATGGATGACCTTACATTTTTTGATCTTAAACACGACCAAAACTGAAGTTATTGTACTTGGCCCGAAGAATCTACGAAACAAATTATCTAAAGATATACTAACTATGGATGGCATTAATTTGGCCTCCAGTGAGACTGTAAGGAATCTTGGTGTTATATTTGATCAGGATTGATCCTTTAACAACAAATCACATAAATAACATAAAATCAATTTCAAGGACCGCCTACTTCCATCTACGTAACATTGCAAAAATCAGGCATATCTTGCCTCAAAACGAAGCAGAGAAACTAGTCCATGCAATTGTTACTTCAAGGCTGGATTATTGTAACTCTTTATTATCAGGGTGTACCAAGAAGTCAGTCAAGTCGCTTCAGCTCATTCAAAATGCTGCAGCTTGTGTACTAACCAGAGTTAGGAAAAGGGACCACATTACTCCTGTTCTGGCTGCCTTACACTGGCTCCCTATAGAACACAGGATAGAATTTAAAATTCTTCTTCTCGCCTACAAAGCCCTTAATGGGCAGGCGCCATCTTACCTTAAAGAACTCATTATACCCTACTGTCCTATTAGTGCATTGCGTTCCAAGAATGCAGGGTTGTTGGTTGTTCCTAGAGTCTCTAAAAGTACAATGGGAGCCAGAGCTTTTTCTTATCAAGCTCCACATTTGTGGAATCAGTTTGTGTTCGGGCGGCAGACACCCTATCCGTTTTTAAGAGTGCGCTTAAGACCTTCCTTTTTGATAAAGCTTATAGTTAGGGCTGATTAGATTCAGCCCCTAGTTTTGCTGATATAGGCTTAGTTTGTCGGGGGACATCTTACTTCTTCCTTCTCTCTGTCTATACTTGTGTACTCTCATGTTCCGATTTACTCAGCTTCCCCAAATGTCTTTCTTTTTGGTGTCTACAGGACTGTCTCAGAAAATTAGAATATTGTGATAAAGTTCTTTATTTTCTGTAATGCAATTAAAAAAACAAAAATGTCATACATTCTGGATTCATTACAAATCAACTGAAATATTGCAAGCCTTTTATTATTTTAATATTGCTGATTATGGCATACAGCTTAAGAAAACTCAAATATCCTATCTCTAAATATTAGAATATCATGAAAAAGTATACTAGTAGGGTGTTCAACGAATCACTTGAATCGTCTAATTAACTCGAAACACCTGCAAGGGTTTCCTGAGCCTTGAAAAACACTCAGCTTAGTTCAGTAAACTAAATCACAAGTATGGGGAAGACTGCTGATCTGACTGCTGTCCAGAGGACCGTCATTGACACCCTCCATCAGGAGGGTAAGACACAAAAAGACATTTCTCAAAGAGCAAGCTGTTCACAGAGTGCAGTTTCAAAGCACATCCACAAAAAGTCTGTTGGAAGGGGGAAATGTGGCAGGAAACGCTGCACAACCAAGAGAGATGACCGCAGCCTTAACAGCATTGTGAAGAAGAGTCGCTTCCAGAATTTGGGGGAGCTTCAAAGACAGTGGACTGAAGCTGGAGTCCAGGTATCAAAAGTCACTGTTCACAGACGTGTCCGGGAAATGGGCTACAATAGCCGTATTCCCATGGTCAAGCCACTTCTGAACTCAAGTCAACAGAAGAGGCGTCTGACTTGGGCTAAGGAAAAGAAGCACTGGACAGTTGCACAGTGGTCCAAAGTCCTCTTTTCAGACGAAAGCAAGTTTTGTATTTCATTTGGAAGTCAAGGCGCCAGAGTCTGGAGAAAGGCTGGAGAGGAGCAAAATCCAAGTTGCTTGAAATCCAGTGTGAAGTTCCCACAGTCAGCGATGGTTTGGGGAGCCATGTCAGCTGCTGGTGTTGGTCCACTGTGTTTCATCAAGCCCAGAGTAAATGCAGCTGTGTACCAAGAGATTTTAGAGCACTACATGCTTCCGTCTGCTGAAAAGCTCTATGGAGATGAGGAATTCATTTTCCAGCATGATCTGGCACCTGCCCACAGTGCCAAAACCACCAGTAACTGGTGTACTGACCATGGCATTACTGTCCTCGATTGGCCTGCAAATTCCCCTGACCTGAACCCCATAGAGAATATGTGGGGTATTGTGAAGAAGAAGCTGAAAGACACCAGACCCAACAATGCTAATGAGCTAAAGGCCGCTATTGAAGCATCCTGGGCATCCATAACACCTCAGCAATGCCACAGGCTGATTGCCTCCATGCCACGCCGCATTGATGCAGTAATCCGTGCAAAAGGATTCCCAACCAAGTACTGAGTGCATTAATGGACATTTTCAAATGTTTGATTGTGTTTTGCTGTTATAAATCTTTTTTTTTTACTTGGTCTGAGGAACTATTCTAATTTTTTGAAATAGGATTTTTGAGTTTTCTTAAGCTGTATGCCATAATCAGCAATATTAAAATAATTAAAGGCTTGCAATATTTCAGTTGATTTGTAATGAATCCAGAATGTATGACATTTTTGTTTTTTTTAATTGCATTACAGAAAATAAAGAACTTTATCACAATATTCTAATTTTCTGAGACAGTCCTGTATATACGCCGGGATCTGGAGACATGGATGATCCTGCGGTCCTGTGTCCTGGATCGCGAGCCCTGGATCTTGAGTCGTGGCTGTGGTCCTGGATCATAGGTCCTGGATGGATATCCTCGTGGATTCATCTTCCTATTATACACACATGCATTTCCAAATATTTGGACTACCTATGTTGCAAATGTATTATCTTTTCAATTTACACACGGCATCTATTGCACGTCTGTCTGTCCTGGGAGAGGGATCCCTCCTCTGTTGCTCTCCCTGAGGTTTCTCCCATTTTTCCCTTTAAACTGTGGGTTTTCTCTGGAAGTTTTTCCTTGTACGATGTGAGGGTCTAAGGACAGAGGGTGTCATATTGTCATACTGATATTCTGTACACACTGTGAAGACCACTGAGACAAATGTAACATTTGTGATATTGGGCTATATAAATAAACATTGATTGATTGAATAAGCAGCAGACTTTTCCTTTTTATCATTTCAACTGTATCTTAGATCTGCGCATGCGCAATATGGGTTGGGGATTGACCAACCAGCTCCCACTGCTCTGCTGTCTGTTAACGTTGTTAAGAGTGGTGGGGGGCGGGGAGGGAACGGATCGACAGCTTGAGCAGCTGTCAACTCAACATTGTAAATAACCAACCAAAAAACGATCGCCGGTTCATCTTGTTTTTGGCGTGAGAATAGTTTGGGCAGCGTAAGAGCTTGAGATTGAGAGTGAAAGCGTGTGTCACACGCCAGATGCGTGAGAGTTGGCAACCCTGTGCAACTCTCTGATTGGCCTGGTGTCTTGCCTCTGTTTGGAGTAAAGAAGGACAGATTAAAAGTAATCACAGAGCTTCAGTCGGCAGACTACAAAACCACTAATAAAGCCAGAAATCTAGGTGTAGTGATGGACTCAGACCTGAATTTTAACAGTCACATTACAACAGTTATTAGGTCTGCATACTACCACCTGAAGAATATATCTAGGATTAAAAAACTAATGTCGCAACAGGATTTAGAAAAACTTGTCCATGCTTTTATGTGTCCGCACCGTGCTGAGTAGTCGGAACTGGAGCGAAAGCCTCCGCTGCGTCTCACAGGAAAACCCGCTGGGCCGTGGCAGACCAGGGAGATGATGCATTTGGGAGGAAATCCCCCGGAACTCTCAGCGGCTGATCGTAGACCATCTCCGCTGTAGAGCACTGCAGATCTTCCTCAGGTGCGGTCCTCAGGCCCAGCATCACCCAGGGAAGCTTGTCGAACCAGTTACCGTCCGTAAGGCCGGCCTTGAGGGCCGCCTTCATGGAGCGATGGAAGCGCTGGCAGAGGCCGTTAGCCTGAGGGTGGTAAGCGGTAGTCCTGTGCAGCTTAACCCCCAAACCGCCTGCCACGGCGTTCCAGAGTACGGACGTGAGCTGGGAGCCCCTGTCTGAGGAAATGTCCGACGGGGTGCCAAAACGACACACCCACGTTGCAATGAAGGCCCGGGCAACGTCTACAGCCGACGTCGAAACGAGCGGAACCGCCTCCGGCCAACGGGTTGTTCTGTCCACCATGGTGAGGAGGTAGGAAAACCCCTGAGAGGAAGGCAATGGACCAACCAGGTCAATGTTGACGTGATCAAACCTCCTCTCAGGCACCAGGAAACGCTCCAACAGGGCCTTCGTGTGGCGGTGCACCTTAGCGCGTTGACAAGCCACGCACTCTCTGGCCCAAGTCCTCACGTCCCTTTTCAGCACTTGCCAAACAAACTTCGCCGCTACGAAACGTACCGAAGGCTTGACGCCGGGAGAGCGCCTCCAGCTGGCAGGAACGACTGGCCGCGACAGGCCCGTGGAGACGTTACACAGGAGAGTAATGCCCGTGTCGCCGAACACCACGTCCTCCAAACACAACCCAGTGCTCTCCAGCTTCAGAGCCTGGACGCCGGGGTCAGCGACCTGGTCCGCTGCCATGCGACTATAATCCAGACCCAACTGGACGGCACCGATGACGACCCTGTAGAGGCAATCAGCAACCAGGTTCGACTTGCCAGCCACGTGCTTTATGTCTGTAGTGAACTCTGATATGTAGGACAGCTGCCGCTGCTGACGTGCCGATCAAGGCTCCGCCACTTTTGACATGGCGAAGGTGAGCGGCTTGTGGTCGACAAACGCCGTAAACTCCCGGCCTTCCAGCATGAAACGGAAGTGCCGCATGGCCAACCAAAGACCCAGGAGCTCACGGTCAAAGGCGCTGTACCTGCGTTCTCTGGGCGTCAGCTGAAAAAGGCGAGTGGCTGCCAAGCGCCCTCCACCCACTGCTCGTGCACTGCGCCGACCGCGTAGTCCGACACGTCCGTGGTGATGGAGTTGGGAGCCGTAGATGATGGGTGTGCCAGCAAAGGCGCCTGAGCCAATGCGGTCTTGACCTCAGCAAAAGCGACGTTTGCCTCTGCTGTCCAGTCGATCGCCTGGACGGGGTCTTGCCTTTCAACGCTTCATACAGCGGCCGCATGATGTGTGCGGCCCGGGTGATGAAACGGTGGTAAAAAGTCACCATCCCCGGAAACTCAGGTGAGCGACCGGGCTGTGAGAGGGCAAGGAAAAGCCGCAACAGCCTCCACCTTCGCTGGCAGAGGTGCCGCACCGCCCTTGGTGACGCGATGCCCCAGGAAATCAATGTCGAACACCCCGAACTGGCACTTTGCAGGATTGATGATTAATCCGTGTCCGTTGAGCCACGTGAAAAGGGCCCGGAGGTGGGACAGGTGCTCCTGCACTGAAGCGCTGGTGACGAGTATGTCGTTGAGGTAGACAAACACAAACGGCAGGTCCCGCAGCACCTATTCCCTTAGGCGCTGGAACGTCTGAGCGGCATTCTTGAGCCCAAAAGGCATCCGCAGGAACTCAAAAGTCCAAAAGGCGTTATCACTGCTGTCTAGGGATGGGTACCGAGCCCCTGTATTAAACGGGCCCCCGGGGCTGAATTATTAAAGACTGTGGTACTGTTAAGCTCCGACGTTATCGGTCTTTTTATCGGTACTGGAGACATCTAAAAAATGTATGTCATATGTATTATTGCTACACAAAAATTATATTGCAGTTTTAGTGTCGCCAACTCCGTTTCTAATATGCAATAAGACTGCAAAATGCGTCAATGATTATTTTTAGTATTTTCGATCTTTCCAATCCACTGAGAGATCTCTCTCTCCCCCGCCTCAGCGCCATATAGATAGAAGAGTTGCGACAACGGAAGTCCAAAATGCTTGGTTCACGTGGTTCAGGGAGACTCAATAGTTCCCCGGAAGTTCGTGGCGGGCCATTTGAATCACGATTTGAATGCATTAATACCAGGATAGAAAAGCAATTTTTGGTAATTAGTGGTCAATAAAGGTTTTGATTTGCAATATTTATACAACATATCGATATGTGTATGTAGTCACAATGTTTTTTTGTTTTTTTAAAGTAACATTTGCTAATATTTGAGGATTAAGATCAAATAAAAAGTACTTTATTGAAACCGATTGGGGAAATGTTTACGCTGCAGCAGCAAAAGACAAGGCATTGTACATTAGACAGTTAAAAGACTAGAATTAAACAATCGAAAATGTAAACATCTTAAATAAAAATAAAATAGCATTACAAAAAGTAGAAAAATATACAGTGTGAACAGCTATCTTACCTGTTAACATATACATGTTAGGCTAACGTTGCCTTGGTTAAAGAGCCTGTTGTTTATTGCTTTGAATTCTTTAAAACAAATATTATCTTCTTAAACTTGTATGGTAGTCAGAAGCATCACATCCTAATGTTTATTGATATATTTAGAGGGAGGGAATTCTGATTAGATACATTTCTACCATTTCTTTAATTCATGGTGGTTTCAGTAATCCCCTGGGCCCAGGAGTTCAAAACTTTGAATCCCTATCTGATCAGATCAGATTTGGATTTTGGGGAGTTCAAAACCAAAAAACAGGATTAGGATCACTTTGATATCCGATCAGATCTGTGTTGTCCTGGCATATAGTCTACCCCATGGTTCGCTGTGCTGCTCCAAGCGCTCAGAGAAAGGAGTACACATGTAAAGTTTCCCCACTGACACAGAGAGGCAGAAAGAATGGCTGGCTCAAGTCAGCAGGAGCAACTATCACAAAAGACAACAGCAACAACAACATATGTGAGGTAATCATATTTTTCACAAAACGAAGACCACATCATTGGGAAGCTTAACGTCTGTTTAATCAAAAATAAAAACAGGGAGAGGCTTGTAAAGCTCTGGGAGTTGAGACTCAGGTGCAGGGTGAGGGTCTCATTGCAGGTCTTCAGGCTCCATTGAATCCCCCTGGGGTTCTTGTGCTGAGAGAGGGAGACAGGAGAAAGGGTTAGATACATCTAGCAACCTATAGGATGGGAAATTGCTGACATTACCTTGAAACTTACCTTGTGTTTTCACTCTCACTTAAGTCCCTCTCCCTTTGCCATCAATCCAAAATAAGCTGAGCTGCAACATAATACAGACAGATCAACAGAATCACAAGGACATGATATGGCTCTGCTAAAAAAAACACTCACCCATAAGTTACGTTTTTGTTTACTGTTTGCAAGTCACAAATATCCACTCTAAATCCATATCAATAGCGATGTATCACAAAAATAGCTCTCTTCCTTATTATTGTGTAACGTGAACTATATTATACTAGCTTGAACTCTAAAATGGATATCCTTATTTCACCACCTCCACCCACTACAATCACATGCCCCAATGTTATATTTAACTAATATTTAACTCCCGCCACCCCGGATAAAAGCCGTTTTCTCTAATTCCACAACGTTGGGTTGAAATAACATTAAGAGAACGGATTAATAGGCTGTTCGTGGTTAACGTGTGTTGCTAAAGTTATCCGGAATCCTAGCCTAATCTGTTATCTGTAAACGTTCCCTAAATCTAATGATTTAGGGATAATCTTCACGGAAACAACTAACATCCTTTAATACACATGTTAATTTGACAGATGTGCTGATAATATCCGCAATATACATCTTTAAACGTCTTCTTACCTTTCAAAGGTCAACACGAACGGTATGCTGCAACTCTACTGTGCTGCTAGCCGCAGATAGCCCCGCAAGTCAGCGGCAAGCTAACTTCCGGGGAACTATTGAGAGCTCCGCGAAAACACCGGTCCATTGGAGTGAACGGAGATGTCGTAACTCTTCTATCTATATGGCGTTGCCCTTCCTGCTTGCGAGGGGGCGGGGCAGTTTACACACACGCAGCTGCTCAGCTGCTACATGCAGCAACACACACACACGGAGGAAATAGCAGAGAGAACGTGCTCCGAAGTGTGGTTAACCTTTACCCGTCTCGATGTGGACAATGCTTGTTACCAAAAGTGCAATAAGAGTTTAGCATGTAAGGGCGGTAACACCAGCAATTTGTCGAAACATTTAGCAAAAGTGCACCACATTCAGATGGAGGAATGCACCGGGTTCGACTGTCTTTCTAGTAGCTCTGTAGCCCCATCCACGAGTAACGTTTCCACGTCAGGTGTTATGTATGCTAGCAGCAACACACGGAGATAACTCAATTATACAAACATGGGTTAATGATTAGAGGTAACCGAGTTATTTATTTTGTTAAAGTTTCAGCTATTCTGTCATCACATTATTTAATACAATTTGTTAAAGCATTGTTGTTTCTTTTGATGTGAAATATTATGTATTTAACCTGTTAAACCCCGAGCCTGTTTTTCAGGTTTCAGGCTCGAAAATGACATTCCCAGAACAAATGACCATATCTTCCCTTCTAAAAGGGTTAAATTAATAATCTTTTTTCTCAAAGTAATGACATACCTGTGAGTAGGATGTAGAAATTCAGATTCAATAGATGTTTTTTATTTTAAAGAAAATTCAGATTGAACATGGTAAAAAACTGTAAATGATAGTGTCCGTCCAAAAAATATGTTGTACTTAGAGTGAAAACTAACCTTGGATGATGATGATGGGTTAGTAGACTAAAAGCTTTAGGAATCCAAAGTACAACATATAATAAGTACCCTGTATCAAGATTGATGCAAAACAAGTGATATGTTACCTTTTTAGACAGATTTAGCACAAAAAAGACTCTTCTGGGGCCATTCGGGTGGATTTTCCATATCTCTGGCCCCCCTTGCTGGATTTTGACATGTGACATCTCTTTCTGACCGTCAGAGCCAATGGAATCGAGGGGAACTCCCACATAGTCATTATTTGGTAATGTGTGTGTATGAGACTGCCGCATAGCCTAGACCGGAAGCAGCAGCCACTCTGGTGGCTACCATTAGCAGCTAACTTTTGCTCTCCGATTTTTACATAAAAATGGAATTGTGGATTATAAATGAAATAACGTTTTTATACAGAGACATTAAAAACCTATGCATTAACCGATTCAGCCACCTTTTTTCTCGTTTTAATGCCATTGAACATGTCTTTTGATCAGATTGACAGCTACGGTGAGACGATTTCCCTAGAAGCTCCGTAAAGGTACGTGTTGTGATGTCTGTATTTGCTTCCCCTGTCGCGAGTCCGGATCACTCAGTGATGATACTATATACCTAAATAATCTGTGGAACCTCAGCTTTAATCGGATATCTTGTATGTGCAGCTACGATAAGTAATATGGGTACTTTTATCTTGAGTTCTGTGCCAATGTCCGTTAGCATTTTTCGCTAAGGGGTCATTTAGATGCTTCTCATGAGACTTGTGTTTTGTTTTGGTAAAAATGGTTTGTATCGTCAATTAGCTGAGATTATGTCCGTTAATCTGGTATAATACATTAATAGGTTCTTAAATATTAAGATCCCCTGAGACACAGTGTCGTGAAAAAAAAAACCAGGGTCCCCGCCGACGGGGTCAGGCGTAGTGGCGTCGTTGAGTCAGCGGCAGGGGCGGATCTACGGGGGGGCAAGGGGGCCCCCCCCCCCCACTAAAGAGCTTTGCCCCCACAGCTGCCCCCCTAACTTTTTGGTTCTTAAAACTGTTATTAGTCAATCGAAAGACCACTATGTCCACAACAACCTTCTCAAATCATTATAACAAGCAATTCATTTATATTTTAATAATGAGTAACCTAAACCCCCTAAAACATTTGGTACGGTCCTGCATCATGCGCGCACAGCATAGCGCAGCGTACACACAGACTCCGGGTGACACAGCTGCAGAGAGAGAGAGCAGCGTCTGGAGGTGAAGACCGTTACGTAGCCTACCCGTCGGACCA
Organism: Harpagifer antarcticus; assembly: GCA_902827135.1. Classification (NCBI taxonomy): domain Eukaryota; kingdom Metazoa; phylum Chordata; class Actinopteri; order Perciformes; family Harpagiferidae; genus Harpagifer; species Harpagifer antarcticus. Next base: position 392,428 of record CADEHL010000542.1, on the reverse strand, counting down.
TTTTGTCCTTGTATTGTAAGCTTGTATTATTGTAAGTAAAGACACAAAGAGTTTAATACAAACTATTCAAAACGGCATGTTTGTATTGTGTTTAAAGGAAGACTCCAGTCATTAGATAGTTAATCAAAACGTCAGTATTTAGTGAAACATTATGTTTAAACCATACCCTGAAGAAATCAGCGATATTCCCCGGTAAATAATGATTTTATAGCTCTTTTTTATCAAAACCTGTATATTCCGTCAGGCAGCTGCCATTTTGGCCATTTCCAGTAGTCACATGATCCGAAAAACTAGGTTGTGACGTCATCTATGCGTTCACTTTGTAAACACACCACGAAAACATGGCGGAGTATTTGAGTTCGGACTCGTCAGCCGAGGAAGAAGTTTAGAAAAATAAAGTCTAGGCGGACTTACTTTGAATTATCACTATAGCTATTCATTCCATCCAAATACAACTGTAAAAAAAATAAAAAACATACTTTGTTATCCTCTTAGGCCCCACGGACCCGGTTCCGGGGCCGAAATCGCGTCATTTGCAGGAAACAACGTCTAAGGAACCTTCATATTTAATAAACTATGAATATTTTATATCCATATAACGGGAGAAAAACTAATTTAACTGATCTTTTTCATTTTTTTCTTCAAAAAAAACACACAATGCTAACAGTGAGCCTCTGAAGTAGCCCAGAGCGAAAAATGCTAACCTATTACTGCACCGAAAATCACTCCTAGCTCCCTTATTACTTATCCTAGCTGCACAGCCAACACATCGTTTATGATCGTAAAGACACAGAATCTAACGGTGCCCACCTCAACACTGAAAGATACAAACTCGCGACGTTATCAACAAAAACGTACATCAAAACAAGTGGCGCTAGGTACTAACATGCGCTAGGCTAACATGGCTTACCTTGGTCTTTGTCTGGTCTAAACTGGTCTTCAATGGCATTACAACGATAAAAACGATGATGAAATTAATCCATAGGTTAATATCCAATATGACTGTGTCCCCTTTGAAATGTTTTAATAATCTATAAGCAATAACACTGCAATTCCGTTATCTGCTGTCCGCTCTGTGCTCCGTGCGCTCTGGGTCCTGCACTTCCTGCTTCCTTACGTAGTAAACAATAAGTAAAGTCTGCTGTGTAAGGTGCTTACGCTGGCTGGCATTGGCAGTGCTCTGCATCCCCATTAAGTAATGGTTGATTAATAAATCCCATTTTATGTTTCATCATACTCTCAGAGTAGTCGTCCGGAAACTTGAAATGTTCGCTGCATACATGCGCCTGTGGATCTTTCGGTTCGGGCCGAGCACATTTCGCTAGCCACTGCCTCCGAACGTACTTCCTACGCTTACCCGTTGGCAATAGATGGAGCCGAGCATTCCGTGGATTGTTCCTATCCGAATTGTGGCAATGTTTCGCGATACAATGAGGCATATTTCTATAGAATTGAGAGAGTAACTAGAGTAAACAACATGAACAAAGCACATACGTCAATTTGTCCTCGACACCAAACGCATAGTTCACGTCACTTCCGGTAAAATAAGTCATGTGACTCGTCAAAATGGCGCCGCCCACAGGGTTGATGTTATTTCGGTAATTAATCAGTTTAAAATCACTGATAATGTCATCGGATTAAAATAAAAAAAAAAAGACTGGCAGAGACTGGTCTGTTTTATCGGATGATAATTATTTAAAATGCGTGTCATGAGCATTCCCTCCCTTTAACGGACGGTCTCCTTTTCAGGCTGTTTCGTTAGCCAACAACACATTACACATTGACTGTGCTAGCTAGCGAGATGATCGATCATTTTAATTTTGTTAGCTAAGCAGTTTAAAAGATACGTAGGTTACCCTTACATGTCACAGCAATGAATTAAAAAATTAAAACAAGTTACAAATGTTTACCGCATAGACTGTAAATAGAGGTGTACTGTCAAACTAGTAAATAGTCTGAACACAAATGCTTTAATGATTTTTACTTTTCTGATTTAATTTAAGTTTTTTGAATTTCTTAAAGGCCAGACAGTGTAATGTATTACGAAGATTTTAACCAGTGCTTCACATCTTGACTTTTGCTGGCCTGGAGTTGTTGGAATAAAAATGAAAAGAAAAGGGAATATCACTTATTTTTTTAACACAAAAAGTCAGAGAACTGAAAATGAGGACAAGAGAGAGGGAAATGAAAAAGGAGAGGAGAGTACAGTGGAGAGGCCAGGAGGGTCAGAACATGAGAAGGCCACAGAAGGAGATGAAGATATGGATAGAGAGGAAGTGGATGTGAGAAATGAAGAAGAAGGTTCAGACTCAGAAAGAGGGACAGAGGCAGGAAGTGAGAAGGAGGCTGAGGCAGATGGCATGGAGGCAGTTACCACTCTAGCTGGACCACATGGTATGTTTTTATTCCCCATCCATTACGGTATCATAGCAAGGCATGTCCCTCACATACAACATAATGTAAAATAACATGTTCATTACTACTTTGTGTTATATAGGATTACTTGCGTAAAGATTTACAAATGCATCTTATTATATTAGTGATTATGATCAAACCAAATATATAAAACAAATGCTATGATAGAGAACAACTTTACGCCTGCATTAGATAATTATATTGACCAATTCTATATCTTTCTTTTAGATTTATCAAAATGCAAAGGTGATGCAGCTGTGCAGCCCAATCTTAAGACATTTCCCAAAACACTACATGGAGCAGCAAAGAGAAGCTTTCACAAGGAGTGGTACAGTTCTTGGCCATGGCTTGAGTATTCCCTCTCTCAAGATGCAGCATACTGTTTTGCATGCAGACATTTTGCTTTTGCAAAAGCAAGTGTTTTCACAGCAGAACATGGCTATTCAAACAGGAAGAAGGCCACTTCCAAAGATAGTGGGTTCAGTGTACATGCCAGATCAGACACACATGTTGTCACAGACGAGCTGAGGACCAAAATGCAGAACACGGGAAACCAGAGATAGTCGGTAACCAGCTTTATTGGAGGCAATAGGCTGGTAGAAGACAACACGGCAGATAGTAGGCAAAGGGCTGGTCGGGGACAGGCGAGGGTTCCAGGAGACAGCAGGACGGGAGTCGCAGGTACAGAACGGGTCAGGGAGCAGGCGAGGCAGGCTGGTCAGGAACAGGCAGGGTCGAAACCGGGAGAGCAATCTGGAGGGTAATGCGGGAAAGACTGGCATGCTGCAAAGTACGATCTGGCACTGAGGTGAAAGTGAAGTGGGCCTAAATACTAATGGAGCTGATGGGTGTAACAGAGTGAGAGAGAGACAGGGTGTGACTACCAGGTGACTAAGGAATGTTAATGCAGAAAATAGGTGAGTGAGAAAGCAGATTGTGACAGAACCCCCCCCCCCTTAATGGACGGCTCCAGACGTCTAAGAAATCTCTATCAAGAAGAAAAAAAGAGAAGAATCAAGAAAAAAAAAACCCTACAGACACCGGGTGGAAGGTGGAGGTATGGGAAAGGTCAGTACTCATCTGAGAATGCTCTCTCGGCCTCTCCCTCCTGGAAATCCTCGTCCTCCTCGCCTGATGATGCTTCCCCCTCCTCCTCGATGAAGCCTCTGATCCGTCGCGGACGAGTACCCCCCTGCTTAACGCCTGGTTGAGCGTGGGTCCTGGAAGGCTGCTCCGGGTAACGCAGGTGGAAGTCTCGGATGAGTTGAGGGTTGAGGATATGCCGAGCAGGAATCCACTGCCTTTCCTCAGGACCATAGCCCTCCCAGTCCACCAAATATTGAACCCCTCTTCCTCTGCGACGGGAACGGAGTAGACGACGAAGGGTGTAGGTAGGGCCCCCATCGATCATCCTAGGGGGTGGTGGTGGAGGGGCGGCGGAAATCATAGTACTCTCCCGGACAGGCTTAATCCTAGAAACGTGGAAGGTGGGATGGATCTTCATGTTCCGGGGCAAACTCAGTCGAACTGCTGCAGGATTAATGACCTTGACAATCTTGAAGGGTCCAATAAACCTGGGCGCTAACTTCTTAGACTCCATCCGAAGGGGAATGTTCTGAGTGGAAAGCCACACCCTCTGGCCTACCTGGTACACAGGTGCCTTGGTTCGTCGGTGGTTCGCTGATGTGGCGTACCGGTTAGCAGACTGAAGCAGAGTTGTTCGAGCCTGCCTCCAAGTCCTCCGACAACGTCGGATGAAAGCCTGGACAGACGGACAGGTAACCTCCTTCTCCAATGCAGAGAACAATGGGGGTTGAAAACCGTATGCACACTGAAAAGGGGAAAGACCAGTAGCGGAACTGATGAGGGTGTTGTGGGCATACTCCACCCACAGGAGTTGTTTTGACCAGGTCGTGGGATGATCGGAAGCCATGCAGCGGAGAGTGGTCTCCATCTCCTGATTCTTCCGTTCGGTCTGGCCATTGGCCTGTGGGTGGAAACCGGAGGTGAGACTAACCGTCGCCCCGATCAGTTCACAAAACTCCCTCCAAAACACAGAGGTGAATTGGGGCCCCCGGTCGGAAACCACATCAGTCGCCAGTCCGTGAATGCGAAACACGTGGAGAAGAATCAGTTCTGCCGTCTCCTTAGCTGACGGGATCTTAGGCAGGGGTACGAAATGAGCCATCTTACTAAACCGATCTACCACCGTCAAGATGGCAGTATGTCCGTGGGACGGTGGTAGACCAGTCACAAAGTCCAAAGAAATATGTGACCAAGGGCGACGTGGGACCGGTAATGGATGAAGGAGGCCAGCTGGCGCTTGGTGAGATGGTTTGTGCCGATTGCACACAGGACAGGCGTTCACAAACTCCCGGGTGTCAGCCTCCAGCGTGGCCCACCAGAACCGTTGTAGGACCATCCCCTTGGTACGTTGAATTCCAGGGTGGCAGGACAGTCTGGAGCTATGAGCCCACTGAAGCACCTCAGCCCTCAAAACCTGAGGCACAAACAAGCGGTTAAGGGGACAAGAACTAGGACCGGGTTGGTCCACCAAAGCGGTCTTAACCCTCTCCTCAATCTCCCAAGCGAGGATGCCGATCACTCGAGGAGCAGGAAGAATAGTGTCCGGAATACCCCGGGTGTCTCCCTCCCTCCCGAACTGCCGGGACAAAGCGTCGGCCTTCACGTTGCGGGAGCCCGGGCGGTAGGAGAGAAAAAAATTAAACCGGGTGAAAAATAACGACCACCTGGCTTGCCGAGAATTCAGTCTCTGTGCCGACCTGATGTATTCCAGGTTCTTATGGTCGGTCCATACCTGAAATGGTTGTTCTGTCCCCTCAAGCCAGTGTCGCCACTCCTCCAACGCCAACTTGACTGCTAGAAGCTCTCGATTCCCCACGTCATAGTTTCTCTCCGCCGGACTCAATCTCCTCGAAAAGAAAGCACAGGGGTGGAGCTTCTGGTTCTCACCAGAACGTTGCGACAGGATGGCCCCCACCCCTACGTCAGAAGCATCCACCTCCACCACCAACTGACCAGCGGGGTCTGGTACTTGCAGGATAGGAGCTGACGTAAACCGGCCCTTGAGGTCCTGAAAAGCCTCCTCGGCTGCAGGGGACCATCGGAACGTCACCTTGGATGAGGTCAGGGCGGTGAGCGGGGCGGCCACGGTGCTGTAGCCACGGATGAACCGTCTGTAAAAGTTGGCGAATCCTAGGAAACGCTGCAGCTCCTTCCGGGAATCAGGGACCCGCCACGAGGTAACTGCAGAAACCTTAGAAGGATCCATCTCCACACTTCCTTGACCCACGATGTAGCCAAGAAAGGCGACCGAAGAAGTGTGAAACTCGCACTTCTCCGTCTTGACGAACAGCGAGTTCTCCAGAAGTCTCTGGAGGACTGTCTGGACATGATGGACGTGTTCCTTGAGGTTCTTAGAAAAAATCAAAATGTCGTCCAGATAAACAAAAACATAACGATCCAACATGTCCCGGAGTACGTCGTTCACCAACGCTTGGAAAACTGCAGGGGCGTTGGTAAGTCCAAATGGCATCACCAGGTACTCGTAATGTCCCGAAGAGGTGTTGAAGGCGGTCTTCCATTCGTCCCCCTCCCGGATTCGTACCAGGTGATAAGCGTTTCTTAGATCCAGCTTAGTGAAGATTGTAGCCCCCTGTAATAACTCGAATGCTGACGAGATGAGTGGCAAGGGGTAACGATTCTTCACCGTGACGTCGTTCAGACCTCGATAGTCAATGCAGGGTCTCAGGGTCTTGTCCTTCTTCGCCACAAAAAAAAACCCTGCTCCTGCGGGTGATGTGGAAGGACGAATAATTCCCGCAGCCAGAGAGTCATTGACGTAAGTCTCCATGGACTTCCTCTCCGGTGCCGAAAGCGAGTACAACCGGGCCTTGGGTGGGACTGCGCCTGGATGTAGCTCAATGGCGCAGTCATAGGGCCGATGAGGTGGGAGAGATGTCGCCTTAGCCTTGCTAAAAACCTCCTTAAAGTCCAAATATTCAGCCGGAACCCCTGTGACATCCGGAACCAGGTTCATATCCACAGATAGTTGAGGTGCAGCGGCCTGCTTGAGGCAAACCTGATGACAGGAGGAACTCCAACCTAGGATGGACCCAGTTGCCCAGTCAATGTTCGGGTTGTGGCGGCGGAGCCACGGATAACCCAAAATCAGAGGGATTTGGGGGGACCGTAGCACATGAAACTGGATAGTCTCATGGTGGTTCCCCGACATGAGCATATGGACCGGTGTCGTCTGGTGTGTCACTGTTCCCAGCAGGTGACCATCCAAAGCATTAGCCGGTACCGGCTGGAGCAGCCGAACCTGTTGGATGCCCAGCTGTAGTGCGAGCTCCTCGTCAATGATGCTAACATCTGATCCGGAGTCGATAAAAACAGCCAGAGCCTGAGATTTGCCTGTCAGGAGGAGTCGAGCATGGCACAAGGGTCTTAGATTGGGAATCAGCTCAGAGGTTTGGCCCACCAGTATACTCCCCATTACTGATGAGCTCTGTCCTTTTACCGGACAACGGGAAACCATATGTCCAGCCTGACCACAGTAAAGGCAAAGATTACCTCTCCGACGTAATTCCCTCTCCTCAGAGGTAAGACTGGTACGACCCACTTGCATGGGCTCGACCTCGTACCGTGAGTCAGAGTAGGGATGGGAATTCTCCGCCGAACCCGGAAGTCGAAATCTCCCGGAAACCGGAAGTTGTTGTCGCGAGCGGCGGGCCGCTGCTCGCGTCTGTTGCTCTCCTCTCCGGGTCTGGATTCGTCTGTCAATCCGAGAGGTGAGCTCTATCAACCCATCCAAGGAAGCAGGGAGATCATAGGAAACCAGCTCATCTCTCATATAATCCGCTAATCCTCTCAGATATGCGTCACACTGCGCCGGCTCATTCCAGCTACTGCGGCGGCTGCTGGTGCGGAAGTCAATAGCGTAATCCACCACCGTGCCAGAACCCTGGCTCAAACTTAGCAGGCCTCCAGCAGCGTCGGGACCCAGACGAACGGGACCGAACACCTTCCGCATCTCCGCGGAAAATGCAGCAAAAGAGGCACAGGCTGGTGTCTGCTGCTCCCACTCGGCAGTTCCCCATAAACGGGCTCTCCCCGTCAGATGATTAACGGTGAAAGCTACACGAGCCGCCTCGGAGGAGAAGGTCTGTGGCTGCAGTGAAAACAATATGGAACAGTTTGTGAGAAAAGGCCTGCATCCCTCCGGCTCACCAGCGTAGCGTTCCGGCGTTCCCACACGAGGCTCCGGAGCGTATCCCGTCGACCCAGGGGCTGGAGCGAGCATCGGAGCTGCGGGCGGAGGGACGGTAGCAGCCATGGTAGCGGCTAGCTGTTGTACGGTGGCGGCCATCTGTTGCATCTGGGAGGTAAGGTAAGCCAGCGTTTGTCCCTGGGTTGAGGTTGCCTGGTGGGTCTCGGTAGCTAAGGTAGCTATCGTGACCTCCTGTCTTTGGATGGCATCCTTAACCCTCTCAAAGCGGTCTCTAGGAGACCCGGTGTTTGCTTGGTCCATTTCTGGCCAGATCGTTCTGTCACAGACGAGCTGAGGACCAAAATGCAGAACACGGGAAACCAGAGATAGTCGGTAACCAGCTTTATTGGAGGCAATAGGCTGGTAGAAGACAACACGGCAGATAGTAGGCAAAGGGCTGGTCGGGGACAGGCGAGGGTTCCAGGAGACAGCAGGACGGGAGTCGCAGGTACAGAACGGGTCAGGGAGCAGGCGAGGCAGGCTGGTCAGGAACAGGCAGGGTCGAAACCGGGAGAGCAATCTGGAGGGTAATGCGGGAAAGACTGGCATGCTGCAAAGTACGATCTGGCACTGAGGTGAAAGTGAAGTGGGCCTAAATACTAATGGAGCTGATGGGTGTAACAGAGTGAGAGAGAGACAGGGTGTGACTACCAGGTGACTAAGGAATGTTAATGCAGAAAATAGGTGAGTGAGAAAGCAGATTGTGACACATGTAAATGCCATGATTGCATGGACAGAATACAAAAGCATGGCCGGGAGAAATATGATGATGATGGGATATGAAAATCAAAAACAAGTAACCGAAAATCAAAAATACATAAAAACTTTGGCCGAGATTTTACTTTTGACAGCTACTCAAAACATTTCCCAACATGGCCATGATGAGTCTGAAACTTCCAAAAACAAGGGACATTTCCTTGAGATTTTAGATGTTGTAAGTAAACACGATCCCTTAGTTAAAAGACGATTGTCACAGGGTTCCAGGAATGCAAAGTACACCGGCAAAGGCACTCAAAACGAAATGTTAGAATGCTTAGCAGAAATCGTAAGAGAGGATATTATAAAAGAGGTTAAAGAAAGTGAACACTTTTCTATTTTAGCAGATGAGACTAAAGATATGAAAAAAATTGAGCAGCTGTCTCTGATCGTACGCTATTATTATAATGGTGTGGTTCAGGGGAGCTTCCTTGAGTACCAAAAAGCAGAGCACTTGGATGCAGCCAGTTTGACAAAGAAAATAATTTCCTGTCTTGAGAAGTATGGGCTGGAATACAAAGAGAACCTGGTGGGCCAAGGCTATGATGAGGCTGCAGTCATGAGTGGCAGGGGCTCTGGTGTGCAAACAAGGGTTAAGGAAGTGGCCAAATATGCATTTTATGTTCACTGCAATGCACATTGTTTGAATCTTGTCATTGTTGACTGTGTGAAGAGTGTCTCAGAAGCTGCATGTTTTTTCATGTTGCTGGAAATACTGTATACATTCATGTCAGGCTCATATGTTCACAATAAGTGGATGGATGTCCAGAAAGAAAGGTTCACTGTGGCCCCACGGGAACTACCAAGACTTAGTGACACTAGATGGGCCTGTCGCTATGCTGCATGTAGAAACCTCATGGACAGGCTGACTGCAGTCATAAGAGTGCTGGATAACATTTCAGATGAGGCCAATCCACAGAGAGCTGTAGACACAAGAGGGCTACGTTCTCAAATTGACCTTAATTTCATAGGTCTCCTAGCTGTCTTCAGAAAAGTGCTAGGTGAAGCAAAGTTTTTATCTGAGATGCTCCGGTCACCTAATGTTGACCTTACCAAAGCAGCTGACCTTACTGAAACCCTCAGACAGACCTTTGAAGAATATCGCAAAGAAGAGAGCTTTAATGAGCTGTGGAATACAGTCATTAAAACATGCAATGACTGCAACATTTCTATCATTTCCAAATCAAAAAGAACCAGACACACATCTAACAGACTACATGATAGTCTTGTAACATCTACAGTCGGACAGAGAACACATATTGACAGCAAAGATTCCTTCAGAATAGGTATATTCACTCCCGTCGTTGACTCAATGATCAGAGAGATGGACAGGCGCTTTTCAAAGTTTAGCAGCAACATAATGAGGGGTATACAAGCTTTAAACCCATCAAGCAATGGTTTCTTAAAGGAAGAATTTGTTTTGTTGGTGGCTGAGGCATATGGCTCTGATTGGCAAGACTTGAAAACTGAGATACACCAGGCAAAAAGACTTCTGGAAAGAACAGAACAAATGGGAAAGTAAACCCGCCCAGTCTGACTGAGTTTGTGAAGTTCTTGGAACCTTTTCGAGAGGTTTTATTCTAACTTTTTCGCTTATGTAAGATTGCAATTGTTTTGCCAGTGAATACTGCAGGGTGTGAGCGAAGCTTTTCAACTTTGAAGCTTGTAAAAAATCACCTGCGCACAACCATGGCAGAGGACCGACTGAGGAATCTAGCGATTCTCAGCATTGAGAAAGAGCGTGCAAAAGCAATAGACATGGATATTTTTGTCAAACGTTTTGCTGCACAGCACAACAACCGGCGCCTCAAGCTATCTTAAAATAGATAGGTGATGTCTTTACATCCAAGGACTTAAGTTGTACAAAAGTAATTTCACTATTGTGTGTACTGTGTCAAATTTGATATAGTCTACTTGTATTTTGCCTGCCGTTGTATATTTTTTATTGAGAAATTATTGTAATTCTTGTATTATTTTAATTTTGCTGAAACTTTTATGTTTCAAAAATATGCACAGTCTTGTTTTGTTTGATTACTAGGCATGTTAATCTTTGGGATACTATAACAATACATAGTTTAAATGTATGTCTGTGTTTTAGTGTTTTGTGTAGTGGATTCATCCATCCTCCCATGCCCCCCTGCCAAAACCTCTTGCCACCCCATGTAAAGTTATCTAGATCCGCCACTGGTCGGCAGTAATCCCTGCACGGGCGGAACCCGCCGTGCGGTTTGGGGACGACGTGCAGAGGGGAAGCCCAAGGACTGTCGGAGCGGCGGACAATGCCCAGACGCTCTATGGTTGTGAACTCCGCCCTCGCTAGCTTAGAAGGGTTCAACCGCCAGGCCCTGGCGTAGACAGGAGGCCCCTCGGTAGTGACGTGGTGCTCCACGCCATGCTTAGTGGTAAGCGCAGAGAAGGTGGGCAGCGACAGGTCTGGAAACTCGGCCAACAGTCTGAGAAACATGTCTGCCCCCGACAGCGAGCCCGACAGCCCGTCGTACGCCGCGCTGCCAAGTGTGCACACGAGGGAAGAAAACGTTAAGGCATCCACCAAACGCCTATTCTTAACGTCCACTAAGAGTCCATGAGCACACAAAAAATCCGCTCCGAGGAGGGGAAAATAAATGTCCGCTGTCACGAAATCCCAGCTGAAACGCTGTCCTCCGATGCACAAACACATTGGCCTCACGCCGTACGTGCGAATGGGACCACCGTTAGCCGTCGTCAACCGCGGTCCGTGCCCTCCACGGGTGACGTCTTCACTCGACGTGGGAACTACACTCCGTTGAGCGCCCGTGTCACACAGAAACGGCTCCCCGAAACGCTGTCGCTGACGAAGAGGAGCCTGCACGTGCCGCCGACGCTCAGGGCCACTACTGAGCGCCGGCACCTCCGTTTCCCGGGGGTTTGTAGCTGCACGGAGCGATGCATTTCTTCGCCATTGTCCCGAAACGTGCGTGGTAAGAGCACTCTCCGGTGTCTCCACGCCGGCTCGATACCGCCGTGTCCGGCCTCCGCCATGCTTTCTTGACTGCAGATGGGCCGTTGAGCGTTGCGGCTAACGTCTCTGCACCGGGTTGTTGTGTAGCCAGGAAAAAACGATCCGCTTCTTCAGCCAAGGCACGGGGCTCCGTGACAGGCGTGTTGGCCAGCGCCGTCTGGACCCGGGAAGGTAAGTGACGCAGGAAAATCTCTGTGAATAAAATCCGGGGATCTCCCCCCCCTAGCAGATTTAACATTCTCTCCATGAGTTGAGATGGCTTGCTGTCCCCTAGGCCTTGAATGTCCAGAATTTGGCGGGCCCTCTCCTTAGCAGATAAGCCAAAGTCTTAAGGAGAAGGGCCTTAATTGCCTCATATTTGCCATGGTGAGGGGGAGCAGCGACAAATCCCACCAACCTGGATGAAGTGGAGCATCCCAGCGCTGCCACCACGTGGTAATATTTTAAGTCCCTATCGCGGACTTGCCTGCAGGTAAAGTGTGCCTATAGGTGGGCGAACCATGCCACCGCGGCGTGCTCCCAGAACTCCGGCAGTTTTACGAAAACAGCGCGCTCAGCCATGTTCGTTAAGTTTCCAGAAACTTTCTCTGAAACGTCAGGGTCACCAGTGTAGTGCCGATGAAAGGGAGTCGGAGGCGATATGTTGAGAATGGAGTTCTAAATACACGTCTGCTCAGTATGACAAGCTAAGCAGGAATGACGAGCTAAAGCTAAGTGTCCCCACTAAAGGGTCCGTGTGGCAACACAATACAAAAGGTGAATTATGGTCAAACATGGTGTCACCACAACCTACTCCATCACTATGAAGCATCCAGGAGTCTCAGGTCTTCTGGGTCGGGTCTGCTCTCTGTTCTGAGAATAACCACTAAACATGGAAAAGCAGCTTTTAGTTATTATGCCCCAACAATTTGTAAAACAAACTGCCCAAATCATGCACGTCCGCCGAAACACTTCCTATTTTTAAATCCAGATTAAAAACGCACCTATTTGCCGCTGCTTTTAATTGAGCTGCCCATACTCACACTACAGTATGCCTTTTCAGTCATGTATTCTGTACCTGCTGTGTTTATTTATTTAATTTATTTCATTACCTTTGCTTATTATGCCTGTTTTTAAATGCCTTTTTAATAATGTATTTATGCTGTATTTGTTCTTAAATGTCTTTTGCTTTTAATCTGTAAAGCACTTTGAATCGCCACGTGCTGAAAAGTGCTATATAAATAAAATTGCCTTGCCTTGTGTGGGGGGGCCTCTGTCTGTGGACGTGCTGAGACGAGCCTCCTCCTGAAAAGCTTTGTGCCTGTGTCTGAGCCTTTAATGACTCCTGGACTTGCAACGTTTATTTTTTACGCACAATCTTGAAAGTACATTTTGTTTCTTTGTTGTAAAAATAGGAATCTTTCTACCTCTGCGGAGTAGTGACATTATCTCTTAGCTGGCTTTAAACCCCCCTCCCCTCTGTCTGTCTGCAGACTCCGTCTGTTTCCATTGAGTCTAGCTAAATACAAAAGCTGAAGGTAAAACATCAATAGGATTCATTCAGAGCTACTTAAAGTGAGTATAAGCTCACATCTAACCTAAATCAAAAGATAACATCTAGTTCATTAACATTGTTCCTCCATGAGCTCAGCAGACTCGTTTAGACCTTCTATGCCAGTAAATACTCTTGCTATTAAAACACAAACATCTCTAAATGCTGGCCTGCAGCTAACTGTCAGCTGAGAAAACATGAAAGCTCTTGCAATCGCTGCAATTGGAGGACTAATCAGTCGCTCCCAGAAACGCTTTCAGGGATCCTGAAATACCATCTTAATGCTCACTACTCTCTCTTCTCACTCTCACCATCTACAGCGTCTGTTCACAACACACTCTTCCTCCGTCACTGCCTGTAGAACCACACTGACCAGCCAAGATCGAGCGTATTGATTTGAGAGTATATTGTCAAATAAGGACTAGTTTCAAATGTATGTGCAAGATGATAAACCTAGATTGTGTAATTTTATTTATTTCCTTTTGTTTTTCTTTCACTTTTTTTCAGCGACAATCTTTGGTGTCAAATGAATGTCAGTTCATGTTTTTGTACATGTTTTGCCTCTATCTGTCCATGCAGAAGGCTTCAGTAAAGGTTCTATTTGCCCTGCTTTTCAGATAACTGCCTGAGGTTTCTACCTTCTTGTCAATGGAATGGATCTGAATAGACCTTTTGTGTTCAGAATATGTTTCGCTCTATTATAATGCATTGTATATTAGTTTTTATTTTCTTTCCTCCCATTTAGCTGTGTGTATTTGGTTTTATCGTATTTTTATAATATATCCCCTCCTGGCCATCTGCCCACACTGGCTCTTAAATAAACCTATTCATTCGCAGGTGGCACGCATTTATAATTCACTATATTATTCATTAGAATTAAGTTTACCTGAATGCAGTATAATTCCTTCACAACTTCATAGCGCTTGAATGTTCATCAGATATGATATAATAATTATAATAGATAAGCTACATCATTTTTCACTTTGATTTAATTTAGCCAAAAACTTAATTGATTTCCCCCAATTCTTTCTTATGGGACAGCATCAGACCTAAATGCAGTTCTGAGTATCATTTTATAATCTGCCAATTAAATATATAGAACACACTGTTCTAATGGGCACTAGTTCTTCTATTCCTTTTGAAGTTGTTGTTTCGAACTCATTTAAATGGCTAGGTATCAAAAGAGAAAATGTTTTTTTAGCCGGTGAACTCATTCTTGAAATCATAGAGTTGGGCACCCTGAACAAGCCTGATACAGCACGCACATTCACAAAGGTCGAATCTAATCTTTACAGCCTCAATTAGAATCCAACTTGCATCCTTTTACTGTATTACACCCCCTCTATTTAAATCCCCCTCTCTCTTTCTTATAATGTATCTTTTTAGAATATAGTCTACAGCTTTCATTGCAGTTTAGGATGTTGTTCTGAGGTAACAGTGGTTCCTAAAGCTAAATGCTAACATGTCCACAATGATAATGCTAACATGAGGATTGCAATGTTTCACATTTCTAACAAGCAATAACAATGCAGTATAATAATCATTCTTTGTGCAAGTATTTGGAATTAAAACCCGAGCTAGCAGAGACAATTCAATCTTTGACTAAACATTGTAAAGGAAGACATTTTAACTTGTGGAGACCCCAAAAAAGACATTACGTTTGTTTTAGTTTAGTGGGTTTTCATCTGAGGAACACGAATATCTTTAAAAAGGTTCATGTTAATCCATTACTATGGCTGTGAGGTAGTGCGGTCATTTTCCAATCGGGTGGTCTGCGGTTTGATCCCAGCCCCTGCTTTCATCATGTCGATGTATCCTTGGGAAAGATACTTAACCCCAAGTTTCTCTCGATGGTGACCAAAGTGGTGGACAAACCAAGCCATTAGCATGTTTGTGTCTAACAGATACTGCACCCCTCCAAAAGAAAATGAGATTAAATTACATTCAACGATATTGTCATTGCACAGAATACAGGTACTAGGTCAATTAGATGTAGTTTGCATCTATCCAGAAGTGTAAAACAGCAGGAAGTGCAGAGTTGTTCAAGTATAATATACACTACCAGTCAAAAGCTTGGACACACCAACATTCAATTCAATAGTTTTTGTTTATTTTAATTTGTTTCTACTTTGTAGATTAATACTGAAGACATCAAAACTACCCTCACCTATGGTCATGAAGGATGGGTCATGACCGAAAGAACGAGATCGCGGATACAAGCGGCCGAGATGGGTTTTCTCCGCAGGGTGGCTGGTGTCTCCCTTAGGGATAAGGTGAGAGGTTCGGTCATCTGGGAGGGACTCGGAGTTGAACCGCTCCTCCTTCGTGTCGAAAGGAGCCAGTTGAGGTGGTTCGAGCACCTAGTTAGGATGCCACCTGGGCGCCTCCCTAGGGAGGTGTTCCAGGCACGTCCAGCTGGGAAGAGACCAAGGGGTAGACCTAGGACCAGGTGGAGGGATTATATCTCTTCGCTGGCCTGGGAGCGCCTTGGGATCCCCCAGTCAGAGCTGGTTGATGTGGCCAGGGAAAGGAACGTTTGGGGCTCTCTGCTGGAACTGCTACCCCCGCGACCCGACCACGGATAAGCGGAAGAAGATGGACATCAAAACTATGAAAGAACACATTATGGATTTATCTAGTTAAAAAAAATCTTCAGAGTATCCCCCTTTTGCCTTGATGACAGCTTTGCACACTCTTGGCTTCTCTCAGTCAGCTTCATGAGGTCGTCACCTGAAATGGTTTTCAATGAACACGTGTGCCTTGTCAAGAGTCCATTTGTGGAATGGCTTGCCTTCTGAATGTGTTTGAGACCATCAGTTGTGTTGGCTCAGCCAGGTGATAGCTTAGGGAAAGAAGCTCTTCCTGAACCGGCTGGTCCTGGTGCAGAGTTTCCTGTAGCGCCTCCAAGAGGGCAGCAGAGCAAACAGTCTGTGGCTGGGGTGAGAAGTGTTCTTGATGCTGCTACGCGCCTTCCTCAGACATCATGTGTGCTGGATTGTGTCTACAGCCGGCAGAGGAGTACCGGTGATGCGTTGGGCAGTTTGTACTACCCTCTGGAGTGATTATCTGTCTGCAGCGGTGCAGTTGCCATACCAGACCGTGATGCAGAAGGATGCTTTCGATGGTGCAGCGGTAGAAGTTCACCAGGATGTAATGAGACAGATGTGCTTTCCTCAGTCTCCTCAGGAAGAAGAGACGCTGGTGAGCCTTCTTTACAATAACAGAGGTGTTAAGCATCCAGGAGAGGTCCTCATTGATGTAGACAATAAGGTGGTGTGTGTGTGTGTGGTGTGTGTTGTGTGGTGTGTGTGTGTGTGTGTGTGTGTGTGTGTGTGTGTGTGTGTGTGTGTGTGTGTGTGTGTGTGTGTGTGTGTGTGTGTGTGTGTGTGTGTGTGTGTGTGTGTGTGTGTGTGTGTGTGTGTGTGTGTGTGTGTGTTTGTGTGTGTGTGTGTGTGTGTGTGTGTGTGTGTGTGTGTAGCCCTTGGACCTTCTGAAGTCCACAATCAGCTCCTTGGTCTTCTTGGTGTTGAATTCCAGGTTATTGTCAGCACGCCGCCTGGTTGTCTCCGTCAAAGCGAACGTAAAATGTATTTAGCTCATCAGGGAGGGAGGTGTTGCTGGTTGGGGAGCTGTGGCTAAGGGGCCTAGTGCATTGATCTTCGGATCAGGGGAGCACTGGTTCTATCCCTACTGCAGTCAGCATGTCGTTGTGTCCCTGGGCAAGACACCTCACCCTAAGTTCCTCCTGTGGGGACTGCCCAGAGTACTGAATGTATGTAAATCGCTTTGGATAAGAGGGTCTAACAAGTGACATGTAATGTATTGTAATGAGGTGTAGGTGAGCTTGCAGTCTGTGGTGGCCTTGATGCCACATGCGTCAGGGGTCGGAGTTGGTGGTGAAGTGTTCCTCTACCCGTAGCTTGTGGCTGTGATTGACCATTTTGACGGAACTTCTCAGGTTGGCCCTGGCTGAACTGTAGGCCTGAGTGTCCCCTGTTTTGAAAGCGGTGTCACGTGCCTTCAGCAGAAGACGGACCTCTTTGTTTATCCACGGCTTCTGATTCGGGAATATTATGATCCTTTTGATGGTGGTACAATTATTGATGTTGTTGAAGTTGATATAGTCCAGAATGGAGGAGGCATATGAGTCAATGTCTATGTAGGACTCTAACATACCCCAGTCTGTGTGTTGGATCTTGGGCTGTAGTATGGAGTCTGCCTCCTCTGGCAATCTTGAACCGCTCTAACAGAGGGTTTATGAGTGGTGTGTACATGGGGTGTGTGGGGAAAATGTTGATCCATGCGCTCATTCATCAGAGTTGATGGAAAATGTTTCCTGATTGGGAATTTAAAACATCAAATATGTCGGTCACATTATATGCCCTGAGATTTGACCATTGATTTGCATATTTAAAAAAGGCACCATGCATATTTAAAAAAGGCACCATGCTACAGATATGCTTTCATATTCTCTTCTTTTTTATCTTGTTTTTCTTGTAGCTCAAGTTGACCGTAAAATTATAGAAATATAATGATACAGTTTTAGGATATGGAGTAGCGCCATAATATCAGGTTACTGAGTAGTGTCATATTATTACCAAGAAGGATTAAATTGATGCATGTCCCAATACCAGCTGTAGCTCCGTGTTTTAATAAAGTTGTTCTGGTTACAGTTCCTCTGTAAAGTCCCAGTGCCAGCAGCAACCCCCAATTAAAGGCTTTGCTGGTGTTTCTTTGGCATAAATCACACGTTAACCCCAGGGAGCTCTGGCCCTGCCCTCCTCAGCTGTCCATGTTTATATTTAGTGCTGCAGGCAGGAAGACGGAGCTGTGGTGTAGGTTTACTATGAAACCCGACCTGCTGGCTGTTTTATGGTTTGGGCCATGTTTATGCCCTCAGTGATCTATGTGCAGAATTGTACTGAGTCAGAGACTGCCTCCCTCTGTGTTCCTGTCATGGGAGCTCACACAGTGTTTCTGCACTGGAGTCTGAACCCATGATCAGCCATAGCATTTCTTAATCCGCATCTGTCAGCTCATTGTTATGGTGACTCCACACACATGCTCCTGGTGCCTTCACCAGAGTCCTGTGTGTTAAAGGAAGGATATTCCCAATGCTTTCCTGGTGCTTTGTCATAATGGATCTTCATCCGTATCAGAAATACTTTCAATAAGTCTTTAACAGCTGTCAGACTGAAATCAAAACAGTGATGAAGTTTAATGTTAAAATATACAAATTTAAATTCTGGAATAAAAAAATTCAAGTTTGCTGTAGGGTGCCATGCTTGTTTTACTGGCTCAGTTGCGTATTCCTGGGCTCATTGACTGCTCTCTCTCCGCTACCAGAGCCCACCGGGCTCAGATGATTGACAGGTAACAGCACAAAATTCATAGTTACAACATTTGGCTGAATATGCCTCAAGGTACTTCAGCCTCTTTATGTTTTTATCTTTGTTTTTTTGTCCATCTTACTCCTTTCTCATAATGTCGGCACACAGGTGCCAGGCCCAGGTAAAGTTATAAAGATCCAGTCCAAAAGAAGGGCAGAAGACAGAGGCTGTCAGCCGCACAGCACTCGTCTGATTGTCTTTAAGCAGGAGCTGTCCTAACTGTCAAACTGTCTTGCTTGGTCCCTTTAATGTTAGTTAAAAGCTAGTTATGCCCCTGCCAAATGCATTTCATTTGCACTTTTACTAGCTTGTTTCTTCGTTTTATCACCTCTGATATTAATCCAATTTAAACCAATGTTTGACTGATAGAATCAATATTTTGGAAAACATGTATTAGTTAAGGTAAGGTTTGGTATTTTTAAGGGTCTTTGGTAACAGTGAGGTATTTTGTGGGTTGTAAATGTTACAGTCTAATTATTAGAAAAGTGTGCATTTATTAGACTCGACAAACATGCACTCTTTCCAATCTAGTTTCTGGGCCCTATTCTCAATCTTCAGATAGGTTACCAGTGGGTCACATTTTAAATATCTCCATTCTGTTTTGTGATTGTTTTGGAGAGCTTTGAATAAAAATAATCCAATGTAACCACTCTATCAATGATATCTAGAGCTTGTGGGGTTAATGTATTATTTGTTTGAGAGTGTGCAGCCAACATGAGGCGTCAATGACTGGCACACGCAGCTCTCTCTCTGCTCAGTATGCTTCCCCATGGTCTATTTAGGGTTGGAAGCACAGATTAAAAAGTCTGAAATATCCCTTTCCTGCTGGTTAACCTCGTTTTTCCCTTGAACCTTATTCTTTGACTTATCAGGGCATCTTCTTCTTTCCTTCCAAGAACATGTTTTAATGTTTAGATATCAGGAACAAGGACATGAACTTCGGACAAAGAGACTGCAAGAGAAATTACATCCTAAATGAATGCTTGAGGTTCACGAAAGGGAACACAAAGGGACAGCGGATACGATGCAATTTCTGGTTTAATTCTGAAAAGAATAGAACTTGTACCACAGCATTATGTGTAAAAATCAATCAAAATATTGGTTCAGTAACTTACAAGCCAGACTGTTCTGGTCTGAACAAGACCATCTAAAGGCCAATCAAGGTCGCTGTACCCCAGCCACAACCAGTCCTGGGTACTCAGTGTTTTCACAGCGATGATACAAGAAATGACTCTTTGACCCAGCCAGGCTGGAAAGTATGTTTATTTGGCATGCAAAAAGAGTCACTATCCTAGATGAACAGCACTTGCTGCCTGTTCAGAAACAATGTGGGTCAAACCAGGCCAGACTGATCTGGATACAGTTTTGACTCAACAGTTGGGAATGGACAGCTGATCTGCAGAGACACGATTTGTAAGAAGATGTCCAGGAATAAAGTGTATCAAAAAATATTATACAAACCATAGGCTTGTATTTCAGTATATCCGTATTTTATTTCACTGTACAGTATGTACTTTTACTTTCTGTTCTTGTTTATCTTATTCTATTTACATGTAAATAAGACTCCGTTGACATGTATATCGTTTACTTGATCTGCATTACTACGTACACATTGGTCTATCAACATAATCTTAAAATATTGTATAGTATTTTTTAATTAGTTGTATTGTTTTATGTCCTATTTACAGTATATTATTGCATTGCTGGAGGAGAATGGATCAGTCATTAGCCCGCATGGTTTTTCATACCACTGCTACGCTGACGACACCCAATTAATTCTGTCCTTTCCCCGCTCAGAGACCCAGGTCGTCGCACGCATCTCTGCTTGTCTAGCTGACATCTCTCAGTGGATGTCTGCTCATCACCTCAAGCTCAACCTTGACAAGACTGAACTGCTTTTCCTTCCGGGAAAAGATTGTCCCATTCTTGACCTAACAATCAACATCGGCACCTCTGTTGTTTCCCCGACTCAGACTGCAAGGAATCTGGGTGTGATCCTAGATAACAACCTGTCCTTCACTGCAAACATCGCTGCTACAACCCGCTGCTGCAGATACACGCTTTACAACATCAGGAAGATTCGTCCCCAGCTGACCCAGAAAGCCACCCAGGTTCTGGTCCAGGCTCTCGTCACCTCACACCTAGACTACTGCAACTCCCTCCTGGCTCATCCAGAATGCAGCGGCTCGCCTGGTCTTCAACCTTCCTAAATTCTCCCACACCACTCCGCTCCTCCGCTCCCTTCACTGGCTTCTGGTAACTGCTAGAATCCACTTCAAGACAATGGTACTTGCGTACCATGCTGCGAATGGATCTGGCCCTTCCTACATCCAGGACATGGTTAAACTGTACACCCCAGCGCGTGCACTCCGCTCTGCATCAGCCAAACGACTCGCTGCACCCTCGCTGCGAGGGGGACCCAAGTTCCCATCAGCAAAACACGTGGGTTTGCTATCCTGGCTCCAAAATGGTGGAATGAGCTCCCCATTGACATCAGGACGGCAGAAAGCCTGCACATCTTCCGGCGCAGACTGAAAACTCATCTCTTTCGACTCCACTTCGAGCGATAGAATTACTAACAAGGCACTTATATACTAATAAAGGACTGGCTTATCTATAGCCAGTTGAGTAGCACTTGAAATGTTTGGCTCTATGATACCTGATGTACTTATATGATTCTGTTTTCTTCAAGGTTGTGTCTTCCTGGTCGATTGTACTTATTGTAAGTCGCTTTGGATAAAAGCGTCAGCCAAATGTAATGTAATGAATGGGACTTCAGATTTTCATTACCATACCCACACTGTAACTACTGTGCATACTGTATGATAATAAAGCCTTAGAATCTTTGAATCTTTGTTGCATACAAGCATCGTAGGTCCTAGGTCGATGGTCACAAAGTAAGTTTTGATAAATGATTTATGTATTTTTTTATGAACAAAAGGTGAATTAATCCCCTGCTTTCAGCCTTTCAAAGGTGGACAGTTTCCTCAGGCTTCTCTGATTGTTGGACAGACATGATGAGAACCTGAAGAGATGAAAATCATAATTTTTCAGAAGTTATAATTTATGTTAAAATCCACATCCAAGATAATAAAGACTTGGAATGCATATTCATGATTATCCAGCAAAATACAAAATAAACCATTTTTTTATTGATGTTTATTATTTTTAACTGACTTTTAACTTTATCTTAATATAATCAAAGCCGTAAAGTATATGCAGGTTTTGAACAGCAATGTAAACACCTACATCCATTTGTGTTTTAGATACTGGCTATGAAGTGTAGCTCTCAAAAAGAATTGGACCTTTAGACATAAAAACATATCCCCCCCAAGGTTGGTAATATCCAGAATAATTTTACTGAGGAAGGAATCAACAACTATAAGGATGACTTGATGTCATAGAAATGAGTCACTGGCATTCCTGCAGTCCCACGTACCATCCTTGTTATGACAGCAGTTGAGCGGCTTTTCATTGGGGATGAAGACTATTCAATCCCAAGCCCCTCTGAGCAGACACACACTTGTTCTCATATTGCTGGTGGAGAAAACCTCCCCCCAGTGTGCAGGTGTGAGAGGTTCAGTGCGAGAACATGTGAAATGTTTAGATTGTTCTAGAATAATATTGTGCCGGTTCCCACACTACACAAACGGGGAAACTGAATCAGACATCTTCTCTGTGCTTTGATTGTAACAATGTATAAGGGTGTGTGTGCGTGTGTGTGTGTGTGTGTCTCTGTGTGTGGTGTGTGTGTGTATGTGCGCCTGTGTGTGTGTCTATCTTTGTGTGTGTGTGTGTGTATGTGTGTGTGTGTGTGTCTATGTGTGTGTGTCTGTGTCTCTCTGTCTGTGTGTGTGTGTGTGTGTGCGCCTGTGTGTGTGTCTATCTGTGTGTGTGTGTATGTGTATGTGTGTGTCTATGTGTGTGTCTGTGTGTGTCTCTCTGTGTGTGTGTGTGTGTGTGTGTGTGTGTGTGTGTGTGTGTGTGTGTGTGTGCGTGTGTGTATGTGTGTGTGTGTATGTGTGTTTCTGTGTGTGTGAGAGACTGATTCATTGAAAGAGTGAGTATCTTCTTGTTTCTGTGTGTGTTTCTACACAAGGGTTAATCAATAAGGAAAATAAAGTAGCAGAGCTATTGTATGTAAGTGTTTCGTCAACAATATGACATATGCTTTATGTTGCAAATTCTATATCACAATTTCAAGAACCTGTTGAAGGACTGATACTACCAGTCAAGCACCGTATCACCTATAAACTCCTTCTTCTGACTTACAAATCCCTCCATGCCCTCGCCCCCCAATACCTGTCTGACCTTCTCCGCTACCACACTCCATCCCGGAACCTAAGATCATCTGGACAGGATCTCCTCTCCACCCCCCGCACCAGGTTGCGGACTTTCGGTGACAGAGCCTTCAGTGTGGCATCCCCCACCCTCTGGAACTCTCTCCCCCCCGAAATCCGCAGTGCCCCAACCCTGGACAAATTCAAAAAAGCCCTCAAAACGCACCTTTTTACTAAGGCTTTCCCCACTGTATAGATAGTTTAATAGGTTTATTTTTCCGCTACATCACCCCCCCCCACCCCCTTAACCTGTCTGCCTCTTTTCCCCCACCCCCCCCCCCCCCCCCACCTACCCAAATTGTAAAGCGACCTTGGGTTTCCTGAAAGGCGCTATAAAAATATTATTTATTATTATTATTATTATTATTATTTAAAGTTACAGGTCGAGCAATTAGGAAAGGTGGAAAAGGCTCTGCTGTGAATCTAAATGTTTAAAAAATGCAGGGAACAATTAGTTCTTTACCTTTAGTTCTCGCTTGAATCTGTCTACTCCAGCCTCTTTAAGTAATTTCCTATATTCAAAACCTGAAAATGATTCTCGTTGTTTTCCAGCCCTGGATAAACATATAAACAGTGTTTTTATTGAATGGCCATTGAATGAGGTTGTTCACTGTTAAATAAGTGTACATGCCGACTGACTGCCTCTACGCTGGAGAAGCTCTTAAAGCCCTTCATTACAGCTGAGCGCTCGCCCTGTTGACTCAGGTGCTGTTCCTCTTATAAATTAACATCGTAGGAGTTTGTGGGTGGTAATTTTGCTGAAGCAGGTCGATTCATATATCTACATGAGTGACAACTTAAGTGCATCTCTGACAAATGTGTCTCTTTTAAAAGGTAAAGCTAGGAGCCAAATGGAATACAAATCAAGTGATGAATGCTTTACACTACAAGGTGCTCCATATGTGTTTCCACTGTCTCTCTGTGACCCTATCACTTAAATAGTAATAGCAGTTTGATTGGTGTGAATTGGTTGTTTTAGTGAGAACAGTTCTCTCCGACCTCCTCCCTGCAGCAGAAAAGGAGCCTGGGAAATAGAGCATGTGCTCTGGTGGAGCCGGTACACAGGGAAACATTTCTCTCACTCTCGAGCCTCTAGCAGGTCACATAAATTCCTTTTAGCATGAGTCAAGCTTGATCAGCTGCCATTGTGTTGTTTGATATGGCAGCAGCTCTTAAGAGGGGTGACTTTGGATTTTAAAATAACATTTACATCATTCAGGGCAGCGCAGTAGCATTTAGCCGGCCCATGTGGTGATAAAGGGTTTTGTTATCAACTGAAGTGATGCAAAACAACTACACAAATGTAATACCATACAGGGGCAAGATAGGATGTAAAAGAGCTTAGCATGCACATTAACATTATATTAAGTTCAAAAATCATTATTTCTATCTTCATACCCTTGTTCACATCAATGTAATAGTTGTCATCTGAAGACAAAATAAATAAGATTAAACATTAAAGTTGATTAAAGAGGAGTAATGCACAAAGAAAAGAGATTTGACCAAAATGCTTACCAAAAGGTCCAGTAGTCAAAGATAACTAAATCCACTTTTGACCTTTGGTTTGACACAAGATGAAGGTCCTGTTTGTGTGAATCACCCATCCATTCAGACCTCTTCCCTATTCACACTCTGTCGCTCTTCATGCTACACTTGCTCTGAGCGGTTAATAGTGAAGAGGCCTGAAATGTTAGATAAAAGCAAAAACTGCGTACAACACACCAAACTACTGCTATGTACCTGCTTCTTTATATGATCCTCTATATTAAATATGATCTTGTACTTGAACTTAATCGTCCCTTCTGACATATGCCTAGAGACAACAGATGACAGACGGACGGATGAGGACAACTCATTTACATTTCTTTGTTAATCCACATGCATGCAATCAGGAGAAATGTGCTGCAGCTTCAGAACGATGCAAATAAATAAGGCAGATATTTACACCCGGGTGTCTGTAGCTAACAATGCTATTTACACCCGGGTGTCCCTAGCTAACAATGCTATTTACACCCGGGTGTCCCTAGCTAACAATGCTATTTACACCCGGGTGTCCCTAGCTAACAATGCTATTTACACCCGGGTGTCTGTAGCTAACAATGCTATTTACACCCGGGTGTCCCTAGCTAACAATGCTATTTACACCCGGGTGTCCCTAGCTAACAATGCTATTTACACCCGGGTGTCCCTAGCTAACAATGCTATTTACACCCGGGTGTCTGTAGCTAACAATGCTATTTACACCCGGGTGTCCCTAGCTAACAATGCTATTTACACCCGGGTGTCCCTAGCTAACAATGCTATTTACACCCGGGTGTCCCTAGCTAACACAGGGTTGCCAACTTTGGGTACCTGGCTGGAGTGAGATTTTGATATCGTGGGTTTAATTCATGGTTTAATTACACATATGCGCACTAAATGACTGCTATCGTGTCAGCAGCGGGACCTTAGCATATATATAGGATATATATATATACGATATTGTAGTGCCGGGAGATATGGGAGTCGGAGGCGGTGCATCGAAGGTGCAAAAGGGTACTTTATTGGAGAGTAGAAAAGGACATGTTGTCGGGTCGCAGCCCGGGTCGACAAGAGAGTGAAGTCAGGAGGGCACACAACATATATAGTAAACACATACCTGTCCGTGTGGAAACAATACCCCCCACTATAGTTCCATGTGTGGATTATGAACCAGTGTATTAATAGGTGGTCACTACACAAGCCCCCCCAGAATTCAACCATGGACACTATCCCCGTGTCCGGGAGGAAGCGCCACAGGGGCCGAGGAGGGTGGGGCCGGGCCATGGAACGGGCCGTCGGAAGGGGGCCGCAGGAGAGGGTAGGGGCCCTAACGAGGGCGAGGGCATCCTCACCGGGGGTGGGAGACGGGCCGGAACGGGGCCGCAGTAGGCGTCGTAAGGGGGCCGCAGTGCTGCGACGTGGGGACGGCGTGAATATCCAGGTGGTCCCCAGCAGGGAGGAGCGCTGCCCGGCCGCAGGCGAGGGCACAACGGCAGCGGGCACAAAGTCCTCGGGGGGAAAGAACCGGGTCCCCGGAGGGCAGGAGCAGCATCCCCGGGAGGAAGGAGCCGGGTCCCCGGGGGGCAGGAGCAGAGTCCCCGGGGGGCAGGAGCAGCATCCCCGGGAGGAAGGAGCCGTGGACAGGGGAGAGGCCAGGCAGGGTCCCGGAGCGCGCCACCTACGGGCCGATGAAGGCATGGGGACGTCCGAAACCGCCGAGGCGAAGGAAGAGGCCAGACAGGCTCCGGAGCGCGCCACCCACGGGCCGATGAAGGCATGGGAACGTCCGAAACCGTCGAGGCGAGACGGGGTCCAGGAGTGCACCACCCAGGCGTCGATGAACGTGAGTGGCGTCTGGAACCGCCGTCGAGGTGAACCGTGAGCCGCGGTAAGAAGAGAGGCCAGGCAGGGTCCCGGAGCGCGCCACCCACGGGCCGATGAAGGCATGGGCACGTCCAAAACCGCCGAGGCGAAGGCAGAGGCCAGACAGGCTCCGGAGCGCGCCACCCACGGGCCGATGAAGGCATGGGCACGTCCGAAACCGTCGAGGCGAGACGAGGTCCAGGAGTGCACCACCCAGGCGTCGATGAACGTGAGTGGCGTCTGGAACCGCCGTCGAGGTGGTGAAACAGGTGAGAGTGTCCACACGAGGCCGACCAGACATGGTCGAACCTCCTCTCAGGCACCAGAAAAAGCTCAAAAAGGGCCGTACTGTCCACGGTCAAAAACAGGTGGGCGAAATAGTGAGAGGATTCACACGAGGCCAACCAGACATGGTCAAACCTCCTCTCAGGCACCAGAAAAAAAACTCAAAAAGGTCGATAGCCGTTAGCAGCTAGCCGTTAGCAGCTAGCCGTTAGCTGAGGCCGTTAGCTGGCAGCCATCGGTAGCTGCTAGCCGTCGTTAGCCCCACGTGGATAGCTGCTAGTCGTCGCCAGCTAGCGCCGCTGGGACGCGCAGCCGCACGCCCCGATGAAACAGCCCCATGAGGTAGCAATGGGGTTGCTGGTCGACCCAGCAGGTCGTGCATCGTCCCCCCCGATGCGGGAACGGCGAGCAACGTCTCCAGCCTTTTGCGGAGCACGCACCGAGCCTCAGTCCGCGTGCCGGTGGCAGCCACGGACGTCTCCAAAAAATCCCCGGCATTTCGAGAAAGGAAATCGAGTTCCTTTTGCCGTGTTCGGCTTCGTCCCGGAAACTTCTCAAGACGTGTCAGAGTCACCAGTGTAGTGCCGGGAGATATGGAGTCGGAGGCGGTGCATCGAAGGTGCAAAAGGGTACTTTATTGGAGAGTAGAAAAGGACATGTTGTCGGGTCGCAGCCCGGGTCGACAAGAGAGTGAAGTCAGGAGGGCACACAACATATATAGTAAACACATACCTGTCCGTGTGGAAACAATACCCCCCACTATAGTTCCATGTGTGGATTATGAACCAGTGTATTAATAGGTGGTCACTACAATATATACAAATACACAATATTGGACACAGACTATAAAGGGCACAAAGTTTCATTCAGTAATGAAAGTCGCTTTCCACTGTTTTATTGTGTGCCTGTCGCGATAAGCAATTAATTGACTTATTGTACGATCAATTAAAATGAACTCAATACATTTACATTTACATGAGGATGTGACTAGCAGTTTGAAAGGATGTACTTGAATTATTATTATATATTATCATTAAGTGGTCAAAAATGGTCAAACAGCGGTGCAGACAATATTATCGGTTATCGCAATAATTTCCGGGAAAATGTTTCCAACAAAATTAATTATCGTGAGACATACACACACAGACAAATCGACAGACTTATGCCAAACTGCCAAATATATTAATTAACACACTCTCACTCTCATATACTCACTCTTTGACTCTATTTTGGCCTAGTAGAACAACAAGCAGCAGACATTTAATTTTGTATCATTTCTACTGGATCTGCGCATGCGCAATACGGGTCGGGGATTGACCAACCGGCTCCCACTGCTCTGCTGTCTGTTAACGTTGTTAAGAGTGGTGGGGGCGGGGAGGGAGCGGATCGACAGCTTGAGCAGCTGTCAACTCAACATTGTAAATAACCAACCAAAAACGATCGCCGGTTCATCTTGTTTTTGGCGTGAGAATAGTTTGGGCAGCGTGAGAGCGTGAGATTGAGAGTGAAAGCGTGTGTCACACGCCAGATGCGTGAGAGTTGGCAACCCTGAGCTAACAATGCTATTTACACCCGGGTGTACCTAGCTAACAATGCTCTTTACACCCGGGTGTCCCCAGCTAACAATGCTATTTACACCCGGGTGTCCCTAGCTAACAATGCTATTTACACCCGGGTGTCCCTAGCTAACAATGCTATTTACACCCGGTCTACACATTAAATACTGCTTGGATGTATAGGTATTTATGGAAATGTTTCTTTGATGACTTAATTCCCTTGTACTGCTGCATCAAATTATAATTCCCCTATGGTGGATGTTTAAAGGCACATGTTATCTTAAGCACTGTAGCTATTTACACCCGGGTGTTGTACTGTATGCATCTCTTCTTGCTCTTTCTACGATGGCTTGGTAAGGTTACCTAAACATCAGGGACAAATAACACCTGTGCTATATTATGAACATGGCTGTAAGGTGTCCCACAGACGCCCCTGATGAAAGGGGGTTAATTCATCTGCCACAACGAAGTTATGAGACGTGATGAATTTTAGTATGTTTATTTACAAAATACCACAACAGTAAACAGTGACTAAAACAATCAATGATGTGCCCCAATCAGTCTTTTTAATATGTACCCCCTGAGGCTGTTCATGTGGTGCGGCTGGACGATGGCAGGATCTGCGTCTTTTAGCAGGGCTTCACCATTCTGAAAGACACATTTACTTAGCCTACAATATACAGTAGAAATTCATTTTACAAAGGATTTCATGCCCCACCATTGTGTGGCTTTAAGTTGAACTCACAAACAAACAAATAGACTCAATAGAAAGGCACTTTTAAAATCTGTGTTTTTAAAAACAGCACTTTCCATCAGCACAAAAAGGCCGCCGCTTGACCCATCCTGCTGTTTGCCAACCAGGACATTTTGTTGGGTCCATCCATCCAGACACTCCCTGTTGAAGCGCCTCTCTTCTTCATGAAGTTTCTAATGAATCACAACACAAACATTAGTGAAAACATGTAAATGGCTTTACTGATTATACAGTATCAATAGGAGTTAATATACCTCCAGTGCAAGAAGAACTGCCGCTCTTTTGTAGGACTGGGCAGGGAGTCCATGATGTAGACCTGTCGAGATTCCACTTCCACAGCAACAAGGAACCAGTGTCCATGTCTGCACACTGGAAGGAAAATCAAATGTTACTCCCCAAATCGGACCTATTCACTCAAACAAAAATGTGCGTTAATAAGAGCACAACAAGAACATTCAGGTTTTATAATCGTACAATTATGTAACTTGCATTTATGTCATCCCAGACGGTGTACTTAGACTTAGAACCAAAAGTTCACAATGGCACACTGAATAACATACAATTGCTTGCTGGATTTGTGTGCCAGGACTCCAAGATAGGCACATATTATCTACATGTGATACAAAAAAGAAATCCTCATATACAATTTCATTAGTATTTAATTGTAACTTGGCTTTTGCTATCAGGCAAAGTATAACAGATTCCAGCAAGCTATATCATCTCATGCTGAAGACCACAGGTAATGGGTACAAATGTTGAATATTTTGAATTTAACCATTCAGTACCATTGCTTTACAATTAAAATTGTATATGTGAAGTGAGTTACATTTTTCTTCTTCTTTTAAAGTGAAGTTTCTCTGTATTCATGGTCTTCCTTGTCTGTTGTTCACTGGTGTGATTTTGAGAGTCACCTTGATGTCATCAGCATCATTCATTAAAGAAAGGCCCTCTCGCCTCTTTGGCTCACTTTCTGTTCCGGTGCATTCATTTGCCATCATCATAACATTATCATCAACTATTTGTGCAGCATCTTTGTCTGACTTCAACCTCTCCAGACCAGAGGCCTCATTTCTAAAGGGATATACGCTCAAAAAATGGCGTACGCCAGTTTCTACGCAATGTTTGTGATTTATAAAATACTAACTTGACGGGAAGATGTGCGGTCCTCCACGCAAACTCTGACCCATGCGTACGCACTAAGCACAAAAACGGGAGAGACGAGAAACTGCGACACCGTTGGCAGAAGGAAGAATGGAGAGAAATATGTGGAAATAATACCATAAATAAAATGTTACCTCTCATGTATCATATATGAAGAATTAATTTTCACAAATTGATTAAAGCCAATCTTAAAATGATTTAACAAACGCCTGTTTGAGACTCCTCAGAAACATAACTTGGAGAAATAAATAAATACGGATATGTTATTTAAAACCACCTTGAATATGTTGTGTTAATGTTATGAAATGTTTTCTCATAAATGATGCGGTAAGCAGGAGGACAGAATTACGTCTAAACTGACAACGTTTTGCATTTCTATAGGTTGTACGAGCATGGTTTTATATACTATCATGTTTAATCGTGTTTTATGCCGTTTGCCAAGACTTGATAAGTCGCTCGTAAAACACAGGAGGTATGGAAACTAAGAACACCATATGTGGTAAATTGTACAGCTATTATAACACAACACATTAGTTGTATTTCCTTTAACTGGTGGATTATGGACAGTGTTCGAATTACCTATTTATTTTTTTGGCAATCATATAGGCAGACCTGAAAGATGTATATGTTTCCTGTATTAGATCAATATTGATTGCCAATAGGTCTACCTTGTTTGGTAGGACATATTTTTTCTCATCTCCGAAATCTCGATCGCTTTTTCGTGTGCCTGGCTCTTAGTGCTTATAAATCTTTTTCCGCAGGTTATTCTGTTGATCACAGCTGACTTTTCCTTGAATCCATTCTTGTGAAAGGTGCACAAAGGTGGATTTCTTTTGCGAGCGGCAGGGAGATCAATATACCTTTTGCCTCTTTGCAAATCTCATCAATGACTATTATTTATTTCAAGAACTTTTATTTACAGAAACTCAACATTTCTAATCTGTGTGACACAAATATGCACGATTATTTTGGGCTCCCCCTATTTATCTCAAAGTCGGCCTTCAGGGGAGCTCCCTTCCTCTTCAGCTGGAACACAAACCACAAAATAATGATTCAGATCCAGTCGTCATGTCTCCACTCCGGAGGGATTCCCCGATCACTTCTTACAGTTTCTCATCAAGGGGGTGTCTCCTGTCCCCGGTACAAACACACTGCCTGAGGAAGGCTATGTGTACTTTTTTTGTCATTAACCTTTTTCGGACCACTTATTTATTTATTTTGGTGACGATCCGACCTCCATGCTGCAACTCTGGTTCAAACTGCATCCACCAAACAATATGATGTATCTCGACCTCCCCAAAATAACCAACATCTGACACGGTGTGAGATGTCTTTTTTAGCTGTTCTGTCGTCATTTCCTGCGATCTTCTTCATAAAGTCAGTCAAAATGAATGAATGAATGGGCGTTTCTTTGACTATTTATAGGCAAATATGGGCGTTACGTGAAGCCCGCAAAAGCTGCGCCGCATTTCGAGTCAATTGTGATTTATAAAGGGAAACAGGTGTAGGAAGTGCCGTACGCACTTCCCTCGCCGGTACGCAATATTTGGTGAATCGGAAAATGTCTGAACATTTCTGTACCTATTTTTTTGCTTTGTACTACGTAAGCAACCTTCCCACGTGAATCCTACGCAAGGCGTTATAAATGAGGCCCCAGTTGTTTCAGACATTTGGTCAATGTCAAGTAATACCACCTTTCTGTTTGGCTTCCAGCTGTGCAGCAGTTGTTTCAGAATCTGGAACATTGCATCATATTCTTTACCCCCTGAGCTTGCTACCAGAGTTGCTACCTCCATGGCCACAGGACGGACTGCATTAAATAGGTCATTCCCACTGAGCTACTCACCGTGTTCAGGTGGCTTCAATGTGGTTTGAAGGGATTCTGAAAGATGAATTTCATCCTCCATTTCAGGTTGGCCGCAAACTCTATGCCATCTTGGGTGAAACAATAATGAGTCCTCAAGGGACACATTTTCGTATTTCCAGTAGGAAATAATGTGGGCACATGGAAGACCAAATGACACCGACAGGTTACAAGAGCAGCTTTTCATGTCTTTGTCCACAGTGTATGTCTTACATAGCTTTGCTGTAAACACTGTAGTCTTTGTCATTCTTTCCAATGCTGATTTGACTGCTGTGGCTCTTCAGCTACTATTTTGAAACCTCTGTCGGTAAGCATTTTGTATAAATCCATTGCCATTTGGCTGTCACAGCGAATGTCCAAAAACTGGTCATTGTTGAATCCTGAAAACTCTTCTCACATTCTTTCCTATGAATCTGATCAGTTCAATAAGGCTTTCAGAAACTGAATGTTACGACTGAATAAACGGGTTTGAACTCAAATGCACGACTCACACAGGTTTTTAACAAAAAAGGTTTTTATTCAAACCAAAGCTCAACGACAGTGGTAAACAAAAACAAAATCACTCTTAACGAGGAAAAACAGTATCAAAACAAAGTCACTCTTAACCAGTTTTTCAGATCTCAGGCCCAGAACAAATGACCATATCTTCCCTTCTAAAAGGGTTAAATTAATAATCTTTTTTCTCAAAGTAATGATAAACCTGTGAGTTGGATGTAGAAAAGTCAGAATCAATATAGATGTTTTTTATTTTAAAGAAAATTCAGATTGAACATGGTAAAAAACTGTAAATTATAGTGTCCGTCCAAAAATTCTTTTTTACTTATAGTGAAAACTACCCTTGTAAGGTAGACTAAAAGCTTTAGGAATCCAAAGTACAACATATAATAAGTAGCCTACCCTGTATCAAGATTTTTAGAGAGGTTTAGCAAAAAAAAACTCCACCTCTGAGGTGATTTGGGTGGAAATGGGGGTTTTACCGTTTCTCTGGAACCCATTGGTCGATTTTGGTGATTGACATCTCTTTCTGACCGTTAGAGCCAATATAATCGAAGGGGAATCTCCCCACTCACACACAGTCTAAAATAAAAAGGTGTGGGCTTTGCGCACACAGTTTTGCACCAGAGTAAAGCTGTCTCTAGGTCTGACTTCTAGAAACGGAAACGCAGGTTTATTGCTTATGGATTATAAGAAATAATTTCAAAGGGACACAGACACATTGGATTAACCTATGGATTAACTTCAGCAGCGTTTTTATCGTTTTAATGCCATTGAAGACCACTTTTGACCAGACTACGACACAGGTGAGCCATGTTAGCGTTTTTAGCTACCTAACGACATATATTTTGATGTCTGTTCTTGTTATTATCTCCGCGAGTTTGTAAAATTGAGTGATACTGAGGGTACCCTTCGATTCTGTGTCACCTCACGATGTGGAACGATGGGTTGGATGTGCAGCAAAGATAAATAATAAGGTTTTGTGAGTGAATTTCGGTGCAGTCATCGGTTAGCATTTTTCGCTCGTTGCTAATTCAGAGGCTCAGCGTTAGCATTGTGGTTTAAAAAAAAAAAAAAAAAAAAAATTACATTACATTACATTGCATTTAGCTGACGCTTTTATACAAAGCGACTTACGATAAGTACATTCGACCAGGAAGACACAACCTTGAAGAAAACAGAATCATATAAGTACATCAGGTATCATAGAGCCAAACATGTCAAGTGCTACTCAACTGGCTATAGATAAGCCAGTCCTTTATTAGTATATAAGTGCCTTGTTAGTATGATCAGTTAGATGAGTTTCTTCCCGTTACATGGATATAAAACATTCATAGTTTATTAAATGAACATGCCCTCAGACACTGTTTCCTGCAAGATGTTGCGGCAGTGCCCCGGTACCGGGGTCTCTCAGGCTTAACAGGTTAATGAGGAAAAAAAATAACAAAACAAAATCACTTAAATTAGGGAAAACACTAGGAGCATGAATATATGAATACTTAGACAAGACGTGGCTCAAAGCTCTGCTTGGGATTCTTTCTGGCATGATACGCTGGTAGACTGTCACAAGAAACGAAAGGAACTGGCACAGGACAAAGGGAGACGAGGACAATAAATACACCAGGTAATGGGGAATAGGTGAAAACAATCAAGGGCATGGTCGACAATCACAGGAGTGGGAGACACACAAGGAAGGGAGGTCAGAGTATCTGAAACAAGAGGAAAGGTTACTATTCAAAATTAAAGGGGAAAATCACTAGACAAAGACAAAAACACTTAAATAAACTAACATAATTTGCGAGAGATGACAGTACTCACATTACATTACATTGCATTTAGCTGACGCTTTTATCCAAAGCGACTTACAATAAGTGCGTTCGACCAACAACATACAAACTTGAAGAAAACAGAATCTTATAAGTACATCAGGTTTCATAGAGCTAAAACATTTCAAGTGCTACTCAACTGGCTTTAGATAAGCCAGTCCTTTATTAGTATATAAGTGCTTTATTAGTAATTCTATCGCTCGAATTGGAGTCGAAAGAGATGAGTTTTCAGTCTGCGCCGGAAGGTGTGTAAGCTTTCTGCTGGGGGTGTACGGTTTAACCATGTCCTGGATGTAGGAAGGACCAGATCCATTCGCAGCATGGTACGCAAGTTCCATTGTCTTGAAGTGGATTCAAAGAGTTACCGGAAGCCAGTACTCCCCCCTCTAGGGCCGATTCCTGACGGCCCAGGAACTTGAGGGTGCTGGCGAAAAAAGTCATTAATGAGAGTTTGATCCTCGACAAATCTTGATGGGATCCAGGAGCGTTCCTCTGGTCCATAACCCTCCTAGTCAAACAGGGACTGTCTCTCTTTGCCTCTGTTCCGGACCACCAACAGGCGCTTGACCGTATAGACCAGGCCGCCATCGAGCATTCGGGGGGGTGGAGGGGGTTTGGCTGCGGGAACCATGGGGCTTTCCTTTACCGGCTTCAGTCAGAGCTCTGGGGAGACGAAGGCGGACAGAGACAGGGTTTATAACTTTGGTCACTGGGAATGGGCCTACGAACCCTAGGTGCCAATTTACATGACACCACATGAAGGGGAAGATCCATGGTAGAGAGGGCAGACGGGACTGTGACTTCCTTCTCGAGATCCGGGAAGGTAGGAGGTTGATACCCATAGGCAGCCTGGAAGGGAGTCAACCCAGTATGGGCCGTGGGGAGCGTGTTGTGGGCGTACTCTACCCATGTGAGATGCCTGCTCCAGGAGGAAGGGTTCTGGGAGATGAGGCAGCGGAGCCCAGTCTCTAATTCCTGATTAAGACGTTCGGTCTGGCCATTGGACTCCGAATGGTAGCCGGATGACAGGCTCACTGATGCCCCGATGAGGTTGCAGAACTCCCTCCAGAAGCGTGAGATGAACTGCAGACCCCGGTCTGAGACAATATCTTTGGGGAAACCATGGATACGCCCGCCGTCTCTTTGGCAGACTGCAGCTTGGGTAAGGCAATATAATGAACCATCTTAGAAAAACGGTCCACCACCGTATTCACGGTGGTGGGCCTTACCTTCTGACATCGGGAGCCCAGTAACGAAATCCACGGAAATCTCAGACCAGGGCCGGCTGGGAACCGGGAGCGGCCGGAGCAGCCCCATCTGTGCCCTGGAGGATGTCTTGTTGCGGGCGCAGACAGGACAGGCCTCCACATACTCCCGGACCTCACGCTCCATGGATCTCCACCAAAAACGTTGCTTGATAAAGAATATGGTCCTCTTGACTCCAGGATGGCAGGTGAGCAGCGATGAGTGAGCCCAATGGACGACCTGTGGACGTACAGTAACAAGCACAAACAGACGGTTTGGCGGACAACCACTAGGTGCCGGGCTCTCACAGTTAGCTTTCTTCACCACAGATTCTATTTGCCAAGTGACCGCCCCTACCACACGGTTCAGTGGGAGGATGGATTCAGGCTTCTTGGCAACCGGCTCGGGGTCAAACAAACGGGACAGGGCATCCGGCTTGGCGTTCTGGGACCCCGGCCTGTAAGTGAAGTTAAAACGTTTAAAAAACAGAGACCATCTTGATTGGCGAGAATTTAGTCTTTTAGCCTTCCTAATGTACTCGAGATTCTTGTGGTGGGTCCATACTATGAAAGGGAGCTGAGCCCCCTCCAACCAATGTCTCCATTGGTTGGAGGGTGAGTTGTTGGCAGTAAAGTTGTTGGCGGTAAAGAGCTATCTTTACCGCCAACAACTCACGGTTCCCCACGTCGTAGTTCCGCTCTGCAGAGGAGAGTTTCTTGGAGAGAAAGGCACAGGGATGAAGTTTGTTGTCTTCCTTGGACCGCTGCGACAGGACAGCCCCCACCCCTTAATTTGAGGCATCAACCTCTACCACGAACTGACGAGTTGGGTCGGGACGATGAGGATGGGGGCTGAGGTGAACCTCTCCTTGAGATGGCGGAAAGCCTCCTCGGCCTGAGGAGACGTGAGAACATGAAGGGGAGAAGCAATGGCGCTGAAACTTCTGATGAAGCACCTGTAAAAGTTTGCAAAGCCCAGAAAACGTTGCACCCCCACTTAGCCACCGCACTGATTTTGGCCCGGTCCATCTGGATCAGACCAGGAGCTATGATAAACCCTAGGAAGGATACAGTCTTAGCATGAAACTCACATTACTCTACCTTCACATACAGTTTGTTCTCCATGAGCTTTTGGAGGTCCTGACGGACATGGTGAACATGAGTCTTTGTCAGGTGAGTATATTACAATATCGTCAAGATATACAAACACAAAACGGTTTAAAAACTCCCTTAAAACATCGTATTGGTATTACCCTTGTGTTTTGCTTTGGTAAAAATGGTTCATATCTTCAGTTAGCTGAGGTTCTTCCCATTAATCTGGTGCTACACATTACATTGATTCATTATCCACAATTACTTAGCATTTCTGAAGAGTTCTGCACGCTCTGGTTCAGGTCTTTATGAATGCATTTTTCTGTGGACTTGTTAATGGGGGAAAAACTGCAGATTAGAATGACCAATACATCTGTTCACATGGGACAAAGGTTTGTGGTGATGACAGCTTCCTGCATTGTTTTCAAGGTGAACTCCCATTTGTTTAAGCACATGGGGAAATCATTAGCCCTTAATGTACTCTCTAATGACTCCATAAGCCTGTGTTCCTACTTTGGTAATTCTCTTGTGTTCGAGTTCAAGTCTTCCCTGCTTCCTGAGTAATCATCAGTGGATTTTCTTTGGTACAAGTTTACATCAAAGCTCTGCAGGCATGCTCATGTCCCACAAAGACCTGATAATCAGTAAGCAATGCACTTTGACATTGGCACTGGTTGGCTGAGAACAACAGTCCTGTGCACACCATTATGGGCTGGATCAGTAAAATACAAAAAGCAGGCAGAGTGAAAGCTTGAGTGTGTCATGTTGCATTCTGCAGACCGGCTGATCAGTGTATCACTCTTTGAAGCCTTGACCCAGAAGTGACAGTGATCAGGAATGAGATTCTCGCAGCTGTCTAAACCTGACAGACAGTGATACTGAATAACAGCCCACAGTGACTAAATGCTGAGTGAGCAAGATTACCATAAGATGGCTGGTTTGACATATTAGAAGCGGAAACATGTAATTATAACATATGAAAAAGAAGCACTAGTCTTATAGAAACACACTCCTTCTGTTTATCGGACACCATAAATGAATACTTAAAAAGGAGTTGGCTTTGTAAAAACTTAACTCAAGGTATGCCAACTAGAGGTTCTGCATCTCATCTTCATAGAGTAATCTTCTACATGTGGCATTCCATTTAGAGAGACACATTTAAACTGAACAAACCCTTTAGAGAAAAAAAAGCAGTTTTAGATGTGATCCCTAGCTGACAGGAGTGTTGTCTGGCTGGAACAGAATTCTTGTTCCTGTGCTTGTTTGCCGTTACTTACTTACCTAGTTATTAGCCAAATTCCTTTACACACGTGGTTAAGAACTAGTTGAACGTTTTGAACAGGGGAAGCAACAACTAAGACGTTTTCAAGAGCACTCAAGGACATCAGTGTTTAAAGTTTTTAATGTGGTATACCAACCCAGTCTCACAGTATTTCGTGTTATACTAGTCACAACATTTAATCTATTGATTCGTGTTCACCAACACGATTTTGGTGTTCACCAACATTTTCCCCTTTATTAGATAGATGGACAGGTATTTTCTGTGTTCGATTTTTACTCGCAACAGGGTGTACGTTGAGGGTTTATGATTTAGCAGACCGTTTACATGCAGAAAAAGCTACATAACACACAAGGGGACGGACCACCGGAAAAGCATGACATGGGACCTTTAACATTAGCCTGTAGCACTATTTTGACACGTTTAGCATGCTATCATCAGCATTTACCTCAAAGCTTCTCTGTGTCAGGGTGCAGCTCCACAGAACCTCAAGGAAAAGTCAAGTTTGGGTTCCTTATGAGACTCTAAATCACAACAATGGTGTGTTATGATTGATACAAGGCTCAGGACACAAACGCATGACACCAGAAACCAGGTCAGGATTAACAAAGTATTTTAATCAAAGTCAAAAACACAAAACACTCACTTGGAGGATAAAAACTGAGAAACTATAGGATCAAAAACGCTAAACAAAATATCTACTTGGAGTATCAAAAATCGTAACACAAGAGAAGCTTTCACACCAAGTACTTTTCCCAGGAATAGTTCCCGGAACTTAGTTCCCCGGAAATCTTTAGTTCCAGAACTATCTAGTAGATCGCGTTCGCACCGGAATAAGTCCCTGAGGGAGGATTACGCAAATGAAGCCGCTGACGTCACTTCTTCTTCTTCTGCTTTGGGTTTACTGGCAGGCCGCAAACAACTTCACGGCGTATACTGCCACCCGAAGTCCCCGGCCGGAAGTCCCCGGAGTTGTAGAAGCTGCTGGGACTCCCAGCAGCTTCTACTGAAGCCTTCCGAGTAAATCACCAGAACTCCAACACCTCCTCATCTCCACCTCTCCCATGTTTTCTTTTGTGTTGCCATACATTAGTCTCTCTCCGTTTGTGTGATGGGCTAATGCTAATAATGCTAATGCTAGCAAATAAAATGACGGCTTCACAAAAACTTTTCAGAGTTTTACGGGGCGTGGTTTGCAATTCGCCCAGCCAATCAGAAATTGTAACCTTTTTCTCCCCAGGAAGGTCCCTGCTAGCAGGGACTAAAAAGGGGTAAAAGGTTCACAAAAAAAGTTCTAGTTCCAGATCTTTTTGGTGTGAACGCAAAATCCCAGGAACTATCGGAACTATTTCTGGGAAAAGTACTCAGGTGTGACAGCGCCTAAGGAGACTGTCAAAATATACTTAACAGAGTCAAGAGGGATGGCTGGCAGACTTGTTTGAACAAGATGAACTGGCACAGGACAAGGTGAGATGCAGGCTATATATACACACAAGGTAAGGGGACACAGGTGGCAACAATTAACCTGTTTAGCCCTGAGCCTGTTTTTCAGGTCTCAGACTCGAAAATGAAATTCCCAGAACAAATGACCATATCTTCATTTCTAAAAGGGGTAAATTAATAATCTTTTTTCTCAAAGCAACGTTACATCTATGAGTTGGATGTAGAAGTGATAGAATCAATATAGATTTAGAAAAAAAAAACACTTCTGGGGTCATTTGGCTGCATTTTCCATATCTCTGGCCCCCCTCGTTCGATTTTGATGATTGACATCTCTTAACCGTTAGAGCCAATAGAATCGTGTGGAAGCTCCTAAAATCCATCGAAACATTACCCATTGGTGAATGAGTGCTGCGCAGCCAGAATGCCCCGGAACCGGAAGCTGCAATACACTTTGGTGGCTACCATTAGCAGCTAATATTAAATCTCAGATTTTTACATAAAAATGGAATTATGGATTATCAATAATTTTTTCAAAGTGACAGAACACATTGGATTAACCCAGTGGTTCTCAAACTTTTTCTGTCAGGCCTCCCCTTTGGAGAAAAAAATAAGTCGGGGCCCCCCCAACACAAATAGTCAGGCTCAGTGGCGGCGCCAGATATTTATGTTGGGGTGCTGTGGGGTAGCTTGACGTTTTATAGAGGGTGCTCAAACATTTAGAGTGTCCCATTAATTAGACCCTCCAGAAAAACGAGGGCAAAAATCCTTGATTATGCGATCAAACATGCGGGGTTTTATGTGATTTTATGCGGTGAAATTGCGGGAAGTTGCGAAATATGTGGAAAGTTGCGAAATATGCTAAATATGCGGAAAAAATAAATATTGGGCTGTCTTATTTATTTATTCTCTCTCACACACAACCTGCCACTAACGTTAAACCCTTTTACTATTCAAATAAACATATTCAATGTTTATTTATTGTAAAAGCAATTGGGCTATTTTAATCACACTCTCTCTCTCTCTCTCTCACACACACACACACACACACACACACACACACACACACACACACACACTGTCATAGTCTGCTCCATCCTTCACCAGTAGTTTTCCATTCACCTGTCTCACCTGTTTTCCACACCCACTCGTTAGCTCACTCTCTTTCTCTTCTGCACCCATTAGCTTCTGCCAGTATTTAAACCCACACCTTACACACACTCTTTGCCAAATTGTACTTTGCCTCATACTTGTCTTTCCTGCGTTTGATACCAGAT
This sequence comes from Harpagifer antarcticus, assembly GCA_902827135.1. Lineage (NCBI taxonomy): Eukaryota > Metazoa > Chordata > Actinopteri > Perciformes > Harpagiferidae > Harpagifer > Harpagifer antarcticus. The sequence goes on along the minus strand of CADEHL010000542.1, from coordinate 352,045 downwards.
TGCCTACCCGGTTCCGACCCTGCCTGTCCTCGATCTGCCTGCTCTGCCTGTTCCCTGATCCTGCCTGTCCCTCGACTATCCTGTCTGGCCTGTTATCCGACCCTGTCTGTATCTACGCTGACCGCCTCACTTACTCCCTGACTCTCTGCCTGTCCCTGACTCACCTTCTGCCCGCTGTCCTCCGGTGCGTTAAACTGCTCGGTTGGTATTCCTCAGATCCAGTGGAATCTCCAATAAAGTTTATTACCAATTGTGTGGCCGCTCCAGTGCCTCTGCCTATGCCGTCGACACCCGCTTCTGCATCACCTCTGATGGGATTTACCCCGGAGCCTCGGGTGGGAACTCCGGAGTGCTACGCCGGGGAACCGGAGGGCTGCAGCCCGTTTCTTACGAACTGTTCTATCCTGTTTGCGCTGCAGCCACACACTTTCGCTTCTGAAGCTGCTCGTGTGGCGTTCATGGTCAATCATTTGACTGGGAAAGCCCGACTGTGGGGCACAGCGGAATGGGAGCAACAAACACCCGCCTGCTCTTCGTTCCCCGCTTTTTCTACGGAGCTGCGCAAGGTGTTTGGACCCGTGTCTGTGGGTCCAGACGCTGCAGGAGGACTACTGAACCTGAGCCAGGGTAATGGATCTGTGGTGGATTATGCCATTGAGCTTCGCCCCCAGAGCCGCCTCAGCAACTGGAATTCTGCAGCCCAGTGTGACGCCTATCTGCGTGGTTTGGCAGATTACATTAAAGACGAGCTGGTGTCGTTTGATCTGCCCAATTCACTGGATGGGTTGATTGAACTGACTTCCCGCATGGATCGGCGCATCCAGACACGGAGACGGGAGTTCAACATGCCTGGGCGCCCCGACGTCCGAGTTTTGGCTGCAACTCCTCACCTCACTCCAGAGCCGCAACCAGGGGGAGATGAGCCCATGCAGGTGGGTCGCACCAACCTCACTCAGCGGCCCACATTATATGACATCCTTATTGGCCAGGTAGACTTAGGGCGATCTACTGTACTCTACTGTAGTCTGTAACTATTATTTAGTCATTCAGAACCCTGTCCAGTTGGTGGCGAGTGTTAAGTAGCTATTGTCTAGTCTTGTTTTTGACTTCGTTGATTACCTCGTTGTTTAACCGGCTTTAGCAATCGCAAAATGTCACAGCAGCTGATCGTCCGAAGCTTTTTTAATAAGCCCAGTAATTGTGATGGTGTGGATAAACGAGGTGAAAAAGAGGGATTGATGCAGTGGAGGATGAAGGACAAGCCAGTAATGGCGCATTTCCACTGCAGCGGGTAGCTCGCTTTAAGCGTGCCGAGCCGTGCGGGCCCGTTTTTGGTTGCGTTTCCACTTGGCCTAGTTTTGGCCCGGGGCTACTTTTTCACCTTTTTTCTGGCCCGACTAAATCGTGGTTCTAGGGCCAGGAACAACCAGGCTGAGTCGGGCTGAGTATGCTAAACTAGAGAGAGAATCGCTGGCAAGGGGGCTACAACTACAACAAGATGAACATATTTGACCGTGATTTAATTGTAATACACGTTTCAAAATGATGCCGAAGTAACAACATACTGATACCGGTTAGTAAAAACCATGAATTAATGCTTCGACAAGTCTGCAGACAGACGGCAGGCGAAAAACCCTTTTAAAATGCGTGCTTTCTAAATGGAAATTGGCTAAGCTAACGTTATATATGCTCCGACCGTCCACACTCACAACAACGGCCTATACAGACATAAATAAACCAGTGACTGTATTCGCCATGACCCAGGCAGTCTGTGGTTTGTACTTGTTTAACTTTTGTCTAGTTTCTGAACAGATATGAAGAGCTGTGAGCTCTGAGGGCTAACAGCTAACGGCTGTGTTGTTGTTTGGGGTGCTCATTGAAGATGACGTCACGGCTCCGCCTACACTGCGTTACTATAGTAACTACCCCAGTTCCTAAACTGTAATGGAAGCGCAGCATTAAAGTGAGCAACAACGGCCTATACAGACATAAATAAACCAGCGACTGTATTCTCCATGACACAGACAGTCTGTGGTTTGTACTTGTTTAACTTTTGTCTAGTTTCTGAACAGATCGTATCTGTCCCCGGCTGTTTGAAGAGCAAGCATTGGAAACAAAAGACAGCATTTACCTGTTTGCATCCAGTAAGCCATGCCTTTCTGGTGTACCAGCTACGTGAGAAGCCTCGTTGATACGTTTTGTCTTTTTCACGAGCTTGCTGCGATATATACAAATCGGGTTGGTCCGGTCCAAGGTCTTTAAGCAACAGTTTATCTCCCAAACTTCTCCTTTCGAAAGGATTGGAGATTAGCTCTTGAACGGAATTGGGCGGGGACCGAGGTCCGGCGACTCTACCTGCACACGAAGCCATTCTCATCCAACTACTGCGTCACCTTGGTCACTCACGAGTCTAAAAAACAACTCACGTCAACGCACGTAAGCAACGTGGGCGCCAACGTGAGCGCCCTCGTGACCAAAATATTTGACGGCTCTGATTGGCTGAAATTATGTTTCGCCGCCACTGCTGAGGAGGGAAGATGGCAACATGTTCTGCGACATCTGTAGAAAAGCTAAGATGAGTAACGAATTTGTCCGAGGGTGCACGACGATGCAGAGATCAGCGTTCAGGCTAGGCTACAGCAGGTCAATTGAGTTGTTCTTGTAAATGTTTTGTTCATATTTTGATTGTAATTGTCTCATTTAAAACGATGGCATGGTTCATATTTGCCTGTTTAGGCACAATGGTTGCGGTGTTTTTAGGGGCCTCTGCCCCCCTCTGCTGTGCTGTCAGTGCAGGAACAAATAAATCATTCATGTTCATGTTGACATGAAAAGTGACCACACGGTCGGTGTCTCTATTCATCTTTTTTTTCTCCATGCCCTTAAAAGTTCTGTATGGCCCCGTCTCAGGTCGGTTAAATTAAATCCTTGCTTCCCTCACTTGCGTCGTTTCCCTGCGACTAGTTCCTCCCACCAGGGAAGCATGGAGGGACGCAAGGAAACCACGAGAAGCAGGGACATGAGTTTTAAGAGCAATGGGACTTCCTTTCCCCTCGGAGGGTCACGTGAAGCGACGTCCGTTTGTGATGACGCTGCACAGTTGATCGTCTGACAGCAGCGTTGTTTACATTACAGCGTTGTTTTCACAAACACCCCCGCCACACATTTACAGACACAAACATTTGTATCATCTGTTGTAGACCCAAATAAATAAAATAAAATAAGAACTCATTCTCAAAAAAGATAAACGCCATTCTTAAAATGTATAAATGAACATTAGTTGGATTAATATTGATTAGAGTGCACAATAGAAATAAAATAATTGAGAGAAGAAAAAGAGATATGTTATCTATCAAAACCCAGTTAGATTAACATTCATTGGATTGCACACTTTGTTTGTTTAGGGATATGTAGCACATTAACATTTTAATAGCACTTAATGACTGACTGAATGGAAATGACAATAAATGAAAATGTAAAACGAAAAAAGCGATCATGAAAATGTTTCCAAAAAATGAATAAAATGATTTTTGACCACTTTGTTGTTCAGATATATCACATATTTGTAACTAAATGAAACATGAATTGAAACAAAACACAGTATAAACTGAGTGAGGCCCGTGAGGTTCATTTATTTTCTTCACTCCGCTGGGAAACGGCTCTCATGTCAAGAAGCATCAAATCAGTGCATGCGCTGCATCGTCCAATCAGTGAGCGATACACAGTGTCTGAGGATTTCATCGAAGGATGGTCTGGTGGTTCCTCGGTTATCGCTCCTCCATTATCGCTCCTCGATCCTCCGGCAGAAATAAGAGCCATGGGACGGTACTCAAGATGGCGCAAACAAATCAACTTCCGGTGAGACCGAGGAGCGAGGAAATGAAAATAGTCGACCTGAGACGGGGCCTATGAATCATTAAAAAAAAATGAATGAATGAACATTTGCTGCTCAGTACCCAAACATAAATATTAAATATGTCTCATCTCATCATTAAAACATGACAAATAAAATGACGGGTAATAATGGATTATGACGGAAATGTTACGATCCTGTCCGTCAAAATGACGGACAACGCAACCACTGGCAACCACTGGCGCCAATACTGGCAGGACAGAATGTGACACGCCCTTTCTAATTCATGTCCCTCACTCCTCACATCCCAAGCTGCATCCCCAAAAAGTTTATTATGTTATTACATCGTTTCAGATATCATGTTTCACTTGTGCTCTTGATAAGCCATTAAAACAGTACAACAACTTTCAGTTTCCTTTTGCTTTTGTGTCTCCTGTACACCAAAACAAAAGAAAGTATTCCAAAAGTATTCTAAAAGTAATCTGAATACGTATTTTAAGACACGTAACTGTATTCGGATTACTTTCAGAGCCATGTATTCAGTATTCAGGAACTGATTACATTTACAAAGTAACCCTCCCAACCCTGTATCTGTATATATATATATATATAACAACTTTACTCTAAGCCTCCAGCAGACATCCTGCTGAATACACAGACACACAGCTGCGACTCTATACAGAGACGATAGGTTGGGATGTGTCACGTCGGCCGGATGGCGTCAATGACGTTATAGGAGCGATTTCCCTGACACACCAGGGACACATATGTATGCATTTTGCATAATAGTTCCCCTTTAAGGTGTCTCCACAGCTCTTGAAATATTTGGGTTGATTATATTTTTAAATATTTTGCTTATTTATTCAAGTGACTTGTATTGATTTGAAATGTTTTTAAAAATTATGCATATTTTCTTTATAGTATTTATTTCTTTGGCCGGCATGATTGTATGAAAGGTGTTACATAAAAAATGTAGTTCAGTTTCAGTGGATGCAGTAAAAGACAGTGTTTGACTCTGTCACTGAGTAAAGGGGGGGGGGGGGGGCAGCCATAGGTCTCCACCCTTCAGATACAACTAAGTGGAAATATGTGAGCTGTTTACACGAGGGCCTCTGATTTTCTACAGGCCTCCTGAAGCCTAACAAATTGCTTCCTGGTCATGGTCAGAGGTCACATGATCATCACTGACACAGGGACTGCAGCACAGCCATCTATCAGGGGGAGAATCAGATATGCATCATTTAATGGTTTTTAAATGAGACCTCAAAACAGCATGTGCAAGGTTGGACAGACTGATCCTGACTGAAGAGGCTGATGAGACAGACAGGAAGTGTTCATTCTGTGGCACAACGCCTGCGCAAAGCAATTGGGGACAAACAAATAACAATTGCAGCTTAATGCCTGGTTTTGTAATGATAAGGTAACCTCAGATATTTCTATAGTTATTTCCCTAGTTGCATGGGCGCGGGAAGGGGGGTGCTGAGGGCGCTGCAGCACCCCCTAGCGGCAGGCTGGGGGTGCGGAGCTCCCCTGTCTGAATTATTATTTGGCGGTTATTGCTGCTCCCGCTGTGCATAATCTGTTTAGCCAATAAATTCCACATTGTTGGTAAAATAATATTTTGGCCTGCCCCGAATGTTTTTTCTGTAGCACCGGACAATTCTACCTCAATAATATAATACATTAACCGTGCTTTACGTGAACCTCATCATGACACTCGAGAGGACGGCAGGAATGTAATTTCCCGTGTTCAGTGAATGCAACGGAGGCAAGACACCAGACCAATCAGAGAGTTGCATGGAAATAAAAGTGTGTGTGTGTGTGTGTGTGTGTGTGTGTGTGTGTGTGGTGTGTGTGTGTGTGTGTGTGTGTGTGTGTGTGTGTGTGTGTGTGTGTGTGTGTGTGTGTGTGTGTGTGTGTGTGTGTGTGTGTGTGTGTGTGTGTGTGTGTGTGTGTGTGTGTGTGTGTGTGTGTGTGTGTAAATAGCGCATTTAGTGTGTGTGAGAGAGAGGGAGAGAGAGGGACCGGTGCCAGCAGAGACCGTGTTGTTAGCATCTGGTTAGCTAGCTGCACTAACGGACATACGGAGCTGTTGGTTCCACAACAAGCTGGAGGAGAGCTCTCCTCTCAGACTGAGAGGCTCAGGTGAGCTAAAGGACTCTCTGAGTGTTTAGATAGTTCACTTTAGTCTAAGGTTGTGAGTTCAAATCTCGCCAGGAACACCACCACTAGTGTGCCCTTGAGTAAGGCACTTAGTCCTTAGTTACTCCAGGGAGAATGTAATTGGTAATTGTAAATCGCTTTGGATAAAAGCGTCAGCTAAATGAAATGTAATAATCTCAGTGGGTCTCAAACGGTTTGGTCACAAATTATTCAAAAGATTATTTCCGCGGCACACCTTCATATGATCATTATAGTTATAAAAAAAATAAGAATAAAGGAAAAACAGTTATGAAATACTATATGACAGTAAAACAAGACAGTTTGAAAGGAGAGTGATTTGTAAAATATCCATAAAGAAAAAGAACATCTGCTTACAGTTGTGTTTCATCTGGGTGTTGAGATGTATCCATAGATCTCTTAATGTTGCTCTCAAAGTGCACCAGATTGATGCTTTTAACTTCAATATTTAAAAAAAAAACTGCGGTCAAGCCAGCCCGCACGTGATATTGCGGTGCGCGAATATCCTATGCATTACGGTAGAATCCTGGAAACACTGCCTCTGTGTTTAGATGAGAATAAAACAAAAACTGTCCAGTATCAAAGACTCATCTCACTCCAGGGTGATAGCAGGACACCCCATCTAGTCACTTCGAAAAAATCAGGACATTCTGATGTACAGTTTCAAAATAAAATACCTTTGAAGTCTCATATAAGAGCTATCATCCCTGTTTTTAGATGAGACATCAGAATGTCCTGTTTTTTTTCTAAGTGACTAGATGAGATGTCCTGCTATGACCCTGAAGTGAAATGAGTCTTTGATACGGGACAGTTTTTGTTTTATTCTCATCTAAACACAGAGGCAGTGTTTCCAGGATTCTACCGTAATGCATAGGATATTCGCGCACCGCAATATCACGTGCGGGCTTGACCGTAGTTATATATGCCTACTTGTATATGCCGTGAGCTGATTATCGAGCCTTCATTGTAACAGTCGCGGGTGTAATGTGTGTTTGCGTGTGGGGAGTGCTTTTGTGCGTGCTCTATAGTCTCCGTATTAGTGTTCACTGGAGTCCAGCACCTCAGCACCCCCACTCAAAATACCTTCCCGCGCCTCTGCCTAGTTGTATCATAGGTTAGGGTTCTTCTGTTATGCAACAATCTAGTTATCCGACATATTTCATCTTACATATATTCAAGGTTGAAACTATATTTCAAAACAGTTGAGAAAACATTGATTATAAAAAATGCCAGAAAATATGGATAATTTATTCATATTTACATTACACTTAATTTGGCTGACACTTTTATCCAAAGTGGCTTACAACAAGTGTAAAACCCTAGAGATTCAAACTAAGGATAAGTTTCAAGGCCTAAATTAACCTTTTTAAAGTCCTTTTTTTCATCTTTTTATTTTTTTGAATTGAATTGCTGAGGAATGTTTTATTAACTACACCACTGGTTTTTTAAACCGCACCTCCTAGTGGTTAAAGCACGTTATTGCATTAAGTTATATTTGATGAAAACATTTAAATATTAAGAGTAGCCTACATACAAAATAGGGGTCAATGATAAAAATATAGAATAGAAAATATCAAGAAGATACTGTAGTGATCTCTACAATAAAACAGTTTAGTGCAGGACGTCCAAAGATATTAACAGGAGGATGTGCAAAACAGACACACTGATAAGGCTGAATTTTACTCAGGTGTAACTAAAGTCTGATTTAAGGGTTGTTTATATTTCACATCATTAATCAGAATCTGCAAAGTAACAAAAATAAATGTTGTAGAGTAAAAATACCAGGTTAACCTCTGAATTGTAGTGGAGTAGAACAAAGTAGTACATGCTGCTGTAACAAAAACATTTCCCAACTTGGGATCAAGTATCTTATCTTAAGATGATCGATGGCTACTGCCATATTTGCTAAATGTGCATCTGAACCTTGACAAGTGCATGTTTCAGGCTTATCAATTAACATCAGGAGGGGTCACAGACATAAGACCAGCTGTTAAATAAAGCTATTCTAAACCTCCAGGGTGTACACAGTTTAATACTGGTAACTTCTAATTGTGGGAAATACGAAAACGTCTTTTAAAACTACAATTCCCAGTAGAGACGTGCCATAGAACATGTTGCGAAACACACAATAGCCAGCATGTGTAATTCTGGGGGGTGAGGGCTGGGCTGGACCCGTCCAAGTCCAGTTTTGGATAGTCTGCCGTGGTTCCATTCCATTTCAAAGCGTTGTTTGACGCACGGCGTAACCTTGTCACACTGCCACTCCAACATCCAATCACAGAGCTTGAGGACGAATCACGGGGTTTGTAAAGCTAAGCGGATGTTGTAGTCCCTAATGATAGCTGGGGAATCTGGGTAGTGCAGTGTCTTCGGAAACTGTAGTGTCTAAACTCCGAAAAAACAATTTGTTTCTCCGAATTGAAGGTTAAAAACACAAAAGCATTGTACACAATTTAAACCAATCAATATTGTGTAATTAACAAGGATAAACTGATGTGTTTTAGTGGATGAGTAATGGAGATATCACTGTGTAATCAGTTGACAGTGTGGGGAATACTTCCGGTTTTATTATGAAAACTTCGAGACCGGAAACACTGTTTTCACCCACGCTAACTTTACATGGAAGCTGCCCCATATACAGTACACGTTCTCCTGGCGAGACCTCAAATCATCTTCGTATATCTATCAAACTGTAGATCCTACACATCCACTGGACGTAGATTATAAAAGTACAATATACACTTCTCGCTAGAAATCTAATAAAAAAGCATTGTAATGGCCAAACTATTCCACAATTTAGGATTTTCCAGAGAGGGTTATTTGTGAATAAACGAGCCTCCGGAGCGTTTGCAATCGACAGGAGCATGTTGTTTCTTACACGACCACTAGAGGTGCTACACTTTAAAACGTGACTCTGGGTCGTGTTAAGCTGCTGAACAATCGACCTATATGGTCGTTTTTTGTAGGAGGACAGGCTGCAAAGGAAGTGCAGATCTTTTTAGAGAAATCCCAAAATTATTCTTGGGAGAACCGCCTCACTTATTGTTCTTCTGGCAGACCAATCTACTTCCTGTCCACTCTAAAGTAGTGTGGCTTGGGGAGCAGGTCTATCAGTCCGTCAGTCAGAGCAGGGTCCTGTCGGCTCATCTGGCAGCTATCGGAACAAATGACAAGACCAAATGCTTCAAAAGTGTGTGTGTGTGTGTGTGTGTGTGTGTGTGGTGTGTGTGTGTGTGGTGTGTGTGTGTGTGTGTGTGTGTGTGTGTGTGTGTGTGTGGTGTGTGTGTGTGTGTGTGTGCGTGCGTGCGCGCGCTATCCTTTCCTATCGAACCACAGAGAAAAATCTCAAGTGCAGGAACAGGAAGCTGGATTTAAAAAGGTCATAGAGATGTGTACCCTCGAGGGTTTAAATGCAGCTCTGCAGAGGAGGAAGGACTGGGGGGGGGGGGGGGGGGGGGGAGAGGAAAAAAACCTTCATTCACCAAATGTCCCTTTCTTCAAACCACCTGCCCATTGAGCTCTGCCTGTACGCTCTCCTCTGGGTCATCTCTGACCTTTGCTGAGAGCATGACAAGGGAAGCAGACTTCCATCAATGGCGTTCTGTGTGGATGGTAATAGGTGCAACGTGAAACAATACACAACAAAGGCTGTTCTCTAGGACTGAATCATTTGGAAGTCAGAGAGCATGTGGTTGTAATCAGTCCTGAGCCATTAGCGATGGAGAGAAGCTCAAAGTGAAGTAAACAAGCCACAAGTACCTTGATTCTTCCTGGAATTCACAGATAAACACTATTACTGACATAATAGGAGTGATAGGAGAGCATTTTCACTCAAAGGTTGAGAGTTTTAATCAGATCATGGAGACTTATTCAGTTATGTTATTATTAAACATATTCATTTGTTCCCAATACATTACACATTACTAAAAATGCCTTACTAAATTACTCACTGCTGAAAGTATCTAGTTACATTACTTTTGGATTATTCTCTAACATCACCTGAGATGCACCATACATCACATGATATCCATGTGATTTATGAACTCACCAGCTAAAGTTACATCCCGTCAGGTTCATGAAAATATTTTTCTATCCTCCCGTTCTGCAGATAGTTGAAGATCAAGTAACAAGATCATTTCAATTCTGATTATTGCTGTTTTTAACAATAACGCATTCAATTACTGCATTACAGACAAACAGAGGCGCGGGAAGGTATTTTGAGTGGGGGTGCTGAGGTGCAGGACTCCAGTGAACACTATTACGGGCACTATAGAGCACGCACAAAAGCACTCCCCACACGCAAACACACAGTACACCCGCGACTGTTACAATGAAGGCTCGATAATCAGCTCACTGTATATAGGCAGGGGTAAAGTGCTATTATTTACGAGTGGGGAGCGGACCTCACCTCTTCTAGTGGGGTCCGGGGGGATGCTCCCCCGGGAAGATTTTTTTTAAATATTGAAGTTGAAAGCATCCATCTGGTGCACTTTGAGAGCAACATGAAGAGATCTATGGATACCTCTCTCAACACGATATGAAACAGAACTGTAAACAGATTTACTTTTTCTTTATGGATATTTTACAAATCACTCCCCTTTCAAACTGTATTCTTGTTTTACTGCCATATAGTATTTCATAACTGTTTTTCCTTTATTCTCTTATTTTTTTATAACTATAATGATCATATGAAGGTTTGCCGCGGAAATAATCTTTTGAATAATTTGTGACCAAACCGTTTGAGACCCACTGAGATTAGAGTAAAGTGAACTATCTAAACACTCAGAGAGTCCTTTAGCTCACCTGAGCCTCTCAGTCTGAGAGGAGAGCTCTCCTCCAGATTGTTGTGGAACAAACAGCTCCTCCGTCCGTTGGTGCAGCTAGCTAACCAGATGCTAACAACACGGTCCCTGCAGCTGGCGCCATTCCCTCTCTCTCTCCTTCTCTCTCACACACATACACAAACACACACACACACACACTAAATGCGCTATTTCCGTACACACACACACACACACACGTCACACACACACTCACACACACACACAGAGCCGAGCTTGAATGACACAAGCACACTTTTATTTCCATGCAACTCTCTGGTCTGGTGTCTTGCCTCTGTTGCATTCATTGAACACAGGAAATTACAGTCCTGCCGTCCTCTCTAGTGTCTTGATGAGGTTCACGTAAAGCACGGTTAATGTATTATATTATGGAGGTAGAATTGTCCGGGGCTACAGAAAAAACATTCGGGGCAGGCCAAAATATTATTTTACCAACAATGTGGAATTTATTGGCTACATATTACACAGATTATGCACAGCGGGAGCAGCAATAACCGTCAAATAATAATTCAGACAGGGGAGCTCCGCACCCCTGCCTGCCGCTAGGGGGTGCTGCAGCGTCCTCAGCACCCCCCTTCCCGCACCCATGCAGACAAATGTAATCTGATTACAGTAACACGTTACTTTGTAGCACATTAAAGTGATTATAAAGAGGTTAAATGCCAGGCGACAAAGAGAGACATAGATCAGCTCTTTATTGGGCTGGTAAAGTTCAGGTGATCTGTCAGGTGACTTAGCGACACATCAGACTGTTGATCAGAGGTGCTGGAACTGAAACAGATTGGCTGGCTCTGTGCCGTCTGGTCTTCAACCTTCCAAAATGTTCCCACACCACTTTGATTGAATTTATTGATTGAAAAGTTTATTAACAGCTTGTATATTGGGTACAGTACAGTACAGCTCAAAACATACAATTGTTAAGGGGATGCAGACCAGAGAAAGACTTTCGTCTTGTTTACACTCCGCTCCTCCGCTCCCTTCACTGGCTCCCGGTAACTGCTAGAATCCACTTCAAGACACTGGTACTTACATACCATGCTGCAAATGGATCTGGCCCTTCCTACATCCAGGACATGGTTAAACTTTACACCCCAGCGCGTGCACTCCGCTCTGCATCAGCCAAACGACTCGCTGCACCCTCGCTGCGAGGTGGACCCAAGTTCCCATCAGCAGAAACACGTGGGTTTGCTATCCTGGCTCCAAAATGATGGAATGAGCTCCCCATTGACATCAGGACAGCAGAAAGCCTGCACATCTTCCGGCGCAGACTGAAAACTCATCTCTTTCGACTCCACTTCGAGCGATAGAATTACTAACAGAGCACTTATATACTAATAAAGGACTGGCTTATCTATAGCCAGTTGAGTAGCACTTGAAATGTTTGGCTCTATGATACCTGATGTACTTATATGATTCTGTTTTCTTCAAGGTTGTGTCTTCCTGGTCGTATGTACTTATTGTAAGTCGCTTTGGATAAAAGCGTCAGCTAAATGCAATGTAATGTAAAATTAAAGTTCCATACTGTGAGACGCAGCGGATGCTGCAGCCCAGTACTGCAGGGACTCTGATCACCAGATGATTCATCAGATGATTCGTAACTTTTCCAACTTGCTATCATGTGCTTCACCCATGTCATAGTTCAGGTCATCCCTGTATATTGAACAAATAGAGCACAGAATGCCACCTTGGCATACACCTTTATTCACAACGAGACAGCAACTTTGCCCAAAGCTGCCTGTCTCAAACAGCAAAGAGGTTTTTTTTGTTAAATGTCCAGGATAAAAAATTATTTGACACACTGACACTGGACATGCTTGTTGGAGATTGATTTTCATTTATTCTATGGATTCTTTCACATAATAATTAATAAGCATACTAATTAATCACAACAGAAATATGTGTTGTTTCCATTATTATATTTTAAGTTTTGTTTTTGTTGTTGTCCAAACATCTGAAACATACATTGTCCTGTAGTCCTGGTGATCTGTCCTGACAGCTGCACAGCTGGATCACCTGTCAGGACATAAAGGCCTGTCCAAACGCTGGTCAAACTATCAGACAACCAATGACTTCAGTGATACAATTTTAGGATAGTGTGCTAAAGGAATAGATAATCTAAATCCAAAAGTGCTTTAACGCTTTCTGAATGTCTTCAGCATTGTAATGTCTTTAACAGAATCTGTCTGATCGAGGAGTTGTTGCCCATCGATCCTTACTCATCACCCTGCCTCATCACTTAGGATTAATTTGTCATCATCCATTACATTTTGTCAGCTTTATGCATCCTGGTGTCAAACCTAGTGATCCACATCCTCCGGTAAGATAATATGAACCATACCCACCTCCTTCTACCTACAGTATAACCCCCCCCCACACACACACACACACACACACACAGATACACAACCTCTATCCTTCTGAAGGAGCAAAATGATACCGAATCCCTGTGGACAAACCACACTGCTCCAGAATAGTAACAGGATACAGCGAGAGACATAACTCAATACAAACAAAGTATAACTAAAGACTGCGTGGGGGTCATGTTAGGGTCTCAGAACTCCAGCAGGAATCCGAGTGGCCCACAGTCAGCCACTACAACATGTGCTGCACAGACGATCTTAGGTCCAAACAATACAATTATATATAATTGAGGAAAAAAAAAAATGCAGAATACATCTAGAATTCATCCATCTGAAGGAATGGATGCAGCCATAACAAAAAAAAAACCTATGTATAGTTGTGGCGGCGGGGTGTGGTTAGAGTGCCAGCTGCTGGAGTGATGGGAGTGGCTCGGCCAGAGGCCAGACAGCTGATCAGAATCAGGGAATTAGTCACTAAATAAAAGCATGTTGGTAACCTGGCTCTGGTCTGTCTTGCAGTAGACTGCGTCCTGGGAGGATGTCTTGGCGACTGACCCGGCGATTAAGCGCACACCGCACAGCTGTTGTGTTCCTTGCAGTTGGATGTTATTATTTGTGGACAATAAAACGTGTTATTTCCCCCGATCCTTCTCCTTCCGTCCTTTTTTAAACTGTGTGTGAGCTGAGGTGGGATTTGATGACGGAAGGAGAAAACCCCCAAAGCCCGCTGGGGCAGGCTCTCGAGCGTCTCGCAGCTATGCAGGAGAGTTCCACCACCCTACAGTGCCGGCTGAGCGAGGCCCTCCTGCGGGAGCTGCTGCAGCGTCTGGCCACCGCGGAGGGGGGGGATCGCTAGTGCTAGTGGATCGCCGGAGCTGTTAGATTAACATGCTTATTGTAGTTCTAAGTGCACTGCCTTGACAGATGGAGCTTCTATATGGGCTGGACCTGTATTTTACAGGAAAGGAGTGAGCAGAGGGTCGAGTTGTCGATTCTTGTTCTGTTTTCTATGACTATCTTCTTCCTCACCCTCTCAGTTGCGCGCGCTACTAGAGACAAGTTACCATGGAAACCAAACAATGGTGGAGCTGTATTAAAGTCCGAGTGGAAACAGTCGTGAGTAAATCTGATTTTGTCAGAAATCGGGAGATATGAAATATGACCCCGGGAGGAAACCGGTAGAGGGCAATGAAATCGGGAGTCTCCCAAGAAAATCGGGAGGGTTGGCAAGTATGACGGCCGCCGGTGATCGGTCTTTAGTGTTTTAACAAAACATCACCCTGCCTCATCACCAGGCTTGGATTTTTCGTCATTTTAGGGTCAAGGCCATTTGGCCTTTGCTGTCACACATTTTGCAGGGCGGAAAGGCCACATGCCAGGGCACAAAGGCCATTGAGGGAGAAATTACGATTTGGAGCTTACAAATAAATAACTTCACTTTCTAATGACAAAAAACAAATCACTTTTTTAATATCAATAATCGTATCATCATCATATAGGCCTATGCCTCCTTAGTATTACCGTATATAAAATGAAATACTTTACTTTGAATAATTAGTGTTTGGTATGTTTTCCATCTACTACTACTCCCATTCACAAATCCGAAATGAAATCTAAAAATCAAAAATTCTATTAATATGTAACGAATATATTCCATTTCAGAGCAGAAGAAACAGCCTTCAAGGGTCAAACTCTGCACATACATCATTCAGCAGTGCACAGTGAAGCTCCAACATCCAACTGTATGAACAAGCAATACTTTGAAATGCAAAAGTGTGTGTGCCTGTGTGCGCCTCTTTTTTTTATTTTTTTATATATATATATATATATATATATAGCACTTTTCAACACAAGGCAATTCAAAGTGCTTTACAAAAAATGAAAGACATTAAGAAAATGGCATTTAAAATCAGTCATTAAAAAGACAAGCTAATAAAATAAACATTAAAAGAAGAAATACATGGATAAACATTAAAAGAAAAAATACATGGATAAAAGTTACAGTGCAGTCTAAGATATGAATAGTTCAATTAAAAGCAGCGACAAAAAGAAAAGTCTTCAGCCTGGATTTAAAAGTAGTCAGAGTTGCAGCGGACCTGCAGGTTTCTGGGAGTTTGTTCCAGATATTTGGAGCATAATAACTGAATGCTGCTTCTCCATGTTTATTTCTGACTCTGGGGACAGAAAGCTGACCAGTCCCTGAAGACCTGAGAGATCTGGATGGTTCATAATTTAGCAGTAGGTCAGAAATGTATTTTGAGCCTAAACCATTCAGTGCTTTATAAACCAGCAGCAGTATTTAGAAATCTATTCTTTGACACACAGGAAGCCAGTGTAAAGACTTCAGAACAGGAGTGATGTGATCCACTTTCTTAGTGTTAGTGAGGACTCGAGCAGCAGCGTTCTGAATCAGCTGCAGCTTCCTAATAGATTTTTTAGTGAGACCTGTGAAGACACCATTGCAGTAGTCCAGTCTACTGAAGATAAAAGCATGGACAAGTTTTTCCAAATCCTGCTGTGACATTAGTCTTTTAATCCTAGATATGTTCTTTAGGTGATAGTAGGCTGATTTAGTAACTGTTTTAATGTGACTGTTGAAACTCAGGTCAGAGTCCATGACTACACCTAGATGTCTGGCTTTATCTGTTGTTTTGAACATTGCAGGCTGAAGCTCAGCGCTAACTTTTATACGTTCTGCCTTGGCTCCAAAAACCATTACCTCAGTTTTATCTTTGTTTAATTGGAGAAAGTTCTGACACATCCAGTCATTGATTTGTTCAATGCACTTACTCAGTGTTTAAATTGGAGCATAGCCTCCTGTTGAAACTGTTACGTAAATTTGTGTGTCATCTGCATAGCTATGGTAACTTATTTTGTTGTTTTTCATTATCTGAGCCAGTGGTAGCATGTAGATGTTAAAGAGAACCAATTTAGGACAGTTTCCGAAAGTCCCACCCAGTTTTCTAGTCGGTCTAGTAATATGCTGTGGTCAACAGTGTCAAACGCAGCACTGAGATCTAATAATACTAACACTGAAGTTCTGCCACTGTCTGTGTTTAAGTGGATGTCATTAAAGACCTTTACAAGAGCAGTCTCAGTGCTGTGGTTTGGACGAAAGCCTGACTGGAACACATCGAAACAGTCATTTAAATGCAGCTCCTCCTATCTGTTCAGAAACTGGACAAAAGTTAAAGATGTACAAACCACAGACTGTCTCTGTCATGACGAATACAGTCGCTGCTTTAATTCTGTCTTTAGGACGTTGTTGTGAGTGTGGACGGAGCAGCTACAACGTTAGTTCAGCCTGATCGATCATCAAAACACGCATTTCAAAAGGTTTTTCGAATGCTGTCTTGTCTGCACACTTGTCAAAGCATTAAAGCATGTTTTTTACTAACCGTTATCAGTATTTAGTTACTTCGGCATCATTTTGAAACGTGTATTACAATGAAATCACGATAAAATAGGTTAATTTGGTCGTAGTTGGTTTCCACCACAGTATTTACATGGAGATACACCCCGCCCCCTCTCCAGCGCGTCCCGTTTGAATGACAGGAGTAAACCTGGAGTAAACACAGCTGACAGCCGCGGTGAAACTCCAGCGGTTAGAGCAATGCGAGTATTCGCATAGCGTCCGTTGTGAATGCAGCATAATGCAGTTCAGAAACCACTGTTCTGACGCTTTTAAAGCAACTTTTAACAGTGCGAGGGGCCCAAAGGCCATGGTGGCCGTAGGACGTACAATTATTTGTGGGGCATAACGGCCAGACCGAGGGGCTACGACGGCCATGGCCGTCGTGGCCGCCGTAAAAATCCCACCCTGCTCATCACTTAGGATTACTTTGTCATCATCCATTACATTTTGTCAGCTTTATGCATCCTGGAGAATATCGGGAGGGTTGGCAAGTATGACGGCCGCCGGTGATCGGTCTTTAGTGTTTTAACTAGGGCTGTCAAGTTAACGCGTTAACTGGAACACACCGCAAAGACTTCAGCCGACTGCCAAGTAGCACTTATGCACTGTGCATGCGTGAGTGGCAATAACTCTCCTTACCAGCAAGCGGCGGTAGTGTGTATTCTTAATGCAAAAGAGGCAACCGGAAGACAGACTGCGTGATATAAACAAACAACAAATAGCGTGCGTTCCATTTTCACTCTCGTCCATCACAGACTGTTTCATATAACGACTTATCGAAAACATGTTTAGTGCTGTACTGGAAAATGAAAAATAATTGCCGTCTGTGTGTGCCTTCTTCACGTTTTGCTTCTCATGCACTGATTCACTAAGCTGAACAGCCAATCAGAGTGATTTATTTTGCCGACAAAAACATGATTTCAACATGTTGAATCGGGTATGGAAGGTGTTGGCACGGCCGAAAAGACACGACGGTGCGGGACACAGCAATCTAAGTAGGGCGACATCTATCGACGGCCGAAATCGGCTCGGTGTGTCAGGGCCTTTACTCCCATCCTCTAGCTCTAAATTACTCGCCAAATGGCAAGGGCCCTTTGTGGTCACATGACGAGTGGGGGATGTAGATTATGAGTTGGTGCGTTCTGACAGGGGGGGAGCAACACAGATTTACCACCTTAACGTCCTCAAAGCATGGAGGGAAGTGGCGTCTGCTTCTCTGGCCACCACTGTGATCGAGAGGGATGAGTTGGGACCGGAGGTAATAAAAAACAACAAATTAGCCCCGGTATCTTGTGACGACCATCTATCATCGGGTCAGAGAGCAGAGGTTGCCTCTTTGCAAAGGCAGTGTGCCGATGTGTTCTCCCCGCTGCCAGGATAAACCTCTCTCATACACCACCACATAGAAACGCCTCGGGCATGGCCATTCATTCACAGCCCTATCGGCTGCCTGAACACAAGAGGAAAATTGTTCAGGCGGAGCTTCAGGCCATGCTAGAGATGGGAGTAATAGAAGAGTCCACCAGTGACTGGTGTTGCCCCGTCGTGCTGGTACGTAAGTCTGACGGGTCAATCTGGTTTTGTGTGCACTACCACAGGGTTAACGAGGTGTCCAAATTCGATGCTAACCCAATGCTCCGGGTTGACAAACTCCTGGATTGGTTGGGACTGCGCGCTTTGACACGACACTGGATTTATCCAAGTGCTATTGGCAGATTCCCCTATCAAGTGTATAAGGAAGAAACGGCCTTCTCCACTCCGTATGGTTTCTACCAATTTGTTACACTTCCTTTCGGGTTGTTCGGAGCTCCAGTCACCTTCCAGCGGCTCATGGACCGGCTCCTGCGTCCCCTCTCTGCATATGCTGCTGCTTACTTGGATGATGTTATCATTCACAGTGAGACGTGAGAGCAGCATATGCAGCAGGTGGGGGCAGTGCTCGAGTCCCTGAGGCAGGCGGGACTCACGGCCAACCCAATGAAGTGTGCGGTTGGGCAGAGGGAGGTACGGTATCTGGGGTACCACTTGGGCGGCGGGCAAGTGCGGCCACAAATAGAATAAACAGCCGCCATTTCAGCCATTCTGTGCTCAAGATGAAAAAAGAGGTCAGGAGGTTCATGGAGCTGGCCGGTTACTTTAGGCGGTTCATCCCGGCCTTTTCGGAGTTGACCGACCCTGACCGACCTGAACCGAAAGGGTGCCTCAGATCCGGTCCAGTGGACGGAGCGGTGTCAGCTGGCGTTTGAGAGGGTTAAGAAAGCCCTCTGTGGAAAGCCGCTCTTATACACTTCTCTCTCCCTTTCGTGTTGCAGACCGATGCCTGGAACAGTGGGTCGACCCCCTCTATTTGCTTTTGTCCCAGCAGATAGAGGGGGTCGACCGCCCCGTACTGTACATTAGCCGGAAGCTCACCCAGAGGGAGGTGAACTACAGTATGGTGAAAAAGGAGTGCCCCGCCATACGGTGGGCGGCCGGCGCCCTGCGCTACTACCTCCTGGGGCGCCCTTTCACCCTCTGGTCGGACCATGCCCCGCTCCAGTGGCTCCACCGCATGAAGGATGCCAACACCTGGACAACTCGTTGGTAACAGGCGTTACAGCCGTTTAACTTCAAGGTGATCCACAGGCCGGGTAACAGGATGGTCGTGGCTGATTTCCTCTCTCGCTCGGCGGAGTCAGTTCTCGGACGGTGGGATCCCGGCCTGAGTCGGGCGGCGGGGTATGGTTTGAGCGCCAGCTGCTGGAGTGATGGCAATGGCTCGGCCGGAGACCAGACAGCTGATCAGAATCAGGTAATCAGTCACCCAATAAAAGCATGTTGGTAACCTGGTTCTGGTCTGTCTTGCAGCAGGCTGGGTCCTGGCAGGGCATCTTGGCAACAGACCCAGCGATTAAGGGCACACTGCACGGCTGTCGTGTTCCTTGCAGTTGGATGTTATTATTTGTGGACGATAACATTTGTTATTTCCCCGATCCTTCTCCTTCCGTCCCTGTTTAAACTCTGTGTGAGCTGAGGTGCTCACAATAGTATTCCACCAAACAGAAGGAAATGATGTAATAATCGGTCACCTGAACTGGAAAAAGATTACTTGAAACAAACAAAAAGCCGTTGGTTTGTTATCTCTATTGTAAGAACATTTTAGAAGCTACCAAAGTCTAATAGTCACATCAGCTTCCGACACAGTAGAGCCCCACCTGAATGTGACACAATGTTTGGACAAAAATACCTGATTCCATGTCCTGATTCAGTTTTTTTATTCATCTGTCTTAGTCACTTGCCAGTATTCAACCTGTTAGCTCTCTCAGAGTGTTGGTCTTACTTCCCCTTTGTCTGAAGCATTCTGCCATGAGGCAGCTAGCTTTCCCTCGACGAAAAGCTCTATGTTTAATAACTTTCACTCTACATTTCTTTTTGTTCGTTTTGTTTCCAGTTTTCTCGGACTATGTTGGTGGCTGAGCTGCTCTATTACCACAGACTAGTCTGTCCTATAGCTGCTCCGACAGTCATCCTTTCTGACTGCTTTGTAAAAGTCTTATGTCTTATGACAACTAGCAACTCTGAGTCGTGTCAGCAGACCTGGCTGGTTGCAAAATGTAGGTAGAAGCATTTAACGTAAAAAACTGCAGGGATTTTGGTCTGTACTTGTACACAGTGTATATAAACAGCACAATAATGTGACTGTCCTCTGACATGAAATAGTGATGTACATTTAAAAAAATTAGAGGGACTGACAGAGAGACCCAACTACAGATGAACAAGTAGAGTTAAAGTAATGAATTGCATTTGTAACACTTTCTGAGTCTCCTTACAGACCGGGGACACATATTAATATTAAAAGACATCAAAACGTGCATTTTGCATAATAGGTGACCTTTAAATCAGACTTTAGTTCCACCTGGAGTAAATTCACAAGCTACCCTGCAGTATACAAAGCCATTCAAACTAGCTGCACCTTTACCAGCTTTGAGAACACTTTAATGATCAATCATTATAAAACACATCATATATATTATTCTGAAATGGACCAATCTGCATAATGACTGCTTTTACTTTAGGTACTTTAAGTATATTTTGATGATAATACTTTTGTACTTTTTCTTGAGTAACATTTTGATTGCAGGACTTTGACTTGTAACAGAGTATTCCTACACTTTGGTACTTCTACTTGTACTCAAGTACAAGATCTGAGTACTTCTACTTTTACTCAAGTGCAAGATCTGAGTACTTTTCCCACCTCTGCCTTCAGGCCTCCATCAGACTGAACTGATCAGACCGACCGACACACACACATTGGTCACATGTGTCAGTAGGAAGAATGAGAGGCTTTAGTGAAGTGACATGTGTAGCGTGCTTTTGCTTAGTTTTATTACATTAGAACAATAACATGATTATTGTGTTTTGGAGAGGGAGCACTGTATCATGTGAGCTTCAGGGCCTGTAGGACAGAAGGATGAGCTGATGGCACGCAGACACCTCTGACTTCATCACACGAGCACACTGCTCCCGGGACAGTGTGGTGGACAGCAGGTCAGCAGCACAATGCTGCCTTGACCTTCTGTTCAGTTGTTGTTTACACATCCATCATGGCAGCTGTTATGTGACAAGAGCAGAGGTCTGCTGCTCGATGCTCTCTGCAGAGAGGAGCTCTGACCCTCACAGCTCGCACACCTCGGACCTTCCTTGACCTCGGCTCAATAACACGAGTGGTTTGACACACAGGCAAAGAGTACTGCTGTCTGTTTATAGGTTAGCTGAAGGATATAATGAGGAGGTGAACTAGTGTGATAAGTGTTTCTTGCATGGCGTGCTAACAGGGTGATGTTCTGGTGGTGGTTGTGCCTCTGTGTTTTTAACTATTTGTCATATACCACATCAGTGTAAATTGTTTGTTATGTCTTTTCAATATCTTGTACTCGATAACAAATACATTAAAAAAATAAGTATTAGATTTACGGAGCCCCTAAAGGCTCATGGAGAGAGAAAAAAAGTATCTCGTGCGCAAGATATACTTTCTCGTTCGCACAAAATATTATTTCGTTCGCACGAGATAGTATTTTGTGCGCACGAGAAAGTTACCGGTGCGCCAAGTAGGAAGTGGAGCACAGAGGAGACAACCGTTTCATTGCAGACTGTTATGTTTATGTGGAGAAATGGCAGTGCATACATTATTTGAGATATATTTCAAACTCGTACTTCAGAGACTTTTGGCCAGGGGTTTAGAGCTATATTTGTTTAAGCACCGGATTCGCAAAACAGAAGAGTCTGTAAACCAGTCTGCTTTGATCTATGAATGCCTGTCCGTGACTCTCACAGTATCTGCTGCCCACAGCTGTTTATAGAAGGAAAACCTCCTTCACTTTATGAAATCTCTGTGGCACCAGTGGCCTGTACTACGAAGCAGGATTCTCTATTTACTATTCATTCATGAAGTATGACGCTGCGTTGTCAGCACGCTTCTCCATGTTTGTGATTGGTCAAATGTTGCTAACCCCGTCCCTTTCACGTGAACGCGCTCTCAGCCGGACAGAGAAACCCTGGTTGATTTACTGAGTTGATAACCAGCTTCGTAGGACCGCATAGCGACATCGCGTTTGTTAGGGTTAGTTAAGTCGGGTAAATCAAACATATCCAGGGTCTGTTGAACTGGCTTCGTCATACAGGGCACTGGAGGCAGTAACGTGTAACTCAGCAGAATCTGAGAAGAGCAGCACCAGCTGCAAAGAGCTGTGCCTTTTACTGTTTACTTCACTGTGTGTCCCTTCATTAGAACAGCTGAATAGAGATCGAGGCTGCTACGTTTAACCACACACACCTCTACACACATCGAACTACCAGAGTATTCCCCCTCGTTTTATGAAGGAGATGTCCGGTCACATGATGTGTGTGTGTGTTTGTGCTCAGCTCTGTGTGTGTGTGTTCAACTCAGTCTCATGGCATTTCGTGTTCACCAACACGATTTTTAATCTATTGATTCGTGTTCACCAACACGATTTCCCCCTTTTTTTCGTGTTGCACAGCACGATTTTAAAAGAAATGTATTTCTATAGTATGTTTTGTGCCTGCAGCACGTCATTAGAGGTTTCTCAATACTCAAATGTCCCCTCCTTGACTCCTCGGTCCTCCGGTAGTGACCCGGAAATGAATTTCAGCGCGCTATTTTGAAGGACATCTCATTTCTCTAAATGCACTTCGAGGACCGAGCATCGAGCATCGAGGAGGCTCTCTGGAGGAGCTATAATCGAGGATACACTGATGGTTCCTCCGCGGCTCCTCCGCGGATGCATTTCCGGGAACGGTGGAGGCGTGACGCACGGCCGGACTTATCTCAGCCAATGACAGCTCTGCATGCATCCCCTGGATATTATTTTAGAAACTGCTTTCATCGAGACGCGATGTTTACAGTGAGAACAGCTGTGAGGTCCGTGCAGAAAGCAGAGCAGTGTGTAAAATATATATCACTCAGTATAACAGGCCTACATTACACTCTGTATTTGTATGCTTTAGTTTAGTAGATATAACAAAGAGTCGATATTTTTCTAAGACCATTTAGTGCTTCCCATAATAAAATACACAACGGCTGTAGCCTGATTATGCTTTAGGAGCTAGGTGTGTGTGTTGCAGTGTTGTAGTCAAGTCACCAATTCACGAGTCCAAGTCACTCTCGAGTCCCCACTCTTCGAGTCCGAGTCCAAGTCCGAGTCACCTAGGGAGAGTCGTAGTCGAGTCCGAGTCCAAGTCCGAGTCACCCAAGGAGTGTCCGAGTCGAGTCCGAGTCCGAGTCATCATTACCTGTGTTCGAGTCCGAGTCCAAGTCCGAGTCACCCAAGGAGTGTTCGAGTCCGAGTCACCATTACCTGTGTTCGAGTCCAAGTCCGAGTCACCCAAGAAGAGTCCAAGTCAAGTCCGAGTCACAAGTCTTCATGTATTAATCTTAGTGGATATATGTGTTGAAATGTAGCTGTAGCTCCTCTACATTGCTTTTATCCTGTCATGGTATACTAATGTGTCTATTGAACTGCTGTGAAGCGAGTGTGCCTACAATTGTTGTATTAAAAAAGGTGCTATACAAATATAAAGCTTATTACTAATAATAATAATAATTATTATTATTATCATCAAGGTTGAGTCCAGTTCCAATATTGCCTCCAGTGCTCCGTTCTGGCATCTTCAAAGAGCTGCTTTACAAATGGAAATGGTATACATTAAACACAATGACACAATGTCACAATTGAACTTATTTAATGGTTTGAAAACCCACAGAAACTGAAAATACATTATTAAGAACAATAGAACATGAGAAAGCATGCAGGGCTTTCTACGCAATATAAGTAACATTTTCATTCAATTTCCAATTTGAATCTGGCTCGAATTACAAAGTCATAGAACCAATTCCTCTCTATATTAGTGAAGTGATGGGGTCCCCTCTCCTACCATAATGTGGCCCTATTGGACAGACACCCAGTTGAAATTATGCATTTAGAATACTTAAAAAGCATCTTACAGGTGTACGGAAAACCACAAACAACACCAGCAGAGCCGAATGAGGCCAATTCCAATAGAGTGCCACAGTGACGCGTCCTAAAACCCGGAAGTAAACTTCTTCCGGTTCCTTCGTCAAAGAAGCAATGCTTTTTCTCCATAGGATTTTGGAAAATAGCTCGAAATAAGGTCTGTGGTTGAGACACATTTAAGAGACAGATCACGTGGAGATTATCCAAAACGTGATCTGTCTCTTAAATGTGTCTCAACCACAGACCTTATTTCGAGCTATTTTCCAAAATCCTATGGAGAAAAAGCATTGCTTCTTTGACGAAGGAACCGGAAGAAGTTTACTTCCGGGTTTTAGGACGCGTCACTGTGGCACTCTAGTCTGGCAGGGAACTTTAGTCTGGCATAACAATATGTTTTTAGCTGCTAGCGTCAGGAGCAGATGAGCACCCACTCAGGCACACACACTTAAACATCCTTGTTGCATTTTAAAAGCATCAGATTTGACAACATCGAACAACTCAACCTTGCACGTGAGGCCTCATAAAAATGCCTCCATGACTGAATACCCTTTCAATGGGTGCACTGGAAGCAGGGATGGAGAATACCTGTGTGGCAACCTGATGGAGGACAGGGAACTGGGATTTATTTTGTTGCCAAAACTTGAAGCATGGGTCTGAGGCCTGGTTGTCGATCAAGTCGAGGTATGCAGTCAGCTGAGCCTGGACAGACCGACTGTGGGTGGAGGAGGGAGTCTTGCTGTAGTGGGAGAACATTCTCAGCTTCCTCTGAGGAGCTTCAGGAGCAGGAGGAGACACTGGAACATCACCTTAAGCGACCTTGGGTCCCTTGAAAGGCGCTATATAAATTCAAGTTATTATTATTATTATTATTATTACCTTGTTCTGGTCCTGCTGTTGAGATCATTTGCTTCTCACCCTCTGCCTTGATACAATCTGAAATGAGAGGGTATACTTTTGTGAATAAATCTGCTACTGATCTTATTATTTTGTTTGTGATACCATTTATAGATTATGTTAATTTGTTTTACTTGAAAAGGCTAATGTGTAAAAATGGCCTTATAATTCTTTCCATAAGGATTGAGTATTCTTATTTTGGCTACACACACCCCAATATCTACAAACAGATAAACCACTTCTAGACATTCATGTACACATATAACTATAATTAATAATGGCTAGTATAAGTTAGAGCCTGCATACATATATAACAAGTGAACATGTCTCACCAATGATCTGAGTCATTAGCTGATCTTTGTCATCACTGTCCAGCTGCACATCATGTTTTAGCCACTGGAAACCAAACGATGGGTCCAACACAGATGCTATGAAGTAAGCAGTCGTGAAAGGAAATTTGGTGGGACCTCTTCCTTCAGCTGGCTCGCATCCTGGCATCTTCACTGCTTGGAAGATCTCTGTGAACCTTGTTTTCAAGGAGCTTGTTGTGCCTAGGGGAAGAAAGAATACACACTTCAGCAAAAAATCTTTCTTATTGCTAAATAAATTGTATGGTTAAAATTAGGGCTACCCCAACTACTAATCCTCAACCATTGCAAACTAGTTGTGGCATGTTTATGATAATAATTTAAATACATTTTTGGACCATCCAAATATGGTTTGAGTTCAAGGATTGAGAAACAATGTTAAAAGTAACATTGTTATCAGTGTGCTATATAACAGTGACATAAAAACCATAATCCTGAGCCTTAAAAAATGGAATGTTCAAGCACAAACCAAGCAAGCCACTAATGGTAAAAATGGATATTTAATCGTTTATTTAGCAGGGACAATGCACATCAATGAACACTTAAAACAATAACATGTGTCAAGTGTAAATATGTAATATGATTCTAAATGTGTTGCAATGAACGAATATTTTGTTAATTTATTTCAACACAGTCGGCAAAACATCACAACACAAAGCGAATATAATAAATATAATATCACAATGTCCAACAACCAATAAGTGAACGTTTAAATTATATCAATAAAGATTAAGCCCCAGAAAACACATTGCTACTTGACGACATTCTGCATGTTAAGTAGCCATGTGCTTTCATGTTATCGGCTGAATCTTTACTTATTGTATTGATCACATTACTCTGATGATAGTGTTCAATACAGCCTACCTATATATATATATGAACTCCATCCTTAGAGTAATGTGTTATGGAGCCTCCGTGACGGAGATCATTTTCAGTCTCTAATTTTCACGTTCATTGTAGGCTAGGGCTAGGCTACTCATCATCTGCAGTATCACCAAGGACATGTATAGCTTTTTAACAGTATCTATCTAGACAATAAAACTGCACTTGGTCCCTAGGATCTGATATCAACCCCTACCTCCATCTAACCCGACATCTTAAAACCTTCGTGGAGTCAATTTAGTGGCTAACGTTAACGTGGGTTAGCAAGCTAACAATAGCATTTCTACTTACTTTTCTGGGTGCCGCCGTGAAAGGTGTCGATTGAAATTCGACGTTGTCCCAGTCTTATCTTCTATCTTCTGTCCACATAATGTGCATTTTGCGCTGCTCTTTCCCAATATGGAAACAAAATCTTTAAAAGCATACAGCACGATGCGGGATGTGTCTCTGGACATCTTTAGACTGGTATAGCAGCGGGGGCGCGCCCAGTACGTGAACTCGCCTCGCAGGTGCACACGCCAGGACACAGAGGACATCAGACTCCAGAGAAAACTTGCTCGAGTCCGAGTCCAAGTCATCGTGCGTGAGAATTCACGAGTCCGAGTCCGAGTCATCCCAAGGAGTGCCCGAGCCGAGTCCGAGTCCAAGTCATCGTGCGTGAGAATTCACGAGTCCGAGTCCGAGTCGCGTCAATCAGTGTGCGAGTCCGAGTCAAGTCACGAGTCCCGAAAATCAGCACTCGAGTCCGACTCGAGTCCGAGTCCAGGACTCGAGTACTCCATCTCTGGTGTGTTGTACAGTGCGTAGATGTGGCGGACAGACGGGTCTCAGTTGGTTTGGTGTCCTATGCTTACTTTTAATACTTGTAAATACAACTTTTGGCCCGTAATTTCAATTCCCCATTTCAGCGACCAGAGAGAGGGGGGGATATATCCAGTCTCTGATTATGTTACGTTATTATGAGAGTGCTCTCTCATACTTGTTTGATTCTGAAATTGTATATTTATATAAATATATGTGTGTGTCTATATGTCCGCATCTGTAGCCTGTTATTGTCTCATTATACCGCACTGTCAATAAATTCAAAGTAAATATATAAGTCGTCATGAACACATCTGTCCATCAGACAGAGGGCTGCTGTGCCTCCTGTCATTATTAATGGACGTCTCTTTAAAATGACCGCTCAGAGGAGAGGAGTTCTCATTTCTCTAACCGCCTGCTGCTTCCCCTCCTCTCTCCTCGGTTCCCCTCCTCAGTCCTCCACTCGCATCTCCTGTGGGCGGCACCAAGTCTCGAGAAGAGGAGTCGAGGATAGCAGTCGAGGAGGGGAAATTTGAGTATTGAGAAACCTCTTTTTTCTCCGGTCGGGCCATGGAAGACCGGAAGCTGTGGGGTTCATAAAAACATATTCTTACTCAATATCAAGCCACAATTATTGCTTTTATTTTAAATCGTATAATTTCTGACTTTTGTTGCCGTCTGTGAGGAAAATAAATGGGGCTCAAAGCCTAAGAATACTGAAATCTGTATTTTTTAAATCTTTTTTTCCTTCTAATTTGTTATTTTTTTCAAAATAACACACTGTTATTTACTCACCAATAACACACAATTATCCTTGCTTTTATTAATTGGTTTCATTTCATAATCTCGTGCTTTTTTGGTGTCCGTCAGGAACTGAATTTCAAAATAAAAATAACCGGAAACAGAAGTAGACATTTCGAGCGATTACCCAAGATCCTCAGCTATGGTTTAAGCTCGCTGATTGGATGTTTTTGCCGCAATGCATGCTGGGATTTGGTGTTTATATGATATGAAATCCGGAAAACATTTTAAAAGAATACTTAATTCCAAGTGCTCTTGATTTTCTCTTTGAAAGTCATCACATAACGGCATTGTAATACACGGTTCGGCTGCATTACATATTACAGATCTGCCGTAGTTCTTTATTTCTAGAGCCCTGATGAGAAGACCTTTGGAAAAACTGGAAGAAATGCCGCCGAAACTGAATACTTGACGTGGATCATAAATATATCAACAATTAAACAACATCTTCAATTTCTCTTCACACAATACGTCTCCTTGCAGTATCAACACTAATTCAGCTGACTTTTACATTTGATCTAATTCATAGATAGGTTATATTTACACCATAACGGTGTACAGCTGATATAAAAGGACTTGTAGTTTATAAAGATATTACTGATTTTCTTTGAATATAAGAATGTAAATACTGAGTCTGAAATAGTATAGCAATATGCTGTAAAATTATGTGAAAACATGAATAAAACTACACATCTTCAGATGTTGTACATACATAAGTGTCCTACACTAATAATACAAAGTTATTATGGCTGTGTGTACCTTGTGTGCACCGCCTAGTGGTTTAAGCACGTTCTTGAATTATTGTTTGTATGTGTTATATTTGATTAAAAAAATATTAAGAGTACATACTTTCATAGGGGGAAAGTAGAAGGTCTGCGATAGAAATATAGAATATAAAAAATCAAGAAGATACTATAAGTGATCTCTACAATAAAACAGTTTAGTGCAGGATGTACAAAGATATTAATAGGAGGAGGTGCAAAACAGAAAAACGAATTAACCTTTATTTAAACATTAAATAATACTTTAGATTAAGGTCTTCTTTTAAATAAGAAAAAAGCTTTGGAGGTATCAAAAGATAAATATTAAGCCTGACAAAGTACTTAACGTCTAATATATTGCTTTCCTGCAATGTTAACTATGTTGAAGCACTTATTTTAACTGATATTATACATATGAATTATACTCTTATGTATGTAGATAGAATAAGAAATGTGCAGAATATGACAGTTTAATGGTGGAGGTATACACACATATTGATAGATGTCTTGTAATGCACTGTTGAGGAACCTGTGACCTAAGATTTTCATTCATTGCATACACCGTAGTTGTGTATATGATATGTCAATAAACCTTTGAAAATCTTGAAATCTTGAAAGGGATGTGCAAAATAGCCATTATATACAATATTTAATTAACTATTAGTAGAGAATAACAAGTAATGAATATACTTTATTACTCGTTTCCATTCATGTCAATTGCAGATACATATTTAGTCTTCTCAAGCACAAACTATCAAATATCTCTCCTGATTGTCAAGTGCAAACAATCAGGAGAGATATTTGATAGATTTTTTTTTTCAAAGGTTGATTTTTATATTCTATATTTCTATCACAGACCTTCTATTTCCCCCCTATGAAAGTATGTACTCTTAATATTTTTTAATCAAATATAACACATAAAACAATAATTCAGGAACGTGCTTTAACCACTAGGCGGTGCACACAAGGTACACACAGCCATAATAACCTTGTATTATTAGTGTAGGACACTTATGTATGTACAACATCTGAAGATGTGTAGTTTTATTCATGCTTTCACATAATTTTACAGCATATTGCTATACTATTTCAGACTCAGTATTTACATTCTTATATTCAAAGAAAATCAGTAATATCTTTAAAAACTGCAAGTTCTTTTATATCAGCTGTGCACCGTTATGGTGTAAATATAACCTATCTACAAATTAGATCAAATGTAAAAGTCAGCCGAATTAGTGTTGATACTGCAAGGAGACGTATTGTGTGAAGAGAAATTGAAGATGTTGTTTAATTGTTGATATATTTATGATCCACGTCAAGTATTCAGTTTCGGCTACATTTCTTCCAGTTTGTCCGAAGGTCTTCTCATCAGGGCTCTATAAATAAAGAACTACGGCAGATCTGTAATATGTAATGCAGCCGAACCGTGTATTACAATGTTGTTATGTGATGACTTTCAAAGAGAAAAGCAAGAACACTCGGAATTAAGTATTATTTTCTTTTTTAATTGTTTTCCGGATTTCATATCGTATAAACAACAAATCCCAGCATGGATTGCGGCTAACACATCCAATCAGCGAGCTTAAACCATAGCTGAGGATCTTGGGTAATCGCTCGAAATGCCTACATCCGGTTATTTTTATTTTGAAATTCAGTTCCTGATGGACGCCAAAAAAGCACGAGATTATGGAATTAAACCAATAAATAAAAGCAAAGATAATTGTGTGTTATTTTGAAAAGAATAACAAATTAGAAGGAAAAAAAGATTTTAAAAAATACAGATTTCAGTATTCTGAGGCTCCACTATCCTTTTTCTCTTCAGACGAGCTGACAACCGAAGAGTTAAACGAACGAAGACTAGAAGGAAAAATGGACTTAACATTACTGGAAGCTCGGCCATGCACCTGCCCTGGTTTGATCGCGGGCGCCGGTCTCCACCACCTCTGCTTAGAGTGTTTGGGGGACCAGGATATGGCCGAGGCGGTGCCATTCACGTTGCCATTCCAGCGGGGCGGATGGCTCCGTTTGCCGTTGTCGGGCACTTCCGGGTCCGGTCCATGGAGGTCCACCACCCTAGGTGATGACCATACGTGATGACCATGGCGACGGAGCGCAGCTGCTCCCAGCGGGCAGCAGGCTGGGCAGGGAGCTGAAAACAGCTCTGCCACGCTACAGCTTGACAAGGCGACTGCAAATAAACACGGGTGTGTTGGGCATCTCGCTCATTGCTGGAGATGCCCCCACCTCACCAGATCAGAGCGATTATCTGTAGCTTGATCGTGGCCGCCGCCGTTGTCTGCCGTGTGATATCCCGGTGAGGGATCACACCGCATGGCACTTTCCAAAAGGACCGTGTTGTTGATCTCCCGGGCCGGGAGCCCTCGTGTTACGGAAGGGCTCTTTGGATCGATGTCCTTGGTTACGTGGGTGAGGAGTAGTCGCAGCGTGGCTGCTTCTTGCTCATCCCCAGAGGAAATAACACTGTCCCACACTCCCCGCCCCCTCTGTAAACTCCAGTATAGGAGCCAGCAGGTGGGCGCGTGCACGTGAGTAGAATAAACCGAAGTGCTGTCAAAACACTATGCGAGTTCAAAAGAGAGTGATGCGTGTGTGAGAAACGCATTCAGTGAAAACGATTGCATTTATCCCAGAGTAAGAGTCATCTCGCTCCACATTTCATAATGTCCGTTTCAAAGAGACGGCATTAGGACAGAGCCGCGGCCCCACGGGAGCGTGCCGCGGTGCGTTCAGGGACCTTAGTAGAAAATCGGCCCTATTCTGTGTCAGCCCCCATGCCAAAACTCCCTTCTTATGGAAAGGTTTGGCAGCGGAGTAGGCCACCAGAGAATACTACAGCTTCTTAGCTTTGGCTCCACAGCTGCTAGCTTGTCCCCTGAACACAGTTTTGTGAGGAATGGAAGCCCCACAAAAGCTGTGTACTGACAGAGTAGAGGGGCAGGACACTGAGACTGGGTTACTCACTCAAGCTTTGCAGCGTCCCTCCTCCATTCAGGAGCAATAGAGAGTCAAATCTATCATCCTGGGAAGAGATAGGTTTCCTTTCAACAGGAAGTCGAAAAGAGGCCCTGTTGCATGAACGGTGCGTTACGTAGGCCTATTGTAACCCTAGTTCTAGAGTGATGTGTGTGTGTGTGAAAAATGCATTTAGTTAAAACTATGGCATTTATCCCAGAGTAAGAGTCATCTCTCTCCACAATTCCACATGTTCCCATGTTTCGTTGAGATCGGCAAGGTCGTTTTCATACGATGTTAATTGGACACCCATTATGAGGCGCGGCCCCCGTGAGAGTGGCCGCGGTGCGTTCAGGGACCTCCGCAGAAGAACAGTGTTCTAGTTCTAGAGTGATATGTGTGTGTAAAATGCATTCAGTAAAAACGAGTGCATTTATCCCAGAGTAAGAGTCATCTTCAGGGACCTCAGTGAAAAATCGGCCGTTTTGTTCTCTGAGTGGAAACTGCATTATAGAAAAACGGCCCTTTCTGCGTCAGCCCCCCATGGGTCAAACTTCCTTTTATGGAGGGTTAGATGGCGAAGTGGGCAACCAGAGAGTACCACAGCCTCATAGCTGCGGCTCTGCAGCTGATTGCACATCCCCTAACACAATGTAATGGGGAATGGAAAATCAGTGGTGTATTAACAGGGCGGACGGACAGGACACTGAGACCTCATAGTCATGGCCAGGTCCAGGGAATGGGCAATGTTTCACACAGCCCAATTGATCCTACACCTAACCAAGTTGGGTTGAAAAAGAGTTGCGGCCAATTGGAAGAAGAGCTCCCCCATACCTCACCAGCAGGTAGAATATCTGGGGGTGATGCTCGATGCAGGCAGACTACGTGCCACCCTGACAGAAAGCAGACAGGCATCCCTGCTGCGGGCAGTCTGCAGGCTGTGTCAGGGGGCGACGGTGACAGCTTTGATCATCATGCAGACTTTGGGTCTCATGACGGCTGCTCACTCCGTAGTGCCACTCGGACTTCTGCATGCACATCGCATACAGAGGTGGCTTACCGGCCTTCATTTAGATCTCAAGACACAAACGACGTCTGGTGATCATCCCCCCCTCAGTAGAGAGCAACCTCCGATTCTGGGGGTCACCAGAGAATCTGCGGAGGGGAGCTCCACTGGGGCAAGTAACCTCCTATATCAGTCTTTACAGACGCTTCAGTGACAGGATGGGGGGGACGTGCCTAGAGAGAGCTGAAGGTGGTTGCTGGCCTCTGACAGAGGCTTGGCACAGCAACCTCCTGGAGCTGCAAGCAGTGATGCTGGTCCTACAGCACTTCAAACCCTTAATACAGGGCAAACATGTGCTAGTGAGGAGCAACAACCGCACCACAGTGGCGTACATCAACAGGCAAGGCGGAGTCCGCTCAATAGCCTTAGGCGCATTCACACCGCAGTACTTTTCCCACAAAGGTTCATGAGAACTTAGTTCATGAGAACTCTTTTGTCGCGTTCACACCAAAAAGAGCCAGTACTAAAATGAGTTAATGAGAACCTTTTTACCCCCATGAAAGTCCCTGCTAGAGAGCAGGGACTTTCGTGCGGCTCTCTTGTGAGAAAAGAGCTATATTTCTGATTGGCTGGGCGGATTGCAAACCACGCCCCGTAAAACTCCCAAAATGTTTTGTGAAGCCGCCATTTTATTATCCTCGCATTAGCATTATTAGCATTAGCATTAGCCCAGCGCAGAAATGCAGAGAGACTAACTTATGGCAACACAAAATAAAACATGGGAGCGGTAGAGATGAGGAGGTGTCGGCGTTCTGGCGATTTACTCGGAAGGCTTCAGTAGAAGCTGCTGGGAGTCCCAGCAGCTTCTACTGAAGCCAGTCCCCAACTCCGGGGACTTCCGGCCGGGGACTTTGGGCGGCAGTATACGCCGTGAAGTGGTTTGCGGCCTGCCAGTAAACCCAAAGCAGAAGAAGAAGAAGTGACGTCAGCGGCTTTTTTGCCTAATCCTCCCCTAGGGACTTATTCCGGTGTGAACGCGATCTGTACTTAGTTCATGAGAACTAAAGAGTTCTCATGAACTAAGTTCTCATGAACCTTTGTGGGAAAAGTACTGCAGTGTGAATGCGCCTCTTGTTGACCGCGGCAGAGAACCTGTGGTTGTGGGTTTCACAGATTGTGTTGTCTCTAAGGGCCCTGCACATCCCGGGACGGGAGAACGGGGGGCCCACCTCATGTCAAGAGGCGGGTCAGCCTTCAGTCAGCCGCTTATGTCGCGGTTTTTGCAGGGAGTCAGGAGGCAGCGCCCAGTAGTGCACGCCTCCGCCCCACAGTGGGATCTGCCATTGGTGCTCTGGTCACAGAATTATTTGAGCCCCTGGAGCTCTCCTCCCTGAAAGTACTGTCATGGAAGAGTGTCCGAGCTGACCGCTCTGTCGGTGCACCCAAGCTACCTTTTGATCCGGGGTGACCTTAGCGGGGCGACACTCAGACCGAACCCCTCCTGTACTCCTAAGAGCCTAAGGAGTTCGTTCAGGTCAAGGGCTATTCAGTTAGGTGGCTTTAATCTTCCACCCCGTATTGAGGCCAGGGAGGCTAAATTGCACCTCCTCTGCCCAGTGCGTGCGCTAGCATGTTATGTAGAGCGCACGGCTGCCATTAGACGCACTGAACAGCTGTTTGTGTGCTTTGGGGATGGTGTGGCTAGAAAAGCTCTCTCCAAGAAGTGCCTAACAGGATGGCTATGCGGGTGCATTACACATGCCTATGGACCGGCGGGGAGAGCCCTCCCCACTGGGGTCCGTGCGCATTCTACACGGGCTGTGTCAAACAGCCTTATTCAGCAGCGTGAGAGTAGAAGATATATGCACGTCGGTGTCTTGGTCTACGCCAGGCTCCTTCATAAAATGTTATCTCCTGGACATGTCTGGCTCCTTCTCGTCGTCTGTGCTTGCAGAGGCAACGCATGACTGGTGAGAGGGGGGGGGGGGCTGTGGGTCAGCAGGTGTCTGACCCCCCCCCCCCTGGACATATAGCACTTGTGTTTTCCCATGCTCCTGAGGGACTCAGGAGACATGGTGCGCAATCAGCCCCATACAGGGCTGGAGGCAGGCTGGGAGAGCCTTCCTCACTATTGTCCATGCCCACTCTACACGGAGCGTGTGGGAGTGTGGGAGTGTGGGGGGCGTGGTGCACTTGTGTTTTCCCATGCTCCTGAGGGACCTGGGGAACATGGTGCGCGGTAGGCTCCAGACGGAGTATCCGCACAGATCTTTTCCATGCACACTCTACACAAGGTAAGCGTGTGTGAGTGTGCCTTATCCAAATTGCGGCCCCAACTTCTCTACGGTTACAACCGGATGGGAGGAAGTGGGGATGCAATGGATGTTAGCCAAAAGCCGGTCAGGGACGGTGTGGTGGGTCGATGTTGTTGGATGACAGGGCGTGTATACATCGGCCTGTGTGAAATATAACAGGGGGTTACGTATTGTAACCCTAGTTATATAAGCACAGGCGGAGCCCTCTACCTGGGGGCCCTTTCTTTCCTAGTCCGCTCGCTGAAGAGTGTATAGGATAGTGGGCGGCGGGTGTAGCCGCCTTTATATACTGTGGGCCTGCGCGCGCATTCAGGTAGGCTCGCCCCGATTGGCCGGCTACGTTTACGTAAACTCAGTAGGTGAAAGCACGCACAGCATGATAGAGAGTAGTACCCATAGAGTCCAGTAGAGAGCTCCGCCTGTGCTTATATAACTAGGGTTACAATACGTAACCCCCTGTTTCAGTCTGCAGCTTTATTCCGTAACTCACAACTCCATCACATGTATATTCCCGCGCTTGCGGATATAGTACATGCATGCAGTTTACTCAAGCGCCAACAGGCGTCACTATATAACAGGCATTAACAGATGCCCATATCTGTAACATCTCCTTTCCTTTAGCTGTAAACAACATCAGCATGTCACTTTAAAGTGCAGGTAAGTGCTCCATTGTGTAAAGCTAACACTTTAACATTGTCAACCTCCAAGACATGAAAACAATTACAATACTGTTTAACCATGCAAGTACCGATACAAAACTATAATAATATCCAACAATTATTTTTATTTTTCTTAACAGTCCAACAGACTTAGTGACAATGTTCCCAGTTGTATCACAGGTTCAGTCTCTGCGGCGGCCGTAACAGGCGACCACACCGCAAGTATACAGCTAGGCTCTCTGTACTCACTGGCTCAAACCCCGCCCTTGCGCCGGGACCCCTGGAGAGTGAGGAGGCTCCCCCAAACCTGTGTCATCCTGGACCGGGTCGGTTCTGGCTCCACCTGCAGCCCTCTCTGCATTGACGTTGCCCCGGTCCCTGTGGCAACTCAGCTCCGGCCCTACCAGCTGTTGCATCCGGGCTGAGCGCTCCGCAACCCGCAGATCCACCCGGTTTCTCCTGTAGAGCGTGCCGTCCACCTCCACTACGAATGAGCCAGGAGCGAATTTCTGGAGGCATTGACCCAGTTGCCAACGGCCTGTGCGATCTCCTGGAAGAGGCCTCATCCTTATGTGTTCCCCAACATTCAGTTCTGGTAAGTCCCTTGCCGATATGTCGTAGGCGGATTTTGCAAGCCGCCGTTTCAACCGCAGCTTCTCCGTCACTCCAGTCACTAACCACGGTTGCAGCAAGCTGTCCGCAACCGGCAGCGAAGTCTTCAGCCTTCGTGACATTAAGCATTGGGCTGGACTGCTGTCCAACCCCTCTGTGGGTGTGTTGCGCGAATGGAGAATAGCCTGCCATTTATCCGTGCCATCCAACTTTGCCCGCTTGCAGAGTGATTTCACTATCTTGACAGCTGACTCAGCTTTGCCGTTTGATTTTGGATATCTGGGTGAGGATATGACATGGTTAAATCCCCACTTTGCTGCAAACTTCCTGAACTGTTCACAGGCAAACTGTGGGCCATTATCTGTGAGCACTTTGTCTGGCTGTCTGTAGCGTGCAACTTGAGATTTACAGCGTGTGATGAGAGTGTCAGCTGATAGATCCAGCAGAAGATCAATCTCCCAGAAGTCTGAATAGTGGTCCACTAGGACGATGAAATCTTGGCCAGCGTAAGAGAAGATATCCATACTCACTGTTTGCCATGGACGTGTTGGGATATCATGCGACATCAATGATTCCTTCTGCTGGGCTCGTGCATATTCATTGCATGCAGAGCAGTTCGACACATAGTCTTTTATCTCTGCTCTCATGTTTGGCCAGAACAGCGTATCCCTGGTGCGCCTGTAACATGCCTCCCCCCCGATGTGGCTGGTGTGTATGCGTCTTAACAACTCTGCCCTCAAGGCCTTAGGGATAACAACGCACTGCCCTCTGTATAGCACACTGTTTTGCACGTTGAGCTCATCCCTGAAGGGCCAGTATTCTTGCACCAAGAGGGGGGTGTCCTCTTTTAAATCAGGCCATCCTCTGAGGATTACTGATGTCAAAGCTTGTAATACATCGTCCATCTTTGTGTGCTGGGCAATTTGGCGAAACCTGAAGTCAGTAACATCCAGATGCCGTGCCTGATCCAGCTCTGAGTCCTCCGCCTGAAAGCTGTCCATGGAACACACCGCCTGTCGTACACAGGGGGAGTCGCAACCACGACACGGTGGAGTGGCCCTGCTTAGAGTGTCACTGACATACATCTCCGTGCCTGGTTTGTAAACAACATCCAGATTGTACCCCTGGAGCTGCAGTAACATGCCCTGAAGGCGTTTAGGTGCACTCATGAGGGGCTTCTTAAAGATGATGATCAGTGGTTTGTGGTCTGTTTCTACAGTGATTGTGTCCCTGCCGTATAGGTACTGGTGAAATCTCTGGCATGCAAAAACTATGCTTAAGCACTCTTTCTCTATTTGAGCGTAGTTTTGCTCAGTCTGTGTCAGTGCGTGTGAGGCAAAGGCTACGGGCTGCCCCTTTTGCAGCAAGCAGCACCCCAGTCCATTCATGCTGGCATCACTCTGGATCGTTACAGGCTTTGTGACGTCATAATATTTGCTGTATATTAATATTTGCTGTATATATTAGCTGTCTTAAGAGTGCGCTTAAGACCTTCCTTTTTGATAAAGCTTATAGTTAGGGCTGATTAGATTCAGCCCCTAGCTTTGCTGATATAGGCTTAGTTTGTCGGGGGACATCTTACTTCTTCCTTCTCTCTGTCTATACCTGTGTACTCTCATGTTCCGATTAATCCAGCTTCCCCAAATTTCTTTCTTTTTGGTGTCTATATACGCTGGGATCCGGAGTCATGGATGATCCTGCGGTCCTGTGTCCTGCATCGCGAGGACTCATCATGGATTCATCTTCCTATTATACACACATGCATTTCCAAACATTTGGACTACCTATGTTGCAAATGTATTATCTTTTCAATTTACACACGGCATCTATTGCACGTCTGTCCGTCCTGGGAGAGGGATCCCTCCTCTGTTGCTCCCCCTGAGGTTTCTCCCATTTTTCCCTTTAAACTGTGGGTTTTCTTCGGAAGTTTTTCCTTGTACGATGTGAGGCTCTAAGGACAGAGGGTGTCGTATTGTCATACTGATATTTTGTACAAACTGTGAAGTCCACTGAGACAAATGTAACATTTGTGATATTGGGCTATATAAATAAACATTGATTGATTGATTGATAATATTTGAGAACCGGCGTGTTGATGACCATCCGCTTTATCTCGCGTATTGCATCATCGTGTTTTGGCAGCCAGTGCCACGCCGTGTCCTTATCCAGGAGTCTGCGAAGAGGCTCACAGATCTCCGATAGCCTTGGCAGGAACTTAGCCAGATATGTCACAAATCCGATCATGCGTTGCACTGCCTTAGCATCCGTGGGCGTCGGCATGTCCAACAACGCTTGAGTTTTCTCTGGGTCGATTTTCAGTCCTTCTGTAGACAGTACATGGCCGTGGAAATGTACAGCTTTGAGCTTGAACTGCAGCTTGCGTTCACTCAATCTGAGCTTCACAGCCCTGCACCGTTGCATGAGAGCTCTTAAGTTGGTGTTGTGGTCCTCTTCAGCCTCTGCGTCCGTATCGCCACACCCGACCACCAGGATGTCATCCGCAATAGGCTCAATGCCAGCCAGGCCTGATAGCAGCTCATGTTGCTTGCGCTGATAGATCTCTGGCGCCACTGAGACTCCAAACGGGAGTTTGAGCCATCTCATCCGACCCCATGGGGTCCAGAATGTCGTCAAGCGGCTGCTTTCCTCATCAAGCTTGCACTGGAGAAAGGCGTCACGAGCATTAACCAGTGTGAAGACACGAGCCTTGGGCAGTTTGTACAAGACGTCTTCTAGCGTTGGCATGTGGTAATGGGACCTGAGAAGTGCCTGATTGAGAGGCTTTGGGTCAATGCAGATTCTTATCTTGTCCGGTTTAGCTACTGTCACCATGTTGCTTATCCACGCTGTTGGTTCTGTCACTGGCGTAAGGTTGCCTGCTTTCACATGTTTGTCCAGCTCTTCCTTAACCAGGGCTTTTAGAGCTACAGGGACATTTCGTGGTGAGCACTGGACTGGTGTTACTTCAGCGTTCAGATTGAAGTGAACATTACCTGGGACTGACTCGATCGGGTCATGGAAAACATCATGAAAGTCTTTCAGTAGCATTTATTTTGTGAGTGGCATAGACTGGCTTGCATCAATACCTCCGCTGGCAGTAGTTCTCTTGGAATAGTGAATTTCACAAGGCCCAGATCAGTGCATGCAGCACCAACTAGCAGGGGCTTTTGTTTGGTGTTCACTATCTCAAACACAAGTCTGTGTGTTTTCCCCCTGACCACACAGTCAGTGTGAAATGTCCCCAGGGATGGCATGTACAGTGGGGCAAAAAAGTATTTAGTCAGCCACCAATTGTGCAAGTTCTCCCACTTAAAAAGATGAGAGAGGCCTGTCATTTTCATCCTAGGTACACTTCAACTATGAGAGACAGAATGGGGAGAAAGAATCCAGGAAATCACATTGTAGGATTTTTAATGAATTAATTGGTAAATTATTCGGTAAAATAAGTATTTGGTCACCTACAAACAAACAAGATTTCTGGCTCTCACAGACCTATAACTTCTTCTTTAAGAGCCTCCTCTGTCCTCCACTTGTTAACTGTATTAATGGCACCTGTTTGAACTCGTTATCAGTATAAAAAACACCTGTCGACAACCTCAAACAGTCACACTCCAAACTCCACTATGACCAAGACCAAAGAGCTGTCAAAGGACACCAGAAACACAATTGTAGACCTGCACCAGGCTGGGAAGACTGAATCTGCAATAGGTAAGCAGCTTGGTGTGAAGAAATCAACTGTGGGAGCAATTATTAGAAAATGGAAGACATACAAGACCACTGATAATCTCCCTCGATCTGGGGCTCCACGCAAGATCTCACCCCGTGGGGTCAAAAGGATCACAAGAACGGTGAGCAAAAATCCCAGAAGCACATGGGGGGACCTAGTTAATGACCTGCAGAGAGCTGGGACCAAAGTAACAAAGGCTACCATCAGTAACACACTACGCCGTCAGGGACTCAAATCCTGCAGTGCCAGACGTGTCCCCCTGCTTAAGCCAGTACATGTCCAGGCCCGCTAGAGAGCATTAGATGATCCAGAAGAGGATTGGGAGAATGTCATATGGTCAGATGAAACCAAAATATAACTTTTTGGTAAAAACTCAACTAGACGTGTTTGGAGGAGAAAGAATGCTGAGTTGCATCCAAAGAAACATCATGCTTTGGGGCTGTTTTTCTGCAAAGGGACCAGGACGACTGATCCGTGTAAAGGAAAGAATGAATGGGGCCATGTATCGTGAGATTTTGAATGACAACCTCCTTCCATCAGCAAGGGCATTGAA
This sequence comes from Harpagifer antarcticus, assembly GCA_902827135.1. Taxonomy (NCBI): domain Eukaryota; kingdom Metazoa; phylum Chordata; class Actinopteri; order Perciformes; family Harpagiferidae; genus Harpagifer; species Harpagifer antarcticus. The sequence goes on along the minus strand of CADEHL010000542.1, from coordinate 311,532 downwards.
GATGAAACATGGCTGGGTCTTTCAGCATGACAATGATCCCAAACACACCGCCCGGGCAACGAAGGAGTGGCTTCGTAAGAAGCATTTCAAGGTCCTGGAGTGGCCTAGCCAGTCTCCAGATCTAAACCCCATAGAAAATATTTGGAGGGAGTTGAAAGTCTGTGTTGCCCAGCGACAGCCCCAAAACATCACTGCTCTAGAGGAGATCTGCATGGAGGAATGGGCCAAAATACCAGCAACAGTGTGTGAAAACCTTGTGAAGACTTACAGAAAACGTTTGACCTCTGTCATTACCAACAAAGAATGGTTGTTACAAAGTATTGAGATGAACTTTTGTTATTGACCAAATAATTATTTTCCACCATAATTTGCAAATAAATTCTTTAAAAATCAGACAATGTGATTTTCTGGATTTTTTTTTCTCATTCTGTCTCTCATAGTTGATGTATACCTAGGATGAAAATTACAGGCCTCTCTCATCTTTTTAAGTGGGAGAACTTGCAAAATTGGTGGCTGACTAAATACTTTTTTGCCCCACTGTATGTGTCAGAGTACAGCTTTAGCCTTGTTCTGGTCGGCTCTAAGGCTGTCTTTGGTGACAGTTTCTCTTTAAACTGGCGGCCCGTAACATTGCAGGTGGCCCCTGTATCTAGCTGGCATAGCTGTCTTTTCTTTTTCAGGTGTAGGTGCACAAACCATTTGCGTCCAGGTGCTTTCACATTCCCCACATATTCAGTGACATTGTATAGGTTTCCACTTGTATCTTCAGTCTGTTGGACATCGTCAACAGCATTAACTTTTCTTGTTTTCTCTGCTATGCTGCTGGCCTGACATACTTTTGCAAAGTGATTTGAACCGCCACATGCTCGGCAGGTCTTACCATAGGCTGGATACTGCTCTCTGCCCCGTTTGTGTCCATTTCCCCAGTATTTGCAGGTCCACTGCTGCTCTCTCTCAGCCGCCGTGTTTCTTTCCGCTGTTTTCCACTGTGTTTTGCGTCGTCCGCCTTGCCTGTCCACCATAGCATTAATACTGTCCGCCTGTGCCTGCGGGCTCTCAATAAGCCTCATGCGTGACTCCGTCAATTCTGCAAGGCGGCAAATCTCCACAGCTGTTGGCAGCGTTAGGTCCCGTTCACGCAGCAGTCTCCGTCTGGTACTCTCGCTGGCAATACCGAGTATCAGCCTGTCCCTAATCAGTTAATCTTTCAGGTCACGGTACTCACATGATGATGCTTTTTCCCTCAACTTTGTTATAAAGCTGTCGATCGGCTCGTCCGGTCCTTGTTTGAGAACCAGAACCAAACAACTTGCTGACAGGCAGAGGTCTACTCTCATCAGTCCCTCAGACAGGGCATGAAGTTCCAAGCTGAGCCACGAGATTTGGCACAGAAGCAGAGTGTGGGTTATGAGAGCAGAATCCGCCCTCCATAAAGCAGCAGAGAGACTGTGAAGGAGGAGATGAAATGCAAAGCAGTGCAACAACAGTGGCATGAGGGGGGCTGCAGATGTAGCTCGGCAGATGGCTGCCTCAAAGAGTTACAGCTTATGGACAAAGGGGGAGGAGTCAGAATCAGAGGAGTTGGTCGAGAATGTGAAGGAGGCCAGGGTCACGGCTTGAGATAAACCAGAGGAGAGGAGAAGGGAATCAACGGGAATGAGTGAGTTTACACATAAACACACTTATTATAAGCGCACATTTAAAGAACTTGAATTGACTTGATAAATAAGTGAAGGTAAAAAGTTGTATTAACCATGAATTAATCAATTGGTAAATAAAAAATAGCAGTAAAGAGGAAACTATTAAAGTAAAATGAGAATCATCCTAAAACACACTGAGGGATAAAGGGGGTATATGACAGAATAGAACCATATTCTTCAATCTTTTCATCATGTTAACAAATCATTCTTCAAGAGATTTTGATTAACACCATTAAAGGGATAGTTTTAGGAACCGCGGTATAAGACAAACCTTTATTTGAATGGATAATGTTAGAGGGAGAGCTAGTGCCAAGCCAAATATAATTCCAATCTATAGAGTATTGATTTCACCATTGTGGCATGGTTATTACCATAGGAGGGCTTTAGGATGGAAATATGAAATGACTTCTGTTTTTGGATCCTTGATAAAGTAGGGAGTAATTGTTGCGTGTTCGGACACCCTGGGTTCCACACACTGCTAAAGAATTTAACATTGTTTTTAAGTAGACCAGAATTGAAGATAAATGGGTTTAATGAGCTATGAAATGCAGAGCTACACAGATCTTAGTAATGTTTTGACACAAGATAATAGTTAAGTACAGAAGTTTCTGAAATAGATCTATTAGACATTTTAATACAGATTAGGTGTTAATAAACTGCAGTAGTAGTACTATAAGGAAGTGACATTTTTTGGCTAACACTTTTCAGGGAATGTGCGGAACAGCTGTTCCGATGAAAAGTTAGATATATCTTGAACATTATAGTTGTAATCGTGAATTAATTAATGATGGCGCTCCATATATGACAGATTTTTGTAGACAAAGGATACTGGCCTATGCTGAAATATCAAAGTCTCTGCAGAGCACAACACATGGCCAAAAAGACGGAGACCAACTGACCTTTGACCCTGACCGACAGTGTAACTTGAGAAGACAATGTCAATGACTGACTCTGGGGTGACTCTGACCAAACTTGACTTTACAACCTGACAGTGTGAGTGTATGTCTGCATGTGATCAGTGCAACTGCATGATTTAAAACAATGACTAATCAAGCATGCTTTTGGACTAACACATTATTCTGGGGCTCCGTGGGAAATGAGAGGTTTCCTACAATTCCACAAAAATTGGAAAACCGTACAGATGACCTGTTTCTAATCTACTTGATATTTCACTCCCACAGGAGGTGGCAGTTTGCAGAATGTGAAACTCAAACTAAAACATGAAGATTATGTTTCTTTTAGGACTGAAGGATGGAGAGAAACACTTAATTTCACTGAAGTGTTTACTGTGGAAATGATGGATGTATATTTGGGAAAAATGTTGGGTATTTTTTATAATCCCTTATTACCTGAAGGTTTTCTTCCCATACAGGATTTTGGTTACACATGAGTTATGTGTAAAAAGGGGGAGTGTAAACTTTACAATGTACATTTTTCATTTAGGGACTGAAGGGAACCTGCTGCCCCAACTCGATTGTTCAATCTGACCATTGATTGACAGTTTTAGAATTGACCTGCTCCATATCTGGGGATAAGATACTGTTTGATGAATGTTGACATGTTTCTAATATTGATTGAGTTATAACAGGTAACACAGATGCAGAATCAGTGGCCAAGGGGCTACTGTGATAAATGTAATTTCAGAATGGAATACTGAGGAAGTTGACCGGTGAGTAATGTTTCAACAGGTATTAAAGTAACTGAAGTTTGAAATGTACAAAGAACATATTACAGTTAAAGCTAAAACATTGTAATGTAATGAGACCGAATGTAATTTAGACAACATCATGTAACTAGCCTGGTAAATAAGTAAAAGCCATAGACTTTATTGTTTAGGTCATTATGGGGATATACATTTCATCTAAATTCATAATAGAAAGACATTTGATGACAGTTTGTTGGAATTCTGTATTCATTTTTTCAGATTGATAATATCTAAGCACTGACAGGTAGAAGCAGTATCACCAGGAAATCATTCACTTTGTCAGTATCAGGATTTTGGTTGTTTCTTGAATCCATAACATTAGTGTGTTTCTTTACCAGAAACATTAGCAGTTCATATTATATTTAGATTTTAAATGGGATCTCAGGGATTTCATTAAGAATAACACAGACGCTTGTCAAAAATTCAGAGCTATTGAAATATGTTATTTGGTTCACCAAGAGATGTTGGAGTTTTGTTTTGTTGCCATAGGCCAAGTATTAAGATTCTGAAGCTGCACTGTCAGATAGCAGGTCTACAATTAATTTAGAAAACCTGTTCACAGATGGCTGTTGTTTTAAGAGACCCCACCAACAGGCTCCAAGCTGCTTACGCAATGGTGGGTCAAACAGCGGAGGGCCCCGGAGCCCTGAGCGTAGGCTTGAGGGATGTGTATCAGATTTCTCCACACAGGTTGGTGATGCAAAAAGGGGGACCCGAGACGCAGGAGGCGGACACAGCAGAGTTCGTCTGGCTGAAGGTCATCAGGACAAAGTGGCTCAACCCCAGGCTCTCCGACCCCGACCGAGTGACCCAGCGGATCTCTCATGCCGTCCGCGTAGGAGAAAAGGGGCACAGCTCGTACCACCGGAGCCAGTGTGCGGCGGGGAAACCACCTGCTAGGACCGTGGACGACATCAGGACGGACGTGACCCTCACAGAGGAGGTCGACTCGGAAGCAGCCATCAGTGGACGGGAGGAGCAGGATCCTGAGGACATCCCTACAGCAGACGACTCGGAAGCTGTCATCAGTGGACTGGACGAGAACGACCCTGAAGACATCCCTACAGCAGACTACTCGGAAGCGGCTGTCAGCGGGCTGGGGGACTTGTCGAGGCAGCAGAGGAGTCTACTTCTCTCTGATCAGTTCCACCAGTGAAGGGAAAGCCGCATCTCCCCCTCCCTATCAGCTGCCCCTTGTTGGCGTATTCCTCTGAGGGGGGGGGCTGATGATTCACCACACAAGGAGACTGCTTCCTAGTACTCAGATCGCCCCTAATGGTTCCTTCACTGCCATGGAAGGTGAGGTCTGTTCCCAAACTTTCAAGTACTTTGGGTCTCAGTTTCTGATAGATGTATACAATACTGGGGGACAGACACAGTAGAAAAGAATGATAGTAGATATGTTTCAAAATGCCTTGTGTAAGTTTATCTCTTGAGAGATAAAAAGGGGGAATTAAAGATTATATCATCTGATATTTGGGAAGAGTGTTACATTTGAAAAGGCAGAAAGTCTTGTTGCAATTTCCAGATATTGAAAGAGGCCCCTGGAGTTTCTCTGGTAATTATCAATAGTAGCAGTTAAGTGAATACTGTTCAAACAATACCTGTGTTTATCAATAGTAGCAGTTAAGTGAATACTGTTCAAATAATACCTGTGTTTGTGTTTTGTATTGATTTCTCTGTTTTATCCTTTCATAAATGTGAGGACTGAAACTGCATGAACATTCCTGCAGGTTTTATTACTCTGGGGGAGGGGAGCAGAGAGGGAAGTCGAAAGAATGTGTGTGTGTGAAAGTAACAGAATGAGACAGCGAACACCAGATGTGGTTGTTTTGCTTCAAACCAAGGGACTGTTTCCGGATCATCTCTGCTGGCACGCGCTGATTCGCTAAGAGAAGCCATCTTTTTGCATCTCCCAATGAGAAACTGACCACAGCTCCTCCTTTTTTGCATATAAGCCTATTCTGGCTTTTAGTTATTTCTCTTTTACTCCTGCCGACAAGATGAAAGGCTCTCCCGGCAGTCAGAACCAGAGCAGGGGGTGGGCCCCCCTTTGAAAGTGTAATGTATTCTTACCGTTTATCATTAAAACAGATTATTGTTTAACCCTCATCCTGGCTGTTTTGAGTTTTCCCTCCTGTTATGATTGTATCCAGCTCGCCAAACGACGTGCAGTGGCAAGGTGGGTTCTAAAAACCTCCATAACCCAACATACATCACAGTGTAAGCCTGTGTCAGCATGCAGTTTACTAAAGCGCCAACAGGCGTCACTATATAACAGGCATTAACAGATGCCCATATCTGTAACAATACATTACCCGTAGAAATACATTGCTTTTAAATCGTGCTGTGCAACACGAAAGAAAGGGGGAAATGGTGTTGGTGAACGCCATGAGACTGGGTTGGGGTGTGTTTGTGTGTGTCCGACACCACCGGCATTGTTTTCAAATTACCACGAACAGTAATTACACAAATCTGGTTCTCCATAGTTATATGTATATTCCCAAGTGAAAGAAATGTGTTTAATCTTAATCTCGATGTAGTGCTATAATCCTGCAACGGAACGTACAACACTATCATAAACAAATGCCCGCCCACACACACACACACACACACACAGGCGACCGGACATATTCTTCATAAAACTAATAATATGGTGTAATAATCGGGCAGTTCGATGAGTTTTACCATAAGAAAGTATCTCGTACAAACGAGAAAGTATATTGTGCGCATTAAATTAATAAAGCGTGGCCTCGTTTTATTTATTTTTCTCTCTATGAACCCTCCAGGGCTCCATAAGATTACTGTTACATTAAAAAAAAAAAGATTACTTTCAAGATGACAGTATTTTGAAAAACTTTACTGTTACTACAATTTTTATATGAAGTGTTATGACCTGGCTCAAAAGGCCACAACAAAAAGGAGACACACCATGTCAATGGTTTATCAAAATATGTTTATTTCACAGAAACAACCCAAATTAGCCAAATTAGATGAAGTGCAACAATAATTAAAGCATGAGGTGTGGACGACAGTGGTATCAATAGTGTAAATGCAGGGTGAGGGTTGCATGAATGTGTATGTGTGAGAGTGTTAAGGTGCACAAAGTAAAGTAACAACCAGATATACTCAACAACACCGGGGCCTGTACGGGAAAGCAGAGAGAGCACAGAGAGGAGCAGAGAGGCTCTAAATAGCTGCAGGACACCAGACCCAGGTGCCCTGAGTTACTGCAATCATTGCACACAGCAAACACCAATCACCACAGCCACCTCCTCTCTACTGATGCACCCACAGGGGCATCACAGCCCCCCCCTTAAGACGGGGCCCCAAAGGGATCCACGACAACCCAATATCCTCCTTCTTAACTCCAGCTTTTTTATTTTCCTTCTTAGGACTGGAGGACGCTCCTCCTCCACTGTCTCCGACTCCTGCCCCCGCGACCCTGCACCGCTTCCTCGCCTCCACTGCCTTTATGTCCCCACTCCTCCTTGGTTGGCTGGTGTTGAGCCACAGCATGTAGGCGCTCATCGGTCTCTTGGGCGCGCCGACCTCCTTCGGCCTCCTCTTCTTCTGCCTCCTCTTGTTCGGCCTCCTCTTGTTCGGCCTCCTCTTGTTCGGCCTCCTCTTGTTCGGCCTCCTCTTCTTCTTCACCTCTTTGACTGTCCTCTCCTTCTTATTTGTCCCGATCTCAAAGTACCGGGCTGGACCACATTCTCCAGACTCCGAAACAGGTAGGTCAGTAGACATCCTACGGCTCTGCAAAACGCGTAACGTATAAATTGGCGATACACTTGGAACTTGCAAACCGCTCTCATCTGGCTCCACAGATGCCAACGGCCTGGAAACCACCACAGGCGGTGGCACACCTGCCCACACAGCACTACCAGCGAGATCGTTGCCCAAAATCATCTGTATCCCATCAAGTGGCAACGCGGGACGCACGCCGATAGACACAACTCCCCGCACCAGCTCGCAATCCAGCACTATTGTATGCCGTGGCACAGGGATCAAGCCCATCTCCATGCCCCTCATCAGCACAACATCCCCAGTCTCTGTCTCTGATGAAAAAGGCAATACTGACTCAGCAATAAATGAGTATCTAGCTGCTGTGTCACGCAACACCTTAATCGGAACATACTTGTCACTACCAACTACTTACACAACGGCTTCCGTTATGAACGGCTCATACATGAACCCACATCCAAGTCGGCACAAACCAGCTTCTTATCAGGCACCATGCCCGATCCTACACCCTGCGGCTTTTTTACCAAAACGGCAGAACAACACATGGCTGGAGCATGTGGTGAAGAACGAGGCTTCCCCTCAGGTTCCAGCAACGGACACTGCCCCTTCCAATGACCCTCTTCTCGACAATAATGACATAGGTCCACTTTGGCCCCCTCGGGTCGCCCTGTACCTACAAGTCTACGGGAGGAGCCTGGTGAAAACTTTGCACCACCGCGGGCATAGCCATTGTCTTCTCCCCGTTTCCAATCACCCCTAGAATACTTCTCAGTAAAACTGCCCTTATGTGTCAACACAAAATCGTCCGCTAATTCAGCAGCTCTAAACGCGGTGGAAGGTTTCTGTTCATTCACATAAGTGGCCACACGCTGAGGGAGACTGTTTTTAAATTGTTCCAAGACAATGAGCTCACAAAGGCCGTCAAAACTTGCAAACCTTCGCTGCCGCGCTCCCACCGCTGAAAATGAGAAGTTAAATCACGGATAAACTCCATATGTGTCTGCTTATCTCCCTTGACCCAACTTCTGAACCTTTGACGATACGCTTCAGGAACCAGTTCGTAAGATTTCAACACCGCTGATTTTACTCTATCATAGTCCAAAGCATTTTCGCCACAAACCGCTGAATAGGCTTCCTGTGCTCGCCCAGTGAGTACACACTGAAGTAACAGCACTCTGTCCGAATCTGACCAGTTTCTTGCCTCTGCTATGCGTTCAAATAGAGTGAAAAAAATGTCCGGGTCACGCTCATTGAACTTTGGCACTAATCGCAAGTAAGAAATTATATCGCCACTGCCTGATGCCGACCTATCACCACCATCCTCCCTTGGAGACAACTTGCCCTCTCCCATCAGCCGTAATCTAGCATGTTCCACCTCACCTTTCATCCTTTCCACCTCCAGCACCTTCTCCACCTCCAAACGCTTCTCTACCTCCTGCTGCTGACCCCTCATCTCCAACTGCAACTTCTCCTGCTCCAACCTCAACTTCTCTTGCTCAAACTGCATGGCCAAAAGCTCCTTTGCTGCTCGAACGTCAAACCAGCTGTCTGAACCACCACCGGCACGAACCCTGCCGCACCAGACTCACTCCTCTGCAACACCCCCTGCTCAAACAAAGATGACACAATGACAGTTTTAATGTCATGTTTCCGCTTGCTCCCCACAACAGCAATGTCATAGTGCTCTGCTATTTCGACCAACTGCGCCTTCTGGCAATTATCTAAGAAAGACACTGAGGGCGCATCCACAAACGCTGACAAAGAAGTCATACTAGCCAATCAGAAAGCAAAGTACCAAACTGCCAACACGCATGGGCATAAGATTAACCCAACAGAGAATTTCCCCCTAACTGCCTAAACAAAATCTTCCTAATCTCACCTAGTCTTCATGTGGCTTGCGGTGGGTAATTACGCACTGGAACCCGGCGGAGTTATGGAGCGACCTGCACGCAGGTAACACCAAGATATCACGCGGATGTGCCCCCGAGACAGCTGTCCGAAAACAGCTGACACTAACCACGTTGCCACAACACTATGAAAAAACAAACAGACGCAACCCAAAGGGAAACGCCACTTAAGCCTAGCGGGGAAAACTCTTTACAAAAGCGTAACAAGCATCAACATCTTACCTTCTGATTGGCACACAAAACCTGACGCCATGTCAAACACTAAAGCTTCCTGAAACCCAAAAAACATGATGTGTCCCCCAAATAGCAGTACCGAGCCAGCACACAGCTGGACCACATCAACTAATTAGCTGCTCAAATGACACCATGTGCTCTGAGCACTACACAAACTTTTAACCAAATAACCCGTCGGACGAGCCCCATTTGTTATGACCTGGCTCAAAAGGCCACAACAAAAAGGAGACACACCATGTCAATGGTTTATCAAAATATGTTTATTTCACAGAAACAACCCAAATTAGCCAAATTAGATGAAGTGCAACAATAATTAAAGCATGAGGTGTGGACGACAGTGGTATCAATAGTGTAAATGCAGGGTGAGGGTTGCATGAATGTGTATGTGTGAGAGTGTTAAGGTGCACAAAGTAAAGTAACAACCAGATATACTCAACAACACCGGGGCCTGTACGGGAAAGCAGAGAGAGCACAGAGAGGAGCAGAGAGGCTCTAAATAGCTGCAGGACACCAGACCCAGGTGCCCTGAGTTACTGCAATCATTGCACACAGCAAACACCAATCACCACAGCCACCTCCTCTCTACTGATGCACCCACAGGGGCATCACAGAAGTATCTTGGTTTCTTCTTTTCTAAGGTTACATTTGTACATACACTTCAGTAAAAATAGTGCAAGTTGCTTTACAAGTCTTTAACATGGAGCCATACATAATTATATAACACATTATACATTTGTAATGAGAACAATCATTATCTGCAGCCTTAAACATGTAAGGGTAACAAGTAAAAAAACACTAAAGTAACTTTCTGAAAGAATCTTACATTACTGCAAGGCTCAACTAAGTGCTAGTTATGTCCATGTGACACTCATTTGAGCATGCACCTGTTTTTAAATATACTGGCCTAATCCGTTCCTCATGCAGCAGTGATAGCGGACCGCTGGCTAATTGTGGGCTAGCCGCTGGCATTGCCTCACAGAGAGCACTGTGTTTAATGAGGAACAGCTCTGTTAGAATAAGCAAGAGGCACCCAATCAGAGACTGAGGTAAACAGGCTGTGTTGTGATGATGGCTCTCAGCTGTGCAGCGCTGCAGCACACCAACATCTCACTGATGCTAGTGTCAGCTGTTACATGTCCTATAGGGAAAGATACAAAAGCGACCTCGAACTCGAAAATATCCTCCATAACTTTAGCTCTTAGGTGGAATGTGAGTAGTGCTGACGGTATTTGACAACTTCAGATGAACCAGAATTCATGAACATTTGCTCATAAACATCAAGTCTTTGCTGTAGGTATTTCCATGACCTTGCATACAGAGTGAGTGAAGTGAGAGCTTTGGAGCACCTTGGAAGGTTTACACTGCCGGCTCCAGGCTTCACAGCGTGAGCGGCTTATGTCAGGGCATTACAAAAACAGACAGACTTTGTAGTGAAAGTGAAAACAGCTTGTGAGTGTGTGGATGTCAACGGCCATGATGGACTCCAAGACAGACCTGAGACACAGCTTTTCAAAAGTGAAATATGTTCTCACACAGAACACCAGGTGTCTTCAACAATATCCAAAATACAATACATTGTATTTATTATACATATGTTGCTTGAGAGTAGTTGGATTAATGTGCATTAAAACAAATGATAGGCAGCAGGTGTATGTCTATAAGAGTCTTACGTATATTGTTAATCAAAGTAGAAAACTTGAATGCGGGAAATGTAACGTACTATTTTAACACGTTACTTTTAATGTAATATTTTTTAGTAGTGCCAACTCAGTGCTATTCTATACTTATTTGTATAGTCATATCACTACCCTGTGTTACAGGCTTTTCTTTACCTCACACTAATGTATTGTAATTCAGAGATAAAAATGTATGGGTACCTAATTTACTTATTATTTAATTAATTAGGGATAGGCCAGTTAATGCATTATTATCACACTAACGCAAATTCATTCATTAACGCCGGTAATCGTTTATTGCGCATTAACGTTTTTTTAATTAAAAGGGTCACTTTTTCATGTCTCTTCTACATCAACATGTTCCCCTCTTCTTCATGTCTCTTCTACATCAACATGTGTCCCCTCTTCTCCATGTCCTTATTCTACATCAACAGTGTCCCCTCTTCTTCATGTCTCTTCTACATCAACATGTGTCCCCTCTTCTTACATCAAAGCATGTGTCCCCTCTCTTCTTCATGTCTCGTTCTACATCAACATGTGTCCCCTCTTCTTCATGTCTCTCTTCTACATCAACATGTGTCCCCTCTTCTTCATGTCTCTTCTTCATCACGTGTGTCCCCTCTTCTTCAGTCTCTTCTACATCAGATGTGTTTCCCCTCTTCTTCAATGTCTCTTCTACATCAACAGGTGTCCCCTCTTCCTTCATGTCTCCTCTACATCACATGTATTCCCTCCTTCTTCATGTCTCTTCTACATCAACATGTGTCCCCTCTTCTTAATTGTGTCTTCTACATCAACACGTGTTCCCTCTGTGGAAAGAGACTCTGAAGTTTCAGGAACAAAAGATTCTCTCTCTTTTCAAAAAACGTATGACCCTAAAATAGCTCCACACTTTTTGATCCATCTCTATAAAAAACCTGTCTGAAAATGAGTTGATCAGAATTTGGCCACTTGATGATGTCATAACGATGTTTGGCTTGTGTAACCATTGGCCAATCAGCAACCAAGGTCCTCACCCTCCTCTAGGGGGGACCTCACATCCTCTAGGGGGGTCCTCACCTCCTCTAGGGGGGTCCGGGGGCATGCACCCCCACAAAGATGTGATTTTAAATGTGAAGTGAAAAAGCATCAATCTGGTGCACTTTGAGCACAACATGAATGTATAGATACAGGCTCTCAACACTCAATTGAAAGAGAGCTTATACTTTTCAATAATCCAAACATCTTTAGAATATGATCACAACCAATCAAAAATTCTCTCTCTCTCTCCAGTCCCCTCCTACTCCCTGGCTAAATGACGCACTGCGTGCTATAGAACCGTCCTTCCGGGCAGCAGAGCGGAAACGGTGGAAATCCAAACACCGTGACGACCTCCTAACCTATCAGGCTCTCCTCTTTCTCTGCTTCGATCTCTCAGGCAAAGAGCACTTTCTTTCAAGATAAGATCCAATCTTCCTATTCCAATCCCAAAAAACTATTTTCCATCTTCTCCACCCTCTTGGACCCTCCCAAAGCCCCTCCCCCCCTCACTTCTGTCAAGCGACTTTGTTAACCATTTTGAAAAAAAGGTTGATGATATTCGCTCTTCTTTTTCTGACTCACCTTTACTCACCGCTGAGTCACCAGACCCTCCTTTCACCACACACTAACCTGCTTGTCTAGCTGACATCTCTCAGTGGCTGTCTGCTCATCACCTCAAGCTCAACCTTGACAAGACTGAACTGCTTTTCCTTCCGGGAAAAGATTGTCCCACTCTTGACCTGACAACCTGTTGTTTCCTCAACTCAGACTGCAAGGAATCTGGGAGTAATCCTAGATAACAACCTGTCCCTCACTGCAAACATCGCTGCTACAACAAACATCGCTGCTACAACCCGTTGCTGCAGATATACGCTGTACAACATCAGGAAGATTTGTCCCCAGTTGACCCAGAAAGCCACGCAGGCTCTCGTCACCTCACGCCTAGACTATTGCAACTCCCTCCTGGCTGGTCTACCTGCATGTGCCCTCCGACCTCTGCAGCGCATCCAGAATGCAGCGGCTCGTCTGGTCTTGAACCTTCCAACATTTTCCCACACCACTCCGCTCCTCCGCTCCCTTCACTGGCTCCCGGTAACTGCTAGAATCCACTTCAAGACACTGGTACTTGCATACCATGCTGCGAATGGATCTGGCCCTTCCTACAACCAGGACATGGTTAAACTGTACACCCCAGCGCGTGCACTACGCTCTGCATCAGCCAAACGACTCGCTACACCCTCGCTGCGAGGGGGACCCAAGTTCCCATCAGCAAAAACCCGTGGGTTTGCTATCCTGGCTCCAAAATGGTGGAATGAGCTCCCCATTGACATCAGGACAGCAGAAAGCCTGCACATCTTCCGGCGCAGACTGAAAACTCATCTCTTTCGACTCCACTTCGAGCGATAGAATTTCTAAGAATGCACTTATATACTAATACAGGACTGGCTTATCTATAGCCAGTTGAGTAGCACTTGAAATGTTTGGCTCTATGATACCTGATGTACTTATATGATTCTGTTTTCTTTAGGGTTGTGTCTTCCTGGTCGAATGTACTTATTGCAAGTCACTTTGGATAAAAGCGTCAATGTAATGTAATGTAATGAATCATAAACTAAAATGTATATGTATGCATAAAGGGTTACGTCCTTAGCTGGCTAATAAGTAACAAGCTAAGCTACCAAGCACACAAACACCTGCGAACGGGGTTAACATGTATAATATTATCATTTTAGACTTCTCGGAAGTTCTGTTAGTACATTCAAGGGCACAGCACGACATTGAATTGTCTGGTATTTGTAACAATATTCCCTAAAAGGCACAATCACCACGAACACACGGCTAAAAATAAAGGGTCAAGTACAGTACTATGACTAACTAACATTGTTGCCTCTATGGTTGTAGCCTAGCAGAGTGGACAAGTTGCTGTTAGCTGACAGTGAGGCATGTACGTGTCCATCAAAGTGACCACGCCCTAATTTATGCAAAAACTTTAAGACCTAATATAAATAAAAGGGTCGTGTTAGAAAACAATTCACTCACAGATTCATAATTATGAAGGTGGAATCTAACTATATCGATAGCAGCTTCTCCGTCACTCCAGTCACTAACCACGGTTGCAGCAAGCTGTCCGCAACCGGCAGCGAAGTCTTCAGCCTTCGTGACATTAAGCATTGGGCTGGACTGCTGTCCAACCCTCTGTGGGTGTGTTGCGCAATGGAGAATAGCCTGCCATTTATCCGTGCCATCCAACTTTGCCCGCTTGCAGAGTGATTTCACTATCTTGACAGCTGACTCAGCTTTGCCGTTTGATTTTGGATATCTGGGTGAGGATGTGACATGGTTAAATCCCCACTTTGCTGCAAACTTCCTGAACTGTTCACAGGCAAACTGTGGGCCATTATCTGTGAGCACTTTGTCTGGCTGTCGTAGCGTGCAAATTGAGATTTACAGCGTGTGATGAGAGTGTCAGCTGATAGATCCGGCAGAAGATCAATCTCCCAGAAGTCTGAATAGTGGTCCACTAGGACGATGAAATCTTGGCCAGCGTAAGAGAAGATATCCATACTCACTGTTTGCCATGGACGTGTTGGGATATCATGCGACATCAATGATTCCTTCTGCTGGGCTCGTGCATATTCATTGCATGCAGAGCAGTTCGACACATAGTCTTTTATCTCTGCTCTCATGTTTGGCCAGAACAGCGTATCCCTGGCGCGCCTGTAACATGCCTCCCCCGATGTGGCTGGTGTGTATGCGTCTTAACAACTCTGCCCTCAAGGCCTTAGGGATAACAACGCACTGCCCTCTGTATAGCACACTGTTTTGCACGTTGAGCTCATCCCTGAAGGGCCAGTATTCTGCACCAAGAGGGGGGTGTCCTCTTTGAAATCAGGCCAACTGAGGATTACTGATGTCAAAGCTTGTAATACATCGTCCATCTTGTGTGGGCAATTTGGCGAAACCTGAAGTCAGTAACATCCAGATGCGTGCCTGATCCAGCTCTGAGTCCTCCGCCTGAAAGCTGTCCATGGAACACACCGCCTGTCGTACAGGGGGGTCGCAACCACGACACGGTGGAGTGGCCCTGCTTAGAGTGTCACTGACATACATCTCCGTGCCTTTTGTAAACAACATCCAGATTGTACCCCTGGAGCTGCAGTAACATGCCCTGAAGGCGTTTAGGGCACTCATGAGGGGCTTCTTAAAGATGGATGATCAGTGGTTTGTGGTCTGTTTCTGCAGTGATTGTGTCCCTGCCGTATAGGTACTGGTGAAATCTCTGGCATGCAAAAACTATGCTTAAGCACTCTTTCTCTATTTGAGCGTAGTTTTGCTCAGTCTGTGTCAGTGCGTGAGGCAAAGGCTACGGGCTGCCCCTTTTGCAGCAAGCAGCACCCCAGTCCATTCATGCTGGCATCACTCTGGATCGTTACAGGCTTTGTGACGTCATAATATTTGCTGTATATTAATATTGCTGTATATATTAGCTGTCTTAAGAGTGCGCTTAAGACCTTCCTTTTTGATAAAGCTTATAGTTAGGGCTGATTAGATCAGCCTAGCTTTGCTGATATAGGCTTAGTTTGTCGGGGGACATCTTACTTCTTCCTTCTCTCTGTCTATACCTGTGTACTCTCATGTTCCGATTAATCCAGCTTCCCCAAATTTCTTTCTTTTTGGTGTCTATATACGCTGGGATCCGGAGTCATGGATGATCCTGCGGTCCTGTGTCCTGCATCGCGAGGACTCATCATGGATTCATCTTCCTATTATACACACATGCATTTCCAAACATTTGGACTACCTATGTTGCAAATGTATTATCTTTCAATTTACACACGGCATCTATTGCACGTCTGTCCGTCCTGGGAGAGGGATCCCTCCTCTGTTGCTCCCCCTGAGGTTTTCCCATTTTTCCCTTTAAACTGTGGGTTTTCTTCGGAAGTTTTTCCTTGTACGATGTGAGGCTCTAAGGACAGAGGGTGTCGTATTGTCATACTGATATTTTGTACAAACTGTGAAGTCCACTGAGACAAATGTAACATTTGTGATATTGGGCTATATAAATAAACATTGATTGATTGATTGATAATATTTGAGAACCGGCGTGTTGATGACCATCCGCTTTATCTCGCGTATTGCATCATCGTGTTTTGGCAGCCAGTGCCACGCCGTGTCCTTATCCAGGAGTCTGCGAAGAGGCTCACAGATCTCCGAT
This sequence comes from Harpagifer antarcticus, assembly GCA_902827135.1. Taxonomy (NCBI): domain Eukaryota; kingdom Metazoa; phylum Chordata; class Actinopteri; order Perciformes; family Harpagiferidae; genus Harpagifer; species Harpagifer antarcticus. The sequence continues at coordinate 295,327 of CADEHL010000542.1, read as the reverse complement.
AGCCTTGGCAGGAACTTAGCCAGATATGTCACAAATCCGATCATGCGTTGCACTGCCTTAGCATCCGTGGGCGTCGGCATGTCCAACAACGCTTGAGTTTCTCTGGGTCGATTTTCAGTCCTTCTGTAGACAGTACATGGCCGTGGAAATGTACAGCTTTGAGCTTGAACTGCAGCTTGCGTTCACTCAATCTGAGCTTCACAGCCCTGCACCGTTGCATGAGAGCTCTTAAGTTGGTGTTGTGGTCCTCTTCAGCCTCTGCGTCCGTATCGCCACACCCGACCACCAGGATGTCATCCGCAATAGGCTCAATGCCAGCCAGGCCTGATAGCAGCTCATGTTGCTTGCGCTGATAGATCTCTGGCGCCACTGAGACTCCAAACGGGAGTTTGAGCCATCTCATCCGACCACCATGGGGTCCGAATGTCGTCAAGCGGCTTGCTTTCCCATCAAGCTTGCACTGGAGAAAGGCGTCACGAGCATTAACCAGTGTGAAGACACGAGCCTTGGGCAGTTTGTACAAGACGTCTTCTAGCTTGGCATGTGTAATGGGACCTGAGAAGTGCCTGATTGAGAGGCTTTGGGTCAATGCAGATTCTATCTTGTCCGGTTTAGCTACTGTCACCATGTTGCTTATCCACGCTGTTGGTTCTGTCACTGGCGTAAGGTTGCCTGCTTTCACATGTTTGTCCCTCTCTTCCTTAACCAGGGCTTTTAGAGCTACAGGACATTTCGTGGTGAGCACGGACTGGTGTTACTTCAGCGTTCAATTGAAGTGAACTTACCTGGACTGACTCGATCGGGTCATGGAAAACATCATGAAGTCTTTCAGTAGCATTTTTTTGTGAGTGGCATAGACTGGCTTGCATCAATACCTCCGCTGGCAGTAGTTCTCTTGGAATAGTGAATTTCACAAGGCCCAGATCAGTGCATGCAGCACCAACTAGCAGGGGCTTTTGTTTGGTGTTCACTATCTCAAACACAAGTCTGTGTGTTTTCCCCCTGACCACACAGTCAGTGTGAAATGTCCCCAGGGATGGCATGTACAGTGGGGCAAAAAAGTATTTAGTCAGCCACCAATTGTGCAAGTTCTCCCACTTAAAAGATGAGAGAGGCCTGTATTTTCATCCTAGGTACACTTCAACTATGAGAGACAGAATGGGGAGAAAGAATCCAGGAAATCACATTGTAGGATTTTTAATGAATTAATTGGTAAATTATTCGGTAAAATAAGTATTTGGTCACCTACAAACAAACAAGATTTCTGGCTCTCACAGACCTATAACTTCTTCTTTAAGAGCCTCCTCTGTCCTCCACTTGTTAACTGTATTAATGGCACCTGTTTGAACTCGTTATCAGTATAAAAAACACCTGTCGACAACCTCAAACAGTCACACTCCAAACTCCACTATGACCAAGACCAAAGAGCTGTCAAAGGACACCAGAAACACAATTGTAGACCTGCACCAGGCTGGGAAGACTGAATCTGCAATAGGTAAGCAGCTGGTGTGAGAAATCAACTGTGGGAGCAATTATTAGAAAATGGAAGACATACAAGACCACTGATAATCTCCCTCGATCTGGGGCTCCACGCAAGATCTCACCCCGTGGGGTCAAAAGGATCACAAGACTGAGCAAAATCCCAGACACATGGGGGGACCTAGTTAATGACCTGCAGAGAGCTTGGACCAAAGTAACAAAGGCTACCATCAGTAACACACTACGCCGTCAGGGACTCAAATCCTGCAGTGCCAGACGTGTCCCCCTGCTTAAGCCAGTACATGTCCAGGCCCGCTAGAGAGCATTAGATGATCCAGAGGATTGGGAGAATGTCATATGGTCAGATGAAACCAAAAATATAACTTTTGGTAAAAACTCAACTAGACGTGTTTGGAGGAGAAAAATGCTGAGTTGCATCCAAAGAACACCATACCTACTGTGAACAGGGGGGAAACATCATGCTTTGGGGCTGTTTTTCTGCAAAGGGACCAGGACGACTGATCCGTGTAAAGGAAAGAATGAATGGGGGCCATGTATCGTGAGATTTTGAGTGACAAACCTCCATCAGCAAGGCATTGAAGATGAAACGTGGCTGGTCTTTCAGCATGACAATGATCCCAAACACCGCGCCCGGGCGAACGAAGAGTGGCTTCGTAAGAAGCATTTCAAGGTCCTGGAGTGGCCTAGCCAGTCTCCAGATCTAAACCCCATAGAAATATTTGGAGGGTTGAAAAGTCTGTGTTGCCCAGCGACAGCCCCAAAACATCACTGCTCTAGAGGAGATCTGCATGGAGAATGGGCCAAATACCAGCAGTGTGTGAAAACCTTGTGAAGACTTACAACACGACCTCTGTCACCAACAAAAGGGGTTACAAAGTATTGAGAGAACTTTTGTTATTGACCAAATAATTATTTTCCACCATAATTTGCAAATAAATTCTTTAAAAATCAGACAATGTGATTTCTGGATTTTTTCTCATTCTGTCTCCATAGTTGATGTATACCTAGGATAAAATTACCGGCCTCTCATCTTTTTAAGTGGGAGAACTTGCAAAATTGGTGTGCTGACTAATACTTTTTTGCCCCACTGTATGTGTCAGAGTACAGCTTTAGCCTTGTTCTGGTCGGCTCTAAGGCTGTCTTTGGTGACAGTTTCTCTTTAAACCTGGCGGCCCGTAACATTGCAGGTGGCCCCTGTATCTAGCTGGCATAGCTGTCTTTTCTTTTTCAGGTGTAGGTGCACAAACCATTTGCGTCCAGTGCTTTCACTTCCCCACATATTCAGTGACATTGTATAGGTTTCCACTGTATCTTCAGTCTGTTGGACTCGTCAACAGCATTAACTTTTCTTGTTTTTCTCTGCTCTGCTGCTGCGCCTGACAATACTTTGCAAAGTGATTTGAACCGCCACATGCTCGCAGGTCTTACCATAGGCTGGGTACTGCTCTCTGCCCCGTTTGTGTCCATTTCCCCATTTTTGCAGGTCCACTGCTGCTCTCTCTCAGCCGCCGTGTTTCTTTCCGCTGTTTTCCACTGTTTTGCGTCGTCCGCCTTGCCTGTCCACCATAGCATTAATACTGTCCCCTGTGCCTGCGGGCTCTCAATAAGCCCTCATGCGTGACTCCGTCAATTCTGCAAGGCGGCAAATCTCCACAGCTGTGGCAGCGTTAGGTCCGTTCACAGCAGCAGTCTCCTCTGGTACTCTCTCTGCGGCAATACCGAGTATCAGCCTGTCCCTAATCAGTTAATCTTCAGGTCACGGTACTCACATGATGATGCTTTTTCCCTCAACTTTGTTATAAAGCTGTCGATCGGCTCGTCCGGTCCTTGTTTGAGAACCAGAACCAAACAACTTGCTGACAGGCAGAGGTCTACTCTCATCAGTCCCTCAGACAGGGCATGAAGTTCCAAGCTGAGCCACGAGATTTGGCACAGAAGCAGAGTGTGGGTTATGAGAGCAGAATCCGCCCTCCATAAAGCAGCAGAGAGACTGTGAAGGAGAGATGAAATGCAAAGCAGTGCAACAACAGTGGCATGAGGGGGCTGCAGATGTAGCTCGGCAGATGGCTGCCTCAAAGAGTTACAGCTTATGGACAAAGGGGGAGGGTCAGAATCAGAGGAGTTGGTCGAGAATGTGAAGGAGGCCAGGGTCACGGCTTGAGATAACCAGAGGAGAGAGAAGGGAATCAACGGGAATGAGTGAGTTTACACATAAACACACTTATTATAAGCCACATTTAAAGAACTTGAATTGACTTGATAAATAAGTGAAGGTAAAAAGTTGTATTAACCATGAATTAATCAATTGGTAAATAAAAAATAGCAGTAAAGAGGAAACTATTAAAGTAAAATGAGAATCATCCTAAAACACACTGAGGGATAAAGGGGTATACAGAATAGAACCTATTCTTCAATCTTTTCATCATGTTAACAAATCATTCTTCAAGAGATTTTGATTAACACCATTAAAGGGATAGTTTTAGGAACCGCGCTATAAGACAAACCTTTATTTGAATGGATAATGTTAGAGGGAGAGCTAGTGCCAAGCCAAATATAATTCCAATCTATAGAGTATTGATTTCACCATTGTGGCATGGTTATTACCATAGGAGGGCTTTAGGATGGAAATATGAAATGACTTCTGTTTTTGGATCCTTGATAAAGTAGGGAGTAATTGTTGCGTGTTCGGACACCCTGGGTTCCACACACTGCTAAAGAATTTAACATTGTTTTTAAGTAGACCAGAATTGAAGATAAATGGGTTTAATGAGCAATGAAATGCAGAGCTACACAGATCCTAGTAATGTTTTGACACAAGATAATAGTTAAGTACAGAAGTTTCTGAAATAGATCTATTAGACATTTTATACAGATTAGGTGTTAATAAACTGCAGTAGTAGTACTATAAGGAAGTGACATTTTTTGGCTAACACTTTTCAGGGAATGTGCGGAACAGCTGTTCCGATGAAAAGTTAGATATATCTTGAACATTATAGTTGTAATCGTGAATTAATTAATGATGGCGCTCCATATATGACAGATTTTTGTAGACAAAGGATACTGGCCTATGCTGAAATATCAAAGTCTCTGCAGAGCACAACACATGGCCAAAAAGACGGAGACCAACTGACCTTTGACCCTGACCGACAGTGTAACTTGAGAAGACAATGTCAATGACTGACTCTGGGGTGACTCTGACCAAACTTGACTTTACAACCTGACAGTGTGAGTGTGAGTGTATGTCTGCATGTGATCAGTGCAACTGCATGATTTAAAACAATGACTAATCAAGCATGCTTTTGGACTAACACATTATTCTGGGGCTCCGTGGGAAATGAGAGGTTTCCTACAATTCCACAAAAATTGGAAAACCGTACAGATGACCTGTTTCTAATCTACTTGATATTTCACTCCCACAGGAGGTGGCAGTTTGCAGAATGTGAAACTCAAACTAAAACATGAAGATTATGTTTCTTTTAGGACTGAATGGAGAGAAACACTTAATTTCACTGAAGTGTTTACTGTGGAAATGATGGATGTATATTTGGGAAAAATGTTGGGTATTTTTTATAATCCCTTATTACCTGAAGGTTTTCTTCCCATACAGGATTTTGGTTACACATGAGTTATGTGTAAAAAGGGGGAGTGTAAACTTTACAATGTACATTTTTCATTTAGGGACTGAAGGGAACCTGCTGCCCCAACTCGATTGTTCAATCTGACCATTGATTGACAGTTTTAGAATTGACCTGCTCCATATCTGGGGATAAGATACTGTTTGATGAATGTTGACATGTTTCTAATATTGATTGAGTTATAACAGGTAACACAGATGCAGAATCAGTGGCCAAGGGGCTACTGTGAGAATGTAATTTCAGAATGGAATACTGAGGAAGTTGACCGGTGAGTAATGTTTCAACAGGTATTAAAGTAACTGAGTTTGAAATGTACAAAGAACATATTACAGTTAAAGCTAAAACATTGTAATGTAATGAGACCGAATGTAATTTAGACAACATCATGTAACTAGCCTGGTAAATAAGTAAAAGCCATAGACTTTATTGTTTAGGTCATTATGGGGATATACATTTCATCTAAATTCATAATAGAAAGACATTTGATGACAGTTTGTTGGAATTCTGTATTCATTTTTTCAGATTGATAATATCTAAGCACTGACAGGTAGAAGCAGTATCACCAGGAAATCATTCACTTTGTCAGTATCAGGATTTTGGTTGTTTCTTGAATCCATAACATTAGTGTGTTTCTTTACCAGAAACATTAGCAGTTCATATTATATTTAGATTTTAAATGGGATCTCAGGGATTTCATTAAGAATAACACAGACGCTTGTCAAAATTCAGAGCTATTGAAATATGTTATTTGGTTCACCAAGAGATGTTGGAGTTTTGTTTTGTTGCCATAGGCCAAGTATTAAGATTCTGAAGCTGCACTGCAGCAGATAGGTCTACAATTAATTTAGAAAACCTGTTCACAGATGGCTGTTGTTTTAAGAGACCCCACCAACAGGCTCCAAGCTGCTTACGCAATGGTGGGTCAAACAGCGGAGGGCCCCGGAGCCCTGAGCGTAGGCTTGAGGGATGTGTATCAGATTTCTCCACACAGGTTGGTGATGCAAAAAGGGGGACCGAGACGCAGGAGGCGGACACAGCAGTTCGTCTGGCTGAAGGTCATCAGGACAAAGTGGCTCAACCCCAGGCTCTCCGACCCCGACCGAGTGACCCAGCGGATCTCTCATGCCGTCCGCGTAGGAGAAAGGGGCACAGCTCGTACCACGGAGCCAGTGTGCGGCGGGGAAACCACCTGCTAGGACCGTGGGACATCAGGACGGACGTGACCCTCAGAGGAGGTCGACTCGGAAGCAGCCATCAGTGGACGGGAGGAGCAGGATCCTGAGGACATCCCTACAGCAGACGACTCGGAAGCTGTCATCAGTGGACTGGACGAGAACGACCCTGAAGACATCCCTACAGCAGACTACTCGGAAGCGGCTGTCAGCGGGCTGGGGGACTTGTCGAGGCAGCAGAGGAGTCTACTTCTCTCTGATCAGTTCCACCAGTGAAGGGAAAGCCGCATCTCCCCCTCCCTATCAGCTGCCCCTTGTTGGCGTATTCCTCTGAGGGGGGGGCTGATGATTCACCACACAAGGAGACTGCTTCCTAGTACTCAGATCGCCCCTAATGGTTCCTTCACTGCCATGGAAGGTGAGGTCTGTTCCCAAACTTTCAAGTACTTTGGGTCTCAGTTTCTGATAGATTTATACAATACTGGGGGACAGACACAGTAGAAAAGAATGATGTAGATATGTTTAAAATGCCTTGTGTAAGTTTATCTCTTGAGAGATAAAAAGGGGGAATTAAAGATTATATCATCTGATATTTGGGAAGAGTGTTACATTTGAAAAGGCAGAAAGTCTTGTTGCAATTTCCAGATATTGAAAGAGGCCCCTGGAGTTTCTCTGGTAATTATCAATAGTAGCAGTTAAGTGAATACTGTTCAAACAATACCTGTGTTTATCAATAGTAGCAGTTAAGTGAATACTGTTCAAATAATACCTGTGTTTGTGTTTTGTATTGATTTCTCTGTTTTATCCTTTCATAAATGTGAGGACTGAAACTGCATGAACATTCCTGCAGGTTTTATTACTCTGGGGGAGGGGAGCAGAGAGGGAAGTCGAAAGAATGTGTGTGTGTGAAAGTAACAGAATGAGACAGCGAACACCAGATGTGGTTGTTTTGCTTCAAACCAAGGGACTGTTTCCGGATCATCTCTGCTGGCACGCGCTGATTCGCTAAGAGAAGCCATCTTTTTTGCATCTCCCAATGAGAAACTGACCACAGCTCCTCCTTTTTTGCATATAAGCCTATTCTGGCTTTTAGTTATTTCTCTTTTACTCCTGCCGACAAGATGAAAGGCTCTCCCCAGTCAGAACCAGAGCAGGGGGTGGGCCCCCCTTTGAAAGTGTAATGTATTCTTACCGTTTATCATTAAAACAGATTATTGTTTAACCCTCATCCTGGCTGTTTTGAGTTTTCCCTCCTGTTATGATTGTATCCAGCTCGCCAAACGACGTGCAGTGGCAAGGTGGGTTCTAAAAACCTCCATAACCCAACATACATCACAGTGTAAGCCTGTGTCAGCATGCAGTTTACTAAAGCGCCAACAGGCGTCACTATATAACAGGCATTAACAGATGCCCATATCTGTAACAATACATTACCCGTAGAAATACATTGCTTTTAAAATCGTGCTGTGCAACACGAAAGAAAGGGGGAAATGGTGTTGGTGAACGCCATGAGACTGGGTTGGGTGTGTTTGTGTGTGTCCGACACCACCGGCATTTGTTTTCAAATTACCACGAACAGTAATTTACACAAATCTGGTTCTCCATAGTTATATGTATATTCCCAAGTGAAAGAAATGTGTTTAATCTTAATCTCGATGTAGTGCTATAATCCTGCAACGGAACGTACAACACTATCATAAACAAATGCCCGCCCACACACACACACACACACACAGGCGACCGGACATATTCTTCATAAAACTAATAATATGGTTAATAATCGGGCAGTTCGATGAGTTTTACCATAAGAAAGTTCTCGTACAAACGAGAAAGTATATTGTGCGCATTAAATTAATAAAGCGTGGCCTCGTTTTATTTATTTTTCTCTCTATGAACCCTCCAGGGCTCCATAAGATTACTGTTACATTAAAAAAAAAAGATTACTTTCAGATGACAGTATTTTGAAAAACTTTACTGTTACTACATTTTTATATGAAGTGTTATGACCTGGCTCAAAAGGCCACAACAAAAAGGAGACCACCTGTCAATGGTTTATCAAAATATGTTTATTTCACAGAAACAACCCAAATTAGCCAAATTAGATGAAGTGCAACAATAATTAAAGCATGAGGTGTGGACGCAGTGGTATCAATAGTGTAAATGCAGGGTGAGGGTTGCATGAATGTGTATGTGTGAGAGTGTTAAGGTGCACAAAGTAAAGTAACAACCAGATATACTCAACAACACCGGGGCCTGTACGGGAAAGCAGAGAGAGCACAGAGAGGAGCAGAGAGGCTCTAAATAGCTGCAGGACACCAGACCCAGGTGCCCTGAGTTACTGCAATCATTGCACACAGCAAACACCAATCACCACAGTCCACCTCCTCTCTACTGATGCACCCACAGGGGCATCACAGCCCCCCCCTTAAGACGGGGCCCCAAAGGGATCCACGACAACCAATATCCTCCTTCTTAACTCCAGCTTTTTTATTTTCCTTCTTAGGACTGGAGGACGCTCCTCCTCCACTGTCTCCGAACTCCTGCCCCGCGACCCTGCACCGCTTCCTCCCGCCTCCACTGCCTTTATGTCCCCTCTCCTTTGGTTGGCTGGTGTTGAGCCACAGCATGTAGGCGCTCATCGGTCTCTTGGGCGCGCCGACCTCCTTCGGCCTCCTCTTCTTCTGCCTCCTCTTGTTCGGGGCCTCTTTGTTCGGCCTCCTCTTGTTCGGCCTCCTCTTCTTCTTCACCTCTTTGACTGTCCTCCTCTTCTTATTTGTCCCGATCTCAAAGTACCGGGCTGGACCACATTCTCCAGACTCCGAAACAGGTAGGTCAGTAGACATCCTACGGCTCTGCAACGCGTAACAGTATAAATTGGCGATACACTTGGAACTTGCAAACCGCTCTCATCTGGCTCCACAGATTGCCAACGGCCTGGAAACCACCACAGGCGGTGGCACACCTGCCCACACAGCACTACCAGCGAGATCGTTGCCCAAAATCCTCTGTATCCATCAAGTGGCAACGCGGGACGCACGCCGATAGACACAACTCCCCGCACCAGCTCGCAAATCCAGCACTATTGTATGCCGTGGCCAGGGATCAAGCCCATCTCCATGCCCCTCATCAGCACAACATCCCCAGTCTCTGTCCTCTGATGAAAAAGGCAATACTGACTCAGCAATAAATGAGTATCTAGCTGCTGTGTCACGCAACACCTTAATCGGAACATACTTGTCACTACCAACTACTACACAACGGCTTCCGTTATGAACGGCTCATACATGAACCCACATCCAAGTCGGCACAAACCAGCTTCTTATCAGGCACCATGCCCGATCCTACACCCTGCGGCTTTTTTACCAAAACGGCAGAACAACACATTGGCTGGAGCATGTGGTGAAGAACGAGGCTTCCCCTCAGGTTCCAGCAACGGACACTGCCCCTTCCAATGACCCTCTTCTCGACAATAATGACATAGGTCCACTTTGGCCCCCTCGGGTCGCCCTGTACCTACAAGTCTACGGGAGGAGCCTGGTGCAAAGTTTTCACCAGGCGGGCATAGCCATTGTCTTCTCCCCGTTTCCAATCACCCCTAGAATACTTCTCAGTAAAACTGCCCTTATGTGTCAACACAAAATCGTCCGCTAATTCAGCGAGCTCTAAACGCGGTGGAAGGTTTCTGTTCATTCACATAAGTGGCCACACGCTGAGGGAGACTGTTTTTAAATTGTTCCAAAGACAATGAGCTCACAAAGGCCGTCAAAACTTGCAACCTTCGCTGCCGCGCACCACCGCTGAAAATGAGAAGTTAAATCACGGATAAACTCCATATGTGTCTGCTTATCTCCCTTGACCCAACTTCTGAACCTTTGACGATACGCTTCAGGAACCAGTTCGTAAGATTTCAACACCGCTGATTTTACTCTATCATAGTCCAAAGCATTTTCGCCACAAACCGCTGAATAGGCTTCCTGTGCTCGCCCAGTGAGTACACACTGAAGTAACAGCACTCTGTCCGAATCTGACCAGTTTCTTGCCTCTGCTATGCGTTCAAATAGAGTGAAAAAATGTCCGGGTCACGCTCATTGAACTTTGGCACTAATCGCAAGTAAGAAATTATATCGCCACTGCCTGATGCCGACCTATCACCACCATCCTCCCTTGGAGACAACTTGCCCTCTCCCATCAGCCGTAATCTAGCATGTTCCACCTCACCTTTCATCCTTTCCACCTCCAGCACCTTCTCCACCTCCAAACGCTTCTCTACCTCCTGCTGCTGACCCCTCATCTCCAACTGCAACTTCTCTGCTCCAACCTCAACTTCTCTTGCTCAAACTGCATGGCCAAAAGCTCCTTTTGCTGCTCGAACGTCAAACCAGCTGTCTGAACCACACCGGCACGAACCCTGCCGCACCAGACTCACTCATCTGCCAACACCCCCTGCTCAAACAAAGATGACACAATGACAGTTTTAATGTCATGTTTCCGCTTGGCTCCCCACAACAGCAATGTCATAGTGCTCTGCTATTCGACCAACTGCGCCTTCTGGCAATTATCTAAGAAAGACACTGAGGGCGCATCCACAAACGCTGACAAGAAGTCATACTAGCCAATCAGAAAGCAAAGTACCAACTGCCAAACACGCATGGGCATAAGATTAACCCAACAGAGAATTTCCCCCTAACTGCCTAAACAAAATCTTCCTAATCTCACCTAGTGCTTCATGTGGCTTGCGGTGGGTATTACGCATCTGGAAACCCGGCGGAGTTATGGAGCGACCTGCACGCAGGTAACACCAAGATATCACGCGGAGATGTGCCCCCGAGACAGCTGTCCGAAAACAGCTGACACTAACCACGTTTGCCACAACACTATGAAAAAAACAAACAGACGCAACCCAAAAGGGAAACGCCACTTAAGCCTAGCGGGAAAACTCTTTACAAAAGCGTAACAAGCATCAACATCTTACCTTCTGATTGGCACACAAACCTGACGCCATGTCAAACACTAAAGCTTCCTGAAACCCAAAAAAACATGATGTGTCCCCCAAATAGCAGTACCGAGCCAGCACACAGCTGGACCACATCAACTAATTAGCTGCTCAAATGACACCATGTGCTCTGAGCACTACACAAACTTTTAACCAAATAACCCGTCGGACGAGCCCCCATTTGTTATGACCTGGCTCAAAAGGCCACAACAAAAAGGAGACACACCATGTCAATGGTTTATCAAAATATGTTTATTTCACAGAAACAACCCAAATTAGCCAAATTAGATGAAGTGCAACAATAATTAAAGCATGAGGTGTGGACGACAGTGGTATCAATAGTGTAAATGCAGGGTGAGGGTTGCATGAATGTGTATGTGTGAGAGTGTTAAGGTGCACAAAGTAAAGTAACAACCAGATATACTCAACAACACCGGGGCCTGTACGGGAAAGCAGAGAGAGCACAGAGAGGAGCAGAGAGGCTCTAAATAGCTGCAGGACACCAGACCCAGGTGCCCTGAGTTACTGCAATCATTGCACACAAGCAAACACCAATCACCACAGCCACCTCCTCTCTACTGATGCACCCACAGGGGCATCACAGAAGTATCTTGGTTTCCTTCTTTTCTAAGGTTACATTTGTACATACACTTCAGTAAAAATAGTGCAAGTTGCTTTACAAGTCTTAACATGGAGCCATACATAATTATATAACACATTATACATTTGTAATGAGAACAATCATTATCTGCAGCCTTAAACATGTAAGGGTAACAAGTAAAAAAACACTAAAGTAACTTTCTGAAAGAATCTTACATTACTGCAAGGCTCAACTAAGTGCTAGTTATGTCCATGTGACACTCATTTGAGCATGCACCTGTTTTTAAATATACTGGCCTAATCCGTTCCTCATGCAGCAGTGATAGCGGACCCGCTGGCTAATTGTGGGCTAGCCGCTGGCATTGCCTCACAGAGAGCACTGTGTTTAATGAGGAACAGCTCTGTTAGAATAAGCAAGAGGCACCCAATCAGAGGACTGAGGTAAACAGGCTGTGTTGTGATGATGGCTCTCAGCTGTGCAGCGCTGCAGCACACCAACATCTCACTGATGCTAGTGTCAGCTGTTACATGTCCTATAGGGAAAGATACAAAAGCGCCTCGAACTCGAAAATATCCTCCATAACTTTAGCTCTAGGTGGAATGTGAGTAGTGCTGACGGTATTTGACAACTTCAGATGAACCAGAATTCATGAACATTTGCTCATAAACATCAAGTCTTTGCTGTAGGTATTTCCATGACCTTGCATACAGAGTGAGTGAAGTGAGAGCTTTGGAGCACCTTGGAAGGTTTACACTGCCGGCCCAGGCTTCACAGCGTGAGCGGCTTATGTCAGGGCATTACAAAAACAGACAGACTTTGTAGTGAAAGTGAAAACAGCTTGTGAGTGTGTGGATGTCAACGGCCATGATGGACTCCAAGACAGACCTGAGACACAGCTTTTCAAAAGTGAAATATGTTCTCACCAACAGAACACCAGGTGGTCTTCAACAATATCCAAAATACAATACATTGTATTTATTATACATATGTTGCTTGAGAGTAGTTGGATTAATGTGCATTAAAACAAATGATAGGCAGCAGGTGTATGTCTATAAGAGTCTTACGTATATTGTTAATCAAAGTAGAAACTTGAATGCGGGAAATGTAACGTACTATTTTAACACGTTACTTTTAATGTAATATTTTTTAGTAGTGCCAACTCAGTGCTATTCTATACTTATTTGTATAGTCATATCACTACCTGTGTTACAGCTTTTCTTTACCTCCACTAATGTATGTAATTCAGAGATAAAAATGTATGGGTACCTAATTTACTTATTATTTAATTAATTAGGGATAGGCCAGTTAATGCATTATTATCACACTAACGCATTCATTCATTAACGCCGGTAATCGTTTTATTGCGCTTAACGTTTTTTTTAATTAAAGGTCACTTTTTTCATGTTCTCTTCTACATCAACATGTGTCCCCTCTTCATGTCCTCTTACATCACATGTGGTCCCCTCTTCCTCCATGTCTCTTTCTACATCAACAGTGTCCCCTCTTCTTCAATGTCTCTTCTACATCAACATGGGTCCCCGCTTCTACATCAACATGTGTCCCCCTCTTCTTCATGTCTCTCTCTACTCAACATGTGTCCCCTCTTCTTCATGTCTCTTCTAATCAACATGTGTCCCCTCTTCTTCATGTCCTCTTCTTCATCAACGTGTGTCCCCCTCTTCTTCATGTCTCTTCTACATCAAGACTGTGTTCCCTCTTCTTCTGTCTCTTCTACTCAACAGGTGTCCCTCTTCTTCATGTCTCTCTACATCAACATGTATCCCTCTTCTTCATGTCTCTTCTACATCAAACATGTGTCCACTCTTCTTAATGTGTCTTCTACATCAACAGTGTTCCCTCTGTGGAAAGAGACTCTGAAAGTTTCAGGAACAAGATTCTCTCTCTTTTTCAAAAACGTATGACCCTAAAATAGCTCCACACTTTTTGATCCATCTCTATAAAAACCTGTCTGAAATGAGTTGATCAGATTTTGGCCACTTGATGATGTCATAACGATGTTTTGGCTTGTGTAACCATTGGCCAATCAGCAACCAAGGTCCTCACCCTCCTCTAGGGGGACCTCACATCCTCTAGGGGTCCTCACCTCCTCTAGGGGGTCCGGGGGCATGCACCCCCACAAAGATGTGATTTTAAATGTTGAAGTGAAAAGCATCAATCTGGTGCACTTTGAGCACAACATGAATGTATAGATACAGCTCTCAACACTCAATTGAAAGAGAGCTGTATACTTTTCAATAATCCAAACATCTTTAGAATATGATCACAACCAATCAAAAATTCTCTCTCTCTCTCTCTCTTCAGTCCCCTCCTACTCCCTGGCTAAATGACGCACTGCGTGCTAATAGAACCGTCCTTCGGGCAGCAGAGCGGAAACGGTGGAAATCCAAACACCGTGGCGACCTCCTAACCTATCAGGCTCTCCTCTTTCTCTGCTTCGATCTCTCAGGCAAAGAGCACTTTCTTTCAAGATAAGATCCAATCTTCCTATTCCAATCCCAAAAAACTATTTTCCATCTTCTCCACCCTCTTGGACCCTCCCAAAGCCCCTCCCCCCTCCTCACTTCTGTCAAGCGACTTTGTTAACCATTTTGAAAAAAAGGTTGATGATATTCGCTCTTCTTTTTCTGACTCACCTTTACTCACCGCTGGGTCACCAGACCCTCCTTTCACCCACACACTAACCTGCTTGTCTAGCTGACATCTCTCAGTGGATGTCTGCTCATCACCTCAAGCTCAACCTTGACAAGACTGAACTGCTTTTCCTTCCGGGAAAAGATTGTCCCACTCTTGACCTGACAACCTGTTGTTTCCTCAACTCAGACTGCAAGGAATCTGGGAGTAATCCTAGATAACAACCTGTCCCTCACTGCAAACATCGCTGCTACAACAAACATCGCTGCTACAACCCGTTGCTGCAGATATACGCTGTACAACATCAGGAAGATTTGTCCCCAGTTGACCCAGAAAGCCACGCAGGCTCTCGTCACCTCACGCCTAGACTATTGCAACTCCCTCCTGGCTGGTCTACCTGCATGTGCCCTCCGACCTCTGCAGCTCATCCAGAATGCAGCGGCTCGTCTGGTCTTGAACCTTCCAACATTTTCCCACACCACTCCGCTCCTCCGCTCCCTTCACTGGCTCCCGGTAACTGCTAGAATCCACTTCAAGACACTGGTACTTGCATACCATGCTGCGAATGGATCTGGCCCTTCCTACAACCAGGACATGGTTAAACTGTACACCCCAGCGCGTTGCACTACGCTCTGCATCAGCCAAACGACTCGCTACACCCTCGCTGCGAGGGGGACCCAAGTTCCCATCAGCAAAAACCCGTGGGTTTGCTATCCTGGCTCCAAAATGGTGGAATGAGCTCCCCATTGACATCAGGACAGCAGAAAGCCTGCCACATCTTCCGGCGCAGACTGAAACACTCATCTCTTTCGACTCCACTTCGAGCGATAGAATTTCTAAGAATGCACTTATATACTAATACAGGACTGGCTTATCTATAGCCAGTTGAGTAGCACTTGAAATGTTTGGCTCTATGATACCTGATGTACTTATATGATTCTGTTTTCTTTAGGGTTGTGTCTTCCTGGTCGAATGTACTTATTGCAAGTCACTTTGGATAAAAGCGTCAATGTAATGTAATGTAATGAATCATAAACTAAAATGTATATGTATGCATAAAGGGTTACGTCCTTAGCTGGCTAATAAGTAACAAGCTAAGCTACCAAGCACACAAACACCTGCGAACGGGGTTAACATGTATAATATTATCATTTTAGACTTCTCGGAAGTTCTGTTAGTACATTCAAGGGCACAGAACGACATTTGAATTGTCTGGTATTTGTAACAATATTCCCTAAAAGGCACAATCACCACGAACACGGCTAAAAATAAAGGGTCAAGTACAGTACTATGACTAACTAACATTGTTGCCTCTATGGTTGTAGCCTAGCAGAGTGGACAAGTTGCTGTTAGCTGACAGTGAGGCATGTACGTGTCCATCAAAGTGACCACGCCCTAATTTATGCAAAAACTTTAAGACCTAATATAAATAAAAGGGTCGTGTTAGAAAACAATTCACTCACAGATTCATAATTATGAAGGTGGAATCTAACTATATCGATAATAATATTTATTGCATCCATGGGTAGAAACATGTTTTTTTCTGCTGTAAAGTTGAGCATTTTAACATGGGGGTCTATGGAAATTGCTCTTTTCTGCAGCCAGTCCCTAGCGGTCCATGTATGAACTGCAGTGTGTGGCACTTCCGTATTGGCGTCCCGGCTGTTACCCAGAGTTTGCCGCTTGGTATTTTCACACTATTACTGTAAAAGTAATGCAACACAGTAGCCAGTAATTTACGATAATATATTGTACATTTGACTAGTTAACTGGGATTTTACCATAGCTACACAATTCAATCAGCTCAATCAACAAAGAAAAACAAAGAAAATGCCCATTTTAACTTTGTATTACTCCATTGAAGTGCAAAGTACATTTCACAGTGTCTTGGACACGTTGTTACGGCCCCAACCTCTACTCCGCGGTAGTGGCTCGTGCTGAGACCGCAACATGAAAGAATAAACGCAATAACCGGTACTTGGTAACGAGCGTGTATTGATAATCAGCCGTTTGCTCACACAAGCGAAACGGGAAACAAAAAGAGGTCTGGAGGACTGCCCAAAAGGAACAAACAGAAGGAGGGAACCCGAGCCAGCCACAAGACGGGCCGTAGGACCCAGAGCTTCCCCCCCCTAACCAGAAATCAATTATAAACCCTATGGGAAACAAAATAAAGCAGCGAAAACTGGACTTCCAGGTCCTCCAGGCTAAACATAAACACATCTGCAAAAATATGGCCTACAGCTCAAAATGGCAAATAGGTATTCTAAGGAGTGTCTCCCGGCGTTAGGATAGGCGAGACATCCTTCTCCTCCAGCTTCTCTTTATATATACACGGCTGAGTGGAATTTGGAACACCTGGGCAGAGGCGGAGCCAGGGGCAGACCAGGTGCACCTGCGCAGCAGGGAGACAGAAAAGAAAACAAGGAGGGGAGCACATGTCTACACAGACATCCACTCGAAGTCAACCATTTTTCTGAAGAATGTGCTGACATGGGGGTTCAAATTGCCATGCCTCTTTTTGGCTTTCCAGCCCGTCTCAGGGTTAAGGCCCAGGAAGCACCTGAAAGCAATAAGCCAAGACAACAATTTAAATGTTACAGAGATTTATATGTTGTATCGTTTATTTGAAGGCAGATGCAGCGGTGCCCCTTTCAATTTAAGTAAAACCTGCACCAAAGAACTAAATTAGTATTTAAAGCCAAACAAGAGCGATAAAAGCAAGAAAATCACTTAATTTGTTGTGTTATCACAGAGGATGGTCTGAATACAGTATTTTACTGTGAAATAATACAGTGACACGTTGTGAAATCCTGGTAATCATTTATCCTGTGCATTCACAGTAATTAACTGTGGCTGTATAGATTTCACTGTGAAATTCAAAATGACAGTATTATATTATGAACATTACAGGTAGAGACTGTAAATTGGTAAAACAGTAATTTATTGTAAAATATTACAGCTAAATATTGTGAAATCATGGTAATATTTTACAGTGTAGAGACAGACCATGGTCACAGGAGGGGCGGGATGTTGATCAGTATTGGCTTAGGATGGGCTTCATCACACGTCTCAACCAATGAGAGCATTTTGGGGGCGTGCCTAAGATTGCTGCAGCGTTTACATGAAAGGAAACAGAAATAAGTGGCGGGGACAGAAACATGGAGGAAGGTACCGGTGAACTTCTATAACAAACTAGATAACACGTTAATGCCCTGGCAGTGGCAAATAGCTGTGTGCATTTGTTTAGAGAAAACTAACTCATACTAATGAGAGCTTTATCTCTTTATTATCCACATCTCCAATTCACAGATTGTATTATTACCAAATAGTATGTCAATGGACACTGTTGCCCATCAAGTTGAAATCATTTTCTTTTCAGACACATTCCTCTTTTAATTCTCATTTCATGAGAAGAGGTAAACATATTTATTCCAACTTTATGGGCAACATTGTATATTACAGGATGTTAAGTCATAATTATGACAAAACTGAGTTTTAGTTTTAAAGTTCATCAGTTTAATAACAAATGGCCATTGTGCATGAGAGGAACAGAACAAAGCCACGTGAATAGAACTTTGACTCAAAGTGAGGAGCAGCAGTGACCACAGCCTTCCGTGCAGCTGACTCTAATGTCACATTGTTTATGCGTTAACACATCGGCCACCTGAACAGAGCACCTTTCCGCCCCACATGGCCCCCAGATGTTAGAGTGGGACAGGGATTGCTTTTATGGGGCACCTGAATATTTGGTATGAAAGCAGTTGTGCATTTATGAGCAGGCACGGTGAGCCTTCATTGTTCTGGTGGACTCAGAAGAACTGACAGCAGCTGTGTGAACCTCCTCTCCTCTGTTAGATAAAGGTGAGACACTGACACTCCTGGGAGAGCACTACATCACTCCAGTAAAACGAGATCTTCAGCTGCTGCTAAGTTGCTCTTTAAAAAATATTATCTATGAGCCACCTTATTGCCACATTTTAATATTGATGATTCATGGTTATGCTCTGCTCTGTTATGCTCTACTCTCCAGCATTAACAACATACACTGAAAAACTGAAACGCCGACTTAAATTAAACATATGTCAACAGATTTCAGTCATTTGAAAACAATAATTTTAAGTTAAACCTAATATATTTTTATTTAAAATTGATATATTACTTTCAATTTACCTAGTTATGTGAAATCTGTTGACATGTAATTAAATCAACATTTCAGGTTTTTCAGTATATTAAAGGTCCATGGCAGATTTCGACAACAGAACAAGGTCATGACTACGGTATGTGTTATGTCAGTGTGTTAATCTGCTTTACAGCTATTAATGATGCTGCTGCTAAGTAGCAGAGAGATGGCTACCAATATCTTTATCAGCTAATCACATTAGTAATAGACGTCAAAAGGTCTCCCTCTCTCTTTCTCTTGAGGAAATCACAAAGCTGAGCTGCACTGTGCCTCTCATATAGCAGCCTTCATGCTCTTAAATAGAAGGCCAGACCAAAGGAAGGTACAGCTGGCCCTGTGGGGGGAAGCACTCTGGGTGACCCAGGTCTGGAAGCTAGCCTTAGTCAGAGGATCAAAGACGGCTGTCTGCCTCATCTATCATCCCTCCATAGTGGAGGCTTTCACTGTGGCTCCTTACCCTGCTCCACTGGAAGCTAGAGACATTCTGTGGATGACATCGTTCTCTATGCATTCTAAATACTAGATTTTAAAACAAATATATTAGCAATAATTGCAAAAATATTTACATTATCCATGGAGCAACCCTCAGGCTGCTGTGGGAGTGGGACTAGTGTCAGGAAGTGTTCACCACAGACAGATGTGCTAGGTATTAGGATGAAGAGGATCCTGGTATAATGTTCCTGATATTTTGTGGTTGCGGCGTAGCATGGTACACCATTGGAAGGTGTGCAATAAAAAATAAATATTAGATGTGCCGCAGAAAGTCCTAAAGAAGGAAACGAGCCAGAACGCTGAAGCAATAGAAAAAGATTTGTAGGATTTACAGGAAAGAGCCACTAAAGCTGCCATCACATGGTCAGCAGGACAACGGCTCTGCGCTGGCTGTGCCGGTGTTTCCTCTGGAGGGAGCGGAGCTGACTAGGCGGAGGCACTACCCTTCAAATGTCCATCTGTATATAGTGTCTTCACACTGTACCTTGCACATTTAAGTTTAATTTAATCTGTTTACACTCAATGTAAATAATATTCTGCTTTTATATTTTGTTAGCTGTAATTGGCTCTGCATAATATATATTTAACAGATTTATATGTTGTATCGTTTATTTGAAGGCAGATGCAGCGGTGCCCCTTTCAATTTAAGTAAAACCTGCACCAAAGAACTAAATTAGTATTTAAAGCCAAGCAAGAGCGATAAAAGAAACATCAAAATCAACATAAGGTAGGCCTAACTGAATAGCTACACACTGAAATGAACACGCTAAGAACACCCATGATAAGCTTGGACAAAAACCACTCACCTGCTGAATATGAAAAACTGGACTTGAAATGTTTCAAATACACGGAACATAAATCACAAGACATTGAAAAGGATATTGACCCTGAAAATAATTTCTACAATAACATCCATAACCAATGTGAATACTACACAGAAGATCAACTCAAAAGAAATGGAATAATGGATGGATCAATATTACATTTCAATAGCAGAAGCCTCATTTCAAATGTATCTAAGATCAAACACTGTTTAAGGCAACTGGAGAAACGAGTT
This sequence comes from Harpagifer antarcticus, assembly GCA_902827135.1. Classification (NCBI taxonomy): domain Eukaryota; kingdom Metazoa; phylum Chordata; class Actinopteri; order Perciformes; family Harpagiferidae; genus Harpagifer; species Harpagifer antarcticus. The sequence goes on along the minus strand of CADEHL010000542.1, from coordinate 275,042 downwards.
ACAGCCCTAGCAATATCAGAGACCTGGCTTAGTGAGGAGCAAGCTGACATGGTTGAAATCGAGGGATACAACATGTTTTTTACTAATAGGACACATTCTAAAGGTCTAAAAGTAGATCTGTCAGTAATATGTCTTTCGCTATAGACAACATTATGGAATGCATAACAGTAGAAATTGAAATGAAAACATCTAAAAACCTTCATGTATTGACACATTTGAGAAAAAGTTAGCTGAACTTTATAACTACACAAGCAGCAAGAAAATGCTCTTTGTATGTGGAGATTTTAACATTGATTTGCTGAACCCACAAGAACACAATGCAACTACAGAATGTATTAATTCTATGTATAGCAACAGTTTATATCCTACAATCACACGACCAACCAGAATAACATCACACAGTGCTACACTCATTGACAACATATTCACAAATGTTATGGATAGGAAAGTAATAAGTGGAATATTAATCAATGACACAAGTGATCACCTGCCAGTCTTTGCAACAATACAGAACTGTACTAGGATCAACAAAGACACCAGAAAAGTCACAATTACAAGACACAAAACACCAGAGTCTGTTCATTCTTTTAAAGAAGAATTATCAAAACAAGACAGGAGCAAAGTCTATGTACCGGATACAAATGAAGCCTATGAATAATTTCTACATATTCTATCAGGGCTGTATGAAAAACATTGTCCTCGTGTAAAGAAAATAGTGAAACCAAAATATGCTGAAAAACATGGATCACTAAGGGAATATTAAATGCATGTAAAACGAAAAATGAATTATATAAAGACTTCTTAAAGAATGGATCAGTAGAGGCTGAACAAAAATACAAGACATACAAAAACAAACTAACAAAGATAATACGATGTAGCAAAATGGATCATTCCAACAAATCATTAGAGGATAACAGAAATAACATTAAAAACACATGGAATGTATTAAATACCATTATTAAAAAAGGAAATGGAAAGGCACAATACCCAAACAGTTTTCTGTCAAAAAAAGATACAGTAGTTTATGACATGACCTCAGTTGCTGAAGATTTCAATAAGTACTTTGTCAATGTTGGTCCTTGTCTAGCTGGGGAAATTCCAAATACTGGTTCTAGTGATGGTGTTGAAAGTAAAGATATATATGTGAAGGAAACTATATTCTTAAGAGGGACTGATAAAAATGAAATTATTGACACAGTTAAAAAACTTAAGAGTAAAAGGTCTACAGACCGTTGACATGTATACAGTTAAACACATTATTGAATGTATAGCCAAACCACTAACTCACATCTGTAATCAGTCAATACAAACCGGTGCATTTCCAAATAAAATGAAAACTGCTAAAGTCATACCAATACATAAATCTGGAGATAAACATGTCCTGTCAAACTATAGACCAATTTCATTGATCTCACAGTTTTCTAAAATACTGGAAAAAATCTAATATGCAAGACTAAATGACTTAATCACCAAACATAACATACTCTATGAACAACAATATGGTTTCAGAGCAAACAGAACTACATCATTTGCAGTTATAGAATTTATGGAACACGTTACTAAGGCAATAGAAAAGAAAGAATATGCAATAGGGATATTTCTGGACCTTAAAAAAGCATTTGACACGGTTGACCATGAATTATTAATTAAAAAACTACAGAGATATGGCATTAGAGGTATTGCACTATCATGGCTATCCAGCTACCTACATAACATGGAACAGTATGTTGAACTACAAAGCCATAAATCACAACTACTGCAGGTTACATGTGGCAACCCTGTCTCCTAAAAAGTACGTTCCCACAGAACTAAACTGCATTCTCAATTACGTTTAGCTAGAAACGTATTTTCTCCCACGTCATGTTCGTTATGAACGTATCTTAAATACGTTTATTTTCTACATATCTTTGCCATTTATTGTCTTGCTTATAATAATGATAATAGTCATTTATAAATATCATTTTAGAGCACACATTTGAAATCAGTAGGTGAGGCTGTAATTTCGCCAGCTGTTACTCTCATGAGCGAGGCAGAAAATAATAGTTTTAACATGCCAAAAAGCTGCTGTGTCGTTTATTGCACCTCAAACATTAAAACCAAATCAGAGTTTACGTGTTTCTGTACTTCCTCTAAGAAGAAAGGACAGTAACAGAAGATCCCTGTGGCTTCAGATGTGGTGTTGTTTATGCAATACGATATCCGAAAAAAAATTCAGTTTAGGATGGCCGAAGACACTACACTACCCATAATCCCCAGCTATCGTTTGGGACTACAGTCCCGTTGACAAGCCCCGTGATTAATCTTCAAGCTCTGGGATTGGATGTTGGAGTGGCAGTGCGCCAAGGTTACGCCGAGCGTCAAGCTCTTTGAAATGGAAGGAAACCACGGCAGACTATTCAAAACTGGACTCGAACGCCCCCCCAGAACTACACATGCTGGCTATTGTGTTTCGCAACATGTTCTCTATGGCACGTCTCTACTGGGAATTGTAGTTTTTAAAAGACGTTTTCGTTTTTTCCCCAAAATTAGAAGTTGACAGTATTAAACTGTGTACAGCCCTGGAGGTTTAGGGGATAGGAAACACATTGGTGTGTACAAATTTAAAACATGTAATTACTAAATGGGTGAAAATCGCTTGTATCCATAATGGGCAGCATTAATATATACCCACAGGACAGCTCATTGTTACTTTGTAATTCTACTCCACTACAATTCAGAGGTTAACCTGGTATTTTTACTCCACTACATTTATTTTAGTTACTTTGCAGATTCTGATTAATGATGTGAAATATAAACAACCCTTAAAGCAGACTTTAGTTACACCTGAGTAAAATGCAGGGAAGGTGATTGTCAAGTGCCAACAATCAGGAGAGATATTTGATAGTTGGTGCTTGAGAAGACTAAACATTTATCTGCAGATCTCTATAAAGTATATTAATTACTCGTTATTCTCTACTAATAGTTAATTAAAAACTGTATATAATATAATTGCTATTTTGCACATCCCTTTCAAGATTTCAAGTTTTTCAAAGGTTTATTGACATATCATATACACAACTACGGTGTAGTTATGCAATGAATGAAATTCTTGGGTCACAGGTTCCTCAACAGTGCATTACAATACATCTATCAATGTGTGTGTATACCTCCACCATTAAACTGTCATATTCTGCACATTTCTTATACTATCTACATACATAAGAGTATAATTCATATGTATAATATCAGTTAAAATAAGTGCTTCAACATAGTTAACATGGCAGGAAAGCAATATATTAGACGTTTAGTACTTTGTCAGGCCTTAATATTTATCTGTAGATACCCCCAAAGCTTTTTTCTTATTTGAAAGAAGACCTTAACCTAAAGTATTATTTAATGTGTTAATAAAGGTTAATTAGTTTGTCTGTCTTCCACATCCTCATATTAATATATTTGTACATTGTGCACTAAACTGTCTTATTGTAGAGATCCCTTACAGTATCTTCTTGATTTTTTATATTCTATATTTCTATCATTGACCTTCTACTTTCCCCTTATGAAAGTATGTACTCTTAATATTTTTTTCATCAAATAACATTATTCAACAAAAATAACATTATTCAACAAAAATAATTCAATAACGTGCTTTAACCACTAGGCGGTGCACACAAGGTACTCACAGCATACTAATAATAACTTTGTATTATTAGTGTAGGACACTTATGTATGTATAACATCTGAAGTGTAGTTGTATTCATGTTTTTACATGATTTTACTGAATATTGCTATACTATCTCTCATGTTTTACTTCTACACATTAATATCTGATTTGTAAAACATAAAAGACAGAAAGGCATATCCGTCATTTAATGGTAAGCTATTGAAATTGTGATTCCATAGATGTGTCTCCCATCACCCAAATCCCCTAACTATTCTCTCAACTCAGTATTTACATTCTTATATTCAAAGAAAATCAGTGATATCTTTACAAACTACAAACCCTTTTATATCAGCTGTGCACCGTTATGATGTAAATATAATATATATCTACCAATAGGATCAAATATAAAAGTCAGCCGAATTACTATTGATACTGCAAGGAGACGTATTTTGTGAAAAGAAATGCAAGATGTTGTTTAATTGTTGATATATTTATGATCCACGTCACAAGTTTGTCCAAAGGTCTTCTCATCAGGGCTCTATAAATAGAGAACTACGGCAGATGTGTAATATTCAATGCAGCCGAACGGTGTATTACAATGCCTAATGTGATGACTTCCAAAGAGAAAAGCTGGAACACTCAGAATAAATAAATAGAATGGTTTTGAATAAGAGATGAGAGTAAAATCTACATCACTTTACAGTCCCGCCCACTTTTGGGAAAACCAACGCTGTCATTTGAACGGCGATCAAGCCTGAAGCCACAGAGATCTTCTTTTACTGTCCTTTGTTCTTAGAGGAAGTACAGAAACATGTAACTCTGGATTTGTTTGAATGTTTGAGGTGCAATAAACGACACGGCAGCTTTTTGGCATGTTAAAAACTATTATTTTCTGCCTCGCTCATGAGAGAAACAGCTGGAGAAATTACAGCCTCGCCTACTGATTTCAAATGTGTGCTCTAAAATGATATTTATAAATGAGTATTATCAATATTATAAGCAAGACAATAAATGGCAAAGATATGTAGAAAATAAACGTATTTAAAGGTGACCTATCATGCTATATTTAAATGATATAGTGTATGACCATACCTATATAAGGTATATTTATACATTTTATTTTTCAAAATACCAAACAGATCATTTTTTAGCCATGCCTCGTTTCGCTCATTTTCGCTTTATTCCAAACCTGCCTATGAAAATTCTGAGCAGCAGCTGACCACACCCCCAGCAGAAGAGGGTGGCATGAGCCGGCGAGAGTCACGTTACCATGCTTGCTGTGATTACGAGTGTGGAATACACATGTAATCTCAGAGCAATGCATGTGTTCAAGCATATTATCAATTTGATCCAGAAACTGAAGCAGCGGAGGTTTTGGTGGAGGTGCAAACATCTCGGTTGCAGCAGGACGTTTCTGAATGGTTAGTTGACAAGCTGTTGTCCCTATTTATTTTTACTCTGTTTGTTACGATGCTTGCTACTTATTCCATTCATATTTTGGCTAATTAGCAAGAATGCAATGTGTACAGTTTGTAACTTGGAGTTTGTAACGCAAACACAGCGATACATATATATATTTATAAAGGGAGACATTCATATTTTCAGCATATATACAATGGCCTCATTGCGTTTAATAGTTTACAGTCCTTTTCTTCCAACATCGTGCAACAACCGTTGGAAAGTTCAATAACTTAGGGTGATAAAAAGTATAACTCCAACACCTCAGTTGTCAGTAATGTGTGTTTCATGTGTTTTAAAAGCTCAGTTATTGACTTCTTTCTAAAGGGGTACATGTGCAACTTGCGCCACGATGCCTTCTGAACCGGAGCATGTGCTGCATGGAGATACCACACGTAACATTAGCTTCACTAAGTTGTCTGTTTAGAGAATACATTTTTCACATGTCATTCAATATATGTTTATCACACTTGGTGTAAAGACGGATGCAGGAACATGAGGACTCTGTAACCTGTATGGTGTGCCTAAATGTGTTCTCCCTGCAGAATGCATTGAATATTTACAGAGCTGAACACAGTTGGACTATAGTTGAGGCAAATAGAGCACTGAGTGGTTTGTTTGTTTTGACTGAAATTGTAAAACGAATGCTAATATTGTTCATGGAAATAAATACTGGTGTATATGGCTTTATGCAATCTTTCATTCTGTCATTGTACATGTACTATTATATACTACACAGCAATGGCATAACACACCCATGTGTACGACAAAAAAAGTACACACACAACCTTATGCTTTTGAAATCAGAATATTCTTTACCCATCCCAACATGAATAATCACGACACACTTGATATCAACTCGGAACTTTATTGTCAAAATCAACGGTTATTTGAACCCATAAAAAACAGGAGCTTTGTGAGCTGGTGCTGGGGCTTCCTTGGACACAGGATCAGAGTGGTGATTCCGGCCTGCGTTGTCCTCTGATCCGTGAAATGTCTATGTTAGGTTCAGACAGCAGCCAAATTGAACCGTGTGGCATACCCGGCGATGACCTCCTCCCTGTCAGGTTGCTCATAATGGTGCAGGGTCCACAAAGACTTGGTCGAAGATGAGGTCCATCAAGTTGGCCACGTAGCCTGTGCAATGTTAAAAAAGCACAACAAAAAAAGTGGTTTAGATTAGTATATGCATGTCGTCAACAACAACATACCAGGGCTTTAGCTCCGTTTTACTCGTGGTGTGTGTCCCCTCGCATACATACATACAGTGTTGTATCCTAACACACCCCCATTTATATTCATGTGCGCAAACAAGTAAACATACAAAAGCTTTTACATATAACGCTGCAAAAAACGGCATGTCTCATTAGCTTAGCATAGCTTAGCGTAGCATAGCGTAGCGTAGCTTAGCGTAGTTGGGGTTGAGGCGACATTGATACGGCTAAGCTACATGCTACATGCTACATACTACAAGCTAGATATAGCTTTATCAGGAAAAACACCGCTAAATAAAAACTTACAGCTTCAGAATTGGATGTGTCCTCACTGGCCTGGTCCCGGATGGTTGGTATTGATCCCGGGTGTAGCATTAGTTTGGAGGCATATCCGTGTTGGACTTGAGAGAAGTTCATAAACATGTCCGTGGTTTAACTGGCTTAGACATCCTGCCAAGAGCAGGCAAAAACACAGATGTGACTGGGGTAGCCTGCCGATAGCCTATATGCGAATGAGAGGTTTGGCAATGCACGTGGCCGTGGCTCATTCCCCTGATAGGTGGAGAGTTGACCAATAAGCAGAGTACGTCTTTGTGACGTAGAAAAGTGTCAGAATGTGGATCCATTTTTTTCAGATCCGTTGCAGCCCCTTTTTTAGAGATTTGGCGAAGGAGGAAAATAGAGAGGGTTATGTTTTCTGACACTTGGTGAGTTCCCTGGAACACCGGGGACACATAATCATGTATAAAAGACGTACAAAGGTGCATTTTGCATGATAGGTCACCTTTAAGATAGGTTAACGTAACATGGTAGAAAATATGTTTCTAGAAGATATGTAGAAAATAAACGTATTTGAGATGCGTTCATAAGAAACGTAACGTGGGAGAAAATGTTTCTGGAAGATATGTAGAAAATAAACGTATTTGAGATGCGTTCATAAGAAATGTAACGTGGGAGAAAATGTTTCTGGAAGATATGTAGAAAATAAACGTATTTGAGATACGTTCATAACGAACATGACGTGTGAGAAAATACGTTTCTAGCTAAACATAATTGAGAATGCAGTTTAGTTCTGTGGGAACGTAATTTTTAGGAGACAGGGTTGCATGTGGGGTGCCTCAGGGCTCAGTCTTGGGGCCATTACTATTTATTCTGTATATTAACAATATATGTGAAGTATCCAAAATTATTAAAACCATTCTTTTTGCAGACGACACAAGTCTACTCTGCTGTGGGGACGATTTAGAACAGCTATTGGTCACAATGGAGAAGGAACTGAGCAGGATGAAGATCTGGTTTGACCAAAATAAATTAACATTGAACGCAAGCAAAACCAAACTCATAATATTTGGGAATCGATCGACCAATACAGAGAAGAAACTCACTATAAATGGCGTCCAATTAGAAAGAGTATCGGAAATAAAATTTCTTGGAGTAATCATAGACAATAAATGAAGTTGGAAACCACATATAAGCTATATCAAAGCCAAAATATCCAAATCAAAAGCATTTCTGAATAAAGCCAAATACCTAATTAATCAAGCTTCTTTGTTTATGCTGTACTGTTCCTTCATACTTCCATACATGATGTATTGTGTGGAAGTTTGGGGGAACAAATATAAAACAAATACACATCCTATCTTCATCCTGCAAAAAAGAGCCATACGAGTTATACATAAAACTACGTACAGAGAACCAACAAATAAATTATTCATCAAACTAAAAACACTAAAACTACAAGACCTGGTTAACTATAAAACTATTCAAATTATGTTCAAAGCCGCAAATCAACAATTACCTCATAATATCCAGGGACTTTTCACACGGAGAGAAAGCATGCACATGTTGAGAGGAAACTGCATTTTCAAAAAACCACCCGTACGAACAAATGCCAAACTTCATTGCATCTCATCAAAAGGTGTTAGTCTGTGGAATAACTGTAACGATGCACTGCAATATTGTACAAGTCTATCTAAACTGAAAGTATTATTTAGGAGCCAAATCATTAATGGTTATGAACAGGACCTGTAAAATCCCATTTGTTGTTATTTCTTGTAAAAGTAATTTATTTCTGATTGTTTTGTAAAAAAACAAAAAGCAAACAAATTAACAAGACAAACATGTCGCTGATGACGATGACCTAATGTTTTATTTATAAGAAAAATATATGCTAGAGGGGTAGAACCATAAAGTTTTTTTTAAGCTTCTTCTTGCCCCTGTTGAACATGACAGACTATCTGAGAATTATTAGTGTTTTTTTTGTTGTTTTTAAAAAACAAAACAAAATGTTGTACTTGGTTATAATTATTAATTTGAGTGAGAAAAAAAAAAGGAAAAAAAGAGAATATATATAGATATTACGGAGCCCCTAAAGGGACATGGGAGAAGACAAAAAAAAAACAGAGAGAGAAAAAAAAAAGTCAGGATAACGGGTTTGTATCTCGTGCGCACACGAATGTTTCTCGTGCGCACGAGAAAGTATCTTAAAAAAAAGTCAGGATAACGGGTTTGTATCTCGTGCGCACGCGAATGTTTCTCGTGCGCACGAGAAAGTATCTTAAAAAAAAGTCAGGATAACGGTTTAAGGGACATAAAAAAAAATTATGAGAAAAAAAATAAAGTCAGGAAAACGGGTTCCTTTCTCGTGCGCACGCGAAACTAATCCGTTATCCTGACTTTATTTTTGAATCCACTTCCTATTAACCAGTGCGCCAAGGAGGAAGTGCAGCACACAGTAGACCAACATTTCAATGCAGACTTGTATGTATACGTTTTGAAAAGACAGTGGAAAGTTTAATTCGGGTATATTTTAATCTCGGACTTCCTTATAAGGACATTACGTTCCTGCTTGCACGTCGTCACCGTTACATTCTTTCCGAACGGCATTTAAAACGGATTTTGAAGTCTTGTCGTCTGTCCCGGCGCAAGAAATACTCCAGTTTTGAGACAGTAATTACTTTCATCTCTGAACAATTACAAACATCTGGCCAACTTCATGGGTATAGGTGGATGTTCACAAAATGCAAGGAGAATGGATTACTCGTCAGAAAAGAAGATGTACGTTTAATCCTCAAAGAACTAGATCCAAGGGGGGTTGAACTCAGCAAGCAGGACCGTAATGTCCTTAGGCTATAAGGAAGTCCGAGATTAAAATACACCTTTCCACTGTCATCTCAAAACGTATACATACAAGTCTGCATTGAAATGTTGGTCTACTGTGTGCTGCACTTCCTCCTTGGCGCACTGGTTAATAGGAAGTGGATTCAAAAATAAAGTCAGGATAACGGATTAGTTTCGCGTGCGCACGAGAAAGGAACCCGTTTTCCTGACTTTATTTTTTTTTTCTCATAATTTTTTTTTATGTCCCTTAAACCGTTATCCTGACTTTTTTTTAAGATACTTTCTCGTGCGCACGAGAAAACATTCGCGTGCGCACGAGAAACATTCGCGTGCGCACGAGATACAAACCCGTTATCCTGACTTTTTTTTAAGATACTTTCTCGAAACATTCGCGTGCGCACGAGATACAAACCCGTTATCCTGACTTTTTTTTTCTCTCTCTGTTTTTTTTTTTGTCTTCCCATGTCCCTTTAGGGGCTCCGTAATATCTATATATATTCTCTTTTTTTCCTTTTTTTTTTCTCACTCAAATTAATAATTATAACCAAGTACAACATTTTGTTTTGTTTTTTAAAAACAACAAAAAAAACACTAATAATTCTCAGATAGTCTGTCATGTTCAACAGGGGCAAGAAGAAGCTTAAAAAAAACTTTATGGTTCTACCCCCTCTAGCATATATTTTTCTTATAAATAAAACATTAGGTCATCGTCATCAGCGACATGTTTGTCTTGTTAATTTGTTTGCTTTTTGTTTTTTTACAAAACAATCAGAAATAAATTACTTTTACAAGAAATAACAACAAATGGGATTTTACAGGTCCTGTTCATAACCATTAATGATTTGGCTCCTAAATAATACTTTCAGTTTAGATAGACTTGTACAATATTGCAGTGCATCGTTACAGTTATTCCACAGACTAACACCTTTTGATGAGATGCAATGAAGTTTGGCATTTGTTCGTACGGGTGGTTTTTTTTAAGATACTTTCTCGTGCGCACGCGAAACATTCGCGTGCGCACGAGAAACATTCGCGTGCGCACGAGATACAAACCCGTTATCCTGACTTTTTTTTTCTCTCTCTGTTTTTTTTTTTTTGTCTTCCCATGTCCCTTTAGGGGCTCCGTAAGATATATATATATATATTATTGTTGTATGTTTTTGTTTCTGACATGTTCAATAAACTGACATTTTTTTTAAAAACCACATCTGAGAACGAAAAAAGCTCCGTAGAGCATTTGGTATGTGTCAAATGGATAGAGAACGGGAGCATGGGGATATAAATGCAACTGGAAACAAAGGGCTTTCATTTAAAGAATTGTAATTTAAAAAAATTACCAAAGAGAAGACACACACAACATTCTGGCTGTCAAAAGATATCAAAAAGAAAAATGGAAAAAACTGATAGTGTGCGGTTGTCACAATCTGCTTTCTCACTCACCTATTTTCTGCATTAACATTCCTTAGTCACCTGGTAGTCACACCCTGTCTCTCTCTCACTCTGTTACACCCATCAGCTCCATTAGTATTTAGGCCCACTTCACTTTCACCTCAGTGCCAGATCGTACTTTGCAGCATGCCAGTCTTTCCCGCATTACCCTTCAGATTGCTCTCCCGGTTTCGACCCTGCCTGTTCCTGACCAGCCTGCCTCGCCTGCTCCCTGACCCGTTCTGTACCTGCGACTCCCGTCCTGCTGTCTCCTGGAACCCTCGCCTGTCCCCGACCAGCCCTTTGCCTACTATCTGCCGTGTTGTCTTCTACCAGCCTACTGCCTTCAATAAAGCTGGTTACCGACTATCTCTGGTTTCCCGTGTTCTGCATTTTGGTCCTCAGCTCGTTTGTGACAGCGGTAACGGTTGTTAGACACAGAACTAGCTTACCTCCAAAAGTAGATGTGTTCAGATTGAAGTGTTATCTTATTGTGCAAATCAGACCTTTCAAATGTTATTGTAGAAGAGGTGCTTAGGAGCAAGAGCTCCATCGGACAGAATAAAATAATCGGTTTATTCATATTGGGTTCTTTACTAAAGCACATAGATTTGACAGCAAATACACAAGTGTGATGTTTTACCTGTGCTGTGGTTAACACCTTAGCAAGCTCAGTGGAGATGAGCTGGAAGATTCTCTGCTGGTTCCCCGTCAGCTCCAACAGCTATGGAGAACAAAATGAGGATGCTCTGTAGGTGTATTTCGTGGAAATACATCAAACAATTAAGGAAAAGACAAACGGAGCCACACTCCTTATCACTGCTGCTGTGTAAAGAAGCCTTTACATGCAGAAGCAAAACGCTGCAACACATTTACAGAATTCATTTCATTTGGCATAGAGCTAACAAGCATAATTGAAACATTCCTCTTCATGCTCAAGTTATTCTTTTGTAATACTTTATTAATTAAGCATTTTCTATTTCATAGCATGTTTTAATTTTTATGGCCTATTGTGACCTGTTGCCTTTTGGGAAAGTGTTTGTTTCAGTGTTCCTACAGTGTCATAAACAACTGTTTTAAACTGTTCTGTATTTTTTTTTTTTAAATGAAAATATGTTGCCATATTTGTAACCTCAGTCCTAAGCAGGAGGATTGTTTCTGTCTTTCATGTGTCCGATAGCAAAATAAAGCGGTTATAAATCCACATATATTACACCCTTGTGGTTTTTCTGCTGCCCTGCCCCAAAGCAATACACTGCTGCTGCCCCACAGCACTGAGGCGGTCCATAGGGACAACTTAGGGCAATTTTATAAGAAGGTTCACAGAGAAAATCAGGAAACACTTGTCCTGAAACTGGACATTCAACACAAACATCCTCTTCCAAAGGGGGCACACCGTCCACCCCATGGTGGGCTACAGGACTGTGATAGATGGTTCCCAGGCTCCTGGGCAATATTAGGTTTGAGCTGAGCTCAGACCTGAAGGGGGACTCTGGGCCCACCCATACTGTGGGAGCGTCGGCCCACTGTTCCTAATGAAGCATCGTGGAGAACAGAAAATATACACTGAGAAAACAACATACCGAGTTGTACCTTGTTCAGTGGGATAGAGTAATTTGGAAACACACTCAGTATACTTAGGGCACAAAAACAAAAGTGCCCAGGACACGAGGTTTATCAGTGCATTGAATAAATAAATAACTATAATAACTAGAATGACACATTTCACAATTTATCATAGTAAAGTCACAAGTTTGCCATCACATATATGTGTCCCCCAGGTGAGCTGTGAGTTACACAATGCTAATACTCCCAAGATGATTGGGATTGGTTAAGAAAAAAGATAGTGTTGTCCAGGAGCCTGGAGCCCTGATTTACTGTCCCAGGATCTGTTTTGGGTATCAGATTGAGAGGCTCTCATGGAGCCGTTTTATAGCACCGGGACAATGTTAAACGGTTCTTTTTCAGACATGTTTTTATCATCATCATTACTGTTGGTCCACTCTTTGTTATGTATCCATTGGTAATTATGAAATATTGTTCTCCTACTTCTTTATAAACATCATCATTTTATGAAAGATACAAACTGTTACATTTGCAAACTCTATATCATTAATAATGGCAAACCACTGCATAATTATTACAAACATACAATACGGTTTGTACCAATAAGAAGCAAAATTGGTGTGTAGTGTGTATCTAATTTCTCTACATAGTTCTCACTTTATTTTTTAAATATTCCCTTAGAAACTTGTGCAGGAGTTGTTAATTTGCTTGTCAACCTTTAAAATGATCTCCTTGGTTTTTAAATAATGATTAGTGTGAAGCTGACAATTGGGCGGCCCAACCAAGCAGAGGCAGAGGCAGAACGTCCAAAAATACAACCCAGTGTGGGCATTTATTAAAACATGAACACCTTACACACACAGCCTCAATCCTGCTGCTGCTGTTCACGTGAGCCCAGCCTGCAGCCACCAGGATCTCACGCACACTCCCGGCTTCCCTAACAGACAGGGAAACAGAGCCTAAGTACACACACTCTAATCAGCACAACAAGACACAGGTGAGGGGGGAGGAGACAAAACAGGGCACCAGGTGCACACAATCAGCAACAGACATAAAGGGAGGTGGAACACTTTTCAAACACAAACATATAACTGAACAGAAGTACACACATACAAACCCAACTAAACGCAGTCAGCACTTGAACAATTACTGCCACTTAACGCTATGATGTCTACACCCCCACATATTATTTGCACCCGGATTATTCTTAACCGCTGTCATTCTACACCAGCATAAGCACTTTCGGCGCTCTCGCTAACTCCCCTATCTTGTCAGGCGGAGCCGAGGACCCGACCAGCACCTGCCAGACGACATTTCAATCAATACGGTTGAATCCTTTAATAAATACCATCTCAATAATTAGTATAAATTACATAAAATGTGCAAATATGCCATGCCAAAGGGTACTATGCAATCACGCTAATAAAGTGCAAAACTGTTCACTAAAGTGCTGAGTTACGAGGCCCGAAGCCGTCAGTTCACATTTATAATTGTGACGAAGTTACCTTTGTCACAATTAGAAATCTTCTTTTTAAAAGATGATCATGTTGCTGAGCACTTTATTTGTCTATACGTTCTGACATTACAGGAGTTCCCATAGCGCTTTTGTGTGTGAAGCCTCCAAATAATTAGCTTTGGGATACATTAATATTTAATGGTACAATATGTATGATATGCCAGAATGTATATTTCAAACACTCAGATTGTGAAGAGGTTACAGTGTTGACGTTATGACCAAGGTCTTCATAGCGATCCGGTCGTGGCAAGATCGATTTGAAGCAGCAACCACTGTAAGTCATTTTAGCTGGTAGAGATCTGTACATCTCAGATCGGCTCAGAGGAAAGCTGTAATTTCTGCTCCTCTCTGAAGCCCAGTCGAAACCGCGTGAGAATATACACGCCCTGCCCAGCTGTCGCCCATCAGCTGTAGAGAGTTAACTAATTAGAGGGGCGTGGCCCCACTGCTGTGTGAACTCATCAATCAGGCTCCATTTTAGGTAGCTATTTCCTGGAGCGTCAGCTTCAGCGTCAGACAGACGAAGACTGACAAAGACATAGGAGTCCTACAGGAGTAAGACTGACAAAGACATAGGAGTCCTACAGGAGTCACGAGGGAGGCAAAGAGGAGGCAAATCCTACTTTGATTGAGCTAAGTATCGCTGGTACTTTATTTCATTTTGGTTAGTCCCGCATGCTATAATCATGTGTATTTTCTCCATTCCCGTTCATGTGTCCTCTCGCCACTATCACTGGCCCCGTGTATCTCGTAATTGAAATATTCGGCCTGCTCTGGTCTATCCCTCATGCTCCTCTGACATCCAACACTTAGTTTCAGGTGGCCTGTGGAACTGCCAGTCAGCTGTTCCTAAGGCTGACTTCATCTCTGGCTACGCTTCCCTGCAGTCTCTGGATTTCCTTGCCCTCACGGAGACCTGGATTACTCCATCCAACACATCCACCCCAGCAGCTCTCTCCACAGCATATTCCTTCTCCCATACGCCCAGACCCACTGGCAGAGGAGGTGGCACTGGTCTCCTGCTCTCTCCAAAATGGAGCTTTTCCCTCTTCAAGCTTCCTAACTTCACTCCTTCCACCTTTGAATTCCATGCAGTCACAGTAACCCATCCTATACAATTAACCATTGTTGTTCTCTACCGTCCGCCAGGCGCCTTGGGGGACTTCTTGGAGGAGTTAGATCATCTTCTCTCACACATCCCTGAAACTGGCCCTCCGGCTGTACTTCTCGGAGACTTCAACCTCCAGACGGGGAAGATAGACGAACTAATATCTCTGTTAACCGCCTTTGCTTTCTCATTGTCTCCATCCCCACCAACTCATAAAGCTGGCAATGTCCTTGATCTCATATTCTCAAGGAACTGCACTACTTCTAACCTCTCTGTTAACCCGCTCCACACATCCGATCACTTCTTCCTTTCATTCTCTCTACCTCTTTCCAAACATAACAAAATAATCTCTTCTCAGCCTGCACCTGTCCGCCGTAACCTTCGTTCCCTCTCCCCCTCTACCTTTGCCTCATCGGTGCTCTCAGCCTCCCTTCCTCTGATTCGTTTCAAACTCCTGCCTCCAAACTCTGCTGCAGAAACTCTCCTCTCTACTCTCTCATCTCTCTTGGACTCTCTCTGTCCTCTCACATCTCGGCAGGCTCGTCAGGCCCCTCCTGCTCCCTGGCTAAATGACGCACTGCGTGCTAATAGAACCGTCCTTCGGGCAGCAGAGCGGAAATGGTGGAAATCCAGACACCGTGACGACCTCCTAACCTATCAGGCTCTCCTCTCCTCTTCTCTGCCTCCATCTCTCAGGCAAGAGCACTTTCTTTCAAGATAAGATCCAATCTTCCTATTCCAATCCCAAAAAACTATTTTCCATCTTCTCCACCCTCTTGGACCCTCCCAAAGCCCCTCCCCCCTCCTCACTTCTGTCAAGCGACTTTGTTAACCATTTCGAAAAAAGGTTGATGATATTCGCTCTTCTTTTTCTGACTCACCTTTACTGACCGCTGGGTCACCAGACCCTCTTTTCAACCACTCACTAACCTCCTTTTCCCCTCTCTCTCCAAGTGAGGTTCTTATCCCTCATTACCTCTGCCCGCCCTACCACCTGTCCTCTGGACCCCATCCCTTCAAACCTCCTTCAGACTATCGCTCCTGATATTCTACCGTTTCTCACCCATTTCATTAACACTTCTCTAACTTCTGGTCACTTTCCAAACAGTCTCAAGGAGGCGAGAGTAAACCCTCTCCTTAAGAAACCCACTCTCAACCCGTCCGATGTTATAAACTACAGGCCTGTCTCTCTCCTCCCGTTCCTGTCTAAAACACTTGAACGCGCTGTCTTTAAACAACTCTCCTGTTATCTCCACCAGAACAACCTCCTGGATCCGCACCAGTCTGGTTTCAAGGCAGGTCACTCCACAGAAACGGCCCTCCTTGCTGTCACTGAGGAACTGCACACTGCTAAAGCTGCATCCCTCTCCTCTGTCATCATTATGTTGGACCTGTCAGCTGCATTCGACACGGTGAACCATCAGATCCTCCTTCGCACTCTCCAAGAACTTGGAGTTTCAGGCTCTGCACTCTCCCTCCTCGCCTCATACCTCAAAGACCGTACCTACAGGGTAACTGGAGAGGGTCTGAGTCTGACCCTTGTCAATTAACTACAGGGGTCCCTCAGGGCTCTGTTCTTGGTCCCCTCCTTTTCTCTCTGTACACAAACTCGCTCGGCTCGGTCATTAGCCCGCATGGTTTTTCTTACCACTGCTATGCTGACGACACCCAATTGATTCTGTCCTTTCCCCGCTCAGAGACCCAGGTCGTCGCACGCATCTCTGCTTGTCTAGCTGACATCTCTCAGTGGATGTCTGCTCATCACCTCAAGCTCAACCTTGACAAGACTGAACTGCTTTTCCTTCCGGGAAAAGATTGTCCTACTCTTGACCTGACGATCAACATCGGCACCTCTGTTGTTTCCCCGACTCTGACCGCAAGGAATCTGGGTGTGACCCTGGATAACAACCTCTCCTTCACTGCAAACATCGCTGCTACAACTCGTTGCTGCAGATATACGCTGTACAACATAAGGAAGATTCGTCCCCAGCTGACCCAGAAAGCCACCCAGGTTCTGGTCCAGGCTCTCGTCATCTCACGCCTAGACTACTGCAACTCCCTCCTGGCTGGTCTACCTGCATGTGCCATCCGACCTCTGCAGCTCATCCAGAATGCAGCGGCTCGTCTGGTCTTCAACCTTCCAAAATTTTCCCACACCACTCCGCTCCTTCGCTCCCTTCACTGGCTCCCGGTAACTGCTAGAATCCACTTCAAGACACTAGTACTTGCATACCATGCTGCGAATGGATCTGGCCCTTCCTACATCCAGGACATGGTTAAACTGTACACCCCAGCGCGTGCACTCCGCTCGGCATCAGCCAAACGACTCGCTGCACCCTCGCTGCGAGGTGGACCCAAGTTCCCATCAGCAAAAACACGTGGGTTTGCTATCCTGGCTCCAAGATGGTGGAATGAGCTCCCCATTGACATCAGGACGGCAGAAAGCCTGCACATCTTCCGGCGCAGACTGAAAACTCATCTCTTTAGATTCCACTTCGAGCGATAGAATTACTATCAAAGCACTTATATACTAACATAGGACTGGCTTATCTATAGCCAGCTGACAAAGCACTTATATACTAACATAGGACTGGCCTATCTATAGCCAGCTGAGTAGCACTTGAAATGTGTGGCTCTATGATACCTGTTGTACTTATATGATTCTGTTTTTCTTCTGGGCTGTGTCTTCCTGGTCGTATGTACTTATTGTAAGTCGCTTTGGACAAAAGCGTCTGCTAAATGCAATGTAATGTAAAAGGTGCTCATGTATTTAGTTGCAGAGATATCTCCTGAAATTAGCCTGCTAACTGACATGTCTTTAATTCCACTTCTTCCTCGAGGGGAAGTAAACAAAATACCTTTCCAACGTTTGACTGCTCTCTTAGAGTGTTGTGCTTGGCCCTTCACAATAATAATATTAATACATTAGATACAAACTAAAGCTGGGAAAGGCAGTGAACCGGCCCACTTATCTTACTCTGTCATTCTAAGCCTTTAACAGCATAACTAGGGGCTGGCCCAAGGTCAGCTTGAGCCAGCCCTAAGTAAAAGCTTTATCTGACACTTCAAAAGAAGAATCTAAAAACATTGGATAAAAAGTCAAATACATGTCATCATAACTTAATATTTGTCATGGTCTGTGAAATGTTTGATGGTCAACCAAACATGCTGTCAGAATCTGGAGAGGTGGTTTTGACCTGTTAATAGTCTGTACTGTGCTAACAGTACTGTGCTTTAATCTGCTTATAATAATAATAATAGATTTAATTTGTTAGCGCTTTTACAGGTGCTCAAAGACGCTTTACAGATATAGTGAAGGGAAAAGGAAGGAACAACAAATAAATATATAGTAAAGAATCACACATTAAAAGCCAGATTGAAGAGGTGAGTTTTTGTAAGTTTTTTGAAGGTGGTGAGGTCAGTGCAGTCTCTGATGGGTTGGGGGAGTGAGTTCCAGAGGGAGGGGGCAGCGACGGAGAAGGCTCTGTCCCCCCAGGTCCGGTGATTGGTGCGGGTGGGGATGGATAGGAGGTTGGCTTCTGATGAGCGGAGGCAGCGGGAAGGGGCGTGGTGGTGCAGCAAGTCTGTGAGGTAGGGGGGGGGGGCCTGATTGTTGAGGGCTTTTTGAGTAATGAGGAGGACTTTGAAGTTGATTCTTTGACGGACGGGGAGCCAGTGGAGGTTCTGGAGGACGGGAGTGATGTGGTCTCGGGAGCGGGTGTGGGTGAGGAGGCGGGCAGCAGAGTTCTGGATATGTTGGAGTTTATTGAGGAGGTTGGATGGTATGCCGTAGAGGATGCTATTGCAGTAGTCGAGTCGTGAAGTGATGAATGCATGAATCAGGGTTTCAGCAGCAGAGGAGGAGAGTGATGGGCGGAGAAGGGCAATGTTTTTGAGGTGGAAAAAGGCGGTCCTGGTGATGTGATTTATGTGGTGGTTGAATTTGAGCTGACTGTCGAAGATGACTCCGAGGTTGCGGATGTGAGGGGGGGGGGAGAGAGTGTGGCTGTCAATGGTGAAGTTGAAATTCTGGATGTCTTTGATACGGGATGGGGGGCCAATGATGATGATGTCTGATTTGGCACTGTTCAGTTGGAGATAGTTTGTTTGCATCCATGCTTTTATTTCTGAGAGACAGTTGGTGAGAGTGGGCTTTAAGTTGTGAGGCAACGACACGTTCAAGTATTTTGACAGAAAGGAGAGATTTGAGATGGGCCGGAAGTTGGACATGATGTCAGGTGTGAGTCCAGGTCTTTTGAGAATGGGTGTGACAGCAGCCAGTTTGAGAGAGGGGGGAACTGATCCAGATCTGAGGGAGGAGTTAATGATGGTGGCGATGAGTTGGGAGATGGCAGGGAGGCTCTCTTTAACAAATTTGGAGGGCATTGGGTCAAGTGTGCAGGTGGAGTTAATTCCAGTCATGAAGTCGGACAGTTGCATGGGGGTCACAGGGGAGAAGTGGGACAGGGGCTGTGAGGTGAAGGGGGGGGGAGCCAGGAGGGAAGGTGGGGGGTGCTGATGAGGGTGTCAGATTGCTGTAAATGTTGCTGATTTTGGTTTGGAAAAATGAGAGGAAGGAGTTGCACTGTTCGGTGGTGAAGTATGAGGTGGCGTTGTCACAGGGTTTGAGAAGTTTGCTGATGGTGGAGAACAGACGCTTGGGGTTGCTGGAGCCAGACTGAATGAGTTGTGAGTAGCAATTAGACCGGGCTGCTTTGAGTGCGTTACTGTACTGCTGGAGATAGTCTTTGTAGATTTGAAGATGGACTGTTAGTGTGGTTTTCTTGTGTTGGCGTTCAAGTTGACATTTCCTTGATTTCATTTGGCGGAGTTCGGGGGTATACCAGGGGGCGGAGTGTATGAAAGAGAATTTTTTTGTTTTTGTGGGGGCCAGTTCATTGAGACAGAAGGAGAGGGTGCTGTTATAATAGTCCACAAGTTCAGATGGGTTTTCAGAAAGTGGGGGGGGAGACAGACATCTTGTAGGTAATGGAGGCAGTGATTGCTGAAGGTGAGATGGATTTGAGATTTCTGTAGGTTATTGTGCGTTTTTGCTTTTGGGCGGGGATGGGGATGTTGATGTCCATGATGATGGCCAGGTGATCAGAGATGTGGAGATTGAGGCTGGACAGATGATGGATGGTGAGACCAGTGGAGCAGACCAAGTCCAGGATGTGACCACGGCTGTGTGTTGGGAAGTTGATGTGTTGAGAGAAGTTGCAGCAGTGAAGGGTTTCCTTAAATTCAGAGGCATATTTGCAGGTCGGGTCGTCAACATGAATGTTAAAATCACCTAAGAGGAGAACAGATGGGGATATGGCAGAAAGCTGAGTGAGAATGTCAGAGAGGTCGGAGAAAAAGGAGGGGTTTGGCTTCGGGGGACGGTAGATGATGGCTGTGACCGGGGGAGTGGGACCAGATAGTTTAAAGATCAGGTGTTCAAATGAAGAAACATCAGGGATGGGGATTATGGTAGCTTTCATTTCCTTTCTGATAATAGCAGCTATACCACCACCCCCCGTTTGTCAATGTATGTGAATCCTGCTGGGGTGATTTGATTTAAAGAAAAATAGTCCAGGGGTTTTTGCCATGTTTCGGTCAGATACAGAAAGTCCAGGTTATTGTCTCTAATGAATTCATTTAGAATGTGGCTTTTATTGTGGATGGAGCGTGTGTTGTGCAGGGCTGCTCTGAGGTGGCGTTGCATTGGGGGGGGTTGTGTGGACCGGGGGAGTGGAAGGAGATTGGTCAGATTCACGTGTTGTTTGTTGTGATGGCGTAGTGTGGGCGTGTGACAGGACCAAATGGACGGGATGGAGTGTGGAGACGTGGAATGAAATAAAAACTCACGGCCAGAGCCTCTGTGTGAAGGACGGCGTTTGCGGAGTATTTCATAATCTGCGAGGATGTCCATGCAGTCCGGACGCAGGCGGTTATTGAAGGAGTGGAGATCTGACAGGGAGTAGAGCGGCGGCATGATCCGGTGAAGTGGCGCTAGCACGGAGCTAGCTAATGCTGGGGACCCGGGCAGCAGAGACCAGGAGCCGGATGACCGTGGAAGAAGGAGCAGTGTGAGTCCAGATAAAATGAGAATTATAATCCACAGCATATCAGGAGAATAATTCCAGTGGTTTCCAGAGGAGAATCGTAGGAGGTGCTGACAGCCTGGTGCAGAGTGGGAGCCGGGTGACCAGCCTACTAGCTGGTTAGGTAGCTTGATAGCCACCGGCTGTAGGCGGCAGGGAGAGACGATGTCAGCGGGGAAGCCGGTTTATCGCAGCGGGATGGGAAGACCCACACGAGCCGCGGAGTTAGGGTGGAGTTGGGGTGGAGTTGGGGTGGAGACAGAAATGTTAGCTCAGCAGACTTCAGGGAGCCGAGGAGCCTGCTAGGTCCGATAATGCTAGCGGGCTAGCGGACTAGGGACCGGTGAGCAGGAAAGAGCCAGCAGGTAGGAGATGACAACACATTTATCTGTGTCGATTCGAGATAGAGATGCTGCTATTTTTGCTAATGACTGACTTTTAAAAAGTAGAGAGCCAGAGAGAAGAGGTTCTGATCTGGACTAAAGAACAATATTTGGGGCGGAGGAGCGGCGAACAAACAACGCCAGCACCCTCAGCGACCCGGGAAAACTCTTCCGTGAATAAATGTGTAGGAAAATGATGTATACACTAGACTTTCAAAATAATATACAGAAATATACACTACAGTGACATCTGGCGTCGTTTTTGGAAGACATTTTTATTTCCGCATAAAAAAAGACCTCCCGCGTGTGACGTGGCGACCCGGGAAAACTCTTCCGGGAAAAAGCTTATGTCCCCATGTGTGTGCTAATGTGTCTGTGATTGTGAGCTTTAGTTGGATTTGTGTGCTGTGTGTCTGTGTTTGTGTGCAATTGTCTGTTTCTTTTAGTCCGATCAACCAGCCAGGGAGTGCAGTTGAAAATTAGCTTGTATAGCTTTTTTACTTAAGAATTGATGGTGGCCTTCACAGGTCGCATAAACACATAACTCACTCTCTAAGCCCATTAGGTCACATTTGTATTTGTCTCATACAGAGAGATGACATTCCCACTAGGCTCAAATGAACTTTGTGTTAAGTGCTATTCAGTAATGATCCTGTTCACATATGAAGCTATGACGGGTTAGCATTAGTTCAAACTACTGCTGTTTCTAAGTACACTAACATGAGCAAAGTGATAATCACAAATTGTAAAAAGCTCTGCTGATACCATCATCACAACACCATAGTCATACATAAGGGTTATACATCAAGTTCTGACATTAATTCAATCAAAACAAAATGTACTTTTGGAATGAGTAACGGCGTGTGGATGATAAGAGTGCTTAACACATTTAACAGAAATTGAGCCTTTTTGTGGAAGGTTCCCAAGAAGAGGCCATCCGAAGCACCTTTAAATGCCATCTAAAAGAGGTGTCAATAATGTCTCTGTTTTAATTAAAGTCAATATAATGTTAGCATTTCCACCATGAAATAATTATACTGCATGCAATAAATAATGATCCTGTTTTGGGCTTTGATTTTCATTGAAAGTGATTCTGTCAATGTTCAAGTGTTTCAGGGATTAATCATTATTCACAATAATCACTAGTTACCAGGATGACCCAAAACAAATATTACAAATGTGATAACGGTCCAAGGTACCTTGTGCAGCTGTGAGGGAAATAGCTCTAAATCAATTCCTTGACAGTCAGACAGGAAATGTTACATCCTGTTATAATCTGTTCCTATTGCTCTATCTTTTTTTATCCATCCATTGGCACAACATAGATTAATAGTTTTTCCAGATACATTACATCATGCCTTAAAGCTCTCTTTCATAAAAAGTCAGTATAGAACAAATGTAGGCAAATGATACCGTTATCGTGATGTGTTCAACTGTTGGTGTATTGAAAACATACAGTTTGAAGCCAATGTCTTCCCACCAAACCAGTTCCAGTTCTAGCTCTGTGCTTTTCTGGTTCAGAATCTGTTCTTCTTTTTAGCCCCAGTTGTGTTTCCACCGCCCAGAGCCAGACTGGTGCTGCGTCATGACATCACCGTTTACGTCGCTGTTTTTTCTCCCCAACGCCGCTCACATCAACGACACTGGGGGACTGCGTCGGGTCTATGATCGTGTTGCTTTTAATCATACGAAGCCAGATTAGATTGTTTATTAATGTGGTTCAGCGGATGCCGTGCTGCTCGTTCACCGGTTTTTAGTCTACCTTTAACTCACGGCAGAGTTTAGTCTACCGTTAACTCACAGCAGCGGCTGCTGGAGAGTATTCACTGTCTGACTGTCACACAAGCAGCTGATAAATATCCCCAGTTCCTCATAAGTGAATGTGTGTCAGTCTGAATTGACGCTGTTTGGCATCACAACGCTGTTATGAAAGTTTCTCTGGTATGAAATGGGTGATGTTAGCTTAGCAACCAAAGCTAATCTGACTATCTTGACTACTTGCTGCTATCCTATTGTGCATAAGCCGTTTTTTACAAGCATATTCTACTGGCGTATTTTTCATTATGATTCTACTTGTGATAGTCTGACATGGCAACCTGTGCAGCCCATGTATTGATTCCACCTGATAGCTGCTATAATACATGATGGTCACTAAAAGTAAGGTAAAATTAAACAGCATCACACTTTGTCTGTTTAGTGTTACCTCACTTTATATTAGTGTGTTTTTTATTAGTGTGTAGTTGCATTCTAGTCACTTTGCTCAGCGCTACTGTTTGTAGCTTAGGTTAATCTCGCCACAGCCTCAGACGTAAACCTTACGTGCGTAGGTGCACCATAGAGAGCATCCTGACCTTCTACAGGTGCACCATAGAGAGCATCCTGACCTTCTACAGGTGCACCACAGAGAGGATCCTGACCTTCTACAAGTGCACCATAGAGAGCATCCTGACCTTCTACAGGTGCACCATAGAGAGCATCCTGACCTTCAGGTGCACCATAGAGAGGATCCTGACCTTCAGGTGCACCATAGAGAGGATCCTGACCTTCTACAGGTGCACCATAGAGAGGATCCTGACCTCCTACAGGTGCACCATAGAGAGCATCCTGACCTTCAGGTGCACCAGAGAGAGGATCCTGACCTTCTACAGGTGCACCACAGAGAGGATCCTGACCTGTTGGAGTCTGAGTGGCACCCTCATTTTTCTTTAGGTTGTGTCACGCACACTCATTTTCCTTGTTTTACCATTTAAGGTAAAACAGACACATTGGGTGTCCAACACAAACTCTAAATAACATATACAGAGAACGCACACTCATTTTAGAGCTCTGAGCTTATCTTCAAATAAGGACATTCCCCTGCTCACATCTTACTCCCAAATACAATGGTTTTACTCCTCATATTTCCAACTCCCTATTATTATTGATACAAAGTAATTAAACACACACCTATATTTTAGACATGTATCGTTCTAGCTCCTTGGCATTCTGTGTTTAGAGAAGAATGTATCCTCTCCCCACATCTTTAGTCTCCTGTCAGGCAAACCTGCTCCTTATTTCACATAAGTAATTTAAACACATTTAAGCCAACTACTGCACAAAGTTGTAGCAATTTAGTACTCACAACATGAAAGAATGAAACAGAAAGAAATCAATAAAAACACAAGCACCAGTATAATTGAGCAGTTATTATTATAGTTATTATACTGCAACGCACACACATTCTACTCTCTGCGGTCTATAGCATATGTCTATATAAGGGTATTTCCTCTCTGTCCCCTGCTCTCCTCACTTCTCATCTCTCCAGCTTTTTGTTCATATAAACTGCTACTATTAAATACAAAGTAATTAAGTACACACATGAATATATAAAAACACACTTATTATATATCAGGGGACATTAAAATGAATATACCCAAAATTACACTGTATTAAACTTCCTGCTATAATATGTTAATTGAATTCTCTTCATTTCCCCCTTTGATCTTATTTCCAAAGATCAACTTAAACAAGGCATTTCGAAACATAACCACTGTCATTCTTTTCTACTGTGTCCGTCCCCCAACTTTATATAAATCCATCAGAAGCTGGGATTTAGAGTACTTTAAACCTTTGGGAACAGCCCCTCATACCAACTTCTTATGACAGTGGAGAGAGACCAAAATATGTCAAAAAACTGCGTCCTAGTCTGCTGAGCCACCATACTCGTCCTCTCCCTCCGAGGCATAAGCCAACAGGGGCATTTGATACGGAGGGGGAGAAGCAGCTTTTCCTTCAAAGGTGGAACTGATTAGTCTGACACATAATGAGCGGATGCACGGCACACAACAACAACCACATATTATTAAAATGGCCATAAAAGTAGCTGCAGAAATAAAAAGAGACATTATTAAACCTTTGCTTTACCTTTGGTATAACTTTAATTTCGAAGAGGCCTTGTGGCGAACCCCTTCCTGCATGTACTGCGGGGACATAAAGTCCAGCGTCGGAGAGCATGAGTACCGGATTACAAAACCTGGCAGAGCACGGAAGGCCTGGGTTTCTCCTAACCACTTTCATTCTATATTTGAGGGATCTAACAATTTCCGCCGATCGGTAAGGTGGCATGTATCCCCAGTCATCAGGACCCGAATTTACTATGACACCGGCCCAGGACTCACAGAAGCAACCGTAAGTGTATGTGACGAACACATGAGGATCGCCTTTGATTTTAACTGTACTGCCTTGGTAAACGTAAGGACTGCCTTTGACCTTATCTTGGATGCTTCTGTTACATACCGCTGGGGCTAAGCAGACGTATTTGGCAAATTTGCACAGGTCGATTTGTATTATTCCATCACTACCTTCTTGGAAAGAGAAGATTTGTTTAGGAGACATGGTGGTAACTACTACCTCATATTTGGCCCGTTTGACCCTAGTTACGGATTCATCTGGCGGGGGAGTGGAGTCTGGGTGGTCAATGGAATCACATAAGATTAAAATAATGGCAACAGTCACAGTAGATAACAGGACTAAGCCTGTGAAACATTTCCAGTTCTCATACATGGTTATGCTGTTAGCTCCAACTCTTCTAGTGTCAGTAAAAAACGTCTATGCTAACGTATGGTATTAAAACCCAAGTTATCAAGAGTGCTGTGGACCAAGGGGTCATTCAACCTTGACTTTTTTAAGGGTTACAATGTACATACAGTAGGGCGAACGAATAGACTATTATTCCCAATATTAGTAGCGACCAACATGTTATCAGGAAATTCAGGGCTCCTTCAGACATTTTCTATTCTTCTCTGAAATGTTCTGGTCTCTGTGTCAGCCTTACATGAGGTCATTAAAACGTAAAAAAATCCCTTATATATGGGTTAATAAAAAGTCCCTCAAAAAATGTGTTAATAAAAAGTCCCTCAAAAAATGGGTTAAAAAATATGGTGCTCTGTGTAGCGTATAGCAACCTGATCAGAGAGAAGTAGGTTCCTTTGTTTCCCCGTGAAGTCCGGTGTCTTTGTCCTCCAGCCCGCTGCCGGCAGCTTCCAAGTCGTCTGCTGCATGGATGTCATCGAGGTCCTTCTCCTCCAGTCTGCTGATGACAGCTTCCGAGTCGACCTCCTTGACGAGAGCCAGATCCGTCCTGATGTCGTCTAGGGTCCTTCCAGGTGGTTTCCCCGCCGCACACTGGCTCCAGTGATACCAGTTGTCTCCCTTTCCGTCTAGGCGGACGGCATGAGATGTCCTCTGAGGCACTCTGTGGGGGCCGGAGAACCTGGGGTTGAGCCACTTGGGCCTGATGACCTTCAGCCAGACTAACTCCGCTGTGTTGGCCTCGTGTCTCTCGGGTCCTCCTTTGGCGTCAGCGACCTGTGTGGAAAAGCCTGATACCAGCCCCATAAGTTGCTGGAAATAGGGTTTCGAACTCATGACCTCTACTTCCTTTCCTACGCTCAGGGCTCCTGGGCCCGGAAACTGATGGCCATGTGTCAGCTCAAATGGGGAGAAACCTGTCCCTCGGTTAATAGAACTCCTTATTGACATAAGGGGCCAGAGGCAAGGCGTCTAACCATTTCATGCCTGTCTCCTCACATGCTTTGCTGAGTTTCTGTTTGATGGTCTGGTTCATCCTTTCTAGAGATTGGGGGTGATAGACAGCTCCGAAATTGTGTCTTAGTCCTAAAGACTGTTCTACTGTGCGTAGGTCATGGTTCTTGAAATGGCTGCCATTGTCTGACCTCACTTTCCTAGGAAACCCATGTAGTGGAATGTAATGCGTGACTAAAAATGTGATCACTGAGTCTGCATCTTCTCTCCTGCATGGCATAGCCTCTGGCCAACCTGTGTACGCGTCTACCACAACTAGTAAGTACCTTAACCCTCTTACTTTGTCAATCATGTCAGTGTAGTCAATGATGATTTCTTCTCCTGCCATCTTAGGTAAAGGAAACTTTCCCTGGTGTGGTTTTACAGTAGCTCTGATGTTATGGGTTAGGCAAATTACACATTCTTCTAGGTAATTAGCTATCATGTCAGGTAGGTAGGGGTGCCACCAATGGGTGAGGTATCTGTTCATCTGAGTTTTACCACAATGTGTTGGGCCGTGTGCTTCTTTAAGCATTGATCTTATCCATCCTGGAGGTATCACTGGTCTCCCATCTGGGGAGTACCATATCCCGTCTTTGTTGGTAGCTCCTCTGTCTAACCATACTGTTTTATCCTGAGGAGACCCTGCTGCTTGAGCTTCTTTAAGAGTATCATCTGTTACTGCGGGCAGTAAGTCAGCAGATTTTGAAACCAGCATTTGAAACTGGGGTGTATACCCTGCTTTGGCTTTAGCTGCTTTGTCTGCTGCATTGTTACCCCAAGACAAATAGTTGTCTGCCGTGCTGTGACCTTTGCACTTCAGTAAAGCTAGCTTGTTGGGTAACATTACTGCTTCTGCAAGCCTTTTGATCTCTTTCTCGTGTTTGATGGGGGTATTGGTGGATGTTACAAACCCTGCTCGCATCCATTGACGCATTTCCACATGTATGACACCATGAACATATGCTGAGTCAGTATAAAAGGGCACACAGCACAGCTCCTGGGCATTGTGGAAGCCGGTTTGTTTTCCCCCTCAGCGCGAACCGGATGTGACGTTTTGTGGGGGTTCCCTCGCTTGCCTACTGTATCTATAGAGAGGCGAAGTCACGCCCATCAACTTCCGGTCCATGGGACCCCGTAAGCGAAAAATTATACATTGAACCCGAGGGCACCGAGCCTTCGCAGCAGCTGGCCCCAGGCTCTGGAACACTCTGCCCCTCCACGTGAGGTCGGCCCAGACCCTAGGGGTTTTTAAATCCACACTAAAAACTCACTTCTTCTCTCAGGCCTTCTAGTCAGAGCGGAGCACGACTCCTCACTATTCCCTGTGTTTGTTTTATATCTGTTGTAAATTATTGTCTTTTATTGTGATTATATCTGTTTTTAATGCATGTACAGCACTTTGGCTCGACCAAAAATCGCTTTTAAATGTGCTTTATAAATAAAATTTGATTTGATTTGATTTGATTTGAATTCAATGGAGAGAGAAAACGTATCTTTTGATCCCGTTTGAATTGTGCCACGAACTACACATATGATGTTTGTCAATCTTAAACAATCATTTCCATGTCAAAAAAGTCACATTTTGTCGTAAAACTGTTGAAATATAAGACTATGAAAATGACGCGACTAAAAAGACTACAAATCTCAAATCCCATTCTGGGTCGCGTAAGTGATGTCACAGGCGATAATGCTCCGAGTTGCTCCAAGTGGTTGGTTCACTTTTACAAGATGCCTGTGTGCTTTGTACCAGGTTGTAATCACAAAAGTGATCATACCACTTGCTCGTTCTATCGCTTCCCGTCTGATGAAAGGACCCGGAGTCGCTGGATCAGACATATCAGGTAATATCATAGGTAATATACATGTTGTGCATGGAACATAGTCAAGTTAGCTACCTAGCTAGTAGCGATGAGTAGCGAGCACGTTAGTTAGCATTACATTACTTAGCCATGTCATTTTTAGTAGCCTTACCATGAAGTTATTATTTTATTACATGAAGTAAACCAACATGTTAAACAGTAAGAGTAGTCATGATGGTAAGTATTTCGTGAAACATTTGTAGAGTAGCCTACTGTGCCCTCCACCGGGTGCTAAGGAAGCAGTTCAGGGAGAGTCGAAGGCAGGCAGGGAGCTTTGCATGACATTCTTCTGGACGTGTTTCATTGTGATGACAGTGAGGGTGAGTCAATCTGTTTGTTGGAAAGACAGTAGTTGTGTGCTTACTGAGAGAAAATTGTTAGAAGAGATAATTATTCAAAGTGTTGTTACTGACCTTTTTCTCTTTTATTTTCTTTACCTCACCTGTAACTGCTGAGACGTTGAGGAACATGCACACTGACCTGCTCTGGCAACCTGATTTCCACTGTACGTAATAGTATTTGGTTATGGTATATTATTTATATCCATCAAAGGCACAATGCACCCCCCAGAGACACACATGTATTGAGTGTGATATTTTGCATAGGTCATGTGAAATCATCTTTACACACTAGAAAACTGTAGGAGCGGCAACTTGTTTTGAAATTGAATTGAAAACAGATCAACAATAAAGTTGATCTGTTTTCTTTATTCTTTCTCTTCCCAGCTCCATCCATCACCGTTCTCTGTTCCTGCAGGTCCTGCTTGCTAATCAATGCTCATATTTTTTTACACAATTACAAATAAAGTCAATGTATTGTATGACATGAAGTTGTGCTTCATTCGGAGTCAATAATAAATTAATTCTGCCTTCAACTGCACAATGATTGTGGACTGCACCGACATCCATGTAGCTGCCCCCCAGTAAGATGAACCAAGCAAAGAGGGTCACCATCATGCCCAAGGACATCCAGCTGACCCGCCGCATCTGCGGAGAGAGGGCTTAGACTGACCTGAGACCAGCACACCCAAACACAACGGCTCTTTTAAGAGCCACCTACAGTTTCAAAGAGTTGCAATCCTACGTTATTATAATGATTAAACTGGTTCATGTATCACTTAGTTTACTGAACCGTGATGAATGAAAGAAATTAGTGAGGTAGTGGTTTACTGAAGTTACAAAGACATTAATATAGGAGTAACAGGTCAGTGTAAACACAAGCTTCTGTCAATTATGGATCATTCAAACTATTTATATAAAAAATATGTAATAAAGTTCTAAAACAAGTATTCGGTATATTCCTTAATAGCTTTTGGAGAAGGTTGTTTTTAAGTTTACTAAAATCTATCGTTTCAACTGTTTCACTTTATAAAAAGGGAACAGGTGAGTAGAGCATCATTGAGTTTCTTATTCTGTCAGTAAATTATCCAAATGAATGTTTTTCATTATTTTAGTCAACCCTAAACAAATTGATTGTACCTTTTTAATAATGACCTTACATGGTCGGCAAAGTTAAATTAACTTCAGAAAATCAAATCTGTTCTGAGAAAAAACTAATAAATGTTTAAAGATAGGAACTTGCCATCCCACTGAAAAACAGTCCGTAGAGATTTAAAGGCGTAGTTGTAGTTCAGTCCAACGTTTCATTTGGATTCATTTGACAACAGTCAACTATTTTCATAAAGAATATATATATTTTTCAAAGTCAACTTTATTGTCAATCTTACTCAGTTTGTGTTTATAGACAGAGAGATCAAAAAGACGTTTAAATAAAATTATACAATTTACAGATATGTATTCAAATATATATATCCTATATACACCATCATGTATAATGATGTATAATCCTCTTCCCCACATCCCACCCCCCCGTGTTAGATGTAATCCATTACTGCCTAAGCCAATAAAAGTCATAACTTTTGGAAAATTGTCTCAAGTTATAAATTATGCCTTCAATCTCTTTCACCTGGAGAAGACATCACATTGGCCGAGGCGTTGCAACTTCCCTGAAGCGTCCTACATGAAAGAAAGATCACATGTTAAAATGTGTGCACAAACTATTCAGTATGACCCGTCTTAGTTTAAAGCCCACTCACCACGACAAGGTGCAGGTCAGGAATGGGAACATATAAGACGGGACAAAAATGCAAAATAAACTGAAAAGCATGGACAAACAAAAAATAAAAATGAGACAAACACACACAACAAAGTCTGCACACAATGCTAAAAACTAGTGCAGAAGGGTCAAGAAGAAAAAACAGGTTAAGGCAGTTGTCAAACTCTTGAAGGATAGAGCTGAGATAAATGTTTGATAAAAATTGAATGGGAACGTGAATTTGATGAACAATCAAAAAGAGGTAAACAATGAACAAAAGAACACTGATACATTCCAAAAGTATGTTTTTACAGTTATAAACGACCTATATCACAAAATATATAATACAACATGCCAAAAGTTACTTAGCCTTCGTCAAAACAGCAATCGAAGAAAGAAATATGTTTTTTATAAAAGTTTTACATTTTATAGATATATATATATTTTTTTTTATTTGCATTGAACTGATCCTTAACTTAGACAAACACATCAAGAAACCATAGCATACAAATGAATATTTGAATAAGCATATGTTTAACAAATCAATATGAGATTAGGCCCCATTCATGCAGACTCTAAGACATATTGAACAGTTTTCCATATGCTTACTCGTTTGGCAATGAACAGTTGTTTAACTTTGACACACAACTTATGAAACTATCTACAAAAACATGAATATGGAGGAGGTTGCAAATGTGGTTTATGGATCACAGATCAATATAAACTTAGGCCCCGTTCATGCAGACTCTAAGATATACTGAACAGTTGAGGTAGGCAATATGTTAAGGCTCTTTGAACAATTTAGTATGATACATTCCGATGGTTATGTCTTTGAGTAGCATCCCGGCTTGGATTTTTGAGAGTATTTTACAGTTGGGCCCGTTCATGCAGTCTCCAACTGATAATCACAATAAACACTGCAAACACTGCAAACAACAAACCAATACTTTAATATATATTATATAGATGTATAATTATATTTACAGATATTTACAAATATGTACACACAAATATAGACAAACAAAGATAATAAACAGTTGGGCCCCGTTCATACAGACTCCAACTAATAATCAGGTTCACACAATACCCACACTGCAGTGCCACAAATACGTTGAAAATACCCAGAATATTTAACAGCAGACATTGAAAGTTACTCAGGCCTCTTTCATGCGGGCTCCAAGCAACATATACAATGTTTTCCAAAGAGAGTAAGGCTTGCCACTAGCCATGTTCCTTGTTCCTTGTTCTAGGTCCGTAAATTACAAAAAAGGTATTAATTGGCCATGACATGTAAAACACAAACCAATAACTTAATATATATGATATAGATATATACATATATTTACAAATATGCATATACAATTTTTGACAAACACAGATAATAAACGTACACCTGCAAAACACAGAAATGACCAACAACCTTATTTTAAGTCTCTGTAAAAATGGATTAATTTGGTCAGTTTTCTACGGACTACTTTGCCTTCTTTAATCTTATCCGTCTGCCGCCTTGCTATATGATTTCATCTGACTTTGCAGTACAAGGCAGAAGCCATCTTTACCAGAACATGGACATGGTTAGCTTCAACACACATGTCAAACATGTGGTTGTGCAGCTGTGGGAAGAGATTTTTCTCAGAACACTCAGAAAGCACCTGGTGGACAATTGCCGCTGTTGTTCCTCTTCCCTGTGGAGCCTTTCCTTCATTGACATTTAGAAGCCGCTGAAAACATCTTTCGGTAACTTGACACACTGAAGTGATGCCTGGTGATGGTTTCTGAAGGCCACCTCTGTTCTTCAAAGTTACAAATGGATGCACAGAGTCAGCTGATGTCAGTGCATGTGAGCAAGGCATGCAGGTGACCTTCTGTTCTATCTTTTTGACAATGAAGCCTGCGATGTATGAGATCGCTGCTTCTTTGTACTCAGATAGATGGTTAACATCAGGAAGGTTAGCAAGTGTGTCATCCTCAGTCACAATCTCTTCCACCGGGTCAATACCCAACCTGCGTGCCATGTTGATATTTGCCGGTGTTGAGTCAAGGATGGTTGTGTTGTCACGAAGAAGACAGTTACCTGTGCCTTTTTTCACCTGGTGCCTTACAAGGAGACGCTTGTATGCCCCTCGGAACTGCCTGACATTGGGGTTGTTGTTGTAACATCCACGTGCTCTGATTGCAGAGAAAAACAGCTCCAAATGATCCTGACTTAGCTTGTAGGTCAGAAGGTATCGACAGGGGGCAGCTGGCTGCTCTACCAGGTCTTCGTAGATGCCAATAACACTTCTCCCACAAGCAATGAAACCACAGATGGGTGTTTTCTTCTGTGTGGCATGTAAACGAACAAGTTTGTTGTCCTTTCCTTTCATTTTAAGCCCACGGAGAAGGGACTCAGCTTCTAATAGAATACCTATGGCACGGTGTTTAGTTGCTGGCTTGATGGGTGCTTTGTGTCCTCTTCCGAGTGGGTTTCGGCTGTTAAGGACGTCAAAGGCTGCATCAATTGTGCGCAGGAACTGAACTGTGGCTGCACTTCCAGTAAACTGAGGATACTTAAGCTCCTTTTCTGAATATTCAAGGGCATCTGCCACACTGCTGCTAAATAGTTGGGCTGCAAGATTGACCTTCATTTTCTGATTTCTCCACTGGATGTGGGCCATTTTTAGTTTGTTGCCAAGACGCAAGCCCTCCTTCTCCTGCAGCTTGTGGAGCTCCTCGATGTACTTCCACATTATCTGCTGGCCATCTTCTCTTACCAGAACCCAAACTGTTGAGAAGACATTTCGAAGAAGCTTGAGCATATGACATGGATCCAGAATCACATAGATCTTTTGTGTGTGATCCTCAGGATGGAGAAAAAATGATCTCATGTCAAAAATGTCCAATTTGGCACCAAGCTCCCTGATCATGGCAAAGTTTTGGGAGGGTCCATCGCATGTCAAAGAGATAACCCTTACTCCAATTGCATGAAGCCTAACAAGGCTCTCTCGGATGAGGTTTGCTCTCTCGGTTCCAGTCATGCTGTTTATGAGGAAGTAAGCAATGGGGATCTTCCAAGACTCGTTGATTGCAACAACCATAAGGACCAATGCTTGGGTTGCAATCACATTTTCAATTTCTCCAGAGCCAATGTCAACATACCCATGAATTTGGTCCCCCCCAAACTCAGTTTGCTAATGGATGTACATTTCATCCATCATTAATGAGCAAACTGTGTCTTTTCCGGCTTCTCTCCTTTCAGCAACATGACTTTTTAAAGCTGTGAATGCAGCAACAGTAAATCCAGGATCTGCCGAGATGCTACTGTACCATTATCGAATGGTCTGAGGATGAGGCAAAGACAAGTGAAACTTCTCTCTGACATAGTCATAGGCCTTTGGAGAGTAGAAGTGCAATGTGGTGGCAAATTGCTTCATGTTTTCAGAAAACACTGACTTCTTCTTTTTTTGTATTCTCTCAAAGACATCTCGGGAACCTCATAAAGACCATCAAGAAGAGAGGCACAGTCAGTTGAAATAAGGAGTTTCTTCTGAAGTACTTTTACAACACCTGCCAAGGAAGAAACTCGTGCCGTCAGTCTCCTTGTCTGCTGGGCCTTCAACCTCAGTTTTTTGCGAGTTGCGCATAGCTTAACCTCAACGTGGGAATGTTTCCTTTTCAGTGTTTTTGGAGACTCAGAAATAACGTAGCAGTGATCACTCAGAGAGCTGCTAGCCAGCTGTGTTGTAATGGTGTAAGAGTGAACAGAGGCGGAGTCTGCCTGTTTTCCAATTTGTTTTGTTTGTTGGCTGCTGCTACCCAAACCAACATCCTCACAAGCATTGACTGTTGGAATGTCATTATGCTCGACATTTTGAACAACAAAGATTCTTCAGGTGTGTCTTGTATCATAAGGATATTGCTCTGATCAGCAGCAAGACTGTTTTCACCATGGTCTACATCTGCAACCTCCTCCTCATTGCTATTAACAGTCCAACTAGGAGTGTCACTTACCTCGTCATTGCTACTCACCCTGCTTTTCCTTCTAGGCTTTTGTTCTTTGCCATTGGTGAAATAGAAAATGGTGGGCACTGCAGTGTTTTTCAGGCATCTCCTTCCCTAATAAAAATAGTAAACAAAAACACATAAAATAACTGTTTGAGGTCTGTAGATATTCAACTTTCTTTTGAATAATGTTGTTTTAAATTTAAGAGTGCATTATAAAAGACAATGGAGAGTCAACAACAATTGACACCTACAAATTGAACCATAAAGGTTATTTAATAAAAAAAAAGGATCTGTACCCATGAGTCCGTGCTGAAGTGATGACTCTCAAAGTGTTCACTGCACAGGCGAGAACAAACTTTGGGGGTCCATTTATTTCTCCGGATGTTCAGCACCCACTGGTCCAGCCTGTCTGGATCATCTAAAGGAAACCTTTATACAAAAATACATGAGAAGTTATATGTTAGGTGTGTAGGGTTACAGACTGCTTAAGGCGAGACACGGCAGGCAAAAACATCGTTTTTCAAGTACTGGTCAATTTTGAGATTTTGTGCTATTTTGATTCCATAACATGTTTTCTTTCAGGCTTTTGGAAGGAAAACGTACAAAATACACATTTAAATGTTTATTTTACTATAGTTTGTCTATTTGCGTCTGTAGATTTCTCCTAAATTCACCAAAAGTTAGCATTCTAACGTAACATAAAGTACCGCGACCGCTGTGTGCACCATGTCAACAGAGGTATCGTTGGAAAGCTCCGTCTCTCCTGCACAATCTCATCGGATCCAAATATGGTCATTTCCTTTGTATCAGCAACCAATCGTGAAAGCACAAAGGGGTCTTAAACCAAGAAACGAAATCTCATTGGCTGGTGTCAATTTCTGACAACGTGATTCGTTCAGATGCGTCACGTGGTGTGCTAAAAACACTTCCTGTTTAGCTTTCCGCTAGAAATTGAAATCTCAAAATCGCAAAAGAACGGCGAAAAAAAACGTTCACAGAGAAGACGACAACAATTGTCTCTTGCACGAAGCAAGGTTATACAAAAAACAAATGACCCCGAACATGAAATACCTTCACGGAGTGCGTCGATGCGCAAGCTATCATCCAAAGAACAGGAGGGTTTAGCTAGCGCCTCACTGCAATCTTTAAAGGTCGTTTTCTCAAAATGAGTTTTTTCTCCTACTCTGAGTTCGAAATTTCAACTTCAGAAGCACGTAGAGACACCAAACCTTCCAGTTATATTCCTATCAATATTATGAAGGCTTTTACAGAAGGGTTTGTTCATATATAATTCATAGCCTGAATTATACAACATTGTATACCTAAAAACATGGCGAAAATGGATATTTTAGGGCTGTTGACAGTATTTTCTGATTTATTGAGTGATAAAAAGAGATATCCAATATCCCTTCTGTAAAAGCCTTAGATACTAATATGACTACAAAATGAAACAAGAATTTGGAACCTGGCTTTATCCAAAGTTCAGATTTCGATTCCTGAAATGTGTTAAAATATGTGCATATTTAATGAGATAATGGCTAATTTGCATATTTAAACATGCTATTTCAGAAAACTTGTAATACAAAAGACAATTGCCTTATTGTAAGACATTAACTGGAGAAATTTCTAGCTGATACCTTTAAGTTAAAAAAATTACCCTATTCACCTGGGGTGTCTCGCCTTAACAAGCAAAACATAGAACTTAAATTAGTGATGCAATGCTGAAATGTAAAAATGTGACAGTCAAAAAGTGTTTTCCCCCTTAGTTTGGTGTTCGCGGTCAAATTTGACCGGTCCTGTATTAACTGCGATTACATTAACACAAAAACCATCACCACATTTAATTTAACACTCTTTCTAACTGTGGGGGGATGGGCACATAAGAGCGGGAAATATATCAAATTGTTCTGTGTGTGTGTGTTTGTGTGTGGCAGGTGTGATTTACATGGGGAGATGGGCACATAATGGGGGGGGGGGACCTTTATATGCTTTATATACAGTCTATTGGGGAAACACATCTAGTGTGTATGTGGGTTTTTGTGTGTGTGTTTTATCTGATCTGGATGGTTAGTAATTCCTTTTCTTTATGGCGGTGACCGGGAACACCGTGGGTGTTACAACGTTGACTAAATCATCCATAATTGGATTGTTCAAATGTGTACTGTGAAGGATATCATAAAGCCTTAATGCAATCGAATGTAAAACATGATTGATGAAAGTAGTAAATCGGTCAGATTTGACCCGAAGACAACAGGAGGGTTAATGCCATATTCACTTAGTAACGAACAACTTTTACAAATATTCTATATAGTCTGTGTTGGTAAATGTCATCGAGGTTGCACATTTCCTGCTGAAATACATACATGCCAAGTCACTGCGTGGCACTTTGGTTTTTGATAAAACAGTGTAGTTCCACTATATAAACGTTACATTCATAATCAAACGAGACAATATGCAAGATAATTAGCTATTTGGTATTATTCTTAATGCTTGTCATCCACACGTTAATACAATAAAATAAGTACCGATACATAGCAGAATAATTGTGGCAGTGTTCAGCTTAATAAACCTTGCTCAACATCATTTATTTAGATAATACTACAGCGGGCTACAGGCGAACCAAGTCCGCGTTTCGATGCATTCCTTGATCTCCAGTTATAACGCCGGACTCCGCCGCTGGCCGAAGCTAACGGAGCCCCAGGGGGCTAGCTACGGCCGCCGGGACTTATGGTCCCCCCTGCAACCCCTTTAGCTTCGGCGGCGTGGACTCTGGCGGCCCCACTGGGATAATTGGGTCCCCTTTTCACATTTGCTCCCGTTTAGCATTATGGGCGTCATAGCTATATAGTATAAAAGTCTTACCCAAGGCTGAATCATAAACTAAACTGTATATATGTATAAAGGGTTACGTCCTTAGCTGACTAATAAGCTACATAACAAGCTAAGCTAACAAGCACACAAACGCCTGCTAACGGGGTTAACATGTATAATATTATCATT
This sequence comes from Harpagifer antarcticus, assembly GCA_902827135.1. Taxonomy (NCBI): domain Eukaryota; kingdom Metazoa; phylum Chordata; class Actinopteri; order Perciformes; family Harpagiferidae; genus Harpagifer; species Harpagifer antarcticus. Next base: position 237,021 of record CADEHL010000542.1, on the reverse strand, counting down.
TTACTCACCGAAAAAAGCTGAAAGTAGACTTCTTGGAAGTTCTGTTAGTACATTCAAGCGCACAGCACCACATTTTAATTATCTGGTATTTGTAACAATATTCCCTAACAGGCACGATCACCACGAACACAGCTAAAGGGTCAAGTACAGTAACTACAACTAACTAACGTTGTAGCCTCTATGGTTGTAGCCTAGCAGAGTGGACAAGTTGCTGTTAGCTGACAGTGAGGCACGTATCTGTCAATCAACGTGACCACGCCCTAATGTGTGCACAAACTTTAAGACCTAATATAAATAAAAGGGTCGCGTTAGAAAACAATTCACTCACAGATCCATAATCATGAAGGTGGAATCTAACTATATCGATAATATAAATGTATGGAGCCAGGGGTAGAAACATGTTTTTTTCTGCTGTAAAGTTGGGCATTTTAACATGGGGGTCTATGGAAATTCCTTCTTTCTGCAGCCATCGCCTATCGGCCAATATATGAACTGCAGTGTGTGGCACTTCCGTATTGGCTTCATGGCTCTACCCCACAGTTTGCCGCTTGGTTATGGCCAACAGTAACCTGTGATCTGTACAATAAACTCCTGGATAAAGGACAAACTAAGCCTCCCTGTGTTCCTGTAGCGAGACGCTACATTATGTTTCAGTTGTACTCTTGATAAGCCATTAAAACAGTAAAAACAAGTTCAGTTTCCTTTTGCTTTTTGTTTCTCCTGTACACCAAAACATACCCATCTGTGATGGAAAAAGAAAGTAATCCAAAAGTAATCTAAAAGTAATCTGATTACGTTTTGTTTTTTTAAGGCACGTAACTGTATTCAGATTACTTTCAGAGCCATGTATTCAGTAATCAGTAGCTGATTACATTTACAAAGTAACCCTCCCAACCCTCTCCACCTTCATATGTTCATAGCATTCATCTGTTTGCAGTTCACATATTTCACATATTTCACTGTGTATTTCATTTTATATTCTGTCCTGAGTCTCATCGATTTACATGTAAATAGTTTACTTATTCCAGAAATGTACTTGCACAATTGTGTCTGTATTATTTCCTTCAATGTCTTAATTATTATTATTATTATTATTATTTGGGTACTATTAGGTTAACCCTAACCCGTTGCAGGCCTCTGCTGATTGGTCAAATTCCCCAATGGCGCGCTCTGTGGCGTAGAGTGATCTTCGCTGATTGGCTGGGAGAAAACCACATGCTTCTCGACCTCACTGAGTCGCAGGGGGGACGCCATGTTTGGGTAACCCTAACCCAAATATGGTTCTGCGCCCGATAAAGGGTTAAGTGCACTGTATAATGCAACATTGGAGGAGCCCAGGCAAAGGTTTTCATTGCTGCGCTGCAACGTTGACAATGACAATATATATAATAATAATAATAAAAAGCCGCGCAATATTGTGGAGCCTGTTCAGTTCAAAGTGCTCCCGAGCTCCATGTGACGTTGATTTTCTTGAGACTGATCTTCATATTATCCTTGAAATGTATCTTTGGCCCGGCAGCGACTTGCTGACCTTCCTTCAGCTGGGGGTAAAGCATCTGTTCGGGGAGATGTTTGTTGGCCGTGTAGACGATGGCCGATCCATCTGAGTTGGAACTTGCTCATGTTCCATGCTGGCTTCTTCCTGATGATAGTGCGTCCTTCCAGATGATGCTCAGAACACTTGTTAAAGATCTGTGTTGTGGGGGATCTCATTATGGAATGTGGTCCATAATGCAGATCTTTAGTGACTGAATTATATAACACGTTATGTTTTGGGGCAGTAAATGTTGCAGTTGGTGGAACTGGTGTATCTTTCCTTATACATACACAAATAAATAAAACTGGGACATGTAACTATCAGGAATATACTTATAGACACTACCACTGACCATCCTTGTAACAATTAAAAAAACGATTTATCTACAGGGAACCGTTGAAATCTACTCTTGTTGTGTAACACTTATTTAATTGAAAGGAGTTGTCAAACATCCTTATGTCATTTAAAGAAACGCAACCATGGATTAGCATGAGCGTTAACTCAAAAAGCCAAACAAAAAGACGACCCCATTTAAGCATAGAGTTTCTAATTAACCCAGCAGTCCAGTAGACTGGACACGAGCTGGAAATGGACATTTGACACGTGATTTCTCATCTCTTCATCTGAGGAGTTATTCACACCCTCTCCAAGGACTTGTCTTCAATGTGCAGTATGTCAGACATGTGGAGTCTTCAAAGTACTGGGGGCTTCAACACTCTGCTGTCAGTGGACTGTGTCCAGCATGGGGGGGCGGGTCAGTGTACTGGATCCTCTGGGACTACTTTACAACCAGTACTCCAGCTAAATATCTCCACAGATCTGGAGCCTGGGCTTCATGTATCCCTCTGTGTTTCCCATACTCACCTTACAGCCACAGTAGTTTCTTTAAAGCTGAATGTAAAACTCAACTATTTCACAGCAAATCAATGATTTGCATATGTCTTCAACATGTCAAGAGGGGTATTTTAAAATCAAATGAATCTGCTACAACAGTGACATCCTACAGCTATAATAATCTATATGTATATCATATATTGTTATGTCTCCATAGTTTTAGTTTCTCCCCCCATGCACAGCTGTAATGTGTATATACTATGTAAATACGTCTCTGCTCCTGTAGTATAACTCTATATTTCTGCTGCAGTATTTTGGTCTTTAATATCATTTTATTTGTGAAACATTTATTTTCTACTGTAGATATGTTTACATTTGCTGTTTAGTTTTTTTATTTTATTATGTTTATACTTATTCCACCTTTTACATTATATGAATGCTGTAACATAATAATGTTCCAATATGGGATCAATAAAGTATCTATCTATCTTTCTATCTATTTAGTGCACACTCCCAAGAGTCATTCTTTATGAATGGAGAACTTTTGCGTTTAAATCAGCTGACGCAGAGCTCGGAGACGGATCATCCTTGAGACCGGATGCCAACGCTCTCAGGATGTGAAAGGCTAGTTTACCTCCGAGCTTAACCATGGCTGCTTCCAACTTTCATCTCTCTCTTTAGTCGCCATCAAAACTCAGATCATATTTCATTTTAAATAGAAAAGTGAGTATTTGAACAGGAAAACATTCCTTGAACAATCTACAGCAATAATTAGAGTGTTGGTGCATGATGAGCGGGCTGGAGATCAGCAGCGAGTCACTTTTGGACACTTGGGAGTGGAGGGACAGTATAAAGAAAAAGGTTGCAGCAGAGAGAGTTTTCTCAGGTCAACTTCCAGACTGTTTCCACTCTTAGATTTCATGCCCTCCCCACTTCTCCTGAGTGACATGATATGGTTTACTTCAGAGGTTGAGGAGGGTTTTGGATGCTCGTGGCTGAAGCTGCTACAAAGGTCAGTTCAGCAGGATGACAAAAACGTAAGGAGAGTCTGTAAAAAAACTCTATTATTTTCTGCAGTTCTCTTAAAAACAGTGGCAGCAATTAGTAATCTGCTTGCGTTCATCCACAAACTCTTTAACATCTGTGACCACTGAGCTGTTTTCTTAGTAGCGTGCAGGATTTCAAAAGCCCTTGTGTCTGCTGGAGTCATTTCAAAACAACGAGGAACACACAAAATGAGGCAAATAACCCTAAATGTGATCCAGATTGACAACTCAAAGGGTGAAGTTAAATCAATTATGATGCTTTATCTGCAAATAAGATCAATCTCGCTAATTATTTTTCTTTCCTGATTTTAAAGTTCAAAACTTCAAGAGTTATTGGACCTGTAGAAAATGCCCAGTCTTTACAATATGGGAGTAGTTAAACAATGACATATTGCATAATATATACTGGGTCTAGTGGAGCACGCGCGTGAACTGCGTCGGAGCCTCGCAGCGGCAAAACTCTAGCGCGCTTATTTGCGCCGAATAACAGAAATAATATGGAGTGCATATATGTTGAAAAACATATATATAAGGAAACATATAAGGAAATGTTGATCAAGTTTGAAACAAATAGCTGTTATCTTACTTTTTGCTTGCAGGGCTCCACACTGCCAGTGGAACTGCAACCCCCTTGACCCATGGTGCATTCCAGCCCAGGTTAGCAGGGGGCTCTTCACTGTGGGAAGGAAGTGCTGGTGGAGGAAGGGACAGGTGTCTTTATCACCAACACACAGCTGTATCCATAAATCAAGAGCTAAGGCCCCTAGCAACCACACTGAGGCAGAGGGACAGAATTTAGGGCAGCAAAGGGTCAGCGTTTCTAAGGCTGTGGTTTAAGCGTGTGGATTGCAGCATATGACGTGTTGTTCCGTGTTATGCAAACCTCAATACCGGTACTTCATCACAGCCATGGAGAGAGTGGAACATGATCAGCCTGAGGACAGGCGGCTTAGATTGCTCCAGGCGGAAGCCCACTTCATGTCAGACTTGTTTTCTGTTTTGATCTGTGGCAAGCATTTCGTTAATATCCTGGATTGTCAGGGTGCTGTGATGTGGTTGAACCTTTGTTTGTATACAGCAAGTTATGTCAAAGTCATCATTCCACTTAAAGGTGGGGTAGGTAATTCACTTCAGATACACTTTATGTTATATTCCCTGGAATGCTCTTAACATCCCGATAGCAATGAATACATTAAATGCTTTGACAATAAATACATAAAAAAATATCATCAGTGGAAGCCGTGGCGCTGTAAAAAGCACGACCAATCATCTGAGCCGGCTAAAGTAACTGGCTGGCCTACCTGCCTGTCAGCCTTCCACCTGTGCACAAACTTATCATGTGCCCTCATTGGTCATGTGCGCGTTCGTGTGTGTTGGAGGAGGGGCTCTGTAAGGAAGTCTTTTTTGCGGCTGCATACTTTCAAATTCTAGTGCACTCAAGAGATGTCTGACAGAGATTGAGACCAAGATTCTAATTGGCTTGATCGCCCCTAAATGACATTAACCCTGTTAACAGATGTTAGAGCCTTCAGTGTTACATGTGTGATTTAGATATAGAGGCTCTAGTATCAAATTAGAATAAGTTAAAATCATCTGTATTTAAAACAGACTGAAACACATCACAACTTGTATTTTTAGGAAGTACTTCTAGACACCAAATGTTTAAAATAGCAATTGAAAAATACATTCAGGGGGTTTCAAGAAACTGACACTGGCTACCACATTTACACTCATTTGACATTTGACAAACTACAACTGGCTAAAACCGTAATACTTTGTCTTAGTTCATTTTATAGTCTACTTTCATTTCATTTAAAACATAGGTAAACTCAGTATAAGGAACTATAAGCAGTTAAACGGTTGTGTGAAGCGGTGTGTTTAACACTGAGGTGTATAGTGTCGGAATGATTTCATATGTTCTGAGCATTATAAAAAATGCTCACAGGTAAATCATGGACTGGTAAATGGACTGTACTTATCCAATCTTTACGGCCTCAAAGAGCTTTACATACTTAAAGTCATCATTCATCAATTCACACCTCATTCACACACAGCAATGTGCCCCTTTTTACTCAAGTAAGCTAACATTCATACAACACACTCACACACCGTCGGGAGCAACTTGCCTAAGACATCGAGATCTGATTGAAAGACGACCGCATCACCCCCCGCACCCACAGTCACCCCAAGGTATATCAATCTATTTTTATTATCTGTCCTGAACATACAATTACTGCATGTACTTCTGTCATTAGGTATCATTTGCTATATTGTGACACTTTAAATGCAAGGTTGCCACAATGTGAGCTTTCCTTTGTAATGACAACTTACTTAGTGCAGGCCTGACTATCAAACTATTTAGCTATATGTGTTTTTAAATGTACATTAAACATTAAATGTACCTCATTTAACCACCATTATAACCACTATACTTGTGGCCCCACGCAAAGTTGTTTCATGAGGCCTCATTTGGAGCTTTCATACAAATGTATGTCATTAATTAATGGACGGACAGCTTTACTTTTGTAAAAGGCTTTGTTCAGTCCGCTCAGAGTCAGTGACAGGATTGCTCGTTGCATTACAGCTCGGATGCTATGACAATGACCTTTGTGCAAATGTAAATCTACCATTTTATTTGCAACCACCATCAAATAAACTAAAATGTAAGATTCTTGGGCCAGATCTACAATGGACAACATCCAAAAGAGGGGGCCACGAGGACTCAGAATTTGCAGAGGCCTCCAAAAGTAGTAACCTTTCTGGGAACTCCAAACAGCTTCCCTTTAAGCCCTAGCTAAATAAAACAACAACATTTGCACAAAGTTGGACGATGTCCGGCACGCTCCTCCCTACACGCAGATCACGCAGACTGCGTGGGGCCTCACCTCGGGTTGGGGGCCTCATCTTGCGGATAGGTCCTCATCTTATGCAGAAATGCGGCGCAATTATGCACGCCACAGTGACACAGACCCGCGGGGCCTCATGAAACAACTTTACGTGGGGCCACAAGTATAGCCTCCGACCTGGACATCCCCCTTCCCCCCTCACTTCCATTGCTCCCCGGGTGCTGTACAATAGCTGCCCACTGCTCCTAGCACTAGGATGGGTTCAATTCAGAGGCAACATTTCACTGTGTGTGCTGTGTGCTCTGCGTGTGTAACCATTAAAGAGGGTTTCATCCCTCCCATTCTATCTAATGTGATCTTTTTGACAGCAAAAAGAAAATAGTAGATCTTTCTCCCAAAGTCCTCACGATCAAACTGTGATACAAACAGGAACTTGCTGGTCTCTCATACTGCCTTTACCACCTCTATATTTACCTGGTATTGTTTTGATATCCAGCTCTCCAGAAATGGTCTTCAAAGGGACGCCCAGATAAGAGTCCGGCATGCCGACAGAGCCTTTGAAACCCAACACTGTTATGTGATGTTGTTGGGGCGACTGTCCATCATCCTGACTCTTCTGCCCTCACTACGCGTGTAGATGCATGGCTATGCAGCGAGCTAAACACTCTCCCAAAAATGACCGAGACAGGAGCTGACATTTGGTATTTTAATAGGAGCGGTGTGAAACTGAAATGATACAAACAAAGACATGTATAAATATCTAACAACAACAAAATATAATGTACTTTTCCCCAAAAATAAACCAAATGCACTCCAACATCCAATAAGGGACAATTACTACTCATGCAGCAATTACATACATGGCTTAACTACATATGCTGAATTTAGATAAATGTTACATGAGATGCAAAAATATAAGTAGCACATTATACAAAATGTTTCCCTAAACAAATGTACTCACAGATTATGCCTTCGCAAGGGTGAAAATAACCGGATGGAGACAGATAGAGTCAGGAACCTGTTCCCCATGCGGCTCTCAAACAAAATGGCAGAACGGAAGCCTAACACAGACGTTTTACTAGGAACGCACTTGCCTGTCCCTAGAGGCCACTAAGGATATAGCAGTCAAGGAGATAGATGTCAGTCATTAGAATGACAGAACACTCCCCGCCTGGCATCTGTAAGATGTCAACACTAACTAGAAACTGAGAAAGGAGTGTTAGGTCTGATGCACTGGAGTAGCTCACTTCACAGTGACGTATTAGTGTCCTTTTGTAAGAGAACGACTGTCTCCGAGATAGGTCTAAGAAACAGCTTTGTCGTACCGTCCTTGACAATCTTCACCCCAACCTTCTGTATTTGTCACTTTGAGGTATGCAACGGCACCGATTGCCTTGGTGGAGGCGTGACAGAAGACACACACTTCCTTCTTATGAGCTCCAGAGAATGAAAGCGATGTGTACATCCGAGGAATTTTCAAACCCTGAAGATCTTCCAAGGAGTCCTTCCATCTTAGCCATTCCTCCAGTTTCTCTTTAGGGAGAGGTGCGTCCCATTCACAGCCATCAGTCAACCTCCCTCAGGATAATACGGCCATGAATGCTGACGGGTGCTGCGAATCTCAGAGGGTCAAACAAGCTGTTAATGGTTGACAGTACACCACAACGTGTGAAGGGTTTATCACTGGCTGCCACGTGAAAGGCAAACGTGTCTGTAGACAGGTCCGATCCAAGCCCAAGACTATGTTGCATAGGAGGCGAGTCTTGACCGATGTCGAGGTCTTGCAGAACTTTGGCAAGGTCTTCTCCTGGAAAAGCTCTCATGACTTCCGCGTTGTTGGAAGTGATCTTGTGCAGTCTGAGATTTGACTGGGTCAACATTTCTTGAGCCTTTTTCAGGACATCAACGGCCTCCGTAACATTGGGGAATGATTTCAACCCGCCGTCCACGTAGAAGTGCCGTACCACTAACTGTCTTGCTGCAGTGCCAAACTCCTTTTCACCCTCCATGGCCATCCTCTTCAGTCCGTAGATAGCCACAGCTGGTGAGGGACAATTGCCGAACACATGGACTTTCATTCGGAACTCCATAACCTCGTTGTCCAGCTGGTGGTCACGAAACCACAGGAACCGAAGGTAGTCACAATGATCTTCTCTGACTAAGAAGCTGTGGAACATTTGCTGGATGTCTGACATGACTGCAACTGGCTCAGTCCTGAAGCGGATGAGGACCCCAAGTAGATTGTTGTTGAGGTCTGGTCCTAGAATAAGCACATTGTTAAGAGAAACTTTCTTGTACTGTGCACTTGAATCAAAAACAACCCTGATTTGTCCTGGTTTCTGGGGATGGTATACACCAAAACTTGGTAAGTACCAGCACTCTTGATGATCTTCCAATGTGGGAGCAGGTTCTGCATGCCCGTTGCTGAAGATTTTCATCATAAAGTCCACGAAGTGACACTTCATCTCAGGTTTCTTTGTCAAAGTCCTGCGGAGTGACATGAGACGACTGAGAGCTTGTCCCCGATTGTTAGGAAGACGTTGTCTAGGAGTGTGAAAAGGGAGGGGGGCCACCCAACTGTTGCAATCATCCTTTGTGAAGTCTTTGTCCATTATGTGGAGGAAGGTCTCATCCTCAACTGAGGGTGCAAGTTTGTCGTCATCATCGGAAAGGCTGAACACAAGCCTGCCTAGCTTCTCAGGTGTAGGCCTTTGTTGTTGACCTGTGACAGCCACCTTCTTCAGATGAGGATGATGGCTTGCAGCCTCCGGAGTAGGAATTTCGTCCCTATTTCCAGGTTGCATTCGATAAGGGTAGGCAGTAGCAAAGGCACTCCTCCGTTAACAGGCTCGACAACAGTTTCAGTTGTGCCAGAGCATGTCTTGATGGTATAAGGAGAAGCGTTTTCATGAATGCCAAATTTGTCAAAGAAGTCAGATCTTGCTAGTGATAAGTTGCTCTGGTCATCTAACATCACATACATTTTCTTTTTTCTTTCCGGATATCCTTTATCAAGGCAAACATTAACCCTCCTGTTGTCTTCGGGTCAAATCTGACCGATTTACTACTTTCATCAATCATAACTTTTTTGTTTTACATTCGATTGCATTAAGGCTTTATGATATCCTTCACAGTAGACATTTGCACATATAAAATTGTTGACCACCACTTTCATTGAATTTTGGATGATTTAGTCAACTTTGTAACACCCATGGTGTTCCCGGTCAGGAATGACCGCCATAAAGAAAAGGAATTAGTAACCATCCAGATCAGATAAAATACACACACACACATACTCTAGTCTAGATGTGTTCACCCCCCCTTATGTGCCCAATCCCCCCATGTGATTCACACCTGGCACTCGCAAACACACACACTCACACACAGAACAATTTGACACATGTCCCGCTCTTATGCACACATCCCCCCACATGGATCACACCTGGCACACCCAATACATGTTCAGTGTCTATTCTTTGTATATTTACTGCAGTTGTTCATGTATACCAGTAGTCTGATACAATATTTACAGTTTGAAAGGGTGTTCAATGACATTTGGTGATGATTAATGGGTTTTTTCTGTTAATGTAATAGCAGTTAAAACAGGTCCGGTCAAATTTGACCGTGAACACCAAAGCAAGGGGGGGGGGGGAACTAAGACAATAGGAGGGTTTAAAGGTCACCTATCATGCTATCTTTAGGCAATAGCATAGGTCTCAGATATATCCAAATAACAAACATGTTTATGAAGTGTTTTGCTCAAAATACCAAACAGATCACCCATTCTAGCCATGCCTCATATCCCTCTATTTCACTTCCTGTTTCAAAAGTGCTGATTTTGGGTATAAAGCCTTAAAAAAAAGAAAGAAGAGGGGCGGAGTTTATCCCTGCTCATGCGGGAGATTCTACCGGCAGATACTGCCGTGATGAAACGCCATATCATGGATTATCGAGGATTATCTCTGAAACAGCATCGAGCTCAAAGGCTTTCTCTCTTGCCGGTTATACCACAAGGTGAGTTCCTTTTTATTTCCTGCTTCTTCACACACATGCTCTCCAGTACAGGTTAGCACTGAGTGTTAGCGATGCTAATGTAAACACCGACCATATTACATCCAAAACAGTCGGGCATTGTTTCTGATAGCATCTTTCTGATAGGGCCGTGGGTCTGCATTGCCGATATGACGTCATATCGGACGCAAATCTGGATCAGCTCCGTTGTACCCCTGTTTTTAGAGATTTGGGTACGGAGGAAAAGAGGGAGGGTTTTATTTTCTGACGCTGCGTGAGTTCCCTGACACACCAGGGACACATATTTATGTATTAAAGACATCAAAAAGTGCATTTTGCATGATAGCTCCCCTTTAAAACAACCAGTAATCCCGATGCCACGACGAACACCCGCCAAGATAAGGTAACAACTAGTAAGCAGGGCAGTGCCAGGGGCCGAGCTATAATGTTTCGCTGCAATGCTTGCGAGTTGCTACCTACATCCATGGTTGCTACACCAGCTGCCGAAGATGACGTCAATGACTTTGATGCTTGCGTAATGCGGAAGTAGGCGTGGTTAAATCTAAACTGGGTTGGAAAAGGCGCAGTGGATTAATGCATTGATGTTCGGATCAGGGGAGCACAGGTTCAAACCCCACTGCAGTCAGCATGTTGTTGTGTCCCTGGGCAAGACATTTCACCCCAAATTGTTCCTGTGGGGATTACACACAGTATTGAGTATGTACTGTAAGTCTCTTTGGAAAGCCTCTAACAAGTAACATGTAATGTAATGAAAAACGATAGACAAAGTAGTTTAGCCTTCCCAAACCTGAGCCTCAGGTTTGACTGTAAGTGTTTGTCAGTATATCTGAAATGACTAGGTTAGTTAGCTAGCTAGCTTACAGCAGATCTGCAGTAACATCAGAAGGAGTCATGTTACTCCGATTTTGGACAACGGTTCAGTTTTCCCTTTGAAGGCTGTCGGAGGCTGCATGGCTGGAAAAATAAGTGTTGGTAAGTAGGGTTGGGTACCGATAACCGGTTCCGGTTCGGTTCCAACATTTCGATTCCAACGGCATCATTTAGACATGTGAATTTCGGTTCCGCTTTTCGATGCCTGAGGAAATGTTTCTCGCCGCTCTCCGTAGCCTACTGGCTACTGTATGACTGCGAGGGGAGGGAAATGTAGCGTTGTACCCATAGATATATATAAACACGTGTTTATAAAAAACGATAGACAAAGTAGTTTTATATATAAACACGTGTTTATATATCTATGGTTGTACCTACACTTCCTACAGCGTAACCTGAGACCAGGGCCGGCCCGTCGCACTGGCGTTATAGATGTTCGCCTAGGGCGCCAGATCTGTGGAGGTGCTGCACTGACAGCTCTGGGACGAAAACAAAAATGTTTGACCGTTGGTGCTCTTCCTAATGTTCGGCCTTGATGTAACAACATTCATAATTAAGTAAATGTAACACCCTTTTCATCCCGGTTACACTTTTCATTTGCCCTGTACGCAGTGGCGGCGCCAGAGATTTTCTTTAGGGGGTGCTGTGGGGTAGCTTGACGTTTCATAGAGGGTGCTCAAACATTAAGGGTTTCCCATTAATGCACCAGCGCTACAGTTGAATTTTCTACTGCAACACTCCCCACACACACACACACACAGTGCACCCGCGACTGTTACAATGAAGGCTCGATAATCAGCTCACGGCATATAGGTCTAAGCAGGGGTAAAGTGCTATTTTTACCAGTGGGGAGTGGACCTCACGTCCTCTAGGAGGGTCCTCAACTCCTCTAGTGGGGTCCGGGGGCATGTTCCCCCGGGAAGATTTTTTTGAAATATTGAAGTTAAAAGCATCAATCTGGTGCACTTGAGAGCAACATTAAGAGATCTATGGATACATCTCTCATCACCCATATGAAACAGAACTGTAAACAGATTTTATATTTCTTTATAGATATTTTACAAATCACTCCCCTTTTAAAACAAACCGTTTGAGACCCACTGAGATAACTAGACTAAAGTTAACTATCTAAACACCGAGAGAGTCCATTACTTCACCTGAGCTGAGGTTATCTGAGACTCTCAGTCTGACAGGAGAGAGTTCTCCCTCCACCTTGTTGTTGAAAAAGCTCCTTATACCCGTTAGCTTGGCTAGCCAGCACCAGATGCTAACCACAACGATCTCCGGTAGATACCCACCGCTCGCGCAGGCACACAAAATGGCTCGTGCCACACACACACACACACACACACACACACACACACACACACACACACACACACACACACACACACACACACACACAGAGCAGAGCTTGAATGAAACACAGAGACCCAGAAGTAAGCTACTTGTACTCACGAGGCCTATTATGTGCAGAATCCGTCTCGCTTTCAGGTGGTTTTGATTGAGTGTGCACACGTGGACGTTTAAGGACTAAAAAACGATAATTTTTTTCACTTTGCTGTTAGCAAATCATTTGGCGCTCTAGCTAACAGGAAGTCACTCAAGTGTCACAAAGTAATTTAGCCTATGGGTAGGTCAAACATTGAATGGGTGCTGGCCATTGGCCTAATCATATCACCTGTGATGGCTTTATGTTTGTGGTCAAACATTTGTTTGTTTCACATTTGCATTGATGTAATCAATCATTTTTCTAATTTAATTTAATACAAATAAAGATAATATTTTCAAAAAAAAAAAGAAAAAATTCTTCAGCTCCCACCTGGCGCCGCCCCTGCCTGTACGATGGGCGCTGTAAGTGATGAAAATAGGGGATGTTGGCTTATCTGGCAACCACAGCTCACAGCCAAAGTGCGAGTGAACGTGGGAGCGAGCGAGGGAGAAAGGGAGGGTGCACCGGTACGCGCTGTTGTTATTAGCATCTGGTGCTAGCTGTTCTAACGGAGGAAGAAGATGGTTCTACAATGATGTGGAGGGAGAGTCCTCTCCAGTCAGACTGAGTGGCTGATAACTACAGCTCAGTGAGGTAAAGGACTCTGAGTCAGGGGCGGAGGCAGCCGCCCCCCTCCACTTTAGAGCCTTGCCCCCCCAGCTGCCCCTCTAACTTTTGTTTCCCTAAAACTGTACTAAATCAAACCTACACTATTTCCACAAGCTTCTCAAGCAACGAAACAAGCATTACATTAGTTAAAAGTTAATAATTTTAAATATCATTTTAGGCCCGTTAAAAACGCAGCTACGGCCCTGCATTAAACTGCGGAGCGGCGTTCACACAGACCGCGGCTCACAGAGCTGCAGAGAGGGAGCGAGCTGTCCCAGCGCCTATGGGTCAGCTTCCCCTGGGAGCATTTCCCCTTCCACTAGTTTTGTTTTTACTAAGGACGAGAGATTGAAACTAAATATTAATAAAACGCTGCCGTTTGAATCGATAGCGTTTAACAGATGGGCACTGTTTGGGGCGTTAAGTTACAAAATACTACGCAGACAGCGTTAGTTGGGAGATCGATCACTTTGCTAAACTATGCGGTAGCCTACTATTAAATCCACGTAAACTACACATCACAGCAATGAGGCCAGATCAATGAAACCAGGATACATCCTTTACCGTAAAAACTGGATCTAAACACAGCTGCCTGTGTGCGCTTGATAAATACTTTCTGATGATATGCTACTTATTAGCTAGGCTACATGGCCCTAACGTGTAAAGTTATACAAGCATTTTTACCAGTGCTTTTCACAAGTAGACTCTTGCAGGCCAGAGTATAGGAGTGATTCAACAACAACAAAAAGACATATCTGAGAAGAGATCAGGACGAACAGAAAGAGGAAAAGGAAGAGAGTTCACTGAAGAGACCAGGAGGGTCAGAGCAGGAGGAAGAGGAGGAGATGAAGGCATTAGTGAAGAAGAAGAAGAAATGTATGTTAGGAATAAAGATGAAGTATCAGAAAGAGGGACTGAGGCAGGGATCAGGAGGCAGATGAAACTCCAGCTGGACCACATGGTATGTTCTTATTCTCCTTACATATTCCATTACAGCAGCACAATCTAGCAGCTCTTAGTATTGACAATTATTGATTGAAATGTGTTGCAGCACAGGTCACCTTTAGCTCTCTGAAGAGATGGGTCATGTCATTTGTGTACTTAATTATAACTAAGTACTTACAGTATGCAGAATTAGAGTATTCTCTGAATCGGGTGCCTTTTGGGTCTTTATATCTTTGAAAAATTAAACCAAAATGTTTGGTCATAACATCTGGTAGTGGACTACTTACATGTTCCCACCCCAGGCACAAAATATAAATAATTACTAGGAATTTACTTGAAAAAATTTAACAGGGTTGAAGTTTTTGACAAAAAGTAGGCATGAGACCTTGTTTAGCTAAGATATGGCACTACATGGAAATCAAGGACATTACAAGATTGTAATATTTTGCAAAACTATTGTTTATTTTGTAATAAAAAATTATTTACTATTATTAATTCATATAACAGAGTTGAAATGTTGAGCTTGTCAATCTTAATATGAAAATACAAAAACTGAAATATAGGTAAGAGAAGAAACTGACACTTTTGTGATGTAATTCCCTCAATGCAGATCACACATGGACTGATCCATTATTTTAATAGGAGGGTAAATGGTTTGGCGTGACAGGGTTGAAACAAACTGAGGGACGTGTGTCAATATCGCAATTTCATAGATAATTCAAGTATTTTTTCAGAATTTATTTTTGATCAGTTAAAGTTGACAAGCATATGATTATATTAGCAGCAACATTTTGGAATAATTGGCCATTTTGATTTGTTTAATATTAAATTAATATGTAATAATGCTTAGTGAGCACATGCAAATATATCTGTCTAATACTAAGACAACACATTTTTTGTAATGCAAAACAACCTGTTCCATTAATTAATTGCTTTAAAGTACATTTTGTAGTTTCCTTTCATTTAAAATGATTGAAGTAAGCTTGGGGGACTCAAAGGGCACCCGATTGTTTGTCTGAACACCTTGTTTCTCTTGTGCATTAAGAACACTAGTGTTAGGGCATGAATTAACAATAAATAGGTTATATACAGTGTAAAATACCACGTACTGTCCGCCCTCCCATGCCACCCTGGCATGACCTCTTGCCCCCCCTTTGCCACCCCATGTAAAATGTTCTAGAACCGCCACTGCTCTGAGTGTTTAGATAGTTCACTTTAGTCTAAGTTATCTCAGTGGGTCTCAAACGGTTTGATCACAATTTATGTAAACACATATTGCCAAGGCACTCCTTTATAATTATTGGGATGAAACAGGTTTGAAATCATTCCAATGTATACTATAGGAATGTAAACCAGACATTTCGTTTTAAACTGGATAGATAAAAAAATATGCATTAATAAAATAGTAAAATAAGATATGAATGACCAACAAAACTAAAATACGTTACATGTATTTGTTATTGGCTATGGTAGGTTGTTGGTTATGTTCACATACTTATTTAATTATTAAAATGTAAACCGATCTTTTTCATATGGGTGTTTAGAGTTGTTCCACCAAGATCTAGTCTCTAGTAATTATGCTTAAAGTGCACCAGATTGAAGCATTTTACTTTAAAATGTTCAAACATTTCTTGCCGGTATGCCTGAGAAGGCAGATATGCTTGTTTTTCTCAACAAGAACTGTTTTTAAATTGGGGGGGGGGGGGTTTCCTTTAAAAGTTGGACATTTTGTAGCTTCAGTGGTTCTCAGGTTACAGTTACATAGTAGTGAATATAAACAGACTGATTAATGTGAATATTACTGTAAACTAACCTGTGTAAAAGTTTCTCGAATAAATGTAATTTTTTTGGTGGAAGAAGCATGTATAATTTTTTTACCCTGCCCCTCGGAATTGAGAACTGTTAAGAACCGGAATCGAAAAGTAGAATCGGAATCGGAATCAGAATCGTGGAAATTCAAACGATACCCAACCCTATTGGTAAGTTATTGTAAGAACACCCTTTCTTGGAAAAGGCTGACATTAGTTGATAATTTGGATTTGAAATTGAATAGAAACCCTGTTTAAGTTTAACTATAGTTTCACATTGGTCACTGTGGTTGATGTGGTTTTGATTGATGTTGAAATATGATATAAGCTCTGCTGATGTGGTAATGTCACTGCTGTGATATTAATATTTGACTCTGGCTGGTAATGTCAATGCTGTGATATTAATGTTTGACTCTGGCTGTGTTTGTTATATATAAATATGATTTATTTGCATTGTTTTAATTGGTATAAGGTGATCAAAATTGGGGGTTAGGGATTGTGGGTCCTGACAACACAGTCTCACTCCCTGAACGTCCAGGAGCGACGCTTGGTCAGGGTCCTATGGCGTGCAGTTGTGACTCGCCGAGTCTCCTTCAGCTTCATAAACGGACGCAAAAAGCTTTCAACTGATTGCAATGTATTCCCATCGGCGGCGGTATTTGACGCTCAGGGAAGCACCGCATCGGTCCATGTCGGCGGCATTTAAAGGCAATGTGTCCATTCCCATTAGATAACGGAGAATTGTACAGCCCGAAGTACGTATTCTCCTTACTGTCGATTGATTTTACAGTGATATCTGCACTACTCATCAACTCAAAAACACTAGATTATCCTTGTTAATTACACAACATTGATTGGTTTAAATTGTGTACAATGCTTTTGTATTTTTCCCCTTCGATTCGAGAAAAAAATATTTTTTCGGAGTTTAGGATGGTAGAAGACACTACACTACCCAGAATCCTCAGCTATCGTTTGGGACTACACCATGCTATTGCTATCCTATTGTGGCATAAACCGTTTTCTACAGGCACATTTTACCGGTGTATTTTTATTATGATTCTACTTGTGATAGTCGGACACGACAACCTGTGCAGCCCATGTATTGATTCCATCTGATAGCTGCTATAATACAAAACAAAACGTCTGCCTCTATCCACAATGATCAATAACAGTGAACGGATGGTCAAAGTAAGGTACAAAAAAACAGAATCACACGAAGCCTGGTTAGTGTTGCCTGACTTTATAAAGTGTGTTTATAAGCACTACTGCTTGTAGGCAGGCATGACAGTTGACCCATGTTCAGGGGAGGTGGGTTTAGTTTCCTGCACGCCTCGACGTAAGAGAGACGTAAGCGACGCCACCTCTTAGCTCCGAAGCTCTTGCCTCTAGACCGACAATTTTTTGGAGCCGGAAGTGAACCAGATTCCGGAGCTAAGAGGCGGTGCCGCTGCGGTGTGAACAGGAAAAACCGGCACTTTTCAGGCTCCAGCTCCGAGCCGGAGCTGAAAACACGTTGGTGTGAAAGGGGCTATAGTGTTGTCAGTGTCATCATCTCCAATGAGAACCTGTCTGCCACTATATATTCCTCTCTTTTTGTGGTATTTATAGTGGGAACAAATTGCTTTATGCCAGGATTCAGTGTTGTCGGTATACAGCAGGAGGTTACAGATTACTATCTTGTCTCCTTGGTGGCAGTAGTCAGCTGTTAATGTCTCTGGGTTATCTCTTAGAAGTTTAAGTTTGAAAGCTTTCTTTGCCTGTGAGCTTTTTACCTCCTTTGGGTATTCAAGTGCAAGGGGGAGGGGCTTCCCGACTGTTGCATCAGCCATGGTGCTCTTCTTTGTTGTTGCTT
Source organism: Harpagifer antarcticus (assembly GCA_902827135.1). NCBI lineage: Eukaryota > Metazoa > Chordata > Actinopteri > Perciformes > Harpagiferidae > Harpagifer > Harpagifer antarcticus. Next base: position 219,150 of record CADEHL010000542.1, on the reverse strand, counting down.
AGCACGCTAGTTAGCAGATAGCCAATTTGGACGCAATTCCTTTGTATCGGTTAGTAGTCCCTCTTCCATCAGATAAGAGGCAAATATTATTTTCAATCTTCCGTCTTTTGATGAATACTCTGTAGTTCTTATTTAAATTGTTCAAGTAGTTGTTGGCTCCCTACCTGCCTGGTTAACTGTGTTAGCTTGTCCTAACTTGTCCTAGCTTGTTGCTTATTCCTCTTTGTTTTCTTGTAGGTTGTTTTCCAAACTCAACTTGGTTATCCTCTGCAATGTCTTTTCCTTGAAGTTATTATTTCATATTTGTGGGTTTATCTCATTTTAAAACTGCTTATTTTTGTATACCTCTTTAAGAGTTTAAGATTGCCATGTCATTGTCATTGTCCTCTCTCTCTCTCTCTCTCTCTCTCTCTCTCTCTCTCTCTCTCTCTCTCTCTCTCTCTCTCTCTCTCTCTCTCTCTCTCTCTCTCTCTCACCAGATTATCCTTGTTAATTACACAACATTGATTGGTTTAAATTGTGTGCAATGCTTTTGTATTTTTCCCCTTCGATTCGGAGAAACAAATATTTTTTTGGAGTAAAGGATGGCAGAAGACACTACACTACCCAGACATCCCCAGCTATCGTTTGGACTACACCATGTGCTCTGTTTGACAAACCCCGTTTTTTTTCACCATTCATTCCAATGGCTGGCGTGATCTTCAAATTTCTCCCTGCAGAAAAAAAAAACATGGCCGAACTTCGTTTTATTCTCGGTGGAAAATGCCTATTTTAAAGTTAGTTTGGCCATTAAAATGCGTTTTGATGTCATTTGATGCGAGAAATATGAGTTGTTATTTCAGATTATGTGTGCAGTGGATGTACATGATCTTTAGTTTGCTAGTTATTCGAAGATTACTTCAGGAATTTGCGTCTATAGAACGTTTTCATTGTTACCAAGGTGGTTGCTAGGGACGCTGCTATCGATATTATTTCTGTTATGTTGTGTAACTGTTTAATGGTGTTATCTTTATTGCTACCCCCTTCCCCGTCAATGTATAGTGTTGGTCCACAGCGCAAACATATTAGTTTAACAAAATCCGCATCTAAAGATAGCCTACGTTATTTTCCCCTGTGCAATTCCAGTCTCACATCTCACAGCACATCGTCATTAACAAATACCGAAAACAGACCGAAAACATTTAAAAAAATAATAATAATACTTTATTCAGAGTGTGCTTGCTTTTCTCTTTGAAAGTCATCACATAACGGCATTTTAACACACGGTTCGGCTGCATTAAATATTACATATCTGCAGTAGTTCTGTATTTATAGAGCCCTGATGAGAAGACTTCTAGACAAACGTGAGGAACTGAAAACGTGACGTGGATCATAAATATATCAGCCATTAAAAAACATCTTACATTTCTTTTCACACAATACGTCTCCTTGCAGTATCAACACTAATTCGGCTGACTTTTATATTTGATCCAATTGGTAGATAGGCTGTATTTACACCATAAAGGTGCACAGCTGATATAAAGGGACACCTAGTGATTAAAGCATGTTATTGAATTTCATTATTTTTATTATTAGATATTAATAGGATCCCTATAAAGTATATTCATTACTCGTTATTCTCTACTAATAGTTAATTAAAGACTGTATATAATGACTATTTTGCACATCAAGATGTTCTAAGGTTTATTGACATATCATATAGGCCTACACAACTATGGTGTAGTTATGTATTGAATGAAAAACTTGGGTCGCAGGTTCCTCAATAGTGCATTACAAGACATCTATCAATATTTGTGCATACCTCCAGCAATGTTAACTATGTTGAAGCACTTATTTTAACTGATATTATAATGTATTATACTCTTATAAGATGTATGTAGATATTTCATCTCCGGCCTTGTCAGGTATTGAACAATCAATAAATAAAGAACACAGAATTGTTAAATATAAAACACAGAATTTGTGTGATTATACTAAATGATTTACAAATAAACACCACTGCATATTTACAACTGAACACATGCTGATGTAACGCAAATGTTCCAACTTGGGATCAAGTTTGGACGCGGTGGTGTCACAGTCTGCTTTCTCACTCACCTATTTTCTGCATTATCATTCCGTAGTCACCTGGTAGTCACACCCTGTCTCTCTCTCTCTCACTCTGTTACACCCATCAGCTCCATTAGTATTTAGGCCCACTTCACCTTCACCTCAGTGCCAGATCGTACTTCGCAGCATGCTTGTCTTTCCCGCACTACTCCTCAGATTGCTCTCCCGGTTTCGACCCTGCCTGTCCCTGACCAGCCTGCCTCGCCTGCTTCCTGACCCGTTCTGTGCCTACGACTCCCGTCCTGCTGTCTCCTGGAAACCTCGCCTGTCCCCGACCAGCCCTTTGCCTACTATCTGCCGTGTTGTCTCCTACCAGCCTATTGCCTCTAATAAAGCTGGTTACCGACTATCTCTGGTTTCCGTGTTCTGCATTTTGGTCCTCAGCTCGTTTGTGACAGAACGATCTGGCCAGAAATGGACCAAGCAAACACCGGGTCTCCTAGAGACCGCTTTGAGAGGGTTGAGGATGCCATCCAAAGACAGGAGGTCACAGTAGCTACCTTAGCTAGCGAGACCCACCAGGCAACCTCAACCCAGGGACAAACGCTGGCTCACCTTACCTCCCAGATGCAACAGATGGCCGCCACCGTACGACAGCTAGCCGCTACCATGGCTGCTACCGTCCCTCCGCCCGCAGCTCCGATGCTCGCTCCAGCCCCTGGGTCGACGGGATACGCTCCGGAGCCTCGTGTGGGAACGCCGGAACGCTACGCTGGTGAGCCGGAGGGATGCAGGCCTTTTCTCACAAACTGTTCCATATTGTTTTCACTGCAGCCACACACCTTCGCCTCCTCGGCGGCTCGTGTAGCTTTCACCGTTAATCATCTGACGGGGAGAGCCCGGTTATGGGGAACTGCTGAGTGGGAGCAGCAGACACCAGCCTGCGCCTCGTTTGCTGCCTTTTCCGCGGAGATGCGGAAGGTGTTCGGTCCCGTTCGTCTGGGTCCCGACGCTGCTGGAGGCCTGCTGAGTTTGTGCCAGGGTTCCGGCACGGTGGTGGATTACGCTATTGACTTCCGCACCAGCAGCCGTCGCAGCAGCTGGAATGAGCCGGCGCAGTGTGACGCATATCTGAGAGGATTAGCGGATTATATGAGAGATGAGCTGGTTTCCTATTATCTCCCTGCTTCCTTGGATGGGTTGATAGAGCTCACCTCTCGGATTGACGGACGAATCCAGACTCGGAGAGGAGAGCAACAGACGCGAGCGGCGGGCCGCTGCTCGCGACAACAACTTCCGGTTTCCGGGAGATTTCGACTTCCGGGTTCGGCGGAGAGTTCCCACTCCTACTCTGACTCACGGTACGAGGTCGAGCCCATGCAAGTGGGTCGTACCAGTCTTACCTCTGAGGAGAGGGAGGTACGTCGAAGAGGTAAAGGACAGAGCTCATCAGTAATGGGGAGTATACTGGTGGGCCAAACCTCTGAGCTGATCCCCAATCTAAGACCCTTGTGCCATGCTCGACTCCTCCTGACAGGCAAATCTCAGGCTCTGGCTGTTTTTATCGACTCCGGATCAGATGTTAGCATCATTGACGAGGAGCTCGCACGACAGCTGGGCATCCAACAGGTTCGGCTGCTCCAGCCGGTACCGGCTAATGCTTTGGATGGTCACCTGCTGGGAACAGTGACACACCAGACGACACCGGTCCGTATGCTCATGTCGGGGAACCACCATGAGACAATCCGGTTTCATGTGCTACGGTCCCCCCAAATCCCTCTGATTTTAGGTTATCCGTGGCTCCGCCGCCACAACCCGAACATTGACTGGGCAACTGGGTCCATCCTAGGTTGGAGTTCTTCCTGTCATCAGGTTTGTCTCAAGCAGGCCGCCGCACCTCAACTATCTGTGGATATGAACCTGGTTCCGGATGTCACAGGGGTTCCGGCGGAGTATTTGGACTTTAAGGAGGTGTTTAGCAAGGCTAAGGCGACATCTCTCCCACCTCATCGGCCCTATGACTGCGCCATTGAGCTACATCCAGGCGCAGTCCCACCCAAGGCCCGGTTGTACTCGCTTTCGGCACCGGAGAGGAAGGCCATGGAGACCTACGTCAATGACTCTCTGGCTGCGGGAATTATTCGTCCTTCCACATCACCCGCCGGAGCAGGGTTTTTTTTTTGTGGCGAAGAAGGACAAGACCCTGAGACCCTGCATTGACTATCGGGGTCTGAACGACGTCACGGTGAAGAATCGTTATCCCTTGCCACTCATCTCGTCAGCATTTGAGTTACTACAGGGGGCTACAATCTTCACTAAACTGGATCTACGAAACGCTTATCACCTGGTACGAATCCGGGAGGGGGACGAATGGAAGACCGCCTTCAACACCTCTTCGGGACATTACGAGTACCTGGTGATGCCATTTGGACTTACCAACGCCCCTGCAGTTTTCCAGGCGTTGGTGAACGACGTACTCCGAGACATGTTGGATCGTTATGTTTTTGTCTATCTGGACGACATCTTGATTTTTTCTAAGAACCTCAAGGAGCACGTCCATCATGTCCAGACAGTCCTCCAGAGACTTCTGGAGAACTCACTGTTCGTCAAGACGGAGAAGTGCGAGTTTCACACTTCTTCGGTCGCCTTTCTTGGCTACATCGTGGGTCAAGGAAGTGTGGAGATGGATCCTTCTAAGGTCTCAGCAGTTACCTCGTGGCGGGTCCCTGATTCCCGGAAGGAGCTGCAGCGTTTCCTGGGATTCGCCAACTTTTACAGACGGTTCATCCGTGGCTACAGCACCGTCGCCGCCCCGCTCACCGCCCTGACCTCATCCAAGGTGACGTTCCGATGGTCCCCTGCAGCCGAGGAGGCTTTTCAGGACCTCAAGGGCCGGTTTACGTCAGCTCCTATCCTTCAAGTACCAGACACCGCTGGTCAGTTGGTGGTGGAGGTGGATGCTTCTGACGTAGGGGTGGGGGCCATCCTGTCGCAACGTTCTGGTGAGAACCAGAAGCTCCACCCCTGTGCTTTCTTTTCGAGGAGATTGAGTCCGGCGGAGAGAAACTATGACGTGGGGAATCGAGAGCTTCTAGCAGTCAAGTTGGCATTGGAGGAGTGGCGACACTGGCTTGAGGGGACAGAACAACCATTTCAGGTATGGACTGACCATAAGAACCTGGAATACATCAGGTCGGCACAGAGACTGAATTCTCGGCAAGCCAGGTGGTCGTTATTTTTCACCCGGTTTAATTTTTTTCTCTCCTACCGCCCGGGCTCCCGCAACGTGAAGGCCGACGCTTTGTCCCGGCAGTTCGGGAGGGAGGGAGACACCCGGGGTATTCCGGACACTATTCTTCCTGCTCCTCGAGTGATCGGCATCCTCGCTTGGGAGATTGAGGAGAGGGTTAAGACCGCTTTGGTGGACCAACCCGGTCCTAGTTCTTGTCCTCTTAACCGCTTGTTTGTGCCTCAGGTTTTGAGGGCTGAGGTGCTTCAGTGGGCTCATAGCTCCAGACTTTCCTGCCACCCTGGAATTCAACGTACCAAGGGGATGGTCCTACAACGGTTCTGGTGGGCCACGCTGGAGGCTGACACCCGGGAGTTTGTGAACGCCTGTCCTGTGTGCAATCGGCACAAACCATCTCACCAAGCGCCAGCTGGCCTCCTTCATCCATTACCGGTCCCACGTCGCCCTTGGTCACATATTTCATTGGACTTTGTGACTGGTCTACCACCGTCCCACGGACATACTGCCATCTTGACGGTGGTAGATCGGTTTAGTAAGATGGCTCATTTCATACCCCTGCCTAAGATCCCGTCAGCTAAGGAGACGGCAGAACTGATTTTGCTCCACGTGTTTCGCATTCACGGACTGGCGACTGATGTGGTTTCCGACCGGGGGCCCCAATTCACCTCTGTGTTTTGGAGGGAGTTTTGTGAACTGATCGGGGCGACGGTTAGTCTCACCTCCGGTTTCCACCCACAGGCCAATGGCCAGACTGAACGGAAGAATCAGGAGATGGAGACCACTCTCCGCTGCATGGCTTCCGATCATCCCACGACCTGGTCAAAACAACTCCTGTGGGTGGAGTATGCCCACAACACCCTCATCAGTTCCGCTACTGGTCTTTCCCCTTTTCAGTGTGCATACGGTTTTCAACCCCCATTGTTCTCTGCATTGGAGAAGGAGGTTACCTGTCCGTCTGTCCAGGCTTTCATCCGACGTTGTCGGAGGACTTGGAGGCAGGCTCGTACGACTCTGCTTCAGTCTGCTAACCGGTACGCCACATCAGCGAACCGCCGACGAACCAAGGCACCTGTGTACCAGGTAGGCCAGAGGGTGTGGCTTTCCACCCAGAACATTCCCCTTCGGATGGAGTCTAAAAAGTTAGCGCCCAGGTTTATTGGACCCTTCGAGATTGTCAAGGTCATTAATCCTGCAGCAGTTCGACTGAGTTTGCCCCGGAACATGAAAATCCATCCCACCTTCCACGTCTCTAGGATTAAACCTGTCCGGGAGAGCCCTATGGTTTCCGCCGCCCCTCCACCACCACCCCCTAGGATGATCGATGGGGGCCCTACCTACACCCTTCGTCGTTTACTCCGTTCCCGTCTCAGAGGAAGAGGGGTTCAATATTTGGTGGACTGGGAGGGCTATGGTCCTGAGGAGAGGCAGTGGGTTCCGGCTCGTCATATCCTCAACCCTCAGCTCATCCGAGACTTCCACCTGCGTTACCCGGAGCAGCCGTCTAGGACCCACGCTCGACCAGGCGTTAAGCCAGGGAGTACTCGTCCGCTACGGACCAGAGGCTTCGTCGAGGAGGAGGGGGAGTCGTCATCGGGCGAGGAGGACGAGGATTTCCAGGAGGGAGAGGCCGAAAGAGCAGTCTCAGACGAGTACTAACCTTTCCCATACCTCCACCTTCCACCCGGTGTCTGTAGGGTTTTTTTTTTCTTGGGTCTCTTTTGTTGGTTTTTTTTTAGTATTGTTTAGACGTCTGGAGCCGTCCATTAAGGGGGGGGTTCTGTCACAGTCTGCTTTCTCACTCACCTATTTTCTGCATTATCATTCCGTAGTCACCTGGTAGTCACACCCTGTCTCTCTCTCTCTCACTCTGTTACACCCATCAGCTCCATTAGTATTTAGGCCCACTTCACCTTCACCTCAGTGCCAGATCGTACTTCGCAGCATGCTTGTCTTTCCCGCACTACTCCTCAGATTGCTCTCCCGGTTTCGACCCTGCCTGTCCCTGACCAGCCTGCCTCGCCTGCTTCCTGACCCGTTCTGTGCCTACGACTCCCGTCCTGCTGTCTCCTGGAAACCTCGCCTGTCCCCGACCAGCCCTTTGCCTACTATCTGCCGTGTTGTCTCCTACCAGCCTATTGCCTCTAATAAAGCTGGTTACCGACTATCTCTGGTTTCCGTGTTCTGCATTTTGGTCCTCAGCTCGTTTGTGACAGGTGGACCCGTTCCAATCCAGTTTTGGACAGTCTGCCGTGGTTCCATCCCATTTTAAGTGCTGTTCGAGGCTCGGTGTAACCCTCGGAGCACACTCTCCAATCACAGAGCTTGAGGACTATCACGGTGTAGTCCAAACGATAGCTGGGGATTCTGGGTAGTATAGTGTCTTCTGCCATCCTTTACTCTGAAAAAATATGTGTTTCTCCGAATCGAAGGGGAAAAATACAAAAGCATTGCACACAATTTAAACCAATCAATGTTGTGTAATTAACAAGGATAATCTGGTGTTTTTTAGTCGATGAGTAGTGCAGATATCGCTTTAAAATCAATGGACAGTAAGGGGAATACTTACTTCCGGGTGTACAATTCTCCGTTATCCAATGAGAATGGACGCTCACATTGCCTTTAAGGGCAGCCGACACAAACGAATGCCGTGCTTCCATGAGCGTCAAATCCCGCCACAGATGGGAATACATTGCAATCAGTTGAAAGCTATTTGCGTCCCTTTATGACGCTGAAGGAGCCTAGGAGTGTCACAACTGGACACCACGGACACTGACCGAACGTCGCTCCTGGACGCTTAGGGAGTGAAAGTGTGTTGCTCTCTCTCGTGAGCAGCGGGCGCCTGATAAGCCAACATCCCCCACTTTCATCACTTACAGCGCCCATCGTACAGAGCAAATGAAACGTGTAACCGGGGTGAAAAGGGTGTTACCTTTACTTAATTATGAATGTTGTTACATCAAGGCCAAACATTTGGATGAGCACAAATAGTCAAAAATAGTTTTTTTCCCTCCCAGAGCTACCAGCGCAGCGCCCCCCAGATCTGGCGCCTAGGTGACCGCCTATTTTGCCTATGCCAAAAACTGGCCCTGAGGTACAGGCAGGGAGCCGTGAACTTAGATTACCTTAAAGAGTGTACAAACAGTCCAGCAGTTAAATTCTGCAAATATCCTAAAGTAAAGTTTGATTTGTTTACTGTCTGAGAAAAATGTTGCAGCCCTTGATTTCTTATTCTTATTCTTGGAATACAAACTGAGCCGATGTATTTCTCAGAAAGTATCACTGCACATATAATTTCTTGAAAAGCCATACAGCGGTAATGTCCGAGAACTGGACAGGCATTAAGGAACATGAATTTACTTTTCATTTTATTTTAATTTGCATGTTCTCAGTTTGGAGGTCACTGCCATACCCAGCAGTAGCTTAATTAGGTCACACAGTAAGTGTTTCCCAGGCTGCCTCCCTGCTCTCTGCTGCTGGGAACATGGAGCTCTGGCGGCTCAACAAACATCTGTATTTGTATGAGGGCAATTCTGTGTGTCGCAGCAGAAAATGCAATCTTCTTTTTTTCAGGCACACATGCGTAGTCATAATTCCTTGCCAACCCACGGTGCTGCACGTCATGATTTATGAGCTTGACTTCTTTTCCAGATGGATGCTTGACTGCTGCAGAATCTTACCTGCTGCAGCTCTGGCCACAACTCATGTGTCCACATGTGTGTCCACATGTGTATTTTGCCCTCATGTACCTGGAGCAGCATGTTGGTGGATGACTTATAACATTGGCTCTTTTTGAGGCTCTATTTTGAGGATGATGGAGGTGTCTGATGTTCTCCCATAAGGAACAGATGGTTGAGCGAACAGAGATATTTCAATATTTGAGGATTAAAGACAGTTAAATCATGGGTCTGTAAAACGCAACAGTATTGTATTTTAAAGTAGTACAGCTGCTTTATAATGTAACTTACAATTCACCTTCTGTTTTAATCCGCTGCACTCGTGCATTTTAAGCATTGCAACTTCAGACAGCTTGAAAACAGCTTTCTGGAGAACTCAAATAAGTCAAATCAGAAATGCACCTTTTTTTAAAGATTGTACTCTTTTTATCTACTTGTACAGCACACAGGACATGTGTTACTTATTTATAAGGTCTTGTGTTAACAATGAAAGTAACACTTTGTTTCATAGGGGGAAATATGCTGTAGAGGGCTGGCAGGAGAGGGCTCAAAGCGGGCCATGCCAGTAACTGCTGAGTCTATCATCACTAATTAGCCTTCTCGCTGTCATGGAAAATCAGATGTCTTTAGGAAATATGCTGTCAACACTTTATGTGCGACATGACAGCCAGAAAATCAGGCTCGACACATAGAGTGTTGTGCACAGGCGGAAACTTCTCATCATGAACTCATTTCACATGCCCGGCAGCAGTTTGCCTTTCCAAGCAGCTCTAAAGTCTGCTCCAGTAATGAATTAGCACTTTGCAGGAAGTTGTTGGTGTGAAGAGAGCATAATCTTTGTGTTGGGATGTGTGTAATGGAAACAACAGTCCCTCTGTTCCCAAATGACCCGGCTGATGATGGCTGGAAACTCCACGCAGCGTCCTGTGAGCTGGATTCAATTCATGTGACCGAAGAGGATTATCAAAGTGTTGCCATAAACAACATAGACAAAATGCTTGATGAAGACGGAACTAAAACAATTGTTGCTATGCAGGTCCACCTTCTGTCATGTCTCGGAAACTAATCATGAAAGTGTATTCTTTATATTAGTTTTGTCATGTCCCTTTGTTCTGTGCCCTCTGTCTTATTGTGAAAAGTAATTCTCCCTCTCGTTTCAGAACTCCATGCTCCCCGCCCAGTGGCGACTGGTCATTAGGGGCAGGTGGGGCACAGCCCCACCTAGTGTCAGCAGAAAGTATTAAAATAATGATTACAACAAAATGATTACAAAAATATATAAAATATATTTTAAGATCATGTTTAATCATCTGATTCATATGTACATTGATGTTTAAGTATGTGTTCTTCTAATTAGTGTCTACAGTGTGTGCCTATTGAGCTGTTTAGAGCCATGTGGGACAAAACCCGAACCTGGCCCCTCCCTCTCACTGTCTAAGTGAACGGTGACTGTAAAATCTACACTGCGCATGCTCAGAGTATTTTCCTATTTAATGTGTGTGGCAAAAAATAATGACCATAGGGGCATAGAGCTGCCATCCCCACCATACGTCATCTCACATAATTCAGAGCTGATTGGCTGTAAGTACGTGTGCCGCGAAAAGTGTGGTGTGTGAAGAGGAGGAGAGAGACGCGTCCTAAAACCAGGAAGTAAGCTGCGCATGGCTTCCCTCCACAAAAAAGCAATGAGATTTCTCCATATAATTTTAGAAAATAAGATCTGTGGGAAACGTAGCTGTTAGATAAATGTACGTTTTGTTCAGCCGGATAATATCCACATGTCTACTCTACTTTTATAATTTTATAATCATAAATCTATCGATTAGATTTATGATAGACTTTTGAAACTACAAGAAGATAAGGAGGACTTTTACAAACAAGTAATAGAGATTTTTGTCCAGAAGGATAGGCAAATGGACTTCATCTTCAAGTCAAGGTAAGACCACCATTTTATTGAAAATGGGATCAATTCAATATTTAAATGATAAAATTACATTTTTTGGGTATCCTTCTGTTGAACTGTCTGTTAAAATTAACTGAAGCATCAGACAAAAAAAGCTTTTGAAAATAATATTATATTTTGATTTAGGTCAAAATATAATATTTGTAAACCTGAAGAGTCAGTGTCAGTGCCTCACCAGCCATGAACCTCACTGCAGAAGCTTATATATAGACATCTGAGTTTTTTGTGCCCCACCACTTTTGTACATATAGAAACGCCACTGTCCCCGCCCCTATGTGTCTCCTGTGTTCGTGATTGGTTACCCCGCCCTGATTGTTTCCACCTGTGCCCCTCACTTTGTGTATATATTGTGTTCAGGACTAAGTTCAAGCCTGCTCAGTGCTCCATGGTCGTATCCCGTTTTCTCATGCTCAAGATTATTGCATTTAGTTTTTTCTCGAAAGAGTGATTTTGTGTTTCTGGTTTTGTTACATCCATTAAAGTCTTTATTTTTTAATTCCACCCAAGTCTGAGTCTGAGTTGTGCATTTGAGTTTATGACTCTGAGTTCACCTTCTTTGAATGTTAAATGATTCTTAAATAAGTCTATTATAAATGCACACATTTAATTTGACTACAGACTCGTATAGTGAGAACTAAACTCAATTGTGGAAAAGTGCACAGGAATGATAACAAATTCCATTTAGCTGTCTTGCTGCCTCAATGTCATGGGTTACTGGCACCCTTAAATAGAACAGAGCCATTGTGATTGCCATTAATACTAATTTGCTATTTAAACAATGACAAGCCCTAATGTCTGCTGGGAAAATTCAATTAGCTATTTTTTTTTTAATATACAACTGGAGATGTTAGAATGTAGTCAGTAGGCTTTACTCGTGGAAAACATGGAGTATAGTTTTTTGTAGCAGGAAAAAGGGTTTAATAATACCATTAATGATGGCTGTGCTTGGTTTAGACATGCCAGAGAGCCTCTTTATGGAAGAAAGCCATATGAATGTGTTATCTACTCCCAGTGGTGGATAGTAGAGTATACTCGGAAGTGAGCAGCTGGAAGTGACGGATCTACTTTTGAATAATGTATAGCCGCAGAAAGGAGAGCACATATTGTATCATGGAGGCAGCTTAAGCTGAATGAAGAGACCAACTAACTGTTGTGGCTCGACAGTTATGTTAGGTTAAGTTGTGTTTTTTTACTCTAGTCTTGTGTTTTGATCTTGTCACTTCCTGTTTTTATTTTGAAAGTAATCCTCCCCTCTCATTCCAGATCCCACATTTCCTGCCTTTGTGTGTTTCCCGCCCTTGAGATGGCTTGGCCCTGCCCTGATAGTTTTCACCTGTGCCCATCCTCCTCACCTATAAATAGCCCTTGTGTTTTTTTGTTCCCTTGTCAGTTCGTTATGTTTCATGTCGTGAGAAGCTGGGCTTTTTGACTCCTGACACTTTACTTTGAGAAATATACCTTTTGCCAAGTGAGTTTTGTTTTGATGTACAACTTAGTTTTTGTTTTTAACTACTTTCAATTTTTTGGAAAGTACTACTTAGTTTTGTTATTAAACAACATTCTATTTTTGGACAACTGTCGCCGTGTCCTGCTTTTGGGTCCTGTGTCTCAGTTCATAACACTAACCTAATACATAACTGTACTTTCTGAGATCGTTTATGTTCCCACCACCATACACCACAGCCTTCCTTATATGTTTAAACATACCTGGCAATGAACTCGATTCTGATTAGGTTAGTTGCAATAATATGAAGTTGAATAAAAAATCAACCTAATATTTTTGCCTTTAACTAATCTAATATAGTTATGTGAAATCTGTTGACATAATACATTTAATTAAAGTCAACGTTTTGTGTGGCTGATTCTTTTCTTTGAGGTCTTTCTATGAAATCTGTCATTCAAATGTAATTACAAAAAGCATTACGGAGCAGAGCAATCTGTATTGTTAAGGTTAACATAACTCACAACTCACTGACAGAAGGCAAGAGCAGTGCTGATTTATACCTTCAACAGGAAGAGTTATAACTCCTGTCTTATTTTGATATAATATTTTCAAGACCTCCTGGCTAGGTGGAAAACATGTTCTGAAGTTTGAATTGACTTCCTTTGTATGGTTTAAATAGATTTGCCTTGTCCTATGAAAACGATTCTAAAACAATTTTACTTTGTTTTTGTATTATCTGGAAGAGCACATTTCAAAATCAATGTAATCGTCAATGGTATGCAGCATAAAATTAAAAGCACACGATTAATATCAATCTCTTTTTTGTGTCTATATCTACGCCGGGATACTGAGTCGAGGCTAATCCTGTTGCTGCGGTCCTGTGTCCTGGATCCTCTATCCTGAGTTCTGGATCTGAGTCCTGGACTTCGAGTCGTGGTTGAACCAGTCTCTGCGGTCCTGCCTGACTCTCACCATACTACTTCACTGATGGCTCCCACAAGATTGCTGACATCCTCGTGGATTCATCTTCTTATTATAGACACATGCATTTCCAAACATTTGGTCTACCTACGCTGTAAAATGTATTATCTCTTCAATTTACACACGGTATCTATTGCACGTCTGTCCGTCCTGGGAGAGGGATCCCTCCTCTGTTGCTCTCCCTGAGGTTTCTCCCATGTTCCCCTTTAAACTGTGGGTTTTCTCTGGAAGTTTTTCCTTGTACGATGTGAGGGTCTAAGGATAGAGGGTGTCGTATTGTCATACTGATAATCTGTACAAACTGTGAAGACCACTGAGATTGAGAGGAAGACAATGTTCCACCCACACATTGTTGCTGAGTTCGAGCATTGGATTTGTTGTCAATGAGAAAAAAAATACGAAATCACCATCTTCAAGGTCGGTTTTACATGTTTGAGACCAGCCAGCCCAACAATGTCAGATGTACCCAGAATGCAATGCAATTTAACACAGAGGAAATATACTATATATATATATATATATGTTTATAGTCTATGGGAGGAAACAGTAAGATGATAGAGCCGCTGAGAAAGGTCAGCTCCTCTCCGCCGTGGTGAGGATGACGCTGCCGTCTACAGATACAGTGGGTAAAAAAAGTATTTAGTCACCCACCAATTGTGCAAGTTCTCCCACTTAAAAAGATGAGAGAGGCCTGTAATTTTCATCATAGGTACACTTCAACTATGAGAGACAGAATGGGAGGAAAGAATCCAGGAAATCACATTGTAGGATTCTTAATGAATTAATTGGTAAATTCCTCGGTAAAATAAGTATTTGGTCACCTACAAACAAACAAGATTTCTGGCTCTCACAGACCTGTAACTTCTTCTTCTTTAAGAGCCTCCTCTGTCCTCCACTCGTTAACTGTATTAATGGCACCTGTTTGAACTCGTTATCAGTATAAAAAGACACCTGTCCACAACCTCAAACAGTCACACTCCAAACTCCACTATGGCCAAGACCAAAGAGCTGTCAAAGGACACCAGAAACACAATTGTAGACCTGCACCAGGCTGGGAAGACTGAATCTGCAATAGGTAAGCAGCTTGGTGTGAAGAAATCAACTGTGGGAGCAATTATTAGAAAATGGAAGACATACAAGACCACTGATAATCTCCCTCGATCTGGGGCTCCACGCAAGATCTCACCCCGTGGGGTCAAAATGATCACAAGAACGGTGAGCAAAAATCCCAGAACCACACGGGGGGACCTAGTCAATGACCTGCAGAGAGCTGGGACCAAAGTAACAAAGGCTACCATCAGTAACACACTATGCAGCCAGGGACTCAAATCCTGCAGTGCCAGACGTGTCCCCCTGCTTAAGCCAGTACATGTCCAGGCCCGTCTGAAGTTTGCTAGAGAGCATTTAGATGATCCAGAAGAGGATTGGGAGAATGTCATATGGTCAGATGAAACCAAAATAGAACTTTTTGGTAAAAACTCAACTAGACGTGTTTGGAGGAGAAATAATGCTGAGTTGCAGCCAAAGAACACCATACCTACTGTGAAACATGGGGGTGGAAACATGCTTTGGGGCTATTTTTCTGCAAAGGGACCAGGACGACTGATCCGTGTAAAGGAAAGAATGAATGGGGCCATGTATCGTGAGATTTTGAGTGACAACCTCCTTCCATCAGCAAGGGCATTGAAGATGAAACGTGGCTGGGTCTTTCAGCATGACAATGATCCCAAACACACCGCCCGGGAAACGAAGGAGTGGCTTCGTAAGAAGCATTTCAAGGTCCTGGAGTGGCCTAGCCAGTCTCCAGATCTCAACCCCATAGAAAATCTTTGGAGGGAGTTGAAAGTCCATGTTGCCCAGCGACAGCCCCAACACATCACTGCTCTAGAGGAGATCTGCATGGAGGAATGGGCCAAAATACCAGCAACAGTGTGTAAAAACCTTGTGAAGACTTACAGAAAACGTTTGACCTCTGTCATTGCCAACAAAGGGTATATAACAAAGTATTGAGATGAACTTTTGTTATTGACCAAATACTTATTTTCCACCATAATTTGCAAATAAATTCTTTAAAAATGTGATTTTCTGGATTTTTTTCATAGTTGAGGTATACCTAGGATGAAAATTACAAGGCAAGGCAAGGCAAGTTTATTTATAGAGCACTTTTCAACACAAGGCAATTCAAAGTGCTTTACAACAAATGAAAGACATTAAGAAAATGGCATTTAAAATCAGTCATTAAAAAGAAAAGCTAATAAAATAAACATTAAAAGAAGAAATACATGGATAAACACTAAAAGAAAAAATACATGGATAAAAGTTACAGTGCAGTCTAAGATATGAATAGTTCAATTAAAAGCAGCGACAAAAAGAAAAGTCTTTAGTCTGGATTTAAAAGTAGTCAGAGTTGCAGCGGACCTGCAAGTTTCTGGGAGTTTGTTCCAGATATTTGGAGCATAATAACTGAACGCTGCTTCTCCATGTTTAGTTCTGACTCTGGGGACAGAAAGCTGACCAGTCCCTGAAGACCTGAGAGATCTGGATGGTTCATAATTTAGCAGTAGATCAGAAATGTATTTTGGGCCTAAACCATTCAAAGCTTTATAAACCAGCAGCAGTATTTTGAAATCTATTCTTTGACACACAGGAAGCCAGTGTAAAGACTTCAGAACAGGAGTGATGTGATCCACTTTCTTAGTGTTAGTGAGGACTCGAGCAGCGGCGTTCTGAATCAGCTGCAGCTTCCGAATAGACTTTTTAGTGAGACCTGTGAAGACACCATTGCAGTAGTCGAGTCTACTGAAGATAAAAGCATGGACAAGTTTTTCCAAATCCTGCTGCGACATTAGTCTTTTAATCCTAGATATGTTCTTTAGGTGATAGTAGGCTGATTTAGTAACTGTTTTAATGTGGCTGTTGAAACTCAGGTCAGAGTCCATGACTACACCTAGATTTCTGGCTTTATCTGTTGTTTTGAACATTGCAGACTGAAGCTCAGCGCTAACTTTTATACGTTCTGCCTTGGCTCCAAAAACCATTACCTCAGTTTTATCTTTGTTTAATTGGAGAAAGTTCTGACACATCCAGTCATTGATTTGTTCAATGCACTTACTCAGTGTTTGAATTGGAGCATAGTCTCCTGTTGAAACTGTTACGTAAATTTGTGTGTCATCTGCATAGCTATGGTAACTTATTTTGTTGTTTTTCATTATCTGAGCCAGTGGTAGCATGTAGATGTTAAAGAGAAGCGGCCCCAGGATGGAGCCTTGAGGAACCCCACATGTCATATTTGTCAACTCAGATGTGTATTTACCAATAGAAACAAAGTTGTTTCTGTCCTTTAAGTAGGATTCAAACCAATTTAGGACGGTTTCCGAAAGTCCCACCCAGTTTTCCAGTCGGTCTAGTAATATGCTGTGGTCAACAGTGTCAAATGCAGCACTGAGATCTAATAATACTAACACTGAAGTTCTGCCACTGTCTGTGTTTAAGTGGATGTCATTAAAGACCTTTACAAGAGCAGTCTCAGTACTGTGGTTTGGACGAAAGCCTGACTGGAACACATCGAAACAGTCATTTAAATGCAAAAAATTACTCAGCTGTTGAAAAACAACTTTTTCAATGATTTTACCTAGAAATGGCAGGTTTGATATGGGCCTGTAATTGTTCATTACTGAAGCATCTAGATTATTCTTTTTTAAGAGCGGTTTAATGACTGCAGTTTTCAGGGCCTGTGGAAAAATACCTGAGTGAAGAGATTTGTTTACTATATGAAGTAGATCTGAGGCCATGCAAGGCAAAACATCTTTAAAAAATCCCGTTGGAATAATATCAAGGCAGCAGGAGGAGGATTTCAGAAGTTGAATAATGTCCTCTAGGTTTTTATCATTAATCTGATGGAATTGTGTCATGGTGTTTGAATTGATGTTAAGTGGACACAGAGACAACACATTTGCTGTTCCTGATGCAGAGGCACTGACTGCTTGTCTTATTTTCTGAATTTTGTCAGTGAAAAAGGAGGCAAAATTATTGCACGCCCTGGTGGATAGAAATTCAGAGGCTACTGACACTGGGGGGTTAGTTAGTCTGTCGACGGTAGCAAACAAGGCACGTGCATTGTTTTTGTTTTTGGTAATGATGTCAGAGAAGAACGATTGTCGTGCGTTTTTCAATTCCAAATTATAAAGGCCAAGTCTCTCTTTATAGATTTCAAAGTGAACCTGGAGATTTGTTTTTCGCCACCTGCGTTCAGCTTTTCGACACTCTCTTTTTTCTGCTCTCACGGTCATGGCTTTTCTCCATGGAGATATTTTCTTGCCAGTCACTTCTTTTACCTTAGTTGGAGCAATGGCATCTATAATATTTTTAATTTTTGAATTAAATTGATCTACTAGCTCATTTACTGAGATGTTAGCAGGGGCAAGTGTGGAAGAAAAATTCTGAGTAAACATTTCCCTAGTGTTTTCAGTTAAATATCGCTTTGTGGTTACCTCTTTTTGAACATTTTTGTGAACAGAAATAAAGCTCTCAAAGAAAACACAGGAATGATCAGAGAGTGCAACATCAGTCACCACAACCTTAGAGATATTCAGACCCTTTGAGATAATTAAGTCCAGAGTGTGCCCCTTATTGTGCGTGGGCTCCGTCACATGCTGAGTCAGTCCATGGCTATCAAGAACACAAAACAGTTCTTTTGCCCCTCTGTCCTGAGGGTTGTCAACATGGATGTTAAAATCACCAACAATGACTAAACGGTCAAAGTCAATACACACTATAGACAGCAGTTCAGTAAAGTCATCATAAAAGCTTGCACAGTATTTGGGTGGTCTATAGATATTTAGGAACAGAGCTCGAGAGGAGCATTTCAGCTGAAGGGCCACATATTCAAAAGAAGCAAAGTTCCCATAAGATGTCTTCCTGCATTGAAGGGAATCATTGAACAGAATAGCAACTCCACCCCCTTTCTTATGCATTCTTTCCTGACTCATAAAACCAAAGTTGGGGGGGGTTGATTCGATAAGAACAGCTGCACTATTATTTTGTTCAATCCAAGTTTCTGTTAAAAACATAAAATCGAGATTGTGCTCAGTGATAAAATCATTGATTAAAAATGTTTTTCCCGCCAAAGACCTGACATTTAATAAAGCTAGTTTAAGTTTGTTAAACACACTATCAGTCATGTTTTTTGTAACAAGCTGTCGCTGACATGGAATCACTGCTAAATTAGATGAACTCACACAAACGTTTGAGCGCTTCCTGTATCTACGATGATTCACCGCTCTTAATCTATTACCTATCAACACAGATATCGGCAAAGCTACAGGCAGGCAGGGCCCTGGCATGTCCTGGAAAGAGTTGAGAGTGCCATACGCCCTTGAGCCTGGACCCAGCACACATCAGTAAGCATTTTGTACACACACATCCTTATCAGGCTTCGGAGACTGCAGATGCTTTCTTGAAGGGAGGGGAGGTGGTTGACGTAGGCACGGTGATGGAGATGGAGGAGATGGTGTAGGGGTAGAAGACATGCTGCCAGGGGGGGGAGGTGGTTGACGTAGGCTCGGTGATGAAGACGGGCCTCTCATCTTTTTAAGTGGGAGAACTTGCACAATTGGTGGCTGACTAAATACATTTTTGCCCCACTGTATATCCAGACAGTGAGATGTTGCAGAGATTTCCCTCTCACAACCGCCACAAAGACTCAATTTGGTCTTTGAATTGCTTTTAGCCCCAAGATATTGTACTGTAGAAACATTCTTTCTTTCAGCACTATATGATTTGTGGTTTGAAATATAATAAAAAGAAAGAAGAAACAGAATCCTTTAGTGGTTTATATGATGGACTGTTAGCATGCATTCTACCCATCAGTTTAGTTTATGTATTTATAGTGTCGTGGACAGTCCCCATCGATTAACTGTCACAAAAACAGTAAATGGTGCAGCTTTAGCCGACATGGCTAATTTCCAGCTGTTGTCCCCGGCCAGATGGTAATAGACACCCTTAAAATTACAATATATCAACAGCATTAGTTATAAGAAAATATATAAAATAAAATAAAAAGGAGGAAAGACAAGTAGATACCGGTGTGAGGATAAAAGAGAACAATCAGAGTCCTCTGTTCACATTTATTTTTCCTCTTCACCTATCTCTGCTGCTATTCTTCCCTCATAGAACACGTTGTGCATCGTATAAACAAAGATGTTCCTCTCTGCTAAAGTGCTGCAGCAGGCTGAGATCTGGGATGAGTCCTGCTGCAGCAGATAAAATGTTTATTTTACTAGCTTTTCTTTTTAATGACTGATTTTAAATGCCATTTTCTTAATGTCTTTCATTTTTTTTTTGTAAAGCACTTTGAATTGCCTTGTGTTGAAAAGTGCTATATAAATAAACTTTCTTGCCTTGCCTTGCCTTGCTCATATCAGTTGCCTGAGATCTGAGAGCAGGGACATTAGTGGTTTCCTTCCCAGGGGATGGGCACAGCCAGCCTCAGATTACATTTGTGAGGTGACTGACATGTCATGCTGGATGTCACTGCATTCCACTTTCATGTTGCAGGAGCATAAATAACAGCTACCATCAAACCCTCTGCCATTGTGGCGGTGAGGATCACACGCAGAGTAGAAGTGAGAATAGTAGAAGTAAATCGGTTAAAATGACTACTTTCACAGTTTTAGGATATGGTAACTTTAATTTGGTTCCGTACATTCTCTAACAAGTGAAATATTGAATACACTGCACTTACTAAAATGCTCAAAGGTATTTTCTTCCACCTACCATGAAAAAAGTGAAACGTTGAATTTAAGTAAATGTATAATGTCAACAGATTTAATATAACTGTATTAGGTTAGTAAGTAAAAATACGAGGTTAAACTTAATATTATTGCTTTTAACTAACCTAATACAGTTATGTGAAATGTGTTGACATAATACATTTGGTGTCCTTCTACTGGGCAACCATCGTGCTGTCATACTCCATCTCGGGGTGGTATGCTGGCTGTTCAGCTGCAGAAAAGAAAGCCCTGTAGAGAGTGATTAGGATGGCAGAGAAAACCGTCGGCTGCCCCCTGCCCTCTCTGGAACAGATCTCCACCTCTCGTTGCCTCAGCAGAGCAAATAAGATAATAAAGGACAGCTCTCACCAGGTCACAGACTGTTCTCTCTCCTGCCTTCTGGGAGGAGATACAGGAGCTTCAAGTCACGGACAAACAGACTCATAAACGTTCTACCCCTGGGCCGTCAGGCTGCTCAACCACCACACATAATGCCAAGTCATGCAGCGATGCACTCAACACAGTCTCACTCCCTGAACGTCCAATAGCGACGCTTGGTCAGGGTCCTATGGCGTGCAATTGTGACGCACCGAGGTTCCTTCAGCTTCATAAACGGACACAAAGAGCTTTCAACTGATTGCAATGTATTCCCATCTGCAGCGGTATTTGACGCTCAGGGAAGCACCCCGTCCATTTATGTCGGCAGCTCTTAAAGGCAATGTGAGCGTCCATTCCCATTGGATAACGGAGGATTTTACACCCGGAAGTAAGTATTCTCTTTACTGTCGATTGATTATACAGTGATATCTGCACTTCTCATCAACTCAACAACACCAGATTATCCTTGTTGATTACACAACATTGATTGGTTTAAATTGTGTACAAAGCTTTTGTATTTTTCCCCTTCGATTCGGAGAATCGAAGTGCAGAAGACACTACACTACCCAGAATCCTCAGCTATCGTTTAGGACTACACCATGTGCTTTGCTTCACAAACCCTGTGATTAGTCCTCAAGCTCTGTGATAGGATGTTGGAGTGGCAGTGCACAAAACCCATCGAAGGCACACTATCCAAAACAGGACTCGAACGTGTCCTACCCTCCCCCACTTGTATTGGTCATGTGTACATAGCTACAGTGTAGTTATGAAGATGAAATCTTAGGTCACAGGCTCCTCCAACAGTGCAACACAGATACACAGAAAAAATAGTGCAAGTAAATACAAAAAGAAAAATAGTGAAATAGTGCAATAAGAGTCATACAAGTGATTGGAATATGATATATTAGATAAATAATTTCTAAGTAGCAGCCAGATGAATGTTATGGATGTTGTTTCAAAGTGCAGGTGTTTAATAGTCTTCTGGCCTGTGGGATGAAGCTGTCCCTGAGTCTGGTGGTTTTAGTCCGGATGCTGCGGTACCGCCTGCCAGACGGCAGCAGACAGAACAGTTTGTGGCTGGGGTGATGGGGGTCTTTGATAATCCTGAGGGCTTTCTTTAAGGTTAACCTGGTATTTTTACTCCACTACATGTATTTGAGTTACTTTACAGATTCTGATTAATGATGTGAAATATAAACAACCCTTAAATCAGACTTTAGTTACACCTGAGTAAAATGCAGGGAAGGTGATTGTCAAGTGCCAACAATTAGGTGAGATATTTGATAGTTGGTGTTTGAGAAGACTAAACATTTATCTGCAGATCCCTATAAAGTATATTAATTACTCGTTATTCTCTACTAATAGTTAATTAAAAACTGTATATAATATAATTGCTATTTTGCACATCCCTTTCAAGATTTCAAGTTTTTCTAAGGTTTATTGACCTCTCATATACACAACTACGGTGTAGTTATGCAATGAATGAAAATCTTGGGTCACAGGTCCCTCAACAGTGCATTACAATACATCTATCAATATGTGTGTATACCTCCACCATTAAACTGTCATATTCTGCACATTTCTTATACTATCTACATATTCTCTAATCCTTCATTAAAGACTGTATATAATGACTATTTTGCACATCCCTTTCAAGATTTCAAGATTTTCAAAGGTTTATTGACATATCACAACTACGGTGTAGTTATGCAATGAATTAAAAAGACATCTATCAATGTGTGTGTACCTCCACCATTAAGCTGTCATATTCTGCACATTTCCTATTCTATCTACATACATCTTATAAGAGTATAATAAATATGTAAAATATCAGTTAAAATAAGTGCTTCAAAATAGTTAACATAAGTTGATTGTCAAGTCCCAAAACAAACCATGCAATATATTAGACTTTAAGTACTTTGTCAGGCTTAATATTTATCAGATACCCCCAAAGCTTTTTGCTTACATGTATTTAAAAGAAGACCTTAACCTAAAGTATTCTTTAATGTTTAAATAAAGGTTAATTAGTGTGTCTGTTTTGCACATCCTCCTATTAATATCTTTGTACATCGTGCACTAAACTGTTTTAGTTAGGGCCCCTACCCTCTCCTGTGGCCCCCTTCCGACGGCCCGTTCCATGTCCCGGCCCTCACCTGCAACCCCGCCCTCCTCGGCCCCTGTGGTGCTTCCTCCCGGACGCGAGGATTGTGCCATGTTTGAATTCTGGGGGGCCTTGTGTGGTGACCACTGTATAATATGTCATAATTCAATCAAGGAACTACAGGCTGGTATGGTTCCGCGGACACATTAGTTGGTACCTCCTTTGTATACTGTGTCCTCCTCCTTTTCTCTCTCTTGGCTACTCGGACTGCAAGCCAGCAACATGTCCTTTTCTGCTCCGCAATAAAGTTCACTTTTGCACTTCCATTGCACCGCCTCCGACTTCCTATCTCTCGGCACTACAGTAGAAAGAGAATTCATTGCTCACAGTAAAACAAACGGCGAAATACATACAGAGGAATTAATATCAAATAGGCGCATTAGTAACTTACTCTTACATAACCGCTGGGTTATAAAGTAGTAGGGAATAGTTTTAAAGGAGGTATTTTACCGCACAACATGCACGGCAGGAGAGCCTCTGAGCCCCGCGGCCGCATCACGGTGCCCGGCCAACGCTTAGAGTGGCATAGGGGAACAGTTTGCGGAGTTGATTCTTAATACGTACTCTTAAAGGGGACCTATCATGCAAAATGCACCTTTGTACGTCTTTTATACCTGAATATGTGTTCCCGGTGTTCCAGGGAACTCACCAAGTGTCAGAAAACACAACCCTCTCTATTTTCCTCCTTCGCCAAATCTCTAAAAAAGGGGCTGCAACGGATCTTAAAAAAATGGATCCAGATTTCAACACTTTTCTACGTCACAAAGACGTGCTCCGCTTATTAGTCAACTCTCCACCTATCAGGAGAATGAGCCACGGCCACGTGCATTGCCAAACCTCTCATTCGCATATAGGCTATCGGCAGGCTACCCCAGTCACATCTGTGTTTTTGCCTGCTCTTGCCAGGATGTCTAAACCAGTTAAACGTTGTGCTGTTGTTGGCTGCAAGACTCGGAACAGGGGACTGCATGCAATGCCATCAGTGGAAAAAGAAAATAATCTGTGGCTAGACTTCATTTTCAAGGGACATGTACCAGAAGACCCCGGCAGATTTCTGTGTGTGTGTTCCAAACATTTTACCACGGACATGTGTATGAACTTGTCTCAAGTCCAACACGGATATGCCTCCAAACTAATGCTAAACCCGGGATCAATACCAACCATCCGGGACCAGGCCAGTGAGGACACATCCAATTTTGTAAGTTTTTATTTAGCAGTGTTTTTCCTGATAAAGCTATCTCTAGCTTGTATATGTAGCATGTAGCTTCGCCGTATCAATGTCACCTCAAACCCAAATAGTAATCGGTTAGGTGTTTATATGTTTTTGTAACATTTTATTTTGTACGCTCCGCAGTCTTTGCTTTGTCTTTTATTTTAATTATCAGGCATTTGCGAACATGTTCAGACATACTGCCGTAATGACGATCTGTGTGTTAGTATTTTGTATCCTCTAAAATCATATTGAGTAAGTTATAATAACAAACGTAATCTTCTGTAGGTAAGTGCCGTTTTTTCCGGCGTTATGTAAAAGCTTTTGTGATTGTAGTCTGTAAGAACGATCAGATATCATCGATCTGTAAGCTAAGCTACGCTAATGAGACATGCCGTTTTTTGCAGCGTTATATGTAAAAGATTTTGTGTGTTTACTTGTTTGCGCACATGAATATAAATGGGGGTGTGTTAGGATACAACACTGTGTATGCATGCGAGGGGACACACACCACGAGGAAAAAAAAGCTAAAGCCCTGGTCTGTTGTTGTTGACGAGGCCTTACCTCTAGCAACAGGCTAATTAGTGGCTAGCACTCATTACAGTCAGTCTACTGAGCTCAGCCCCTCTTCAACACATCATCTGTATTGAGTCAGAAACACAGCATGCACGTTACGGTTCAAAACTAACTCAGATTGGAAAAGGCTAAGCAAAGAGCTTTGCTAAATAGAGAGTTTTAAGCCCCATCTTTTGGGATTTCAGACTATATTTATCCAAATAGTATTTTCTCATCCTGAATACTAAGTTGAGATGATTTTGTTCTAACTATGTTTTCTTCTTTACAGGCCAGCACCTCACATGCTACCAGCAGATTACCTGTGATGATAGATTCTGCATGTCAGACTGACCCACCCAAGTACCGTACTGTTCGTACACAGCTATCCTCGAGGACTCTTGGTTCACATCGAAGTACAGGTTAGAAGCACGTTTTTCAAATGTTCTTTGGATACATCTTGACATTCTGATGTTGTAGCCTTTAATTTGTGTGCTTCTAATTGTTGTAAAATATTTTTGTTTTATCTTTTGTTTTGTTTTTAATGTCAAATACAATTATGTTACAGCTGTCCAGGCTAAAATTCCCTGCAGAAGCGTTGGTGTCGAAACACTTCCGTTGCCATGCCGTCATCCTGCGCTTTGCTCCAAAGAATGTTGTGTTTCCATTTCTTGGAATGTTGTGCAGGTAAAATAAACCATAGTTACTTACTAATTAGTGACAATTTGTACATCCTTTGCTATTATTTACATTTTTTTTTCTCATGGCGGAAATGAAAGACTTTACCTGGCAGCCCTGCACTACAATGAAAACGCTGAGCGTGCACAAGCCACTACATCCACTGGAAACCCTCTGTATATAAACTGCAGTTCCCAAAGGCCAGGAAGGGAGAATGCAGAGCAAAACCAGTAAAGACTGACCCCACATTCCGTAAGTGTTTAAAATGTTTATTATACAACTATTTACAAATATAAAAAAAAAAAAATTAGAAAGAACTTTCAGTTTTGTACATGCATATACTAATCTAAACCACATTTTTTGTTGTGCTTTTTTTAACATTGCACAGGCTACGTGGCCAACTTGATGGACCTCATCTTCGACCAAGTCTTTGTGGACCCTGCACCATTATGAGCGACCTGACAGGGAGGAGGTCCTCGCCGGGTATGCTACACGGTTCAATTTGGCTGCTGTCTGAACCCAACATAGACATTTCACGGATCAGGAAACTCCTAGCGAATCCTGAGGACAACGCAGGCCGGAATCACCACTCTGATCCTGCGTCCAAGGAAGCCCCAGCACCAGCTCACAAAGCTTCTGTAGGCTAGATACCTGTGACGCCTGAAATCATAAAACAAATATTTAGTGTCATTTATACAAAATACAAGTACATTTAGTTTTTTTTTATGGGTTCAAAGAACCGTTGATTTTGACAATAAAGTTCCGAGTTGATATCAAATGTGTCATGATTATTCATGTTGGGATGGGTAAAGAATATTCTGATTTCAAAAGCATAAGGTTGTGTGTGGACTTTTTTTGTCGTACACATGGGTGTGTTATGCCATTGCTGTGTAGTATATAATATAATAGTACATGTACAATGACAGAATGAAAGATTGCATAAAGCCATATACACCAGTATTTATTTCCATGAACAATATTAGCATTCGTTTTACAATTTCAGTCAAAACAAACAAACCACTCACTGCTCTATTTAACTGTAGTCCACCATGTTCAGCTCTGTAAATATTCAATGCATTCTGCAGGGAGAACACATTTAGGCACAAAGGCTCCAATCCAGGATGGTCCACCATACAGGTTACAGAGTCCTCATGTTCCTGCATCCGTCTTGACACCTAGTGTGATAAACATATTGAATGACAGGTGAAAAATGTATTCTCTAAAGAGACAACTTAGTGAAGCTATCAAAAATGTTACCTGTGGTATCTCCATGCAGCACATGCTCCGGTTCAGAAGGCATCGTGGCGCAATTTGCACATCTGTAGAAAGAAGTAAATAACTGAGCTTTTAAAAACACATGAAACTACACACATTGCTGACAACTGAGGTGTTGGAGTTATACTTGTTATCACCCTAAGTTATTGAACTTTCCAACGGTTGTTGCACGATGTTGGAAGAAAAGGACTGTAAACTACTAAACGAGTCCATTGTATATATGCTGAAAATATGAATGTCTCCCTTTATAAATATATATATGTATCGCTGTGTTTGCGTTACAAACTGTACACATTGCATTCTTGCTAATTAGCCAAAATATGAACGGATATGTAGCAAGCATCGTAACAGAGTAAAAATAAATAGGGACAACAGCTTGTCAACTAACCATTCAGAAACGTCCTGCTGCAACCGAGATGTTTGCACCTCCACCAAAACCTCCGCTGCTTCAGGGTCAGTTTCTGGATCAAATTGATAATATGCTTGAACACATGCATTGCTCTGAGATGACATGTTTATTCCACACTCGTAATCACAGCAAGCATGGTAACGTGACTCTCGCCGGCTCATGCCACCCTCTTCTGCAGGGGGACGTGGTCAGCTGCTGCTCAGAATTTTCATAGACAGGTTTGGAATAGAGCGAAAATGAGCGAAACGAGGCATGGCTAAAAAATGATCTGTTTGGTATTTTGAAAAATAAAATGTATAAATATACCTTATATAGGTATGGTCATACACTATATCATTTAAATATAGCATGATAGGTCTCCTTTAACTTAACCACTTTTAACAGAATTGCGTCGGTAAGAACTTGATGCAAACTTTGCCCAATAACTTTGCGCGAAGAAATAGACAACATGAGCATGACAGGGCTGAGTCTAACTTTAACAGCAGTAATGGCGCTGACATGCATTAAAATGTCGATGTTTCGTTCAAAACAGTGAATACAAGAAAAGTAAATAATACTTGCTAGTTAAAAAGCAGTAATTAATAACTCAGGAGGTATGCTTACTTGTTTTACGATGGTTTGAAGAGGATCCAACGCAAAAACGTGTCCAACTGAAGAACCGCTGCAAAGAGGACCAGGAAGTCTCACACTGCGGTATTTGACAAAAGCATTTTTATTAAGTTTTCCAAAACATATTTTTAAAGAAAGTTCAGAAAATGGGATATTAATTTACAAATGAATGAGTTCTTAAAACATGTTCTCATTGTTGCTTAAAGATGGGGTAGGTAATCTTGGAGAAACCAGCTTGAGTGCGCTAGAATTTGAAAATACACAGCCGGAAAAAATCTGCCACTTCTTTACAGAGCCCCTCCTCCAACACACGAACGCGCACATGACCAATGAGGGCACGAGATACGTTTGTGCACAGATGGAAGGCTGACAGGCAGGTAGGCCATCCAGTTACATTAGCAGGGCCGGCTCAAATGATTGGTCGTGCTTTTTACAGTACCACGGCTTCCACAGATGATATATTTTTATGGATTCTTTGTCAAAGCACTTAATATATTCATTGATATCGGGATGTTAAGAGCATTCCATGGAATATAACAAAAAGTGTATCTCGAGCCGGTTTCTCAAACTTACCTACCCCACCTTTAATAAGTGTTACTTATTTAAACGCACATTGAAAAGAAAACTAATTTAGGGCAAGTAAATTACATAACATTTTTTAGTATTGTTGACTTCACCATCGGAACTGTTTTTACAGTGTGGTGATGCTCAGCCTCTCCCCTTAACTCCTAACAGTCATCATCATGTCAACCACAACACAGAGAAATACTAATAGAAATGTGTTTGTAGTTGTTGATATCTGACAGAGGGAACTACATTTGAATACAGATTTAAGAAATGTCAGTTTTTTAGCATGTCATAAGCATGTTTTGTCTTGACTATATTACAACTATATTATAATAAAATATAGTATTTATATTATTGAATTGATTATGATTATTATTATTATTATTAGTAGGGGTGTAACGGTATCCGTATTCGTCCCGTACCGTCACGGTTCGGCACATGCAGTCACACGACGAATACGCCTTTTTTTCCGAGTGGGAAAAAGGTCTATCATTCAGGGCAGTATCCACTACACTATTTATAATCCAGGGGGCAGTATTGCGCCTAAAAGCTGTTTGCCAGCCACCCTTAAACAACAAATGAAGAACAAGAAGAAAACACAACAACAAAACGAACAAAATACAAGAAGAAGAAAAGTTAGTATGGCGATTTCAGATAACACACAGAAGCTAGAACCCACCTGCTTCTTTTAAATCAGCTGTGTGGGAACATTTCGGGTTCCCTGTGGACTACAACAACGATGGAGTACTAGTGGTGTATCGGACGAGGACGGTGTGTCGGCGTTGTTAGACAGCGGTGTGGTATGCTAATGGTAACACTCGCCAAATATGCTAAATCATATCGGAAGGCATCACCCAGATTTGCCAATCACCGGAGCCCGGCAAAAAACAACAGCAGTTCAACAGCTTATCCCCGCTGTTTTTAATGAACCAATAGACATGAAAGCAGTGCGACCAAAATAAATAACGGAAGCTTTTGGCATATGTTTTTCAACGACTTTGCGCTCTTGAAACACTTTCTTATTATTTATGATGTAATATTTTCAAGACATTCTTTTTAGTTTTACAGCTTGGTGAAACCTTTTTGTTTGACATCAGCCATTATAGATAATATGGCCATCTGAGTGTGTGGGGTATTGTTTGTGGTTTGTTTTTATCTGTGTAATACAGTTAATTATTCAAAATGTCAGAGTTCCTTATTTTTAAACTGAAACTTGCACTACTGTTCAAAAATAAATAACAACAAACCTGGAATTATGCCTTTGGGACTTTTTTTTGCTTTTTCTTGTTGTACCGAACCGTACCGAACCGTGACCCCCAAACCGAGGTACGAACCGAACCGTGACTTCTGTGAACCGTTACACCCCTAATTATTAGTAGAAGTAGTTTATTTGCATTAATTATATTTTAATTTTTTTGAGGCTAGTATTTGGCAGGAAATGCAGACGTATTCACCTGTAAACGCATACTGAACGACATACATGTACATTTACCATTTACCTCACTGTATAAAAAAGTAACTGTGTTGATAATAATACACTCTTAAAACTGCTGGGTTAAAAAATAACCCAATCATAACCCAGCTGCTGAGTCACTATAGGACAGAACACGCACTGGGTTGTCTTAACCCATGTGCTGGGCTGGATAATTGTAACCCATGTGCCGAGTTGTTTATTTGACCCAAGCTAGTGATTGAAATTAACTACATCACTGGGTTAATATAACCCATACATTGGGTTGTTTATTTTACCCAAGCTATTGATTGAAATTAACTATATTGTTGGGCTAAATAGAATATAATAATAATGTATAATAGTGTAATGAATTATCTCCAAACACACCGTATATATATATAAAAATGCATTTATTGATCATTTGAACAGCTTTGGCAAATCGCCAACATTCCATTTCCACTATAAAAGAACAATGCATTTTTAGCACAATACAAATTCAATATATTTAACTCTTAAATAAATAAAAAAAACACCTTAAAAACAGTGCTAGGGCCTTGAGAAATATCTGTGTGTATTTTAACCATCACTTATGAGTGAACACAATTTTCAGGAACAGTTCTGCGTATTAATTTAACACATCGACCATAAAGACCCAATACATATAAAGGTATAAAACAACATCTACGAACAGTCCTTCAACTTGAAGCTGAACAGTAACAAATCTGTCAATGAACACAACAGAACACAGAAGTAAACAGTGTGTGTGTGTGTGTGTGTGTGTGTGTGTGTGTGTGTGTGTGTGTGTGTGTGTGTGTGTGTGTGTGTGTGTGTGTGTGTGTGTGTGTGTGTGTGTGTGTGCGTGTGTGTGTGTGTGGCCTAGCATTACTATACTTGTGGGGACCTAAATCTGTTTACATAGTCACGTGTCGGGACTCGCCTCCCTTATGGGGACAAATTGGAGGTCCCCATAAGGGGAATCATTAATTTTAGGGTGAAGACTTGATTAGGTTTAGGATTAGGGTTAGGGTTAGGTTAAGGGTTAGGGTTATGCATGTGTTGGTTATGGTTAAGGTTAGGATAAGTCTCCAGGAAATGTATGAAAGTCAATGTAATGTCCCCTGAAGGGATGTATACATGGTGTGTGTGTGTGTGTGTGTGTGTGTGTGTGTGTGTGTGTGTGTGTGTGTGTGTGTGTGTGTGTGTGTGTGTGTGTGTGTGTGTGTGTGTGTGTGTGTGTGTGTGTGTGTGTGTGTGTGTGTGTGTGTGTGTGTGTGTGTGTGTGTGTGTGTGTGTTGTGTGTGTGTGTGTGTGTGTGTGTGTGATTGTTAAAGTGCAAAAGCTTTTTCAGGCTCAACACCCTGGGCTTCAAGTTCCCCTCAATTGATGTCACAAGAAAGGGCTCTTCCATGACTGAAGAGATTAACATTTTGACAAAGATAATCCACTCTAGTATGAGAATAAAACACCAAGAGACATAACAGACTCACCTGGAGGTCATAGGAGGCGAATAGCTGATCCAGAAGTTCAGTTTCCTTTCCTTGCTTGACGCCTTCTTCCTGAACAGGCTCTGAAGACGGGGAACAACTCCGCATAGAAGTGGTTCTTCAGGTTGAGGTTTGTTATCCTGTGAAACTCTACCAAAATATAAAATAACTATTTAATTCACAGTACAATGTATATGTGGACTGAAGGCAGCCGAGATAAATAGAAACATAACATGCTAAATCTGAGTAAACATGTCAAAGTTATCAGTGACAAAGGGACACAAAATAATTATATATAGTTGTAATAAATAAAATATTTTCACCTATGACTCCATTTTCAAGGCAGGTCAGCGTTCCAGGACCTCTCCAACAGGTAGCTCATCATTGTCTGCATTAACTTTTAAATCATGGGAATAATAATGTTATAATGTTCAAGTAACTCTGCCCTTATATCAAAGACAGCAGCACAAAGTTTGCATCTCCAAGCCATTGGAAAACGTAACAATATTCACAGGCACCAACACAAATATAATTTCAGTGTTGAGCACTAAATATTCATTCACATTTTAGTAACCATGTGGAATAAACATGGACGCGGGAAGGGGCTGCAGCACCCCCAAACGCGGCGCACCTACAGTGTAACAGCCCCTACAAACGGCGGTGTGCGTTGACGCTTGCCGGCGGGCATGTCTGAAGCTAGACCAACAACCAATCACATGAAAGCTATGCTTTGCTCCCACAATGCAGTTCGGCTAAGCGTGACGTCACCCCATTCAAAGTGAATGGGCAGAAGTGTCAACGCACGCCGCCATGTGTAGTGGCCGTAACATCACACCATTCACTTTGAATGGAGTGATGTCACGCTATGCCAAACTGCATTGTGACAATCAAATCATATGCCAGTACAAGCTCTAGCCAATCAAACTGCGTGCTTGTGTGTCCGGGGCGGGATATTCATGTGGGTGGTTGTTGGTCGAGCTTTAGACAAGCCCGCTGCCGTGTGTGTAGGGGCCGTAAGCATGCCACAGTTGCGCCGCTGCGAGGCTCCACTCGCACCCCCCCCCAGCGCGTCACAGTTTCTCCACTGTGAGGCTTACCAGATTGAAGAAGCCATATATCTGCCAGTTGCTTCAGTTTCCATAAGAGAAAAAACATTGAAGGTTAGCTGGGTTGCAAAGTTTTCACAAAATGATCTGAGAAACACTATTTTCGAACCTAAAATGGCGGCAGGCGGCGCGCTTTTCTTCTTTTTTGTTACAGCATGCATGTCTGTGCATGTTTTATTAACTTAGACTAGAGGCATAGAGGATTTACGTTCATTTTATCCACTAACGTTAAACCATAACCGTGCGTTCTGCATGTTTGTAAAAGCAAGCTAACTTGAAACACTAGACTATTAATCTGTTAAATCCGGCAGCCGTCGGTACCGAGGGGTTCTTGTTCACGAAACTTTGTCTCAGGGCTTCTTAACATTTAAAAAACAAGATAAGATATCAGATTAAAGCTGAAATTCCACATATTATAGAAGTATTAGTATCATCACTGTGCGATCATTACCTTTGCTGAGTTACATGTATTTGAAAACGCTGGGGGGTATAAATTACTACCTTGTAAAATGAATAGTCTAGTGTTTCAAGTTAGCTTGCTTTTACAAACATGCAGAACGCACGGTTAGTGTACATTGTAGTGGATCAAATGAACGTAAATCCTCTATGCCTCTAAGTCAGGGGTCGGCCGTTCACCACGGAGGAAAGCATTTCACTAATTGCTGTACCCATAAGGAATTGTACACATGCCGCAGTTTTTGCGTGGCTGTGTCTTTAGTTGAAAGCCCAGTGGTGATCTGCTCATCTCTCATCGAAATAATATGCTACAAAGGGGCGGGCTGGCCATCTGTGTGTTGAACTTTCCTGTCGGCTCCCAGACCGTAGTCGAGGAGGGCAGAAGCAACAAGCTTCAGGTTCAATAACCCACTTTAGCTTAAATAACTGGAGAGAGGCGAGCTCTTCTTGGGAGGCCGTTGCATTTATTTAGCTGTTCTTCTGTTTCACAAAATACATCACAGACCTCTGTTTTTCTGCTTCCTCGTTTCACTTCCAGAAACATACACACGTTCCCTCACTGTCGCTCTGCCATCCACACACACACACATGCACAAGCCACACACCTCTCTCTCTCTCTTGAAGGGACAGCGATCTCATCTCACTCTGCATGACCCTAATATCATAACATGTGTGTTCTGGAGAATCACGGAACGGACGATCGTCCTTATAATTATGCCGTTTAAACCAATTATTTAAATGTGGTTGTTTTATTCGGCATCATGTAAGTTTCGTTGACAGGTCCACACACTGCTCCCCCCGCCCTCCGGGTGATAGTTCACAAGCGTCAACCCCCCCACCCCCCCGTTGATAATTCTCGATTGTTGGCACGCTGATAACAATTTTTTTTTTAAATGGCACTTCATATCAAAAAGGTCAAAAAGTTAATAAAACATGCGGTAACAAAAAGAAGAAAGAAAACACGCCGCCTGCGGCCATTTTAGGTTCGACTTTTCCAGAAAACTATTGCAACACAAACATTCCACTTTGAGATATAACTTAAAACAATATAAAAATACTGTCTTACACGTAAATTAAATCGTTTTTCAAGTGAGGCAGATATTAAATGTAGGGTAGCTAACAAGAGCTCAAATCAAACTAACACACCATGCGACAAAAAGTGCATTCGATGCAGAAATGAATAACACATCATTTAAGGCGAGACACCCCAGGTGAATAGGGTAATTTTTTTAACTTAAAGGTATCAGCTAGAAATTTCTCCAGTTAATGTCTTACAATAAGGCAATTGTCTTTTGTATTACAAGTTTTCTGAAATAGCATGTTTAAATATGCAAATTAGCCATTATCTCATTAAATATGCACATATTTTAACACATTTCAGGAATCGAAATCTGAACTTTGGATAAAGCCAGGTTCCAAATTCTTGTTTCATTTTGTAGTCATATTAGTATCTAAGGCTTTTACAGAAGGGATATTGGATATCTCTTTTTATCACTCAATAAATCAGAAAATACTGTCAACAGCCCTAAAATATCAATTTTCGCCATGTTTTTAGGTATACAATGTTGTATAATTCAGGCTATGAATTATATATGAACAAACCCTTCTGTAAAAGCCTTCATAATATTGATAGGAATATAACTGGAAGGTTTGGTGTCTCTACGTGCTTCTGAAGTTGAAATTTCGAACTCAGAGTAGGAGAAAAAACTCATTTTGAGAAAACGACCTTTAAAGATTGCAGTGAGGCGCTAGCTAAACCCTCCTGTTCAGTGGATGACAGCTTGCGCATCGACGCACTCCGTGAAGGTGTTTCATGTTCGGGGTCATTTGTTTTTTGTATAACCTTGCTTCGTGCAAGTGACAATTGTTGTCGTCTTCTCTGTGAACGTTTTTTTCGCCGTTCTTTTGCGATTTTGAGATTTCAATTTCTAGCAGAAAGCTAAACAGGAAGTGTTTTAGCACACCACGTGACGCATCTGAACGAATCACGTTGTCAGAAATTGACACCAGCCAATGAGATTTCGTTTCTTGGTTTAAGACCCCTTTGTGCTTTCACGATTGGTTGCTGATACAAAGGAAATGACCATATTTGGATCCGATGAGATTGTGCAGGAGAGACGGAGCTTTCCAACGATATCTCTGTTGACATGGTGCACACAGCGGTCGCGGTACTTTATGTTACGTTAGAATGCTAACTTTTGGTGAATTTAGGAGAAATCTACAGACGCAAATAGACAAACTATAGTAAAATAAACACTTAAATGTGTATTTTGTACGTTTTCCTTCCAAAAGCCTGAAAGAAAACATGTTATGGAATCAAAATAGCACAAAATCTCAAAATTGACCAGTACTTGAAAAACGATGTTTTTGCCTGCCGTGTCTCGCCTTAAATACTGTGCAAAGGCAATACGTAACTCAACAGAGTAATGCGGCCAAAAAAAGGATCACGATTCCGGCAGTGAGAGCACGGTGGGCAAAGTATTCTTAAAAGTCTGAGCGATTTCAACAGAGGCGAGGAGCTAATGGCGGGCGGGCGGACTCTGGTGAAGCATGTGGTGAAGGCATGTGTGATAGAACGTCTAGGCACGTCGGGGGTGGAGCACATACGTGATGACGTCAGACCAGCGTCAGACAGATTCAGTAAAAATGTTTGAGTACTATTACCAATATGACCCAAAGTGGTTGAACACTGTATACACAATAATAAATCAGTTCATAGTCATCAGAAAATTAGCGGTGAATTCACTTTTTTAAATGTTTGAGTTAAAACAATACATTTTCTTTCAGAAGCTTGTAATGTTCGGTCTTACAGTGTGCAAGAACACTGGTGATTCTGTGAAATCACTGGCTGATTAGTGGTTTTGCAAAATCACTGTTGTGGTTGTAGTGGTTTTTCAAAATCACTTATTAGTGATTCAATAAGTTACAGAATTGTATAATTATATAAATATAGGTAAAATATAGTGATAACATATAGGTTACATACCTTGTGTTACGTGAGAAATTACAAAAAGATGGTTCCAGAATGATTCAGAAGTGAGGAAATGAATAAAGCAACCTCTGGGTTAAAAATAACCCAGGCAGGTGTTCAACTGCAATTGAAGCCCTAATAACCCCTTTGACCCAGCATGAACAACCCACCAGTGTGTTTACAGTACCCAAATAACCCATAATTATGACCCAGCAAAATCAACCCAGCAATGTGTTTATAGAAATAACCCAGCATTTTTAGAGTGTAATAAACAGGAATTATATTTGTAAAGTAGCCTACTTTGTTTCCAAAACATTTTTTTTCACTCCTGTCGGTTGGGGGGGGGGGGGGGGGGGGGGGCCTCATCTCACAATGTTGCTTGGGGCCCCATGTTGGTCTGGGGCGGCCCTGCACGCACACACACATCATCTCGGCTCGTGCAGCACGCTCACAGGCATAGATTGCGCAATAATTTAATGCGCACCTTGGAGGTGAAGTGCAGACATATTGTCATTCAAGAGAGAATAAGATGCATAGCTCTTTTGGAAAACACGTTTTTCTTTTAGCCTATTTACCTCGTTCACGTAACTAATACTCATTACATTGACACATGCATCATTTGTGATTAAAATAATGGTTGTTGGTAATGTATTAGCGACCCCCACAGATGTATGATTTCACTGCTTTCATGGGAGATCAGACCCCTCCTTATGGGAGCTCAGCTCCCATTGGCTCCTACATAACTCGAACCCTGGGCGTCATGAACTGATGTGGGCAGTTGAGAGCCTGCCTGCAGCTTTATCTGGTTTCGAGGTTTGTCCAGGACTTAGTTCAGATTCTGCCTTTTCCCTTTTCAAATATTTATCAATCGCTGTTCGTCTTTTCACCGCAACCTCTCACTTACTTAATTATACTCAACATCCATATGAAACAGAACTGTAAACAGATTTTCTATTTCTTTATAGATATTTTACAAATCACTCCCCTTTTAAAACAAACCGTTTGAGACCCACTGAGATAACAAGGTCATAATTTGGCCACTTACTGCCACCCACTGCCATGACAGAGTATTTAACAACTTAGCCAGCCCCGACACTGCAGGCACCGATGCTCAACAATGGCAAATTATTTGCGTGTGCAAATAAGCCAAGATCCACACTTGATGTAAGTTCATTTTGCTCATGCATTTCTCATTATTCATACAAGTGTTGATGTTGGATGACTAAATGTTTGACTGTGTGTGCTGCAGCCTGCAGCGTTAGTAAAGATGTTTCCGAATGTGAGTGTGACGCCTAACATTTGTCTGAGACTTAAAGGTCAATAAAGGTCATGTTTACAGTGTTATTGACAGTGTACCAAAGTGAAACTCATTACTTGATTTTATATTTGGTAAAATAACTTTTACTGAGTACACAAATTGCCTATCTTTAGCTTCACATTTTATAATGGGTGGTGATGTGTGCTTCCAAACGCCCCAAATTCACAAGAACAGGAAATGCACATGGTATGGGTATGTTATGTGTTGCCAAGTTTAAATGCCAGCACTAAAAATACCCAGCTGGAATGCAGGACTTGGCAACTGGGACGCGTTGGTGGCCCGGGCTTTGTCGCCACTCTCAGGGCCTATTTCTACACAAGTGGGCTGTCAGGTCGAAACCTGAAGCCGGCTCCTTGGTTCAGCGTCGCTTTAATCTTCTATTTTGCTCTGGGAGAGGTTTTTTTCAGGAGATACTTGCAGAGGCTCCAAGGGCAGATGATAGGGGGCTTTGGAGCTGCTATTCCTGGGGACCTTGGTGAGAGTCTTCTCAAAGGTTTTTTTGTCTGCCAGGCAGCATTGCTCAGCCGTCTGGTAGCTATTAATACCTGTTATATGTAACCAGGCCTGACGGCACAACGGATCAGCTTGTTCTAACTTCAAACTTCCTGTTCCACCCCTCTGGGATGGACTCTGTCATTTCAGGAAGATGAGGAAACTGTCCTCCCAAGAGTTACAACACTATTATTCAAATGACAAAGCACTCTATTGGCCTTTGAAATTGTGATATTTGGTATAATGACAAGTCTGCCACAGGGGGGCCGACAGTCAACATATGTATCTAAACCTTAATCATGGAATTATCCTTTTAACTGTCATGTGAACAAGTCATTTAAAATAAGGTTTTTACTTTAACCTAAGAAAATGTTTACCATAGTATTGTCACAGCATAAAATGTAATTATTTTCTACATGTGTGATCACAAAGCACCTCCTCTAAAGAAAGTGTCAATGCTAAGTTTCTTTGTTGGGGGTAGACTAGAAGATCATCATCACTTTACTCGTGCGACTTTCACCAGGGCTTGCAGTTCTGTTTACACACGTCATTCAAACTAGATAAGCTGGCGAGGACGTGGAGCTTATTTCCATAGATACTATATTAGATACCAACAACACAATTAACATATTTTACTGTGATTAAATGGTAATACACGTATTAAAATGGTGCTGAAATAACTACATATTTGAGAAGACGCGAGCCGCGTCAATCGCGTCTTTGCATTGCCTTTACATGTAATCACGACGCTCGGCGCCCGGTGAGAACGTGCCTTGAGTGACTATCCTTAGAAAAAGGCAGGCATAGGGTCTCCCTTGAACCTCATTCCTACTCTTTTCAGAGTTGAGAATATTTGGGCATTAAGGTTACTGTGTGCCATGAATGCACCAAAGGTCTGGTGTCATTCAGGAGTTTTTCTTGTGTTTTTCCTTGTGGAAAACCAAATATGATGACTCTGTTTCCTTGATAAACGTGTAGAGTATGCCTAGGTGTAGCACAAAATTGCACACTCTCCACTCTTCTCACTTCCAAGAAATGGTCAGTGACACAGGAAAATCACCTTTTGTAGATGTAATGAATGCAAAGGAGGTCAATGCCAACATAACAAACAAAAACACACAGACACACAGACACACACAGTCTTATTTAGCAGGACTCATCCATCGCTCCACCCCAGCCAGAGCATTAAGATCTGCTGACCAGCTGCTGCTGGTAGTGCCCAAGACCAGGCTCAAAACCAGAGGGCACCGAGACTTCGCAGCAGCTGGCCCCAGGCTCTGGAACAGTGGTTCTCAACTGGTCAGGCCTCGGGACCCACTTTTTCATTTGTCAATAAATCGCGACCCGAAATTTTTAACCACTCAAATCTATTCAACAAAAAATGGTGCTGTAATATATTAATTAAAGTGAAGTACAGTGCATATATCCCTTCACATAACTAAAGAATGCTTTAAAAAAGGTTTAATGAGATGATGGAATCAAAGCTGAACTGTATAACATAAAAAGGCACACATGCTGAAAACCCAACCCCAGAAGGGGGGTCTTGGGGGATTCTCCCCCAGGAGATTTTTAGAAATACTAACATATAAACTACGCATTCTGGTTCACTCTGAGAAGAAAATAAATAAATGTATTACAACCCAACATTTTAATAATATTTTCTGCCATTGTTTGTTTTTCACTTTGTTCTGACAGCTGAACTTGTCTGTGTGAATTGTGGGTAGGGTAGATAGCCCACATTGTTCTCTGACCTGTCAATCATCAAACCGGAGGTCATATTTCATTATGTGTTCATTTGTATCTGAAGTTGTACCCATGGGTGTATAAAGAGAAGTTCTACGGCAAAGTTATTCTCCGTGGGGACTTCCGGCAACAGCGTTAGAAAAAAAAGGTTTTCTTCACTCACACACCTGCGACCCACTCGAAACGGGTCCGCGACTCACTTTTGGGTCGCGGACCCACCAGTTGAGAACCACTGCTCTGGAACACTGCCGCGGTCGACCGGTCGCCCGCGGGGGCAATGCTGGTAGACCGCGAGTCATTCATTAAAAAAAAAAATCAAGCTCCGTTAAAATAGACAAAACAGGTTTTGATCCCTCCTCCCTTGGCCTCCCTGCCACTTAATTCAGGAGTTTACTTGATTGACAGAAAAAGCGACCTATCGCTTTCCAGTCTGTTAACCCAGAATGCAAAGCGATATAAAATCAGTCAAGTGCGGGAAAACTAAAAATTAATGTAAACAAGAGACAAATAACAAAATGAGCTAAAAATATACCACTTCCACCCAGAATGGGAGGAAGAATATTTGTTTGTGATGTCCCATTCAAACGTTATTTGCCTTATTTGTAAAGCAAGCGTCGCTCTGCCAAAGAAATGTAACGTGGAGAGGCATTATCGGAGTGTTCACAAGGCATATGACAGCGACTTCCCTCCTAGTAGCGAGTTGAGAAAGAGAAAGGTGAGGGAACTTAAGTCACAATTAGCTGGACAGCAGTCACTTTTCTTAAAGCCGACATCCACCGCAAAGGCAGCCACTGAAGCATCTCTACGAGTGAGTCACGCTATAATCAAACACAAAAAATCCTTTCAAGATGGAGAGATGGTGAAAGAAGCCTTCGTAGAAGAAGCAGACGCCTTGTTTCGGGATTACACAAACAAAACAGAAATAGTAAACGCTATCAAGGCCGTCCAATTATCACGAAGCACAGTCACACGTCGCTGTGAAGTCATGGCTGAGGATTTGACCCAGCAACTCAGGAAGGACATAGAAGACTGCGAGTGTTTCTCACTCCAACTAGACGAGTCCACTGACGTGAGCGATACAGCACAATTGTGCGTTTTTATCCGGATGGTGTTCAGACATGACGGCGAAAGAGGAACTGCTGACAATTTTGCCAATGAAGGAACACACTCGGGGCGAGGACATTTTTCGGACGTTTAAAAACTTTGTTGACAAAACTAAACTCCCCATGTCTAAGTTGATTTCCATCACAACGGATGGTGCACCTGCGATGGTGGGCAGGTGTAATGGCTTCATCGCAAAATGCAGAGAGGATGACACATTCCCTGACTTTCTGAATTATCACTGCATCATACACCAGCACGCACTTTGTGCTAAAATGCTGAACATGAAAGAGGTCATGGATGTGTCACTTAAAGTGGCCTGTTCTATTCGGGCAAGACCTCTTGAAAGACGGCTGTTTCGTGCATATCTGGAGGATGCCGACTGTGTTCACACTGACCTCTTACTACACACTGACGTAAGATGGCTGAGTAGGGGCAATTTTCTCGAGAGATTTTTATTTTTATTTTTGCTGTTGTAATTTATTATCTTCTGTTTGCTATTGTAGTAAAGTGTTTTTATTGCACGTACAGCACTTTGGCTCGACCAACATTTAAAAAAAAATGTGCTATATAAATAACACTTGATTTGATCCTTATTTTCAAATACAGTGCACACCAATCTTGATGCAAAATTCCACCTGGTTGGTGCCACTTGTGGCAGTCGCTTCTGGCATATTTCATCAAGCAGCCGCGTTGGTTTTGGCGATTTAGAAAAGAACGCAGCCAGGCCAGAAAGGTGCAGGGCTGAAGCTCCCCCAAGGATTGCCAAAGTACCCCCCAAGCACCCCCAAATGTAAGTGTTTTTTTTGTTTTTTTTAGAAAATTATTATTATTATTTTTATTAAATGTAATTAGAAAATTATTGATTATATCAATGCAAATGTGAAACAAACAAATGTTTGACCAAAAACATAAAGCCAACACAGGTGATATGATTAGGCCAATGGCCAGCACCCATTAGATTTGTTACCTACCCATAGGCTAAATTACTTTGTGACACATGAGTGACTTCCTGTTAGCTAGAAGTGAAACATTGATCGTTTTTGTTGTCCTTAAACGTCTGTGGACACTCAATCCTCCACCTGAAAGCGAGAGGGATTCTGGACATAATAGGCCTCGAGTTCAAGTAGCTTACTTCTGGGTCTCTGTGTGTTTCATTCAAGCTCTGCTCTGTGTGTGTGTGGCACGAGCCATTTTGTGTGCGTGCGCGAGCGAGTGAGAGAGAGAGCTCGCGCACCGGTGGGTATCTACCGGAGATCGTTGTGGTTAGCATCTGGTGCTAGCTAGCCAAGCTAACGGATATAAGGAGCTTTTTCAACAACAAGGTGGAGGGAGAAATCGCTCCTGTCAGACTGAGAGTCTCAGATAACCTCAGCTCAGGTGAAGTAAAGGACTCTCTCAGTGTTTAGATAGTTAACTTTAGT
This sequence comes from Harpagifer antarcticus, assembly GCA_902827135.1. Lineage (NCBI taxonomy): Eukaryota > Metazoa > Chordata > Actinopteri > Perciformes > Harpagiferidae > Harpagifer > Harpagifer antarcticus. Next base: position 177,632 of record CADEHL010000542.1, on the reverse strand, counting down.
CTAGTTATCTCAGTGGGTCTCAAACGGTTTGTTTTAAAAGGGGAGTGATTTGTAAAATATCTATAAAGAAATAGAAAATCTGTTGACAGTTCTGTTTCATATGGGTGTTGAGAGATATATCCATAGATCTCTTAATGTTGCTCTCAAAGTGCACCAGATTGATGCTTTTAACTTCAATATTTAAAAAAAATCTTCCCGGGGGAGCATCCCCCCGGACCCCACTAGAGGAGGTGAGGACCCTCCAAGAGGAGGTGAGGTCCACCCCCCACTTGTAAAAATAGCACTTAACCCCTGCTTACACCTATATGCCGTGAGCTGATTATCGAGCCTTCATTGTAACAGTTGCGGGTACACTGTGTGTGCGTGTGGGGAGTGTTGCAGTAGAACATTTCACTGTAGCGCTGGTGCACAGGGGCGCCGACAGGGATTTTGGGCCCCATGAAAATATATCACATTGGGCCCCACCACCAGGCACAGGCCACTTTGTTTATAAATTACCTATTTTTTCAGGGTTCGGGTGTTTTGTTTGATTTTAAACAAACAAAGTCTTGGCTTTCAGAATATGAAACTTTTATTTCCAAAATCACATGATAAATACATTTTTGAAGCTTGTAAAGGGACGAAGACAGGCACCTCTCACTCGCAATCTGCTCTTCCGCAATCTGCCCCCCCTCCCTCCGGCTGAAATTATGAATGTAAGAGTATAGTAATCATAGATAACACGGCAGGGTCCGTTACAGTTTTTTTTCATCTGATTTCAATTAAACAAAGTCTTGGCTTTCAGAATATTAAACTTGTTTCAGCAAATTCAGATGATAAATACAACTTTGAAGCTTCGGCATAATTACAAGCGGAGAACAGAGTAACTTAACGTCACAGCAGGCATAACAACAGCCGGTGTTCCTCGTGAGTGTTTTCCCCGGGAAACAAACACAATACACACAAACGCAAAATTACACAAACACACACACACGTATACACACACTCGCGAGCTTCCCCTCCAAACGAAAATATTTACCCTCTGTAGTATTTTGATCATTTGCTCCGCTAATAATCAATCAGATCGATGGATTCCAGAGAAGAGGAAACTTTGAAGGCCTTTTTCTCAAAAATTATGACAGTCATTATATAATGTGACATATTTCGCTTAATATTTGGAGTACAAAAACAATCCTGATATAATTAGAAAGCTAGGAATCTCCTCTTTCCAACAGTCTATACAACTCAAAATGTGTGTTCGGGTCAATGTGACTGATTTCGATGGAGCAGGTCACATATATATATATATATATATATATATATTGTATTCCAGTCTCCCTACAGATATGTTAAGTGGCATGTCATTCAACACAATGCTGCTCACCTCCTTCAGTTGGGAGAAAAGCTGGTTCAGGTTCAGCCTTATGGGGGGACAGGGCTGCTGAGCCTAAAGATGGATCTGTTGGATCTGGCACCAGTGGGAGGGACAACTGATTTAGTATGAATAGGCGCTAAAAATGTGCCTGCATTTATTAAAGGTAGGTAGGTAAGAATGGAGAAACCAGCTCGAGTGCGCTAGAATTTGAAAGTACACAACCGAAAAAAATCTGCCCCTTCCTTCAGAGTTCCTTACAGAGCCCCTCCTCCAACACACACGAACGCGCACATGACCAATGAGGGCACGAGATAAGCTTGTGCACAGATGGAAGGCTGACAGGCAGGTAGGCCATCCAGTCATTTTTGCCGGGCCAGCTCAGATGATTGGTCGTGCTTTTTACAGCGCCACGGCTTCCACAGATGACATTTTTGTATGTATTTATTGTCAAAGCATTCCATATATTCATTGCTATCGGGATGTTAAGAGCATTCCATGGAATATAACAAAAAGTGTTTCTGAAGTGAATTACCTACCATAGTTTTAAATATCAGCTAAAAGAGCAGTGAAATTAAAGACCTCTGAATGTGCTGTAAAGATATTAACAGTAGGCTACTTAAAGGTGGGGTAGGTAAGTTTGAGAAACCGGCTCGAGATACACTTTGTTATATTCCATGGAATGCTCTTAACATCCCGATATCAATGAATATCTGAAGTGCTTTGACAAAAAATCCATAAAAAAATGTCATCTGTGGAAGCCGTGGCGCTGTAAAAAGCACGACCAATCATTTTAGCCGGCCCGGCTAAAATAACTGGATGGCCTACCTGCCTGTCAGCCTTCCATCGGGGCACAAACTTATCTCGTGCCCTCATTGGTCATGTGCGCGTTCGTGTGTGTTGGAGGAGGGGCTCTATAAGGAAGTCGCAGATTTTCTCCGGTTGTATATTTTCAAATTCTAGCGATCTCGAGCCGGTTTCTCAAACTTACCTACCCCACCTTTAATGTCAGCTTAGTAAACAAAAAAACATTAGCTAACAGACTAATTTCCACCACTCATGGACCACACCCACCTTTTCTTGTGAAAAACTGGGTGACATACTGTCGCCCTTTAGTCCCTCTCTCTTGTCTTTCTCTCCTTTCTCTTCTTTTCTTAGAGCCTGACTTTGTTGGTCGTTGAGACATGGTACAACACACGTATGTAGGCTAAGTACTAGTATCCCTCCTCACATGCTTTCACTCTCTGCAAGTGCCGGTGCAGCACCACGTTTGGAGGCAGGACCAAACCATTACATGTAAAAAGAAGGGGGTGTACAGAGGCTTTGGGTAATTAACTTTTGGAAGAAAATAAGTTAAATGAATCGTAAGTTTAGTGAGTAATTTATCAATATAACGTTCTATTAATGTTAATTATTGAGGATTGATGAAAGGTTACTAACATTATTTTTCTTAATGTTCTGAACATTTTGGTGCCCCTGTCAGTCACGGGCCCTTAGAATCGTCCTAACTTTTCCCCCTCTTACGGCGCCCCTGCTGGTGAATTAATGGGAAACGCTTAATGTTTGAGCACCGTCTATGAAACGTCAAGCTACCCCACAGCACCCCCTAGAGAAAATCGCTGGTGCCGCCACTGGTGTCACAAACGAGCTGAGGACCAAAATGCAGAACACGGGAAACCAGAGATAGTCGGTAACCAGCTTTATTAGAGTCTATAGGCTGGTAGGAGACAACACGGCAGATAGTAGGCAAAGGGCTGGTCGGGGACAGGCGAGGGTTCCAGGAGACAGCAGGACGGGAGTCGTAGGCACAGAACGGGTCAGGGAGCAGGCGAGGCAGGCTGGTCAGGGACAGGCAGGGTCGAAACCGGGAGAGCAATCTGAGGAGTAGTGCGGGAAAGACAAGCATGCTGCGAAGTACGATCTGGCACTGAGGTGAAGGTGAAGTGGGCCTAAATACTAATGGAGCTGATGGGTGTAACAGAGTGAGAGAGAGAGACAGGGTGTGACTACCAGGTGACTAAGGAATGATAATGCAGAAAATAGGTGAGTGAGAAAGCAGACTGTGACAGAACCCCCCCCTTAATGGACGGCTCCAGACGTCTAAACAATACTAAAAAAAACAACAAAAGAGACCCAAGAAAAAAAAAACCCTACAGATACCGGGTGGAAGGTGGAGGTATGGGAAAGGTTAGTACTCGTCTGAGACTGCTCTCTCGGCCTCGCCCTCCTGGAAATCCTCGTCCTCCTCGCCCGATGACGACTCCCCCTCCTCCTCGACGAAGCCTCTGGTCCGTAGCGGACGAGTACTCCCTGGCTTAACGCCTGGTCGAGCGTGGGTCCTAGACGGCTGCTCCGGGTAACGCAGGTGGAAGTCTCGGATGAGCTGAGGGTTGAGGATATGACGAGCCGGGACCCACTGCCTCTCCTCAGGACCATAGCCCTCCCAGTCCACCAAATATTGAACCCCTCTTCCTCTGAGACGGGAACGGAGTAAACGACGAAGGGTGTAGGTAGGGCCCCCCATCGATCATCCTAGGGGGTGGTGGTGGAGGGGCGGCGGAAACCATAGGGCTCTCCCGGACAGGTTTAATCCTAGAGACGTGGAAGGTGGGATGGATTTTCATGTTCCGGGGCAAACTCAGTCGAACTGCTGCAGGATTAATGACCTTGACAATCTCGAAGGGTCCAATAAACCTGGGCGCTAACTTCTTAGACTCCACCCGAAGGGGAATGTTCTGGGTGGAAAGCCACACCCTCTGGCCTACCTGGTACACAGGTGCCTTGGTTCGTCGGCGGTTCGCTGATGTGGCGTACCGGTTAGCAGACTGAAGCAGAGTTGTACGAGCCTGCCTCCAAGTCCTCCGACAACGTCGGATGAAAGCCTGGACAGACGGACAGGTAACCTCCTTCTCCAATGCAGAGAACAATGGGGGTTGAAAACCGTATGCACACTGAAAAGGGGAAAGACCAGTAGCGGAACTGATGAGGGTGTTGTGGGCATACTCCACCCACAGGAGTTGTTTTGACCAGGTCGTGGGATGATCGGAAGCCATGCAGCGGAGAGTGGTCTCCATCTCCTGATTCTTCCGTTCGGTCTGGCCATTGGCCTGTGGGTGGAAACCGGAGGTGAGACTAACCGTCGCCCCGATGAGCTCACAAAACTCCCTCCAAAACACAGAGGTGAATTGGGGCCCCGGTCGGAAACCACATCAGTCGCCAGTCCGTGAATGCGAAACACGTGGAGCAGGATCAGTTCTGCCGTCTCCTTAGCTGACGGGATCTTAGGCAGGGGTATGAAATGAGCCATCTTACTAAACCGATCTACCACCGTCAAGATGGCAGTATGTCCGTGGGACGGTGGTAGACCAGTCACAAAGTCCAATGAAATATGTGACCAAGGGCGACGTGGGACCGGTAATGGATGAAGGAGGCCAGCTGGCGCTTGGTGAGATGGTTTGTGCCGATTGCACACAGGACAGGCGTTCACAAACTCCCGGGTGTCAGCCTCCAGCGTGGCCCACCAGAACCGTTGTAGGACCATCCCCTTGGTACGTTGAATTCCAGGGTGGCAGGAAAGTCTGGAGCTATGAGCCCACTGAAGTACCTCAGCCCTCAAAACCTGAGGCACAAACAAGCGGTTAAGAGGACAAGAACTAGGACCGGGTTGGTCCACCAAAGCGGTCTTAACCCTCTCCTCAATCTCCCAAGCGAGGACGCCGATCACTCGAGGAGCAGGAAGAATGGTGTCCGGAATACCCCGGGTGTCTCCCTCCGTCCCGAACTGCCGGGACAAAGCGTCGGCCTTCACGTTGCGGGAGCCCGGGCGGTAGGAGAGAAAAAAAATTAAACCGGGTGAAAAATAACGACCACCTGGCTTGCCGAGATTCAGTCTCTGTGCCGACCTGATGTATTCCAGGTTCTTATGGTCGGTCCATACCTGAAATGGTTGTTCTGTCCCCTCAAGCCAGTGTCGCCACTCCTCCAACGCCAACTTGACTGCTAGAAGCTCTCGATTCCCCACGTCATAGTTTCTCTCCGCCGGACTCAATCTCCTCGAAAAGAAAGCACAGGGGTGGAGCTTCTGGTTCTCACCAGAACGTTGCGACAAGATGGCCCCCACCCCTACGTCAGAAGCATCCACCTCCACCACCAACTGACCAGCGGTGTCTGGTACTTGAAGGATAGGAGCTGACGTAAACCGGCCCTTGAGGTCCTGAAAAGCCTCCTCGGCTGCAGGGGACCATCGGAACGTCACCTTGGATGAGGTCAGGGCGGTGAGCGGGGCGGCCACGGTGCTGTAGCCACGGATGAACCGTCTGTAAAAGTTGGCGAATCCCAGGAAACGCTGCAGCTCCTTCCGGGAATCAGGGACCCGCCACGAGGGTAACTGCTGAGACCTTAGAAGGATCCATCTCCACACTTCCTTGACCCACGATGTAGCCAAGAAAGGCGACCGAAGAAGTGTGAAACTCGCACTTCTCCGTCTTGACGAACAGTGAGTTCTCCAGAAGTCTCTGGAGGACTGTCTGGACATGATGGACGTGCTCCTTGAGGTTCTTAGAAAAAATCAAGATGTCGTCCAGATAGACAAAAACATAACGATCCAACATGTCTCGGAGTACGTCGTTCACCAACGCCTGGAAAACTGCAGGGGCGTTGGTAAGTCCAAATGGCATCACCAGGTACTCGTAATGTCCCGAAGAGGTGTTGAAGGCGGTCTTCCATTCGTCCCCCTCCCGGATTCGTACCAGGTGATAAGCGTTTCTTAGATCCAGCTTAGTGAAGATTGTAGCCCCCTGTAGTAACTCAAATGCTGACGAGATGAGTGGCAAGGGATAACGATTCTTCACCGTGACGTCGTTCAGACCCCGATAGTCAATGCAGGGTCTCAGGGTCTTGTCCTTCTTCGCCACAAAAAAAACCCTGCTCCTGCGGGTGATGTGGAAGGACGAATAATTCCCGCAGCCAGAGAGTCATTGACGTAGGTCTCCATGGCCTTCCTCTCCGGTGCCGAAAGCGAGTACAACCGGGCCTTGGGTGGGACTGCGCCTGGATGTAGCTCAATGGCGCAGTCATAGGGCCGATGAGGTGGGAGAGATGTCGCCTTAGCCTTGCTAAACACCTCCTTAAAGTCCAAATACTCCGCCGGAACCCCTGTGACATCCGGAACCAGGTTCATATCCACAGATAGTTGAGGTGCGGCGGCCTGCTTGAGACAAACCTGATGACAGGAAGAACTCCAACCTAGGATGGACCCAGTTGCCCAGTCAATGTTCGGGTTGTGGCGGCGGAGCCACGGATAACCCAAAATCAGAGGATTTGGGGGGACCGTAGCACATGAAACCGGATTGTCTCATGGTGGTTCCCCGACATGAGCATACGGACTGGTGTCGTCTGGTGTGTCACTGTTCCCAGCAGGTGACCATCCAAAGCATTAGCCGGTACCGGCTGGAGCAGCCGAACCTGTTGGATGCCCAGCTGTCGTGCGAGCTCCTCGTCAATGATGCTAACATCTGATCCGTAGTCGATAAAAAACAGCCAGAGCCTGAGATTTGCCTGTCAGGAGGAGTCGAGCATGGCACAAGGGTCTTAGATTGGGGATCAGCTCAGAGGTTTGACCCACCAGTATACTCCCCATTACTGATGAGCTCTGTCTTTTACCTCTTCGACGTACCTCCCTCTCCTCAGAGGTAAGACTGGTATGACCCACTTGCATGGGCTCGACCTCGTACCGTGAGTCAGAGTAGGAGTGGGAAACTCTCCGCCGAACCCGGAAGTCGAAATCTCCCGGAAACCGGAAGTTGTTGTCGCGAGCAGCGGCCCGCCGCTCGCGTCTGTTGCTCTCCTCTCCGAGTCTGGATTCGTCCGTCAATCCGAGAGGTGAGCTCTATCAACCCATCCAAGGAAGCAGGGAGATCATAGGAAACCAGCTCATCTCTCATATAATCCGCTAATCCTCTCAGATATGCGTCACACTGCGCCGGCTCATTCCAGCTGCTGCGACGGCTACTGGTGCGGAAGTCAATAGCGTAATCCACCACCGTGCCGGAACCCTGGCACAAACTCAGCAGGCCTCCAGCAGCGTCGGGACCCAGACGAACGGGACCGAACACCTTCCGCATCTCCGCGGAAAAGGCAGCAAACGAGGCGCAGGCTGGTGTCTGCTGCTCCCACTCAGCAGTTCCCCATAAACGTGCTCTCCCCCGTCAGATGATTAACGGTGAAAGCTACCCGAGCCGCCGAGGAGGCGAAGGTGTGTGGCTGCAGTGAAAACAATATGGAACAGTTTGTGAGAAAAGCGCCTGCATCCCTCCGGCTCACCAGCGTAGCATTCCGGCGTTCCCACACGAGGCTCCGGAGCGTATCCCGTCGACCCAGGGGCTGGAGCGAGCATCGGAGCTGCGGGCGGAGGGACGGTAGCAGCCATGGTAGCGGCTAGCTGTTGTACGGTGGCGGCCATCTGTTGCATCTGGGAGGTAAGGTAAGCCAGCGTTTGTCCCTGGGTTGAGGTTGCCTGGTGGGTCTCGATAGCTAAGGTAGCTATTGTGACCTCCTGTCTTTGGATGGCATCCTCAACCCTCTCAAAGCGGTCTCTAGGAGACCCGGTGTTTGCTTGGTCCATTTCTGGCCAGATCGTTCTGTCACAAACGAGCTGAGGACCAAAATGCAGAACACGGGAAACCAGAGATAGTCGGTAACCAGCTTTATTAGAGTCTATAGGCTGGTAGGAGACAACACGGCAGATAGTAGGCAAAGGGCTGGTCGGGGACAGGCGAGGGTTCCAGGATGACAGCAGGACGGGAGTCGTAGGCACAGAACGGGTCAGGGAGCAGGCGAGGCAGGCTGTCGGGACAGGCAGGGTCGAAACCGGGAGAGCAATCTGAGGAGTAGTGCGGGAAAGACAAGCATGCTGCGAAGTACGATCTGGCACTGAGGTGAAGGTGAAGTGGGCCTAAATACTAATGGAGCTGATGGGTGTAACCGAGTGAGAGAGAGAGACAGGGTGTGACTACCAGGTGACTATGGAATGATAATGCAGAAAATAGGTGAGTGAGAAAGCAGACTGTGACAACTGGAAAGGTGTGAGAAGAAAATGCTGCATTCTTTAATTTTAACTACACCTTGAGACAAAACCAAATTTAAGGGCATGTGCTAACAGTGTATGAAAAGTGCCTGTGGGATATTTTCCTTGACCTAGGCTTGGACTCCGGTCAGCCCGGATGCCATAATGGCACACCACCGTCATAGCACTGGGCTACAAGTTTGTCCATGCATCAATGTTCCTCCAAGAAACCAAGGGCCAGGGCTGCTACACCCTCTGCCTGTTTCTTCCCTGTCACATCCTCAAATATGACGAACCTCTCTTTTACGCCACTGTTACAAACCGAAGATCAAACGATAACTGTGCAGCATTGCTGACATCTAATGTTTCATCCAACATTAAAGCTACAAAGGGTGCTTTGCTGGATCATATTCTGCTAAAAATGTAAGCAGCTCCAGGTAATTACCACGATTGGCTGATTCTCTGCTCCCCTGAAAGATAACTCCTGTTTCCTAAGGATAATCACACAGTGGATCAGACGTTTCAACATTTTTTTTCACCTTTTCGTGAATGTTTGTTTCTCTACGTCTCTGTTCGTCCAGCTGTAAATCCTTGTGTCTCCAAAAGTCTTCATGGTGACCGTTGCTTTAAAGGGGACCTATGATGCAAAATGCACCTTTCTAAGTCTTTTATACATGAATATGTGTCCCCGGTGTGTCAGGGAACTCACCAAGTGTCAGAAAACACAACCCTCTCTCTTTTCCTCCGTACCAAAATCTCTAAACACGGGGCTGCAACGGATCTGATCCAGACTGATACAGATTTGAAAATAGTCTGATGTCAGTGACGAGGAGCTCCGCCTATATGGCCAACTCTACACCAATCAGGGGAATGAGAGGTTGCCGTGGCATGGTAACAGCATGGTAACATGATGCTGGTAACTCGGCCCCCTCCTTTGCAGGGGGGGTGTGGTCAGCTGCAGCACATGCAAAGACAGGGTGGAGGAGAGGAAATAGAGCGAAATGAGGCATGGCTAAAATGCATGATCCGTTGGTATTTTGAAAAAGAAAACGTATAAATATACCTTATATAGGTATGGCCCTACAATATATTATTCAAATTAGCATGATATCCTTTAACATGCCCTGCTGTGTTGTTGGTGTTTTTGTGCAGCCTTGGTTAAACAGCTCAGATTATCGTAGCCTTTCAAATTCCATGCCCCCTTGTCGGTCCCAAAAAGCAAGCACTACTCCCGGCAGTAGAGCCTTTTGTGACTAGCTGAGCCCGTAAGCCACGGGTATCTTTCCCAGTTGCAACTTGATTCAGCTCAAGATTTTCGGGCTATGGACGGCCTTTTTTTACAATGTCCGTCTTTTCAGTGAATTGTCGTCTTAAAAAAAGGTACTGACAACACTTCTGCAATCTTTTTCACCTGTTGCAATGTCAATGTTATAAAGAATAAAAACGGCAAATGAATTCCTACGTCGAATCTATATCCTCTGTCTCGAGCAGGCCTTTTTAGAGGCCCGTTAGTTAGAGGCCCCAGGCTAACCAATGAGCACCTGCATGTGTGTATGAGAATGGCCCAGACACCATTTCAAGCCCCAGATTTAAACTCCTGGCAGGACAATAAGCTCGAGCTCAATTCTCACACTGAACAAAAAAAAGTGAGTGAGGGAATGCAATATTAGAGGGAAAGAAAGAGAAACTTTAAAACTGTTCAATTGTTATGATGTGTAAAGACTGATATTGTTCTATAATCGTCTGAAACTGTTAAATCAGAAGCCCTCAGACGCTGTTTCTTGCAAGATGTTGCGTTTTTTCCCCCGGTACCGGGGGCATGGGGCTCAACTGGTTAAGCCTGAATGCCCCGGTACCGGGCCAGACGCAGCCTCTTGTAAGAAACACCACTTAAGGGCCTGTTAACATTTAACAACCTAATAATGTGGCATACCCAAATGAGAAGAAACTCAGCTAGCGACTATTTTCTTACCTAACTCACAATTCCACCAACACCAAGCGTCTAAATCAGCACTTAACGAAAACATGTAACGCTACATTAGCACAGAAGTGGCTATAGCGATTTCTCTACTTCATGCTATCTGCACAAACGACACGTCATATGAAAGCTGAGATTCCACAGATTCCATTGGTATTGGTATATAATTTCATCCATGGGTGTAGGAAGCATACTGAATGTGGGGGGGCATTTTTAACGGGGGGGAGTCGCCCCCCACGAAAAAAAAAATTTCCTGTATTCTGGTGTATTTTATGAGGTGGTTTGATACTTTTATGTGGCTATACTAGCATGAGGAAATGATGGGTACATTTTGTAATTTCATCCAGTAGTAAAGAAAGGAAACATATTGATTATTAATTCAGAGCCGTCTTTGAATGAATAAAAAGCAGTTTAAATGCCCATTTTTTGTACATGTATATACACACAATACATATTTGTGAGTGCATTGAGAGATATTGTTGTGGAATCATTTATATATAAATCGCAAAATACATTTGTGAATCCTTCTGTGAGCATTTATTAATATTGAGACTGATCTGACTCCATACGGATGTTAAGTTCACCTAGGAATGGTATCATTGACTTAAATGTTGCTCTTCTGTCTATATTGGCCATATGATGCCCCTTGACTGAAATGCTTCCTGTTCAATATCCCCACTGATTTCCTTAACATTCTGGGATGAGAGTCCACTTCACAATTTACTCTAAACTGTCATTTCCCTTTCATCACTCACCTCAGCAACGGACCTCTCTCCACTGTCCCTGTATTCTGCCTCTGACTCACTCTCAAGCGCCTAGATGTCAAGAGAGGTACCCAGGTACCCAGGGGGCAAGGTCATTTTACAGACATGGAATGTTGTAAAAGGTTGTCCACCAGAAATTATATCTAGGACCTTCAAGGATCACAACCTGGGTGGACAACCCGGTCAACTAGCTACTGGAAAGGCTACAGTGAGGGTCCAAACAATGCAACCCCTATGTGAAAACAAGTCAAAAATTCTGTCTGGATCAGATGCCATCATTCTCTTTCTGATTGAATATCTCTGTGACAGTTCATGGTAAAGATAAACTGAGCCAACCTATTGAAAGAGCAGAAAATAAGCTTTCAGGTGATGCCTTGGTTAAGCCTGTTCTCAATAAGGTCACTAGATGAGGCTGTGCCTTTTTTGTCTCTCCAAAGCAAAATCCATGTCAAGCAATGCACTTGTGGTCCTCTGGATTGTTTGTGTTCAAAATGGGTAAATATACTTAAAAGATTATTTATATATAACATATCGAAGGGTTTACATTAATATACACAAGGTTTGCTGCCGATGCTAAGTTGAATTGATTCAATGTTTACAGATTTTTCAGTTTACAGTCTGGAAAGCTAAAGGCAGCGTAATTCAAAATAGCCGCCACTTTCTTTGCACTTCACTTACTTAACATGTACGTGTTTATAGAAAGTACTATTGATAGGTAATTACCATTGTATTAGCCTATTTAAAGTCGACTCGTTACATTTTGTCATGAAAACAAGCGATAGCTAGCTAGTTTGGATAGCGCTAACGTCTTCCCTTCAAGGGGTCTACATCTAGTGTTGCAAGCTAGCAGATAGCTGTCACCTTTGAATCTAGTATTTTTTCTTGCTCAGCGGTTTTGATATAATACATGACTGACTTATGTGGTTTATGGCTGAACTTAACGTATACGTTTAAGAAACACTATTGCTATTCAGCCATTTGTAAAACGACTGGTGTTGACGTTAGTGCTACACTTTTCAGTCATGTTGATTGACTAGCGATAGCTGGTGAGCTATCACTAGTTAGGAGGATACGTCTCTCTTTGAAGGAATTGTAGGGGTTACTTTTGGAATCCTTCTCATATGATTTTCTGGCCCTTACTTGCGTCCTGTTCTCAATGCCTTCACCAGCACAAGCAACGCTGGTGTTTTTGAGTTTAAGGGAGTGGCTATCAGCCACCATTCTACGTCTGATGAGGCCTTCCGCCACCAAAGGGTGGAAATAGTCAACAGAATCACTGACTGCATCTCTCAACGGTTTGCTACTTTCTCCACACACCCTGTGCTCCCGGCTGCTGAGATCTTCGATCCACACATATGCCAGAGAACATCAGTGCAATAGACCCTTACGGAGACGAGGAAGTTCAGAGACTGTGTGAGCATTTTGAGCCACTGCTTTTGAGTAATGGCTGCAATGTGGCCGAAGTGGAGAGAGAGTGGCTGAGAGCCAAACATGACATTCATCAGCATCACAGGAGGGAGACCTTCCTTGTGCTATGGCACAGGATGCTCACAGAAAAAGAAGCCATCTATCCAAACCTCCTTCATCTCATCAGGATTGTACTGGTCTTCCCTGTCTCCACAGCCCAAGTTGAACGCCAATTCTCAACTATCAAGAGGATCCAAGGAGACTGGCGCTTGAGATTGAAATTGAAAACAATAGAAGATCTCCTCTTAATCAAATCACAGGGATGTGATCCCTTGGAATACCAAAGTGGGGATGCAGTGGCAAGGTGGTGGAGAGCTGGCCTCTCAAGCAGGAGACCAGACATTCAGCCGTATGGGCCAGGCCCAAGACTGAACTCTGACCCTGTTCCAGATTCTGATTATGATTCCGAGGCTACTTTTGAAATGACCAGCTCACCGAGGTCTACCAACCAAAAATAAAATCCCAAATTGCAAGGGGCTGAATAACACGTTTTATATATACATGGGATAACTACAACAACTCGATTTCTCTCTCTCTCTGTTAAGAAACACATAACACTCAACTTAGACACCAGACTCAAATGGGTCCTATGAAAATCTCTCTCTCTCTCTCTCTCTCTCTCTCTCTCTCTCTCTCTCTCTCTCTCTCTCTCTCTCTCGTCTCTCATCGCAAAATGCAGAGAGGATGACACATTCCCTGACTTTCTGAATTATCACTGCATCATACACCAGCACGCACTTTGTGCTAAAATGCTGAACATGAAAGAGGTAATGGATGTGTCACTTAAAGTGGCCTGTTCTATTCGGGCAAGACCTCTTCAAAGACGGCTGTTTCGTGCATATCTGGAGGATGCCGACTGTGTTCACACTGACCTCTTACTACACACTGACGTAAGATGGCTGAGTAGGGGCAATTTTCTCGAGAGATTTTTATTTTTATTTTTGCTGTTGTAATTTATTCTTCTGTTTGCTATTGTAGTAAAGTGTTTTTATTGCACGTACAGCACTTTGGCTCGACCAACATTTAAAAAAAATGTGCTATATAAATAACACTTGATTTGATCCTTATTTTCAAATACAGTGCACACCAATCTTGATGCAAAATTCCACCTGGTTGGTGCCACTTGTGGCAGTCGCTTCTGGCATATTTCATCAAGCAGCCGCGTTGGTTTTGGCGATTTAGAAAAGAACGCAGCCAGGCCAGAAAGGTGCAGGGCTGAAGCTCCCCCAAGGATTGCCAAAGTACCCCCCAAGCACCCCAAATGTAAGTGTTTTTTTTGTTTTTTTAGAAAATTATTATTATTATTTTTATTAAATGTAATTAGAAAATTATTGATTATATCAATGCAAATGTGAAACAAACAAATGTTTGACCAAAAACATAAAGCCAACACAGGTGATATGATTAGGCCAATGGCCAGCACCCATTAGATTTGTTACCTACCCATAGGCTAAATTACTTTGTGACACATGAGTGACTTCCTGTTAGCTAGAAGTGAAACATTGATCGTTTTTGTTGTCCTTAAACGTCTGTGGACACTCAATCCTCCACCTGAAAGCGAGAGGGATTCTGGACATAATAGGCCTCGAGTTCAAGTAGCTTACTTCTGGGTCTCTGTGTGTTTCATTCAAGCTCTGCTCTGTGTGTGTGTGGCACGAGCCATTTTGTGTGCGTGCGCGAGCGAGTGAGAGAGAGAGCTCGCGCACCGGTGGGTATCTACCGGAGATCGTTGTGGTTAGCATCTGGTGCTAGCTAGCCAAGCTAACGGATATAAGGAGCTTTTTCAACAACAAGGTGGAGGGAGAAATCGCTCCTGTCAGACTGAGAGTCTCAGATAACCTCAGCTCAGGTGAAGTAAAGGACTCTCTCAGTGTTTAGATAGTTAACTTTAGTCTAGTTATCTCAGTGGGTCTCAAACGGTTTGTTTTAAAAGGGGAGTGATTTGTAAAATATCTATAAAGAAATAGAAAATCTGTTGACAGTTCTGTTTCATATGGGTGTTGAGAGATATATCCATAGATCTCTTAATGTTGCTCTCAAAGTGCACCAGATTGATGCTTTTAACTTCAATATTTAAAAAAAATCTTCCCGGGGGAGCATCCCCCCGGACCCCACTAGAGGAGGTGAGGACCCTCCAAGAGGAGGTGAGGTCCACCCCCCACTTGTAAAAATAGCACTTAACCCCTGCTTACACCTATATGCCGTGAGCTGATTATCGAGCCTTCATTGTAACAGTTGCGGGTACACTGTGTGTGCGTGTGGGGAGTGTTGCAGTAGAACATTTCACTGTAGCGCTGGTGCACAGGGGCGCCGACAGGGATTTTGGGCCCCATGAAAATATATCACATTGGGCCCCACCACCAGGCACAGGCCACTTTGTTTATAAATTACCTATTTTTTCAGGGTTCGGGTGTTTTGTTTGATTTTAAACAAACAAAGTCTTGGCTTTCAGAATATGAAACTTTTATTTCCAAAATCACATGATAAATACATTTTTGAAGCTTGTAAAGGGACGAAGACAGGCACCTCTCACTCGCAATCTGCTCTTCCGCAATCTGCCCCCCCTCCCTCCGGCTGAAATTATGAATGTAAGAGTATAGTAATCATAGATAACACGGCAGGGTCCGTTACAGTTTTTTTTCATCTGATTTCAATTAAACAAAGTCTTGGCTTTCAGAATATTAAACTTGTTTCAGCAAATTCAGATGATAAATACAACTTTGAAGCTTCGGCATAATTACAAGCGGAGAACAGAGTAACTTAACGTCACAGCAGGCATAACAACAGCCGGTGTTCCTCGTGAGTGTTTTCCCCGGGAAACAAACACAATACACACAAACGCAAAATTACACAAACACACACACACGTATACACACACTCGCGAGCTTCCCCTCCAAACGAAAATATTTTCCCTCTGTAGTATTTTGATCATTTGCTCCGCTAATAATCAATCAGATCGATGGATTCCAGAGAAGAGGAAACTTTGAAGGCCTTTTTCTCAAAAATTATGACAGTCATTATATAATGTGACATATTTCGCTTAATATTTGGAGTACAAAAACAATCCTGATATAATTAGAAAGCTAGGAATCTCCTCTTTCCAACAGGTCTATACAACTCAAAATGTGTGTTCGGGTCAATGTGACTGATTTCGATTGGAGCAGGTCACATATATATATATATATATAATATATATATTGTATTCCAGTCTCCCTACAGATATGTAAGTGGCATGTCATTCAACACAATGCTGCTCACCTCCTTCAGTTGGGAGAAAAAGCTGGTTCAGGTTCAGCCTTATGGGGGGGACAGGGCTGCTGAGCCTAAAGATGGATCTGTTGGATCTGGCACCAGTGGGAGGGACAACTGATTTAGTATGAATAGGCGCTAAAAATGTGCCTGCATTTAGTAAAGGTAGGTAGGTAAGAATGGAGAAACCAGCTCGAGTGCGCTAGAATTTGAAAGTACACACAACCGAAAAAAATCTGCCCCTTCCTTCAGAGTTCCTTACAGAGCCCCTCCTCCAACACACACGAACGCGCACATGACCAATGAGGGCACGAGATAAGCTTGTGCACAGATGGAAGGCTGACAGGCAGGTAGGCCATCCAGTCATTTTTGCCGGGCCAGCTCAGATGATTTGGTCGTGCTTTTTTACAGCGCCACGGCTTCAACAGATGACATTTTTGTATGTATTTATTGTCAAAGCATTCCATATATTCATTGCTATCGGGATGTTAAGAGCATTCCATGGAATATAACAAAAGTGTTTCTGAAGTGAATTACCTACCATAGTTTTTAAATATCAGCTAAAAGAGCAGTGAAATTAAAGACCTCTGAATGTGCTGTAAAGATATTAACAGTAGGCTACTTAAAGGTGGGGTAGGTAAGTTTGAGAAACCGGCTCGAGATACACTTTGTTATATTCCATGGAATGCTCTTAACATCCCGATATCAATGAATATCTGAAGTGCTTTGACAAAAAATCCATAAAAAAATGTTCATCTGTGGAAGCCGTGGCGCGTAAAAAGCACGACCAATCATTTTAGCCGGCCCGGCTAAAATAACTGGATGGCCCTACCTGCCTGTCAGCCTTCCATCGGGGCACAAACTTATCTCGTGCCCTCATTGGTCATGTGCGCGTTCGTGTGTGTTGGAGGAGGGGCTCTATAAGGAAGTCGCAGATTTCTCCGGTTGTATATTTTCAAATTCTAGCGATCTCGAGCCGGTTTCTCCAAACTTACCTACCCCACCTTTAATGTCAGCTTAGTAAACAAACAAAACATTAGCTAACAGACTAATTTCCACCACTCATGGACCACACCCACCTTTTCTTGTGAAAAACTGGGTGACATACTGTCGCCCTTTAGTCCCTCTCTCTTGTCTTTCTCTCCTTTCTCTTCTTTTCTTAGAGCCTGACTTTGTTGGTCGTTGAGACATGGTACAACACACGTATGTAGGCTAAGTACTATGTTCCCTCCTCACATGCTTTCACTCTCTGCAAGTGCCGGTGCAGCACCACGTTTGGAGGCAGGACCAAACCATTACATGTAAAAAGAAGGGGGTGTACAGAGGCTTTGGGTAATTAACTTTTGGAAGAAAATAAGTTAAATGAATCGTAAGTTTAGTGAGTAATTTATCAATATAACGTTCTATTAATGTTAATTATTGAGGATTGATGAAAGGTTACTAACATTATTTTTCTTAATGTTCTGAACATTTTGGTGCCCCTGTCAGTCACGGGCCCTTAGAATCGTCCTAACTTTTCCCCCTCTTACGGCGCCCCTGCTGGTGAATTAATGGGAAACGCTTAATGTTTGAGCACCGTCTATGAAACGTCAAGCTACCCCACAGCACCCCCTAGAGAAAATCGCTGGTGCAGCCACTGGTGTCACAAACGAGCTGAGGACCAAAATGCAGAACACGGGAAACCAGAGATAGTCGGTAACCAGCTTTATTAGAGTCTATAGGCTGGTAGGAGACAACACGGCAGATAGTAGGCAAAGGGCTGGTCGGGGACAGGCGAGGGTTCAGGAGACAGCAGGACGTGAGTCGTAGGCACAGAACGGGTCAGGGAGCAGGCGAGGCAGGCTGGTCAGGGACAGGCAGGGTCGAAACCGGGAGAGCAATCTGAGGAGTAGTGCGGGAAAGACAAGCATGCTGCGAAGTACGATCTGGCACTGAGGTGAAGGTGCAGTGGGCCTAAATACTAATGGAGCTGATGGGTGTAACAGAGTGAGAGAGAGAGACAGGGGTTGTGACTACCAGGTGACTAAGGAATGATAATGCAGAAAATAGGTGAGTGAGAAGCAGACTGTGACAGAACCCCCCCCTTAATGGACGGCTCCAGACGTCTAACCAATACTAAAAAAAAACAACAAAAGAGACCCAAGAAAAAAAACCCTACAGATACCGGGTGGAAGGTGGAGGTATGGGAAGGTTAGTACTCGTCTGAGACTGCTCTCTCGGCCCTCGCCCTCCTGGAAATCCTCGTCCTCCTCGCCCGATGACGACTCCCCCTCCTCCTCGACGAAGCCTCTGGTCCGTAGCGGACGAGTACTCCCTGGCTTAACGCCTGGTCGAGCGTGGGTCCTAGACGGCTGCTCCGGGTTAACGCAGGTGGAAGTCTCGGATGAGCTGAGGGTTGAGGATATGACGAGCCGGGACCCACTGCCTCTCCTCAGGACCATAGCCCTCCCAGTCCACCAAATATTGAACCCCTCTTCCTCTGAGACGGGAACGGAGTAAACGACGAAGGGTTGTAGGTAGGGCCCCCATCGATCATCCTAGGGGGTGGTGGTGGAGGGGCGGCGGAAACCATAGGGCTCTCCCGGACAGGTTTAATCCTAGAGACGTGGAAGGTGGGATGGATTTTCATGTTCCGGGGCAAACTCAGTCGAACTGCTGCAGGATTAATGACCTTGACAATCTCGAAGGGTCCAATAAACCTGGGCGCTAACTTCTTAGACTCCACCCGAAGGGGGAATGTTCTGGGTGGAAAGCCACACCCTCTGGCCTACCTGGTACACAGGTGCCTTGGTTCGTCGGCGGTTCGCTGATGTGGCGTACCGGTTAGCAGACTGAAGCAGAGTTGTACGAGCCTGCCTCCAAGTCCTCCGACAACGTCGGATGAAAGCCTGGACAGACGGACAGGTAACCTCCTTCTCCAATGCAGAGAACAATGGGGGTTGAAAACCGTATGCACACTGAAAAGGGGAAAGACCAGTAGCGGAACTGATGAGGGTGTTGTGGGCATACTCCACCCACAGGAGTTGTTTTTGACCAGGTCGTGGGATGATCGGAAGCCATGCAGCGGAGAGTGGTCTCCATCTCCTGATTCTTCCGTTCGGTCTGGCCATTGGCCTGTGGGTGGAAACCGGAGGTGAGACTAACCGTCGCCCCGATGAGCTCACAAAACTCCCTCCAAAACACAGAGGTGAATTGGGGCCCCCGGTCGGAAACCACATCAGTCGCCAGTCCGTGAATGCGAAACACGTGGAGCAGGATCAGTTCTGCCGTCTCCTTAGCTGACGGGATCTTAGGCAGGGGTATGAAATGAGCCATCTTACTAAACCGATCTACCACCGTCAAGATGGCAGTATGTCCGTGGGACGGTGGTAGACCAGTCACAAAGTCCAATGAAATATGTGACCAAGGGCGACGTGGGACCGGTAATGGATGAAGGAGGCCAGCTGGCGCTTGGTGAGATGGTTTGTGCCGATTGCACACAGGACAGGCGTTCACAAACTCCCGGGTGTCAGCCTCCAGCGTGGCCCACCAGAACCGTTGTAGGACCATCCCCTTGGTACGTTGAATTCCAGGGTGGCAGGAAAGTCTGGAGCTATGAGCCCACTGAAGTACCTCAGCCCTCAAAACCTGAGGCACAAACAAGCGGTTAAGAAGGACAAGAACTAGGACCGGGTTGGTCCACCAAAGCGGTCTTAACCCTCTCCTCAATCTCCCAAGCGAGGACGCCGATCACTCGAGGAGCGGAAGAATGGTGTCCGGAATACCCCGGGTATGTCTCCCTCCGTCCCGAACTGCCGGGACAAAGCGTCGGCCTTCACGTTGCGGGAGCCCGGCGGTGGTAGGAGAGAAAAAATTAAACGGGTGATAAAATAACGACAACCTGGCTTGCCGAGAATTCAGTCTCTGTGCCGACCTGATGTATTCCGGTTCTTATGGTCGGTCCATACCTGAAATGGTTGGTTCTGTCCCCTCAAGCCAGTGTCGCCACCCTCCAACGCCAACTTGACTGCTAGAAGCTCTCGATTCCCCACGTCATAGTTTCTCTCCGCCGGACTCAATCTCCTCGAAAAGAAAGCACAGGGGTGGAGCTTCTGGTTCTCACCCAGAACGTTGCGACAGGATGGCCCCCCCCCCTACGTCAGAAGCATCCACCTCCACCACCAACTGACCAGCGGTGTCTGGTACTTGAAGGATAGGAGCTGACGTAAACCGGCCCTTGAGGTCCTGAAAAGCCTCCTCGGCTGCAGGGGACCATCGGAACGTCACCTTGGATGAGGTCAGGGCGGTGAGCGGGGCGGCCACGGTGCTGTAGCCACGGATGAACCGTCTGTAAAAGTTGGCGAATCCCAGGAAACGCTGCAGCTCCTTCCGGGAATCAGGGACCCGCCACGAGGTAACTGCTGAGACCTTAGAAGGATCCATCTCCACACTTCCTTGACCCACGATGTAGCCAAGAAAGGCGACCGAAGAAGTGTGAAACTCGCACTTCTCCGTCTTGACGAACAGTGAGTTCTCCAGAAGTCTCTGGAGGACTGTCTGGACATGATGGACGTGCTCCTTGAGGTTCTTAGAAAAAATCAAGATGTCGTCCAGATAGACAAAAACATAACGATCCAACATGTCTCGGAGTACGTCGTCACCAACGCCTGGAAAACTGCAGGGGCGTTGGTAAGTCCAAATGGCATCACCAGGTACTCGTAATGTCCCGAAGAGGTGTTGAAGGCGGTCTTCCATTCGTCCCCCTCCCGGATTCGTACCAGGTGATAAGCGTTTCTTAGATCCAGCTTAGTGAAGATTGTAGCCCCCTGTAGTAACTCAAATGCTGACGAGATGAGTGGCAAGGGATAACGATTCTTCACCGTGACGTCGTTCAGACCCCGATAGTCAATGCAGGGTCTCAGGGTCTTGTCCTTCTTCGCCACAAAAAAAAACCCTGCTCCTGCGGGTGATGTGGAAGGACGAATAATTCCCGCAGCCAGAGAGTCATTGACGTAGGTCTCCATGGCCTTCCTCTCCGGTGCCGAAAGCGAGTACAACCGGGCCTTGGGTGGGACTGCGCCTGGATGTAGCTCAATGGCGCAGTCATAGGGCCGATTGAGGTGGGAGAGATGTCGCCTTAGCCTTGCTAAACACCTCCTTAAAGTCCAAATACTCCGCCGGAACCCCTGTGACATCCGGAACCAGGTTCATATCCACAGATAGTTGAGGTGCGGCGGCCCTGCTTGAGACAAACCTGATGACAGGAAGAACTCCAACCTAGGATGGACCCAGTTGCCCAGTCAATGTTCGGGTTTGTGGCGGCGGGAGCCACGGATAACCCAAATCAGAGGGATTTGGGGGGACCGTTAGCACATGAAACCGGATTGTCTCATGGTGGTTCCCCGACATGAGCATACGGACTGGTGTCGTCTGGTGTGTCACTGTTCCCAGCAGGTGACCATCCAAAGCATTAGCCGGTACCGGCTGGAGCAGCCGAACCTGTTGGATGCCCAGCTGTCGTGCGAGCTCCTCGTCAATGATGCTAACATCTGATCCGTAGTCGATAAAAACAGCCAGAGCCTGAGATTTGCCTGTCAGGAGGAGTCGAGCATGGCACAAGGGTCTTAGATTGGGGATCAGCTCAGAGGTTTGACCCACCAGTATACTCCCCATTACTGATGAGCTCTGTCTTTTACCTCTTCGACGTACCTCCCTCTCCTCAGAGGTAAGACTGGTATGACCCACTTGCATGGGCTCGACCTCGTACCGTGAGTCAGAGTAGGAGTGGGAACTCTCCGCCGAACCCGGAAGTCGAAATCTCCCGGAAACCGGAAGTTGTTGTCGCGAGCAGCGGCCCGCCGCTCGCGTCTGTTGCTCTCCTCTCCGAGTCTGGATTCGTCCGTCAATCCGAGAGGTGAGCTCTATCAACCCATCCAAGGAAGCAGGGAGATCATAGGAAACCAGCTCATCTCTCATATAATCCGCTAATCCTCTCAGATATGCGTCACACTGCGCCGGCTCATTCCAGCTGCTGCGACGGCTACTGGTGCGGAAGTCAATAGCGTAATCCACCACCGTGCCGGAACCCTGGCACAAACTCAGCAGGCCTCCAGCAGCGTCGGGACCCAGACGAACGGGACCGAACACCTTCCGCATCTCCGCGGAAAAGGCAGCAAACGAGGCGCAGGCTGGTGTCTGCTGCTCCCACTCAGCAGTTCCCCATAAACGTGCTCTCCCCGTCAGATGATTAACGGTGAAAGCTACCCGAGCCGCCGAGGAGGCGAAGGTGTGTGGCTGCAGTGAAAACAATATGGAACAGTTTGTGAGAAAAGGCCTGCATCCCTCCGGCTCACCAGCGTAGCATTCCGGCGTTCCCACACGAGGCTCCGGAGCGTATCCCGTCGACCCAGGGGCTGGAGCGAGCATCGGAGCTGCGGGCGGAGGGACGGTAGCAGCCATGGTAGCGGCTAGCTGTTGTACGGTGGCGGCCATCTGTTGCATCTGGGAGGTAAGGTAAGCCAGCGTTTGTCCCTGGGTTGAGGTTGCCTGGTGGGTCTCGATAGCTAAGGTAGCTATTGTGACCTCCTGTCTTTGGATGGCATCCTCAACCCTCTCAAAGCGGTCTCTAGGAGACCCGGTGTTTGCTTGGTCCATTTCTGGCCAGATCGTTCTGTCACAAACGAGCTGAGGACCAAAATGCAGAACACGGGAAACCAGAGATAGTCGGTAACCAGCTTTATTAGAGTCTATAGGCTGGTAGGAGACAACACGGCAGATAGTAGGCAAAGGGCTGGTCGGGGACAGGCGAGGGTTCCAGGAGACAGCAGGACGGGAGTCGTAGGCACAGAACGGGTCAGGGAGCAGGCGAGGCAGGCTGGTCAGGGACAGGCAGGGTCGAAACCGGGAGAGCAATCTGAGGAGTAGTGCGGGAAAGACAAGCATGCTGCGAAGTACGATCTGGCACTGAGGTGAAGGTGAAGTGGGCCTAAATACTAATGGAGCTGATGGGTGTAACAGAGTGAGAGAGAGAGACAGGGTGTGACTACCAGGTGACTATGGAATGATAATGCAGAAAATAGGTGAGTGAGAAAGCAGACTGTGACAACTGGAAAGGTGTGAGAAGAAAATGCTGCATTCTTTAATTTTAACTACACCTTGAGACAAAACCAAATTAAGGGCATGTGCATAACAGTGTATGAAAAGTGCCTGTGGGATATTTTCCTTGACCTAGGCTTGGACTCCGTTCAGCCCGGATGCCATAATGGCACCACCGTCATAGCACTGGGCTACAAGTTTGTCCATGCATCAATGTTCCTCCAAGAAACCAAGGGCCAGGGCTGCTACACCCTCTGCCTGTTTCTTCCCTGTCACATCCTCAAATATGACGAACCTCTCTTTTACGCCACTGTTACAAACCGAAGATCAAACGATAACTGTGCAGCATTGCTGACATCTAATGTTTCATCCAACATTAAAGCTACAAAGGGTGCTTTGCTGGATCATATTCTGCTAAAAATGTAAGCAGCTCCAGGTAATTACCACGATTGGCTGATTCTCTGCTCCCCTGAAAGATAACTCCTGTTTCCTAAGGATAATCACACAGTGGATCAGACGTTTCAACATTTTTTTTCACCTTTTCGTGAATGTTTGTTTCTCTACGTCTCTGTTCGTCCAGCTGTAAATCCTTGTGTCTCCAAAAGTCTTCATGGTGACCGTTGCTTTAAAGGGGACCTATGATGCAAAATGCACCTTTCTAAGTCTTTTATACATGAATATGTGTCCCCGGTGTGTCAGGGAACTCACCAAGTGTCAGAAAACACAACCCTCTCTCTTTTCCTCCGTACCAAAATCTCTAAACACGGGGCTGCAACGGATCTGATCCAGACTGATACAGATTTGAAAATAGTCTGATGTCAGTGACGAGGAGCTCCGCCTATATGGCCAACTCTACACCAATCAGGGGAATGAGAGGTTGCCGTGGCATGGTAACAGCATGGTAACATGATGCTGGTAACTCGGCCCCCTCCTTTGCAGGGGGGTGTGGTCAGCTGCAGCACATGCAAAGACAGGGTGGAGGAGAGGAAAATAGAGCGAAATGAGGCATGGCTAAAATGCATGATCCGTTTGGTATTTTGAAAAAGAAAACGTATAAATATACCTTATATAGGTATGGCCCTACAATATATTATTCAAATATAGCATGATATCCTTTAACATGCCCTGCTGTGTTTTGGTGTTTTTGTGCAGCCTTGGTTAAACAGCTCAGATTATCGTAGCCTTTCAAATTCCATGCCCCCTTGTCGGTCCCAAAAAGCAAGCACTCCCGGCAGTAGAGCCTTTTGTGACTAGCTGAGCCCGTAAGCCACGGGTATCTTTCCCAGTTGCAACTTGATTCAGCTCAAGATTTTCGGGCTATGGACGGCCTTTTTTTACAATGTCCGTCTTTTCAGTGAATTGTCGTCTTAAAAAAGGTACTGACAACACTTCTGCAATCTTTTTCACCTGTTGCAATGTCAATGTTATAAAGAATAAAACGGCAAATGAATTCCTACGTCGAATCTATATCCTCTGTCTCGAGCAGGCCTTTTAGAGGCCCGTTAGTTAGAGGCCCCAGGCTAACCAATGAGCACCTGCATGTGTGTATGAGAATGGCCCAGACACCATTTCAGCCCAGATTTAAACTCCTGGCAGGACAATAAGCTCGAGCTCAATTCTCACACTGAACAAAAAAAAGTGAGTGAGGGAATGCAATATTAGAGGGAAAGAAAGAGAAACTTTAAAACTGTTCAATTGTTATGATGTGTAAAGACTGATATTGTTCTATAATCGTCTGAAACTGTTAAATCAGAAGCCCTCAGACGCTGTTTCTTGCAAGATGTTGCGTTTTTCCCCCGGTACCGGGGGCATGGGGCTCAACTGGTTAAGCCTGAATGCCCCGGTACCGGGCCAGACGCAGCCTCTTGTAAGAAACACCACTTAAGGGCCTGTTAACATTTAACAACCTAATAATGTGGCATACCCACTTAATGAGAAGAAACTCAGCTAACAGACGATAATAACAATTCTTACCTAAACTAAACACAATTCCAACACCAAGCGTCTAAATCAGCACTTAACGAAAACATGCTAACGCTACATTAGCACAGAAGTGGCTATAGCGATTTCTCTACTTCATGCTATCTGCACAAACGACACGTCATATGAAAGCTGAGATTCCACAGATTCCATTGGTATTGGTATATAATTTCATCCATGGGTGTAGGAAGCATACTGAATGTGGGGGGGGACATTTTTAACGGGGGCGGAGTCGCCCCCCACGAAAAAAAAAAAGATTTCCTGTATTCTGGTGTATTTTATGAGGTGGTTTGATACTTTTATGTGGCTATACTAGCATGAGGAAAATGATGGGTACATTTTGTAATTTCATCCAGTAGTAAAGAAAGGAAACATATTTGATTATTAATTCAGAGCCGTCTTTGAATGAATAAAAAGCAGTTTAAATGCCCATTTTTTGTACATGTATATACAACAATACATATTTGTGAGTGCATTGAGAGATATTGTTGTGGAATCATTTATATATAAATCGCAAAATACATTTGTGAATCCTTCTGTGAGCATTTATTAATATTGAGACTGATCTGACTCCATACGGATGTTAAGTTCACCTAGGAATGGTATCATTGACTTAAATGTTGCTCTTCTGTCTATATTGGCCATATGATGCCCCTTGACTGAAATGCTTCCTGTTCAATATCCCCACTGATTTCCTTAACATTCTGGGATGAGAGTCCACTTCACAATTTACTCTAAACTGTCATTTCCCTTTCATCACTCACCTCAGCAACGGACCTCTCTCCACTGTCCCTGTATTCTGCCTCTGACTCACTCTCAAGCGCCTAGATGTCAAGAGAGGTACCCAGGTACCCAGGGGGCAAGGTCATTTTACAGACATGGAATGTTGTAAAAGGTTGTCCACCAGAAATTATATCTAGGACCTTCAAGGATCACAACCTGGGTGGACAACCCGGTCAACTAGCTACTGGAAAGGCTACAGTGAGGGTCCAAACAATGCAACCCCTATGTGAAAACAAGTCAAAAATTCTGTCTGGATCAGATGCCATCATTCTCTTTCTGATTGAATATCTCTGTGACAGTTCATGGTAAAGATAAACTGAGCCAACCTATTGAAAGAGCAGAAAATAAGCTTTCAGGTGATGCCTTGGTTAAGCCTGTTCTCAATAAGGTCACTAGATGAGGCTGTGCCTTTTTTGTCTCTCCAAAGCAAAATCCATGTCAAGCAATGCACTTGTGGTCCTCTGGATTGTTTGTGTTCAAAATGGGTAAATATACTTAAAAGATTATTTATATATAACATATCGAAGGGTTTACATTAATATACACAAGGTTTGCTGCCGATGCTAAGTTGAATTGATTCAATGTTTACAGATTTTTCAGTTTACAGTCTGGAAAGCTAAAGGCAGCGTAATTCAAAATAGCCGCCACTTTCTTTGCACTTCACTTACTTAACATGTACGTGTTTATAGAAAGTACTATTGATAGGTAATTACCATTGTATTAGCCTATTTAAAGTCGACTCGTTACATTTTGTCATGAAAACAAGCGATAGCTAGCTAGTTTGGATAGCGCTAACGTCTTCCCTTCAAGGGGTCTACATCTAGTGTTGCAAGCTAGCAGATAGCTGTCACCTTTGAATCTAGTATTTTTTCTTGCTCAGCGGTTTTGATATAATACATGACTGACTTATGTGGTTTATGGCTGAACTTAACGTATACGTTTAAGAAACACTATTGCTATTCAGCCATTTGTAAAACGACTGGTGTTGACGTTAGTGCTACACTTTTCAGTCATGTTGATTGACTAGCGATAGCTGGTGAGCTATCACTAGTTAGGAGGATACGTCTCTCTTTGAAGGAATTGTAGGGGTTACTTTTGGAATCCTTCTCATATGATTTTCTGGCCCTTACTTGCGTCCTGTTCTCAATGCCTTCACCAGCACAAGCAACGCTGGTGTTTTTGAGTTTAAGGGAGTGGCTATCAGCCACCATTCTACGTCTGATGAGGCCTTCCGCCACCAAAGGGTGGAAATAGTCAACAGAATCACTGACTGCATCTCTCAACGGTTTGCTACTTTCTCCACACACCCTGTGCTCCCGGCTGCTGAGATCTTCGATCCACACAATATGCCAGAGAACATCAGTGCAATAGACCCTTACGGAGACGAGGAAGTTCAGAGACTGTGTGAGCATTTTGAGCCACTGCTTTTGAGTAATGGCTGCAATGTGGCCGAAGTGGAGAGAGAGTGGCTGAGAGCCAAACATGACATTCATCAGCATCACAGGAGGGAGACCTTCCTTGTGCTATGGCACAGGATGCTCACAGAAAAAGAAGCCATCTATCCAAACCTCCTTCATCTCATCAGGATTGTACTGGTCTTCCCTGTCTCCACAGCCCAAGTTGAACGCCAATTCTCAACTATCAAGAGGATCCAAGGAGACTGGCGCTTGAGATTGAAATTGAAAACAATAGAAGATCTCCTCTTAATCAAATCACAGGGATGTGATCCCTTGGAATACCAAAGTGGGGATGCAGTGGCAAGGTGGTGGAGAGCTGGCCTCTCAAGCAGGAGACCAGACATTCAGCCGTATGGGCCAGGCCCAAGACTGAACTCTGACCCTGTTCCAGATTCTGATTATGATTCCGAGGCTACTTTTGAAATGACGGCAGCTCACCGAGGTCCTACCAACCAAAATAAAATCCCTAAATTGCAAGGGGCGGAATAAACACGTTTTATATATACATGGGATACAACTACAACAACTCGATTTCCCCCTCTCTCTCTCTGTTAAGAAACACATAACACTCACCTTAGACACCAGACTCAACAGGAGAGAGTAGAGGAGCAAAAGTAAGTGCCAGAGATAGCTACTCGTGCTCTGGCTCTCTCGTCGTCGCTCTCTCTCTCTCTCGCTCTCTCTCTCTCTCTCTCGCTCTCTCTC
This sequence comes from Harpagifer antarcticus, assembly GCA_902827135.1. Classification (NCBI taxonomy): domain Eukaryota; kingdom Metazoa; phylum Chordata; class Actinopteri; order Perciformes; family Harpagiferidae; genus Harpagifer; species Harpagifer antarcticus. Next base: position 149,761 of record CADEHL010000542.1, on the reverse strand, counting down.
CTCTCTCTCCTCTTCTCCTCTTCTCTCTTCTCTTCTCTCTCTCTCTCTCGTCTCTCGTCTCTCTCTCCTCTCTCTCTCTCTCTCTCTCTCTCTCTCTCTCCTTCTTTCTCCTCTCTCTCTCTGCTGCTCTCTAACACACACACACACACAGTTTCAAAGTGAGCTTATATTGTTTGCTTGTGTGTTTGAGGTGTATATATATTCCATATTATGCAATGTTTTTCAATGTTTTAAATTATAAAACAAATGTTTAATACATAATTAATGTTTCTTGGTGAATGAGAATGTTACGGTATTAATCTGAAAGGTAAAAACAGCGTAATTTAACCAAACGGCCTTTGTGCCCTTAAAAAAAATGTGAACAGGAAGGCCAAATGGCCTTGCCCCTAAAATGACGAAATTCCAAGCCTGGTATCTGGTACATTTTTATATACAAAGCCATGTTAGGGAAACCTCCATCTTATAACTGCTCCCTGATCTCACGGAAAATTGTAAGTGGCTACTGCCTGAGATCGAATGCTGTGGTTTTATTAAATGTGCCAACTGCTAGGACTGTCTTAGAGAAGACAGCTTTTAGAAAAAGAGATCAATGATCTCAATGGGATTCATCTGTATAAATAAAGGTTTGAAATGAAATGAAAGATGCAGAAGCAGGACTGCCTGGCTTTTCTGCCTTCTGTGCAGACCTCCACCCACACAGACCGGCCAGTATCATTGGCTATCTTCCTCTCATCCCAGCATCTCCAACTGATCCTGCTGTCCTGAAAGAAGAAATGAAATGGCTGATCAAGACATTGCATGCACTGGGAGACAAGTATACCATTATCATTGGAGATCAGGCTACATATGAACTCGCAGTTGCCATCAGAGACAAGCACAGAGATGAGTTCTGCAATGTAGTCCTGCTGCTAGGGGGATTTCACCAAGCTCATAACTACATGATGTGGGGGAAACTTCTGTGTAGCAATGCAGTGGGAGTCACCGAAGATTACACACCTTGCAGTCCACAAACACTGAGAAGGAAGTGTTCCAGCGTTCTCACAACAATAAACCATTTGTGACCGAGAGTTGCCCGGTCATAAAATGGGAACAACAACATATGGTTGAAGCAGCCCCTTTCCTTAAGGGAGATAACAGACATCAGGGTTGGTCATAAACGTCAAAGGGCAAAAAGGATAGATATCTAGGAGTCCAGGAGAATTATTCCCTAACACATGAAGGCTGTTTGCAAGATCATCAGGGATGCATTCTTGTTGCAGCTGGTCTGTTTCAGGAAGGGACTGCCAAGAAGATGTTTGGTGAGAAGGCTGACCACTACCAAACCATGCATGCTCTCAGGATCCTCAGTGAGGCCATGTGACGCTTGTACTGGCAAGCATTTGAGGGATGTGCAGCAGATAGAGAAACACAACACTGGCAGTCACAAGTAGAAAATGTTGTGAAGATGTTGTTTGAGAAAGACACCACTGCTACTGAGAAGTTGGTGATCATCCAGATGTCACGTCCACAGGGACATGCACAGGTACGGGCTAATGTTGCCCGGGCAACGGCCCGTTCGCCATTTTTGTCTGACCTGCCCCTCTCTCGAGAGTGAGAGTTTTTTTTTTTTTTTTTTGGCCGAATAAACATGATAGGCCTAAGCCCACAATTAGTATTGTAGCGTCTCGCTGCGGGAAACACACCGGAAGTCAGCGCTGTCATCTGCCCCCAGTAACGTGACTTTGTTTACAATCTGACGGCTGGAAGCAAAGGAAAGCCCTCCGAGTCCGGCCTCATATGCAAGCCCGCCTTAACCTGCCATCAGGCCCTGGGGCTGATAGTTTTTGTAGGCCCCCTATTTAAACAACAAATCAAAGTCATTTATAGCCTCGGCAGGCTCTGTGATCGCACTTCTCCACTCTGCTCTATCGGGCCTCCCTCATGTATTTGTCCGGTTGCCGTTGGCTCCCCTCCACAGCAAGTCTTCGTCGTCCTCCCATCTCCTCCAACAGATAATATCCCTTCTGTCTGTTCTTCCTCTCCCGCTACTCCATCGCTATCAGAACCAGACAGCCTACTTGGCTCCGAGGCCCCGCGGCCGGCACCGCTGCCGCTCGGTACAGAACTCATCTGTCCTTCCTCCTCATCCTGGCCTACAGGTTTAAAATAACCTGAATTGCTCCACTTTCTCCGGTCCCCGAGATTCGGCTTCCAGTAGCTCTGGAGAGAGCTTTCGCACCTGTGGCCACTAACGGTCATCATTTCTCTGCTTTGTTTCAAGACCCGCATCAGAAAGCTTTTGAATGGTGTTACTTTTCCAGTTGGTCTACCTGCTCTTTACGTAGCTCTGCATGTCGTTGTTTAGGTGCTTTTTTTTCTGGAGATAGGCACTCCTCAATCCACTCCTCTATAGTAAGACCCCCCCGGAGGTCGAAGTTAATCTTAAATGTTTCCATTTTATGCTTTGTAAATTTGTTTCGTAACGGAAGAAATTGACAAGTCAAATCAAGCAATCTGATTGGTCGATAGTGTTTTTGCGGACCTTTTTGATTACAGATTTGAAAACATCATTGCTTGCTTTAAAAGTAGCACAATTCATTATGTCAAACCTATGTGTCAAACCTTGGAAAGTATCTAGATATCCCTGCCCTAATGCCAAAGTAACTGCTATGGGCATAGATATGTCTCATAATTATTTGTGTGAACATAAAAATAATTTGTGTGTAAATATGTGATTTGTAAATGTAAAACACCATTCACAATGCATTTAAAAGATTTGCAAACTCACAAATAAATGTGCAAATGTAAAACGGATCTGCAAATACGCAAAATATTTTCACAAATAAAAAAAAGATCTGTGAATATCTCTTTAACATTTACAACTTTCAATCAGGCATTTGTGAATCCATTTTGTATTTGCCAACCAAAAATGCGCTTGTGGATCTCAAATCTCTGCTCGTGGATCTCACATTTCTGCTTGTGGATCGTTTTTTTACACACACGGAATTTTGAGACATATTTTCCGCCGGAAACCACGTGATGGCCTGCTGATGACGACATTTCCGCATGATTTCAAAGTAAGAGCATGATGGTTTGTTTAATGCTCTGTTTTTTTATTATAATGAATAGCGGAACGTTAGATGCATTCTTTATCACCATCATCATCATTATCATCATCATGTTATAGTGATACAGTTAGTTTGTGTTAGTTTGGTTCAATACAGCATATATCGAGCACTTTCGTTGATGTTGAAATGCAGGCTATGCGGCACTTTCGGGTCCCGGGGGAGCAGCTGGCAGCGAAGCAGCCCAGATAAAACTATTTCTTCATGGTGTATTGTGTATTCAGTCAAGCGGGTCAAAGTTACAATGTAAAATTGTAAGTACAATGTAAAGTCCTGTACTCTGCAGGTGCCGGTAAAGAGCAATACAATGACAAAACCTTTCCAAACAAAACAACTAGTAGGTAGGCAGACAGACAGACAGACAGACAGACAGACAGACAGACAGACAGACAGACAGACAGACAGACAGATAGATGGATATCATATATAGATATTTCATTCATCCCAAATTGTGAAATGTGTGGAAACAAGTATAAACACAATAACATTAAATACAAATGAAAGCTATAGACAGGAATATATGAATATACAGTAGAAAGGACACAATGAATATTATAACATTTAATGTAGCCTTACTATGAAGGCTAACCTAAATACGGTGCTTTTCTACAGATTACTTTATTACTGCACTGGTAAAGTAAAATTAGGCCGATTAATAAGATGTGAAGTGCTTTGTAACTTTGACCCGCTTGACTGAATACACAACAAACAATGAAGAAAGAGTTTTATCTGGGCTGCTTCCAGGGCTGCCAACATCTGAGTTCAGCTTGGAGTGAGATTTTTTTTTTGGTGAACCGAAAAAAGAAACGTTCATGTGTACAGTGTTACAAATGTATTGAACACTAGGGTTTCCCAATAATGTACCGGGCGCTACAGTGGAATACGCACACATGTCATATAGTATTTCATAACTGTTTTTCATTTATTCTCATAAATGGCGACCAAAACGTTTGAGACCCACTGAGATAACTAGACTAAAGTTAACTATCTAAACAGAGTCCCTTACCTCACTGCGCTGTAGTTATCTCTCTCAGTCTGACAGGACAGAGCTCTCCCTTTCCTTGTTTTAGAAACAGCTTCCAATATCCGTTAGCACAGCTAGCTAACCAGATGCTAACAACAATGCAAATAGTGAGTTTGGTAGAAATATACTGTATAATAGTAAAGTTATTGAAGATGATGCCATATTTATCGAAGATTTTACATTATAAATATTCCCCAAAATGATTCAAAAGCATATTCTTCCAAACTCCTTGCTGTAGTATGACACACAGGAGACTATTGATGTGTGTGGTGAGTTTGGTAGTAATAAGCTGTATAATAGTGATTGAATATTATTATATTCTCTTTTTTCGGAGTTGCACTTTGCAGACGGTCCCTGAGCACTTGTTTCTTCTCCGGCTGCGGATAGAGACCAATGTAATGGGTCCAGCTCGGAGGACGGCGCGTATTGGCTTTTTTTGATCAAAATGTGATTGTAGTTCATTGTCAACCTTACCACGGTACTTAGGAGACGTCATTTGTGTCTGAATAACATTTTGTTCATGAGTTATTGATCCGTGAAATCCGAATCTCCCAATATCGTTCCAACTTTACTGAACTAAGCCAGAAGACCGTCTCATTTCGTAGACCGCTCGGTTTGCTGTTCCTTCACTTTATTTTTATATACATTTATATACATTTATTTTGGACGAAAACTTAGCGTGAGAAAAGGCATGTGTGGCGTGAGTGCGTGAGATATGGGTTAATTGTGTGACTCTCACGCTCAATGCGTGAGTGTTGGCAGCCCTGTGCTTCGCTGCCAGCTGCTCCCCCGGGACCCAAAATTGGCGTAGGTAGGCTATAGCCTGTACTTCAACATCAACGATATATGCTATATTGAACCAATAAACTAACACAAACTAACTGTATCACTAAAACATGATGATGATGATGATGATGATGATGATGATAAAGAATGCATCTAACGTTCCGCTGTTCATTATAATATAAAAACAGAGCATTAAACAAGCCATCATGCTCTTACTTTGAAATCATGCGGAAATGTCGTCATCAGCGGGCCATCACGTGGTTTCCGAAAATAACCGAGTGACACGAGTAGATTTTAGCGGAGAGCGGCGGAAAATATGTCTCAAAATTCCGTGTGTGTAAAAAAACGATCCACAAGCAGAAATGTGAGATCCACGAGCAGAGATTTGAGATCCGCAAGCGCATTTTTGGTTGACAAATACAAAATGGATTCACAAATGCCTGATTGAAAGTTGTAAATGTTAAAGAGATATTCACAAATCTTTTTTTTATTTGTGAACATATTTAGCGTATTTGCAGATCCGTTTTACACTTGCAAATGTATTTGTGAGTTTGCAAATCTTTTAAATGCATTTGTGAATGGTGTTTTACATTTACAAATCACATATTTACACACAAATGATTTTTATGTTCACACAAATAATTATGAGACATATCTATGCCCATAAACTGCACACTGAATATGTTTTGCCGTTTGATGTCTATGTCTGGACCGCTGCGTAAAAAGGAGGGTTTCTGCCCCGTTACTTCTCCGCTGCTTTCTTGTTCCAGTTTGAAAAGCAAACTCCAGGCAGTTTGCTTTTCAGCCCAACGGTATACTGTTTTTCTCAGACGCGGAGGGATACTGACTTGTTGTGAAAAGTAACTTACAATTCTACCCGTGGTATACGCTCAGTATATCACGGCTAAGAACCAATCAGATTGCTTGATTTGACTTGTCCGTTTTATAATGTTGATTCTACTCTAGGTCTGCCTATGTTCTGAGACACATTCTGGAGCTTCTTATGACTGATATGTACATTCTTTAACGGTGTGCAGCAGCTTTTGTCCACTTTCCTGCCAAATTAAACTTTAGTGAAGACACTGAAGGCTCCTCACATGGTCATGTTATTTATATCTTAACATTACACTTAACACCCTCAGTATCTCATACACAGTTTTCTTTTGTGTTTAATGCTCATAATCCATCCTAAAATGTTCCTCCTTTCAGTCTATCGTATGGATAACTTCAGTCAAACCAGCAAAACAAATAGTCCACTATGGTCTTTACAAAAATGAAGTATTCATCCTTATTTAAGGCTCAATAAAGCAACCCCTGTCCCTTCAAAAGCCCCTTTAGCACTCCAAGACCTATTTAATGCTAAATCATGTACATAATTACTGTGGATATACTGGTTAATGGCTGACCATAACATTGCCACATCTGATGAGTTCAACCTGGTCACTGGATATGACCTCTAACTTGGTATTTGTTGATCACATTGAGGCCCAATGTCTGTGTCTGTTTATGGCTAGAGGCACCAAGACCAAAACTCCTGCTGATGTGACTGGGTGGGAAAAAAATAAAGACTTTGGGCCTGAAGTGCACTAGTTCTTTAAAGGAACACTTAGCGGCTATTCCCGGAGCTAATTTGGATCAAAGATTCTGCAGACCTTTGGAGCCCAGGCAGGCTGAAGTATCAGAAGTAATCCTACATGAGTCATAAAGGCATGGGAAAAGTGGGCCAAACAGACAGAAAGTAAACAGTCAGATAGCTTTTCCAGCTGCCTCTGCGGTACCACCTGAGTGCAGTTTGGAAGACAACTTTTCTAGAGGATCCTCTGCTGGGAAACAGATCTGAGACCATCCCACATGATGCTGTGTTTGTCACACAGGCTGGAATAGTAAATGGGCTCCATCTGACTTTAATTATAGCGATCATCACAAACCCACATGATGATGGGAAGATCAAACAAGCTGAATTGGCTTACGGGACTGCTGACACACTTTAGTACATGTAGTTATGTAAGAGGTTGAAAAGAAGAAGAATTACATTTATTATGTATTACTATTTTTCAGACATACAGTAGAGCTGGCCAGTGAAATGTCTACATCGTCTTTGTTCCGGAAGCGTCATGGCTCTTTATTTGTTTTCACAGATATTATGTAATGGAGATTCCAGATGATTCTGCTCATTCAGTCAATAACATCGTTTACAGTGAAAGAGTAATAGATAACAGATTGATGTGAGGATAGCATAAGGAAAGGTCTATAGTTCCATGATGCTTTATTCAGTGGGGTTTTAGATAGTTGTGTAAGAGTTATTTGATTCTTCTTCAGGATAGAGCCATTTTGGCAGCTTTATGAGACGTATGATATGTACGTGCTGATGCTTTGAGCAATATGTTAACATCCGCATGAGAATAAACTCACAATGTTAACATGCTGATGTTAAGCAGGTACAATGTTAACCATGTTCAGCCTTTAGTTTAGCGTGTTAGTATGCTAACATTTGCTAAAGAGTAGTAGCAGTAGATGTCAAGATATGTCATGGTGAAGTGATGGTGCAGACTGACCAATGAGAAAAATTACTAACTTAGTCACAGTACCACCATACAATGTATATCTATTCGTATAATATTAACACCATCGCTGTCCCGATGTTGCCTGTTTTTCTAAGACATTATCTAATATGCGATCATTTTGATCTTAATGCAACATATTATAATTGTTTTTATAATTATACAAGTACTCCCAATACTACTCAATTGTAGTGTTCCAACACAACAGAGGGTTATTGAACTTACCTGGTCTGAATGATGTCAGGCTGCGGCACTCAGCTGGGAGACAGGAAGATAGTGGCAGCTTCCTTTTGGAAAACATTTAATTGGCAATTTGATTGAAGGTTTTCATTCTAAGAAACAAAAAAAGAAATACAGTTAGCACTAGCACAGTCTTGTTTGGAATATATTTTGTGATGGGCCTGTTTGTAATTACAAAACAGTAATTTGGGGTGTGCAAATCCACCAAGATAAACATGGGTAGTACCAAGCCAGCACAATGGGAAGTCATCCATGAGGAGACTATAACTGAACCCAAGAGCTGAAGGTTAGCAATGAATAAGCTTCAACCACAACAGGAAATAACAAGTGTCAGAGTATCATACGTCATTAATCCCTACTCTCATCTGGGCTAAGTGGCCTTTGTTGTGCAAAGGGCTGAAATCCTTCAATTACAAAACCTGGCAGATAGGACCTGACTCCATCACATTCACCCTGACCTGCAGCTTACAGGTCACAATGCAAAGAACAATAGCACTGAAATAAACACAGTGACACTGAAACCTGTCAGTTTTGTCCATAAATGTCCGGCAGAGGAAAGGCAGGGTTTCCCTCTCATGTCAGACATGTGTAGGTGACAAGCTAGTCTCGGAAAAGGATGGGAGGAAGTCCCGCCCGGCGGCCAGCGGGGTCACTTTCCCATGCATGACATACAGGATATTAAATGAAATTCCTCACCATTTTCAAACTAATTCATCGATAACAGCAAATAAGTAAAGTTACCTGCACAAACTGATACTCGTTAAACCTTTTGTTGTTGTTGCAAAAACAGAAACAATAATTGAATTATTTAACGATGACAGCATTTTGCAGGGGTTTCCACATCCAACAATACTTATTTCCTGGATTGAACAAACAACACACCGATTATTGTGCAACTCTGGTTGGTTGACTGTGCTGAGGGTGGCCTGACGAAAGCTTCATTAAAGTTGAATGCTCTCCTCTACCTATCTATAACTTTTACTCATAAGGTGTCACTAAAGCGAGCAAAAGGTGTCCAAAATGGAAAAGGGTTCATCCTCTTGGAATCATGAATGCAATTATCCTAACAATATCCCCCAGATGTGGTCCTAACATTCCTAAACCTCAGAGGGCAACATTGAAGAGGTGTGACTATCTAAAGGTGTGTTATTCAGACCACACTAAAACCCCAGACTTGAACCCCCTTTGTGTGTTGCCTTTCATGCTGGAGGCAACACGTTGTACAACCTTAGTTTGAAGCAGTCTGACACTGCAGGAGTTGGTTATGTTTGTTATTGGCATGTCATAGTATTTAGTTTGGATATATTGTGCGTTATTATTTTGGACACTTGGTGGCAGTGATAGGGCAGCAGTCCCCAACCTTTCTTGAGCCACGGCCAGCCTTCATGTAAGACAATATTTACACGGACCGGCTTTCAAGGTGTGGTGGGGTAAATACTACGAAATAAAACAATACGGCCAGCATCAAAACATTGAACCGGTACAGGTCCCTGGACCGGTGTTTGGGGACAACTGTATTAGGGCATAGTTGACAAGTGACAGGGACATGGGGTCAGAGGGAGGACAGACCGGACGGACGGACAGACAGACATGTTCTGTGTACTGTGCTGTAATGTACAACAACTTTCATAAAGCACACACTAAAACTGTATTTAAAAAGTGTAGCTTCTGTATTGTGTCTGATTACTATTGATAGCTAATATCTCTATAACAAACATTCTCATTGGATTCTTCCTCGCATCTTTGAAGGAATTTCTTTTTTTACTTCCTGTTCTGTTCTTTGTGATAACACAACGCTGAATGATATATGTTATAAGGGTTCTGTAACACTCATTATTAAGTCATAACACTTTATCTGCTTTCAGAGGTCAGGCTGATGTAAGCAGGTAGACAACATGCATCGAGTAAACTATCTTAAACACAAAGAGAAATATACATCTTATTCTATAAGACTCCACGCAGACAAAGTATTCCCACCAACTGTCAGGAGAACAAGTAGACCTAGATAAATAATGGTCATGCACCTACAGCAATCCTCGTTCATCATGTCCGACATGTGTCTGTTGCTTGGATACACTCTTAAACTAACAAGAGGGAAAAGTTTCTATGTAGTTAAATGATCAGCCAGACTTTCAGCGGGCCGAAGGATAACATCGAGTCATCCCCTGAGCCTGGCAGTAGATAAACCTGTAGACACATACTGAAGCTTTCTTGTTCTGTTCTATCTGTGTCTGCATTATATATGTGATACAATGTGGTCAGAAGTATGTAGCAGAACATTATCCGCAAGAATAGCAATAAAGTAATGTGCACAAATGAACTGATATTTCACTCATGGAGTATTTATTGCAGAAACAGAAGCAAGACTAAAGTTCCAAAACTATCGTAGTATGCTCTTGAGGCTTTAAAGTGAATTAGAACTAACAAAACATATTTGTTGGATGTATCAAACAAAACACAATATTATGCCACTACACTGAAAAAACTGAACCGTTGACTTTGTTAAATGTATTATGTCAACAGATTTCCCATAACTGTATTAGGTTAGTAAAAAGCAATAATATTAGGTTTAACCTAATATTTTGTATGCAAACTTATTTAGTATTTATATTTCTTTCAACTAACCTAATACAGTTATGGGGAATTTGTTGACATAAAACATTTAATTGAAGTCAAGATGTTTGCGGTTTGGTTTAGTTTGTCCTGTGGGGGTCGAAGGGAGAGTTCATAAATCCAAATGATTTGTCTTCTCAACACATTTCCCTATGAGGACTATCTGAATATCTATTATTTTTGGCCAAGCGCTGAAAGTAGAAAATAATTGAATTGCCTCTGGCCAGGCTGATATTCAGAATTAATAAATGAGGTCACATCTTGTCCAGAAATCTTCAACCTGTATGGCCAGCTTCTATCACCTGACTCTCTGTATCATTTGTATTGCTGTGTTAAAATGTGAACCCAGTGAGAACTCCCCCAGCAGTTACTGTACACTGAACATCACATGGCCTCCTGCAGCAGTCTTCCACATTAGGAACTGGTTTGTTTAGACTACCTTTGTGTCCATGTGGTTTCTACATCCACAGTGCATGCTGACTAAGAGTGTCCATGCCCTCTAGCTGAGGGGCTCCGGGGCCCCCTCCCTCCCTGAAGCAGCAGTGAGGCTGGGGAAGCCATCTGAAGGAGGATGCTAGCATCTGCTACAGTAGTAAGTCCAGCCGTCTTACTGAGCGGACTCATCACATCCTGTAGGTTCAGGTCATAAAAGTGGATCCAGCATCCTGTAGAATCCCCCACAGTGACTGAACCTGCCTGTTCAAACTCATAAGTGCCAGCTCACTGTGACAGACAATCTGAGGATGCTCAGTCTACAGCTCCGTGTTGAGGACGAGCTGGATCATATTGTAATGTCTAATTCAGAAGCAAAAGCTTTGCTGATTGATCTCTTCCCAAAGGTCAGAACTAAAGAGAAACAGTGTCTAATTTAAGGATCACAGATGTTTCCGTCATTGCCTTTCAGGATTTTTAGACAATGATTATGTTTCTTTTGAAGCGCCGACACAGAGATCCCTGTAAACATCAGACCTGCTCCACTGACTGCAAATGGAAAAAGAAGAATTTTTAAAAGTTTGAAGCCCTATAATCATGTGATGTATATTGTAGCTGTGCTCCTATTTCATTTAGCTTTAAAAGCTCAATCTCAACAGAGTTTAACATTTGTCAGAATCAGAATACCTTTATTAGTCCCACAGAGGGGACATTTGCATCGTTACAGCAGGAAAGAGCCACAGACAGCTAAATGTTACATATGTTAAAAAAAGTACTAAGTTATGATATAATACAAAAATAAAAGTTAAAAAAAATACTTTTTGTATTTTGTAGCCTGCAAGCTAGCGACAGGTGGCCTTAAAAGTATGTTTAAGACAACAAGTGAATTTTATACAATTTCTATATGTTTTTATAATTCGTTAATTTGTGTAATGTGTTAAATTAATTACGCACGCACGCACGCACACACACACACACACACACACACACACACACATACATGAATACTTTATTTGGTTCCACAAATTATATTACATACGTCGCAGCACAGCAACCCAGCTTTCCGGGTGTCCCCCAGATTACGGTCGGCAGAATTTGTTTTTATTCGCCACAACGCCCACCGCCCCCTTACGACGGTCCGTTCAGGGTCATACGTCAAGGGGACAAGAGCCTGGTGGTGGACGTTGGTGGCAGGCCTGAGACTGTGTCCGTTGATCGGATTAAGCCTGCTCACGTGGACATTTCCAGGCCGTTGGAGTTGGCTCTGCCCCCACGCCGGGGCCGCCCTCCCATGGCCCGCCCCTTGTGGGGATGCCCTCGCCTGCGGCCCCGCCCTCCTCGGCCCCTGTGGTCCGTACACGCCGGGGTCGGGTGGTACTTCCTCCCAAGCACGAGGATTTTGACTATGGGTGAATACTGGGGGGGCTTGTGTGGTGATTGACATTATTCACCCACGGATCTATGGGTTGGGGTATTGTTCCGCACGGACATTGGAGTGAGCCGGACTTCCTGTTTCCGCCGGTCTTCGCTTCCCGTGCATGAAGTTGTTTACATGTGTGTTCAGATGCTAAATAAAAGTATAGCTTGTCACTTCGATACCCCACCTCCGACTCCCGTCTCTCGGCACCACACTTCTCTATTACGTCCGCTATGGTAATGTTTACGTTGATTTGGGAACTGCCCATCGATTATATTGGTTCTGATGGTTAAGAAAAAGGTGTAAATCACACGAATCGACCAATGGGTTCCAGAGATATAGTCCTGCGTAAAGTATAAAGAATGCCAGCCAGTTTAAGTACATTACGCAGCCGACTTCATTTATTGTTTACTACGGAAGGAAGCAGGAAGCAGGAATTGCCGGGACCCAGAGCAGACGGAGCACAGAGCGGACAGCAGATAACGGAATTGCAGTTTTATTGCTTATGGATTATCAGAACATTTCAAAGCATTGTGCATGTTAGCATTGTGTGTTTTTTTTGAAAAAATAAATGAAAAAGATCAGTTAAATGAGTTTTTTCCCGTTATATGGATATAAAATATTCATAGTTTATTAAATATTAAGGTTCCTTAGACGTTGTTTCCTGCAAATGACGCGATTTCGCGTCATTTGCAAATGACGTTAGGATAACAGAGTATGTTTTTATATATATATTTTTTTTTTTTTCACAACAGTTGAATTTGGATGGAATGAATACCTATAGTGATAATTCAAAGTAATAAAATGATTTTTACAGTGAAAAAGTTCAAATGGAACTGATGGTTCCTAAATTACCCAGAGGTGAGTCCGCCTGGACTTTATTTTTCTAAATCTCTCTAAAAAGGTCAAATTTCACTTGTTTTGCATCAATCTTGATACAGGGTACTTATTATATGTTATAGTTTGGATTCCTAAAGCTTTTAGTCTACTAACCAATCATTCAAGGGTGGTTTTCACTATAAGTAATGGGTTTTTTATTTTAGAATTTACATGTTTTTACTATGTTCCATCTGAATTTATTTTAAAATATAAACATCTATATTGATTCTGACACTTCTACATCCAACTCACAGATGTAACCTTGCTTTGAGAGAAACGATTATTAATTTACCCCTTTTAGAAGAGAAGTTACAGTCTTTGTTGTGTTAGTGGCATTTTCGAGTATGAAACCTGAAAAACAGGCTCAGGGCTTAAGAGGTTAACTCACCAGCACGAATCCATGTCTCCGTCAGAAACATAAAGTCCAAATCCCGGGATTTAAAAAAGTCATTAAGCAGGAAAGTCTTGTTAGCTAGCGATCTAGCATTGATGAGTGCCAGGCGGAGAGTAAGCTCCTCTCTTCCCGGTTTTTGGGTAAAATCCAGTGGGCGAAGGTGTCTGTGATCCACGCCACCCCTGCGTATCCGCCTGGGAAAATTAGCCTGCTCCGGTAGGCTCACTGAGCGGCCATCCGGAAAGACGTGGAGGAGCCATCTCTGCATAGTCATCGGGGCAGCGTAGCATTCACTGCTATTGAGGCCAGGGGCCTTTCCACGTAGAGATAGCAGGTAAGCCCTGATCCTTGCGGCTTCTCCGCCCCGCTTTCCCCTTCGTCTTGGGCATTTCCTCTGGGGGATGGCATATACCTGGCGGCGCAGGTATGTCGGTATGCTTGAAAGAAGTGGAGGAGGAGGATTCGAGGTTGGCTCTCCTAAACATTGCTCTAATACCCCCTCCTGAAACGCTTTGATTTCCGTAAGCGACTGGTGGTCGTAAACTAGTAGAGCAGAGACATTTTGACAAAAAACACAAAACAATAAAACTACTAAACTAATAAAAGGCCAAACAGGCCTGGGAGACGTCTCGCCGTGCACACTGCTGGCGCCATCATCATCAGGGCTCTATCAATAAAGAACTACGGCAGATCTGTAATATGCAATGCAGCCGAACCGTGTATTACAATGCCGTTATGTGATGACTTTCAAAGAGAAAAGCAAGAACACTCGGAATTAAGTATTATTTTATTCTTTTCAAATGTTTTCCGGATTTCATATCATATAAATACCAAATCCCAGCATGCATTGCGGCTAAAACATCCAATAAGCAAGCTTAAACCATAGCTGAGGATCTTGGGTAATCGCTCGAAATGCTTACGTCTGTTTCCGGTTATTTTTATTTTGAAATTCAGTTCCTGACGGACGCCAAAAAAACAAGAGATTATGGAATTAAACCAATAAATAAAAGCAAGGATAATTGTGTGTTATTGGTGAGTAAATAACAGTGTGTTATTTTGAAAAGAATAACAAATTAGAAGGAAAAAAAGACTTAAAAAATACAGATTTCAGTATTCTGAGGCTCTGAGCCCCATTTATTTTCCTCACAGGTGGCAACAAAAGTCAGAAATTATACGATTTAAAATAAAAGCATTAATTGTGGCTTGATGTTTTTATGAACCACACAGCTTCCGGTCTTCCACGACCGGACCGGAGAAAAAGATGTGCTGCAGGCACGAAACACAGTACCAGTAGAAATACATTGCTTTTAAAATCGTGCTGTGCAACACGAAAAAAAGGGGAAAATCGTGTTGGTGAACACGAAATGCCATGAGACTGGGTTGGCTATACAGATGTAGCGCTTCATTTCAGACAGTTTGAAACACGAGGGCCGTGATTGGTACGTGATCTGCCCTCGCTCAAGGGAAAACCTCCAGCTTGACTTGAGACCTCCCCCTTGAAAAATAAATGTAATTATGAAGCCAGCTGCAATGGATCATTGCTCCACCAGAGGGTGCAGTGGGGTTCCACACTGGAACTCATGTGAAATAAAGTCAGATATAGTACGCTGGATGTACAGCGGAACTTTGTTAAGATCCACGGATATCATACTCTGTGCTAAATAAGAGACATGTAATCATTTACAAAACATCACCATGTTGTTATTTAACAAAATAATGTTGTTTAGTCCAAAAAAATGAACGGGAGGAAATGCAGCCCGGCTCTCGATTTTTAATCCTAATTTAATCATCATCTTCACCATGATCATTTATGTTTATGTTCGCCGAATTGACATGAAATCACTGACACATATGAATATGCTGTATTCAACTTTATTAAAACGTTATTAACGTGCCTAAACTCAGTAATTCACTAAAAATATGTATATTTTAATGGAGCCTCGTCGGCAGATCAGGATCCCAACGCGTAGCGGAGGGATCTTGATCAGCTGAAGGGTGTTATTTTCCCCATAATGACCAAGTCGCTGCAAATTATCTCGCTTATTACATGGCCATATTCTCATCAAAGTAACGACATGACTCCCAATATTAACTGAAATGCTTTTATGGATTTAGAAAATGTTTTTATTGATTTAAAAAATAGTTTTATGTTTTGATTTAAATTGACATGCATCCGCTAAGAAAAATAGTCCGTTGTTACCGTTTTTTAAACAGTCTGAATGAAACGGCAGCTCTCAGCTGTGTATTTACACAACTAATGGCCCATCAACCACAGGTCTCTCCCCCCCTCCCCCCTGATCTTTCTTCTCCAGCAGCTAAATTAACTGTAGGTTACTCTGAGTGACAAGCTTACAGTTAGACACAACACTGTCATTGCAAGTGACCCTCAGTTAGTTGACTTTTATGTTCAACTGTTAAATTCGTTACTGATAAAAAAAGTGCTTCTACTGTACCTAATTACCTTAACACTAGAACCGCCAGAGGTTTTTGTATAGGCCTACCTAACACCGTCAAATCCCGCTATTAGAATGCAATTTTTAACAACATAGGGTGCTACATAACACACTTTCAGGAAAAGTCACGGACTGGGAGACTTTAATATTTTATTGAAAAAAAGTTACATTGCACACACACAACACACATCACACAAATTGACCCGATTGGCGGTTCTAGTGTTAAATAAACTCACTAATTAATGAAACCAGTTCAATACGCATTATTCTTATTCTTATCATTCTTTATGAGCGCAGAAATAGTCTTAAAATCAGATCTGTTTTTTAAATGAAATCTGACGGCAGGCAGTTAGCTCTGATCACCTATGATAAATGCGCCACACCTAATCGCTGGCCATTCAGTCACAGTACTCCCTCTATACAAATCAAACTGTAGACGGTGTGAAAGCACCTATTGTATTAAATAATGGTCGGAATGTGACCTGTGAGCCTTCTGAATTACCGTGGGACAGCACATTCTAAACTAAAATGTTCAATCAATAAAGTAACATCTTATCTTAATAATATCTTCATATTAATAATAATAATACATCATACAGTATGTGTCCGATAGGGAGCAGGAGGAAGCAAACACAAAAATATACAAAAAATATATTGCATATTAAAGCAAACGATTGTAAAGGTAAAAGTATGAGCATAACAAATAAAGACGTGTAATGTAAACATTTACATTATTATGATTATTTAAACGTCCACGTGGACACTCAATCAAAACCACCTGAAAGCGAGAGGGATTCTGCACACAATAGCATAGCCTCTTGAGTACAAGTAGCTTACTTCTGGGTCTCTGTTTAATTCAAGCTCTGCTCTGTGTGTGTGTGGCACGAGCCATTTTGTGTGCGTGCGCAAGCGAGTGAGAGAGAGAGCTCGCGCACCGGTGGGTATCTACCGGAGATCGTTGTGGTTAGCATCTGGTGCTAGCTAGCCAAGCTAACGGATATAAGGCAGGGTTGCCAACTCTCACGCATCTGGCGTGTGACACACGCTTTCACTCTCAATCTCACGCTCTCACGCTGCCCAAACTATTCTCACGCCAAAAACAAGAATACCGAAGACTAGAAACGGTTTTGAAAACTTTTGTCAGGTAGTGATCCTCTTCTCAATAGAACATCTTTGATAATGTCTTCTGGCCAATCAGAATCAAGATAACGACGTGGTGTTGTTGCAGGAAGTCCCCACGGAGAATACTTTTGCTGTAGTACATCTCTATATACATCGATACAACATTACGTGTTGATAGAAATCAACACGTAATGAAATAAGACCCCACGGTTTGATGATTGATAGGTGTGTGTGGGCTGTCTTTCATTTTGACACACAGCACAATGGGGGCTATCCACCCTTATCCACAATGTAAAGTAACTCACACAGGCTCTTCCCTCTTCTCTCTGTGAGGAGCAGCAGGTTCAGCTTTCCGAACAAAGTAACAACAAACTAAAATGGCATTCATTTTTTAAAATATGTTGTGTAGTAATAGATTTATTTATTTTTCTTCTCAAGAGAGTACCAGAATGTGTATTTGATGTTAGTATTTCAAAAAATCTGCTGGGGGACAATCCCCCCAGACCCCCCAGCAGGGGTTGGGTTTTCAGCATGTCAACTCTTTCACCTGTGGAGAAGTTGCAGGATTGGCTCCAGGTCGCCCTTTTTATTTACTACAAGACAAATGTGCCTTTTTATTTCATACAGTTCAATTTGGATTGAGACAGGGAAATAATCTAAACCTCACGCGTGGCGTTTCACTGTCAAGGGGAGCGTGTATGTAATACTTTGCAAATACTGACTTCACCCCACCACTGTATGGGTTAGCCCTACCATAGATTACCCAACAAAAATACTCTCTTGCAACTGCCGACCCGTATTGCGTATGCGCAGATCTAAGATCCAGTAGAAATGATAAAAAAGTAAAAGTCTGCTGCTTATTGTTCTACTAGGCCAAAAATTGAGTCAAAGAGTATATGAGAGTGAGAGTGTGTTAATTAATATATTTGGCAGTTTGGAGTAAGTCTGTAGATTTGTTTGTGTGTGTGTTTCATGTATAGCTCTAACGATAATTAATTTTGTTGGATACATTTTCCCGGAAATTATTGCGATAAAGGATAATATTGTCGGCACCGTTGCATGACCATTTTAGACCACTGACATAATGATAATATATAATAATAATTCAAGTACATCCTTTCAAACGGCTAGTCACATCCTCATGTAAATGGCAATTTATCGAGTTCATTTTTATTTATCGTACGATAAGTCAATTAATTGCTTATCGCAACAGGCACACAATAAAACAGTGGAAACAAACATGTGTTTGACTTTCATTAGTGAATGAAACTTTGTGTCCTTTATAGTCTGTGTCCAATATTGTGTATTTGTATATATTGTATATATCCTATATGCTAAGGTCCCGCTGCTGACACGATAGCAGTCATTTTGTGCGCATATAAACCCATGATATCAAAATCTCACTCCAGCCAGGTACCCAAAGTTGGCAACCCTGATATAAGGAGCTTTTTCAACAACAAGGTGGAGGGAGAACTATCTCCTGTCAGACTCAGAGTCTCAGATAACCTCAGCTCAGGTGAAGTAAAGGACTCTCAGTGTTTAGATAGTTAACTTTAGTTTAGTTATCTCAGTGGGTCTCAAACGGTTTTTTTTAAAAGGGGAGTGATTTGTAAAATATCTATAAAGAAATAGAACATCTGTTTACATTTCTGTTTCATATGGGTGTTGAGAGATTAATCCATAGATCTCTTAATGTTGCTCTCAAAGTGCACCAGATTGATGCTTTTAACTTCAATATTTAAAAAAAATGTCCAGGGGAAGCATGCCCCCGGACCCCACTAGAGGAGGTGAGGTCCCTCGTAGAGGAAGTGAGGTCCACTCACTCCCCACTTGTAAAAAAAGCACTTTACCCCTGCTTACACCTATATGCCGTGAGCTGATTATCGAGCCTTCATTGTAACAGTCGCGGGTACACTGTGTGTGTGTGTGTGGGGAGTGTTGCAGTAGAAAATCCAACTGTAGCGCTGGTGCATTAATGGGAAACCCTTAATGTTTGAGCACCCTCTATGAAATGTCAAGCTACCCCACAGCACGCCCTAGAGAAAATCTCTGGTGCCGCCCCTGAACACAATAGCCAGCATGTGTAGTTCTGGGGACGGGGTGGGAGAGTGGGGGACGCGGTGGACCCGTACAAATCCAGTTTTGGACAGTCTGCCGTGGTTCCATCCCATTTCAAGTGCTGTTCGACGCTCGGCGTAACCCTCGTAGCACACTCTCCAATCACAGAGCTTGAGGACTATCACGGGGTTTGTCAAGCGAAGCGGAGAGAATACTTACTTCCGGGTGTAATATTCTCTAAAGCAAATGAGCTGCTCCGACCCTCGGTGCTGACGGACTCCAACTTGTGTTTATTAATCAAACAAATAAATAAACAAGGATAATTATGTGTTATTGTTGAGTAAATGGAGAATTGCACAGGGGAAAATAACGTAGGCTATCTATGCCACAATTTTAGATGCGGATTTTGTTAAACTAATACGTTTGCGCTGTAGACCAACACATTGACAGGGAAGGGGGTAGCAATAAAGATAACACCATTAAACAGATACACAACATAACAGAAATAATATCGATAGCAGCGTCCCTAGCAACAAGTAACAAGTAGTTAATAATAATAATAAAAGACATTAAGAAAAAGGCATTTTAAACAGTCATTAAAAAGCAACACAATCTACCTGCATTGCATTACTCTAAACATGTAATAACGTGCTTTAACCAGTAGGTGGTTTGGGTTAAAAAGCTGTCAAGTGCAGGTGCGCCGGATTCATTTTAGAAGTGGGGGGGGCAAAAAAGTGGTGTGTATGGCCCAATCCCAAACCACGCCCTACACCCTACCCCTACACACTCCCCCTCGGTGACGGAGTGAACTCCGTGGAGTGACACATGAGGCTCCTCCTGTCAGATGGAGGGAGTAAATACAGCAGCAAGCTTTGGGACGGCCTCCCCTCTCTCCGGCAGAAACAGGAAATGCCGTAACTGAATGTAACAACGGTTTCAAATCAGCATCTCTTTGACAACAAATGTAAATTAATAACTCAAATAAAACTCCAAACATCTTTAATTGTGTTTTTTTTGTGTTCTTTTGTAAAGCTCGTTTAGTTTTAAACCTGATGTTTATAAGCTTCTTACTTTTTGCAACAGTCTGTAAATATACACAACTTTATAATAAAATGCACACATTGAAGATTATTATCATCTGATATTTGGGAAGAGTGTTACATTTGAAATGGCAGAAAGTCTTGTTGCAATTTCCAGATATTGAAAGAGGCCCCTGGAGCTTCTCTGGTAATTATCAATAGTAGCAGTTAAGTGAATACTGTTCAAACAATACCTGTGTTTGTGTTTTGTATTGATTTCTCTGTTTTATCCTTTCATAAATGTGAGGACTGAAACTGCATGAACATTCTGGGGTGCTTGGAGTAAACAGTTTTTATTACTCTGTGGGGGAGGTGTAGTTAGGCAGGACAGTGGGCTAGGTGGATGAGAGTACCTTCTGCTTAAGATCTCCAGTATGTCATGTTTCAGGGAAGTCTACATATCTTGAATGGTATATGTGTGTTTAATTACTTTATATATGTGTGTTTAATTACTTTGTATTAGTAATAGCAGTGTGTAAACAAAAGCTGGAAATATGAGGAATGTAAGGATTATCTTTGTGTGAGCAAGGGGGTATTATTTGGACACAGCTCAAGCCTCTGGAATGTGCAGAAAGGTGGGGGTGTGAAAATCTATGCAGGAAAAGGAGATAATGGACACCAGAGGTATTTTGCTATCAGCTCAGAGACACTAGTTTATTATCCTCTGCTGGTTCGCGCTGATTTGCTATGACCACAGCTCCTCCCGTTTTATTTTCTGCATGTAAGCCTATTCTATCTTTTAGTTCTCTCTCTTTTGCTCCTGCCGTCAAGATGAAAGGTTCTCCCGGCATTTGGACCAGAGCAGGGGGTGGGGTCCACTCCTTTGAAAGTGTAATGTATTCTTACCGTTTATCATTAAAAACAGATTATTGTTTAACCCTCATCCTGCTTGTTTTGAGTTTTCCTTCTTTTAAAGCAAACTCATATAGGATCGACGCGGAGCAGAGATATCTGCCACAACAATTTTCACCTTTTTCTAGACTAAACACAGGTGATCCTAAGTTAAAAACATATGAGGTTATCATGAGGTTGTTAACATCACAGTTTATCAGTGGATGTTTGCTGGAAGCCTGGAACTAGGCTACTTGTAAACAGCGTGTTTCCTGACCGACACACACAGCGTTGAGACCGGTCAGGTAGCCTACTTCTGGCTACAGATAATGCAATTCATGACACTTATTTCAAGAAATTCAAGAAATGGACAAATTATTTATTTAACCGAACCAAACAACAATTCTTGTGAAAAGAACGTAGGCCTATAACAAGCTTGTTAACAGTAACACAAGCTGTGATGTTGTGTAATTAAAATCACATGACTAAAATGTCCAATAACAGATGAGGGTGGAGCAACCTTCAAACAAAATGTCCCACAATACATAGGGTAAAGCAAAACAAAAATCCCCACGTAGCTAAATCTAGCCTACTTAATCTTTCTACATTTTGCCAAAGTAAACCTCCCTTTGCTCACTGGCAAAGCAGAAACTCCGGAGCACTTTTTTGAGGTCCAGGCCGTCGGTCAAATCTTTGTGGATGTGGAGGAAGAGAAGGTGATTTAAGCGGCGCTCGGACTAGTTGAACGAAGGAACGTCTTCAACCGACGGAGGCTGGAGAAGCTCCGCTCAGCTGTTGCATTGGACATCGGCACAGTCAAATACAGCCATAGAAGCTTGTCCACTTCACGTCCCTGTGCCGCCAGCATGTCCGTGATTGTGGCCACCTTAACAAATAAAGTAAACAACGTAACAAATAAACAAATCTAAGCTTTTTTATTGGTTGTAATTTACATGGATACATTTGAATGGTGTGACAATGTACTATTTGATTGGGTTAAAATGTAGATATTCTTCCTGTTATGTCTGCCTGCTTTATTTTACCTTATGCAAAGTGACCTGCTCTATCGAAATCAGTCGCATTGACCCGAAGACACATTTTGAGTTGTATACTCTGTTGGAAAGAGGAGATTCCGAGCTTTCTAATGATATCAGGATTGTTTTTGTTCTCCAAATATTAAGCAAAATATGTCACATTAGCCTATATAATGACTACAGTCATCATATTGAGAAAAAGGCCTTCAAAGTGTCTTCTTCTCTGGATCGATCTGATTGATTATTAGCGGAGCAAATGGTCAAAATACTACGGAGGGAAGATATTTTCGTTTGGATTACTGGTCTGGGGGAAGCTCGCGAGTGTGTGTGTATGCGTGTGTGTTTGTGTATTTTGTGTACAGCGGCTGTTGTTATGCCTGCTGTGAAGTTACTCCGTTCTCCGCTTGTAATTATGCCGTCACAAGCTTCAAAGTTGTATTTATCATCTGAATTTGCCGAAAC
Organism: Harpagifer antarcticus; assembly: GCA_902827135.1. Taxonomy (NCBI): domain Eukaryota; kingdom Metazoa; phylum Chordata; class Actinopteri; order Perciformes; family Harpagiferidae; genus Harpagifer; species Harpagifer antarcticus. The sequence continues at coordinate 127,272 of CADEHL010000542.1, read as the reverse complement.
AAGTATAATATTCTGAAAGCCAAGACTGTTTATTTGAAATCAGATAAAAACAAACTGTAACGGACCCTGCCCTGTTATCTATGATTAGGCCTACTATGCCTTACATTCATAATTTCAGTGGGAGGGAGGGGGAGCGGCGCTGAGGAACAGCAGAATGGCACGTGAGAGGCGAGCTGTCACCTTCCCTTTACAAGCTTCAAAAATGCCTGTAGCTAATGAGATTGAATATAACAATACAAAATAACAAATATAGCCTACACAGCTAGATCAGATGGCGTTCTTTTTAGATGCGACTTTAGAGTAGAGGGGAATTATTGAAACGGGATTTGTACAGTGTTCCACGCCGTGTACGTGTGTGTTTGTATATTTTTGCGTTTGTGTGTGTATTGTGTTTGTTTCCCGGGGAAAACACTCACGAGAAACCCCGGCTGTTGTTATGCCTGCAGTGACGTAAAGTTACTCCGTTCTCTGCTTGTAATTATGCCGAAGCTTCAAAGCTGTATTTATCATCTGAATTTGCCGAAACAAGTTTAATATTCTGAAAGCCAAGACTTTGTTTAATTGAAATCAGATATAAAAAAAACTGTAACGGACCCTGCCGTGTTATCTGATTACTATATGCCTTACATTCATAATTTCAGCGGGCGGGAGGGAGGGGGAACAGCGCTGTGGAAGAGCAGAGTGGCACGAGAGGTGAGCTGTCATCTTCCCTTTACAAGCTTCAAAAATGCCTGGAGCTAATGAGATTGAATATAACAATAAAAAATAACAAAATATACACAGCTAGATCAGTTCGCGTTTTAGATGTGACTTTAGAGTAGAGGGGAATTATTGAAACGACACGGCATCCGACACTGCGAAAATGTGGGGCAGGGCTGAAAAGTGGGGGGGCCAATGGCCCCAAGTGTACAGTGTTAACAAAATAAAATATACTGCTGTTTCTGGTTTAGTTTACGACGGATATATTTAGTTATTGTTTTTATATTTGTAACACAAAAGTGATGGAAAAAACCCACAGCAACACAGAAAAGATGGTTTTAACATGACCTAGCGGTCTAGTAGTTAATAAAAAACAATAATATCAAAACAAAATATTACTACTAACTTTATTGTGAAATTCAAACTGAATGGTAAAAGAATAGTTTCTGGTCTATTCTGAGCTCGATCTCTGTAGATAAATAAAAATAACTACGACAGATGTGTAATATATTTAATGCAGCCGAACCATTTATTACAATGCATTCATGTGATGACTTTCAAAGAGTAAAGCAAGCACTGCTGAATAAAGTATGATTTTATCTTTTACGAAACGTTCTTTTTTCATATGGAATGCAGTTGGAGGTCAACCAATCACAGAGCTTGAGAACTAATCACGGGGTTTGTCAAACAGAGCACATGGTGTAGTCCTAAACGATAGCTGGGGATTCTGGGTAGTGTAGTGTCTTCTGCCATCCTTTACTCTGAAAAAACATTTGTTTCTCCGAATCGAAGGGGAAAAATACAAAAGCATTGCACACAATTTAAACCAATCAATGTTGTGTAATTAACAAGGATAATCTGGTGTTTTTTAGTCGATGAGTAGTGCAGATATCACTGTAAAATCAACCGACAGTAAGGGGAATACTTACTTCCGGGTGTACAATTCTCCGTTATCCAATGGAAATGGACGCTCACATTGCCTTTAAGGGCAGCCGACACAAACGAATGCCGTGTTTCCCGCCGCAGATGGGAATACATTGCAATCAGTTTATGAAGCTGAAGGAGCCGAGGAGCGTCACAACTGCACGCCACGGACACTGACCAAACGTCGCTCCTGGACGATTATGGAGTGAGAGTGTGTTGGATCTAGTTAGGTGCTTTTTAAGTCCTGTGGGGGGTCACAAATTGGATAATATATTGATTTCAAACCATGTCAGTGGGCTGCAGCATACATTATTTTTGAAAGTGTGATGCATAAGAATCAGTTGATTGTTACTATTAATGATCTGGACATGCAGAAGGACCTGCACCCTCTCTTCCATCTTCTTTAGTCTCTGTCTTCTTCCTGTTCATTACTCTCTCTGTCCTCTTTATCTTTGTTCAATCTCTCCCTCGTTGTTCACTTGTTGCTCCTCCTCACTTGTCGCTCCTGCCAGTGAATTAAAAGCAATTCAGCAATTTAGTTAATTTCACTTGTTTGTTTACACTTTTTGTTTTATTTAAATCTGTTTTGTTTGATTCTCAAAAGAGAACAAAGATGTAAGCAAATTGTGTTTTATACAATTGTATGTTATTATGACATCATAACTGCAATCGATGCGTTGTTTTAAAATTATGCCTATTGTAAATGAAGACTATTAGATAGATAGATGGGGTTATTAAGCCTACATTCGTTTGTGTGACTGTACCTGTAGTTCCTCCCTGACTTCCATCACTTTATCTCTCTCTCTTTCTCTCTGCCTGTCCTGTGTCTTCCTTACCAAAACTGAGCCTCGACTGACATAGTCTTTTCATTATATCTGAGTCAGTGTAAAAAGAAAAAAATACAATGTTATATCTTCAATGTTTTACTCAAATTGAAATAAAAGAAAAGCATTACAATGTTTGTTAAAAGGTCATCTTTCTGACATTGGATGAATGTAATTTACTGTAGCTCTCTAGCTAGTTTATTCACGCAATCTAAACCAAAGTATAGCCTGTAACTGCAATATAAGTTAGTGTGCATGTTGTCGGACGTCCACTGACTAACGTAGAGCGTTCACACCAGATCTGCTGCTCATATGATGTCCTGATGAACAGAAACACAAGCAGCCCGCTGGATTTAGATCTCTAGATACATCATCACTCCTCCGCTGCTCCGGTACAAGTCCGGGCTGCGGTGGTTTATTGATACACGTCTTCTTCTGTTAGCTTTAATCGAGGCTACGTAGTTCTGCAGCGCCCCCCATCGTCAGTAAATGGAAGTACTACAAAGAACCCCGTTTAGTGCCGTTATTTCACAAGTTTTGTTACACAGCTCGAAAAAAATTACCGAAGTCTGTATGGAGCTATTTCAGGGTCATACGTTTTGATCATTAAAAAAAAAATACAATTTATTTGAAAGTTCAAGTTTTTATCCTGAACTTTGAAAAATACAATGATGTATTCAAAATAAAAATAAGTATTTTAAATCATTTTTCAGGTTGAATATTATTTTGATTCAGTTCTGCAATTTTTTTGAATAAAATATTTATTTTCAGATTTCACTTTTATAGATGAGAGTAACAAATGCGTCACTTCCGGGCAAAAATAACGGCTCCGCCCACTTTTGGGGGAAAATAACGCTGTCAGTTGAACGGCGGTCAATACAAATTCTGAAGTTTTTGCCAATCCGATCAGAAATTTAAGAAAAACGGAGATTTTTGGATCTTCAAAGAGCCCGATTACAATGGCCAGACAGGCAAACTATTACATTAAATCATTGGAAAACGACGATCGGGCTGGTTAAATTAAATGCAGCAGGCGGGGCTGTCATTTCGCCGGCTGTACTCTCACGAGCGAGGCGGAAAATAATTGTTTTATGATGCCAAAAAGCTGCTGTGTCGTGTATTGCACCTCAAACATAAAAAAAACCCAGAGTTATGTTTTTCTGTACTTCCTCTAAGAAAAAGGGACAGTAAAAGAAGAGCTCTGTGGCTTCAGGCTATTCACAGAGAGGACGAAAATCACAATCAATGGGACCCGGCCAGTCAATACGTGTACGTCTGTGGTAAACACTTCATCACAGGTAAATGATGATGCTAACGAGGCTAATATCAATCGTTGAAGTAAATAGATGTAATGTTAACAGTTTAAGAAGTGGAAGTAGATGCTGCATTGAAATATAAAAAACGGACAAACCAAGGAAATTAGCCTGCTGCCTGTACACACAGGGTGACATTAGAGAACAGCTCATTTGGCTCAGACTGAAGCAAACTTATCAATTCATTTAAAAATTGGTGAATATTGAGCGAAATGGGGGGGGGGGGCGGGTTATTGTCAAAACAGTCATTATGGTAATTATTTTATGATCTACATATTTTATAGGCGCAGTGAATTTACCCAAAAAACTGTCAAGTTTGTCTCTGTATTTGGCTAACACCTACCTTCATGGTTTAAGGATACCATCTGAATGACAGCGAGCATCCAGATTATGTTCCATCCACATTCCCACAACGACCATCGTCAGAAGGCTCAAAGAGGCTAAAGCGATTCCAAAAGAGAGATGCTGTTTCTCAGCAAGAGGTCCTGCCAGCAAAAAGGCAGCGAGTAAAGCCACCTACAGAGGCTTCTCCTAATGAAACCCCGGAAGATTTTGATACAGCTTATCCTGAAGCCCCTTTCACTGAGGATTGACTTCCTCAGCCCTCTGATGATTATGAACTGAGTGACACGCCAGTATTACATAAGCAGCAGGTTTCCATTGCCATAGAGGTTGCCAATCTCAGGAGAGAAAGAGATGAGGCAAGAAGAGAAAGAGATGAGGCAAGAAGAGAACTCCAGAACTGGTCTAAGGAGCGTTTGTCTGTTCATGCTATTAAAGGAAACGACAGTGCATGCAGGGCCATGACTGGGCTCAGCTGGTCAGTTTTTGACTGTCTTCACCGATATTTAGTTCAGTTCATCAAATCATCACCAAAAGGTTTTAGATTGTCTACCCAGGACCAGCTCTTCCTTTGCTTGCTCAAGCTACGCCAAAATCCATCGATTGCTTTGCTGAGCCAAATACTACACAAACCAGAACCCACCGTCCGCCACATATTCCAACGTTGGCTGAATCGTTTGTATGCGAAAATCACTTTCCTCATTCACTGGCCTGACAGGGAGTGCTTCACCCAAACCATACCACCAGTGATGAAGGCCAACTTTCCGCGCCTCACATCAATTATAGATTGCTTCGGGATCAGAATTGAACATCCAAAAGCCCTTAAAGCCAGGTAAAGGTGCCAATATTTATGGTTTAGCCAGGTAGCTTTGACAGTGTTCGTACACAGGTCTGAATAAGTAATACGAATGAGTTTGATAATTTACAGGTCTTGTTTTTTAAATGTATGCTCAGATAGAGGGATGCTCATTGTACCCAGCCGCTGCATGTATCATATCAAATATTAAATGTATTATTGAAAACAAATAAAGGTCCATTAAAGGTTTGAAATCTTAAACTTGAAAATGAGTCCTGTTCATCTAACCGTGTTTTTGTTTCTTCTTTTCAACAGGGCAAAATCATACTCTAATTATAAGAAGTGGACTACAGTCAAATATTTCATAGTGTGTAGTCCTGCAGGAAACATCACCTTCTTGTCCAAAGGTTGGGGAGGAAGAGCATCAGATGTCAAGATAGTTAGGGAATCTGGCTCGATTTCACCCCTCTACCACCATCCTGGGGACCAGCTAATGTTTCATCTTACATAAAGTGCACATATTCTACACTAACAGTTCATCACATGCATTTTTTTGGTAATCATTAAGTGTTGTTATTTACTGTTTGACTGCAAACATTAAAAGCAAAAGGCCTACATCTTATGCATTACTTGTTTTAGATCTTGGCTGATTGGGGTTTTACTCTGAAAGATGAGTTTGCCTTACTTGGTGCCAGTCTCGAAACTCCAGCCTTCACTCTCGGCAGGAAACAGCTCCCAGGCAAAGACGTTGAAGAGTCAAGAATGGGATTCATATTGGTAAGTATACATTCATTATCCACAGACTGGTAAACTATTGCACATATCAATATGATGGAAAATAAATTAACTCTTTTACTAAATTAAGTTATATAAAAAACAGCACTAACGGACTGTAGCAAATGGTATAGCAGTGCAAACAAAGTACTTAACAAACAATTACTGAGAACAATGGTAAAATGTGAAGTTTTATACTTGAAAATATTTTAAAACAACTGATGGGTGAACAGAACGGGTGATCGGTGTGCTGAAGCGAAGATTCCACATCCTTGATGGGCCGCTCCCTGTTTGCTTCGTAAAGACCCTGCGGGACGAGATGGAGAACAGGGATGTAGCCACCATTGACAAGATAGTACATACCTGTGCCGCCTTGGTCAACATGTCAGGTAGCATTGTGTTCAATAAAAACAGACAGGGGGATGTATAGGTCAAATCAGTCCTGCTGTCTTTTCTCTTTGAGTCACTTAGTTTGAGCCATGGCAGCAAAAGAACAACTCTTCAATGACTATCCTTCAGCTTTTTAAATCTACCTTACTGCTCTGCTCTCCTTCCAGGAATGACACTTGACTCCACGTAATTATTCTGTAAATGTAAATAAACTATGTATTAGGAATTGTCTTAGCTAGTATTAACCTAACAGCCACCTAACAACAAATGCTCGCAAATGTTAATGAACTATAATTATAAATAATTGTTTAGGTTTTGTGTTTTACCTGAAGCTCCTGTTCTGTGTCTGACACAGCACTGTCTGTTGACTCCTGAAATTGTTATACATAATTTGTGATTATTTGTATTGTTTCATAATATTTGTGTGCCATGTATTACATAGTATAAAGATATAACAGACAGTGTATTTGCAGTCTCTAAGAAAAATGTTTTATACCTGAAGCTCCAGCTCTGTATCTGGGATTGTGGTTCCCGCCAGCTGTGGGTAGATGTGCCTGGCCCAAAAACGGCTAATGGTGTCCACTGCCTGATACTGAAAATCTTCATCTTGTTGGACACGGAAGATAACGGTTTGCTTTGGCGTCCAGGTGATGAAGTCTGCATAGGTTGTTTTTCACACAAACATCTGCACCTGTAAAAAAAAGAGGAAGAAAAAGTACAGCATAGACTCCAACTACTTACCTGCAATTAACAAAATTACATTACATTACATTGCATTTAGCTGACGCTTTTATCCAAAGCGACTTACAATAAGTACATTCGACCAGGAAGACACAACCTTGAAGAAAACAGAATCATATAAGTACAACACAGATAATACAATTCCTTATGAGTTATATTATTATTGTGTAGTAGCTGTGGTTAGTCCTCAGCGACAACAAAGTGTCCAGATGTCCTCTCTTGTCTGCTGGCCAGTGATCAGCTGACAAATCACTATTCCACTTCAAGGGGCACTTTACCTCAACCACCCCCTTTCCACAGCAAACGCAGTGTACATAAGCATCACAGCTTACACCAATGTAGGGCTTCTCTCTGCACACTCGGAGGCCTGCCCGTTGAATACTGATTCAACAGTAAGTAGTGTGGGGTTTATATATGTCACTGGAGATGTTAATTAAAGTGGGTGCTGTATATGCAGTTGTAAGGCCCAGTGACTTGTATGTCTCAATTGCATCCTTTTCGTGTTCCCTACCCCAAATGATGCCTGGTGTTTTCAGCGGATTTTTGCGTGACTCTTTCTGCACAATATCCCTCACCAGTGATTTTGATGGTTTCTCAAGAGATGTGTGGATAACTCTGTGTGCTGATGTACCTGTCACCCTCCCAACCCTCTGCTGGTGCCAAGATGAACATTCTGCCTGGTCTTTTGTCTCTTCCTCTGTTGCCTGTACCTGATCATCTGAAAATTCTGACAGATGTTGGTACCAAGGCTTTGGTTTGAAAGGGTCTGCAAAAGCCTTGAAAGTGCTCAGACCAACAGGCAGTTCTCCTGAGGCAGACAGCATTTCCAAGAACTGTTGTTTATTGTCTTCATTCGCCATTGGAATGACCCTGCAGTTTGTTCCCGTGTCCCTTTTGGCTTTGGCTTTGTCTCCATAGAAGTCTATATTGATGACCATGTCTGCCTCAACTTTTTTCGTGCAGACTTTAATCCAGGCACAGGCAATGCTGGTTGGTGCCACACTTATATATCCAAGGCGAACTGATACCTCTAACTTAAAAAGCAGGGCTCCGACATGGGAACAACTTTCTCCTAGTCAAGAGTAACATTTTTATTTTTTAAAGAAATACTTTTTCACCAAATAACAAAAGCATTTTTTCCCTTCTGAAGCATTACATAGGTGGCATTGTGACTGTACTATTAGTGTTATGCAGTCAGCCATGCAATCACAGTGAGCAGCTGTGACCTCTCCAGTCTTGTTAACAGCAACCCAGGTGTTGTGGGGTTTATCTGTAACTCTCCATGATGGCTTTACATGGGTATTGAAGCACAGGGTTTGTGGTGAAGAACCATATCCACCCAGCCACTGGTAAAAAAGGTATGTGCTTCCAGAGACCTGAAGTTCTTCATTGAACTTGCTGTGTAAATCCCTAGAGGACAAGTTAGCAGACACAAATCTCTAAACCTGCTCTGTCACATCTAAAAACATTTAAAAAACATTAGTAGTACAACCATGGGCAATCCAGACAGTTAATTAATAAAGACTGAATTTTGCTATTGTGATGAACTGTGTATGTTAAAATATTGTCGTACTGTGTTGTGGTATATTTACTGAGATTATAAAGATAGGCTATAACATAAAATCGTCAATTATCAACCCTACCTATAACTAGATGCCATCATTAATTAGCTTGGTAAACCCCCTATTTAGCACGTTATTGTATAACACATATTTATAGTTTACACAGTAACGCAAATTGGACAGACTATTAAAACGGATAAATAATGTGTCTTGATGACGTCCTATACAAACTACCTGGAGATTCAATGAGGTAGTTATAGATGTCAGGACCTCAGGCCATTGAGTCGGATCATTTGTCCACTCGTCCACCGGCAGACTGAATGGACATTGATCGCCTACTGCTTTTAATTTAATCATATATCGAGCCCGATCGTCGTTTTCCAATGATTTAATGTAATAGTTTGCCTGTCTGGCCATTGTAATCGGGCTCTTTGAAGATTCAAAAATCTCCGGTTTTCTTAATTTTCTGATCGGATTGGCAAAAACTTCAGAATTTGCATTAACCGCCGTTCAACTGACAGCTTTGTTTTCCCCCAAAGTGGGCGGAGCCGTAATTTTCGCCCGGAAGTGACGTAGGTGTTACTCTCATCTATACATATTTTGATATTTGAATCCTTATTTTTTTCAGTTGCAGATTTTTCATTTTCAGATTCAAAACAATTATTTTTTCAGTTTCAAATCTTGTTTTTTCAGGTTTCACGTTGCTTTTCACCTTCAGATCGTTTTTCGCTTTCAGACCTCTGTCATGTTGCCTTCATGGATGTTATATATATATATATATAACTCAATACTTTCTATAGTTCTATACACAATACTCCCGTGATTGGTGGTAAACTGATACCAGCGTCAAAGTTCCGTTAAGCGAGCTGTTGAGCATCGTAGTTGGCAACAATCAAGGTATAAGAGCAATAAACTGTGCTAGAATGTGAAATTACGTAACCGCAATCAAGCATGATCCTTCCCCACTTCCACGTAGCTCCATGAACGCAGCATAGTATTGGCTTGGTTTTTGCGATCAGAATCAGAATACCTTTAGACCCCGCACAAAACAACACAGACTCAGTGGCATAGCGGAGGCCCCCCCCTCCCTGCTATGTTGCTACGTCATGTGTACGCTGCCTGTAGTAGTACAACAGTGTATCATTATAATTACTTGCTCACCTGCGATAGGGCTAGCCGGCTGATAACTAATGTTCATTGGCAGGCTGGGCAGCTTTCAAAACAAAGCGGGAAGCATTGCTCATATAAATAACGTTCATTAGTTGCGTTGCCGGTAAACATGAAAAATGAAGCACCACTACCCAAGCGGTGCTCAGAAAAGCAAAATGAGAGCGAAAGCCGAACAGGAGAGGGCAAAACTACCTCAAATAACGTCATTGTTCCGGCAGGCAGCAAAGGTAGACGTAGACTCTAACGTTACTGCAGATAGACCGCTAGCAACCCCCCCCGGCCCCCGGTCATCAGCTACGAGTCCAGGCAGACAGCCCAGCAGCCCCGTTACAACCGAGCCAGCTAGTCGTGCCTCGCGCTAAGAGACAGGTTAGACATTAGAATAATAGAAAGTTTTATTCGCCATAACCAGTAAGAGTATGCTACATGTTACATTGGAATTGGAATCTAATCCGTTCATTTTTGCAGGTCAGCAAGAAGTCAGCTGTGCCCCCTCCGAGGCCAGTTCAGACATAGCCAAGAGTTCTATAACAAAACATCCAAAATTGGATGTAGAATTCCGCGCAAGTGGCTATGTTACTCGCCATCTATGGACCGGGTGTACTGTGAGCAGTGCTGGCTGTTCGGTGACAGACCGTCTGCCCATCACCTCCACCAAGCGTGGAGAATAGGAATAAATGATTGGCAGGGTCTCTCTAAAAAGATTAAGGAACACGAATTCTCTCGCTCTCATTTGGCAGCATGTGTCGTGTATGATACGTGGGAAAATAATCTGACCATTGACGCGCAAATATCATCTGAGTTTAAGAGAGAGGTGGGGTTTTGGACCGAGGTCCTAACCAGAATAACTGATGTTACACTAACACTGGCCTCTCGCAACTCTGCTTTCCGGGGTCACAGAGAGAATATAGGTGATATAGATAATGGTAATTTCTTATCTACCATAGAACTTATGGCGTGTTATGATCCAGTTCTGCAAAGGCTTATTGAAAGCAAAAAGAAGGTGCACTACTTAAGTCCTCAAACTCAAAACGAAATAATTTCATTGCTATCGACAAAAGTGCAGGACACAATCATTACAGACATACAGAATGCAGAATTATATTCGATTATAATGGATACTTCCCAGGACATTTCAAAAGTAGACCAACTGAGTCAAGTGTTCAGATATGTTACTATAGCAAATGATGAAAATGGAAACCCTACAGAGGTGAAAATAAACAAAAGTTTTTTGGGCTTCCATGCAGTCACAGACCAAACTGCTGCAGGTCTAGAGAGAGAAATTCTCGAATCAATGGAGAGAAAGGGGATACTACTTGGGAAGTGCCGCGGACAAGGATATGACGGGGCTAGCAATATGAGTGACGTCTACTCCGGTGTACAAAAACGCATAAGGGATAAAGAGCCCAACGCAGTGTACATTCATTGTGCTGCGCACAATTTAAACCTTGTACTCAATGACGCATGCCAAAATATACCTGAGATAAAAGACTTCTACGACACTGTTGAAAGGCTATATGTATTCTTTAGTGGAAGCATCAAATGATGGGAGCTTTTGGAAACACACCTCTCAGTGCCCAAGGCTGGCCAGCCTACACTGAAGAGACTATGCCCGACACGATGGGCATCAAGACAAGACGCCGTCCAATCATTGCGGTCCGTTATGCTGACATTATGCAAGCGCTAACTAAGATAGACTTGCTCTCCAAAAAAAGCGAGGAACGTGCCGAGGCGACTGGCTTGAAAAAGGCCGTGGAGAGCTTTGAGTTTGTTGTAATGACTGTAATACAGGGCAAGGTCCTTGAAACAGTCAACATTGTGTCCCAAGATCTCCAGCGCAAAGACGTGGACCTCTTACAGGCGACAGCAATGCTTGGTAACGCAACCGATACACTTGCCCAACTCCGAGGAGAGTTTGATGGCTTAAAAGCGCACGTGCAAGACCTGGCATCCTCATGGGGTGTCCACAGTCTCTTCAAAGACAGACACGCAAGGAACACAAAGAGGCACTTTTCAGAGCTTTGCGAGGACTAGCAGCTCCAAGACCCAGGGGAGCATTTTAGAGTGGCGGTATTTTACGCAAATATCGATATTGTCTTTGCCCAACTCAAAAATCGATTTGTTGGAATGAGCGAAGTTGCACAGCGATTTTCTTTTCTGCTTCCCCGCGAACTTTGGCGCGCAACAGACAAGGATCTGTCTGAGTCCGCAAGTGCTTTATCAGGCCAGTATAAAGACGACCTGTCAGCCGAGTTTCCTTTCCAGATCCTGTCCCTCCGTAATGCTCTTAGGCCTACTATAAAGAAAATTGAGCGTGGAACAATCAAAGACCTTGCACAAACCCTGCTCATTGAAAATCAGTCCATTTTGCCAAGTATCCCCGATGTTGCCACAGCACTGAAATTGTTTTTAACTATACCCGTGACTGTTGCCAGTGCTGAGAGATCTTTCTCAAAACTTAAATTAATAAAGACATATTTGAGGAGCACAATGTCGCAAGAGAGACTGTCTGGGTTAGCAGTCCTTAGTATTGAGAGCCGACGCGCGCGCAGTATAGATTTAAAGACTGTTATACAGGACTTTGCGCAGAAGAATGCCAGGAGATGCGCTCGTATAAAATAATAGGCCTACAAAGCAGCTCCTGATTGCATCCTCTATGTAGCCTATAGGATGTGTTTTATTTGTTTGTTTTTTGTAGGCTACTTTTCATTTATACAGAATATTATATATATGTGAACCGTTCCGTTGTGTGAACTCCAATGATGATAGGCTATAACGTTCTACAATATACCTTCATGTTACAAAAAATACACAGCCACTTGTTTGTATTTGTCAATGATGTTTAAATCAGATGTATATTATTATACAGTTCCTACTGACCTTACTGTTTAAATCAGATGTATATTAAACAGAAAGTTCCTACTGACCCTATACTGTTTAAATCAGATGTATCTTTATACAGAAAGTTCCTACTGACCTATAGGCCTACTGTTTACAAAAGATGCCTGAAAAAATAAACATTTAAAAAAGTAGCCGCGATGTCTATCCCATGTAACTCTATTATTGATTTAGGGAGGGGGCGGGGCCCCATGGTCCGACCTGCGGGGGAGCCCCGAAATATTGCACAACGCCACTGCACAGACTATAACACCTCTTGTTGATAAATAACAACTATGTGCAATATTTGCAATATGTGCAATATATATATGCCGTTAAAAACTGTGCAATATATATCTGGCTGCTAAATCCGCAGAACTGCTACAGGGTGTGTATTATGTAAAATGTGTAACTTTTAAAAAAAAAAAATATTTTTTTAATCTTTAATACTTTTTTTATGCATGCTTTAGGTAACATTAAGCTGTCTTTGGCTCTTCTCTGCTGTAACAATGTAAATGTATCCCCTGTGGGACGTCTAGGGGTTCTGCTGGTTCGATAGTCTGACCGCTGCAGGAAGGAAGGACCAGATGTATCTTTCCGTGAGACAGCGGGGGATGGCGTCAGGTCCAACAGAACAACCTGCTGGCTCGTAATTTCACATTCTAGCACAGTTTATTGCTCTTATACCTTGATATTTGCCAACTACAATGCTCAACAGATCGCTTAACGGAACTTTGACGCTGGTATCAGTTTTGTTTCCCACCAATTACGGGAGTATTGTGTATAGAAAGTATTGAGTTATATCTCTCGCGCTACCTAACATCCATGAAGGCAACATGACAGAGGGAGGCCTGTCACTCAGGAAGCCAAACTACTCTTTGCTAAGCCCCGCCCCCCCAAGCAACATCAGGGCCAAAAGTCTGAAAGCGAAAAAAAACGATCTGAAAGTGAAAAACGATCTGAAGGTGAAAAGCAATGTGAAACCTGAAAAAACAAGATTTGAAACTGAAAAAATAATTGTTTTGAATCTGAAAACGAAAAATCTGCAACTGAAAAAAATAAGGATTCAAATATCAAAATATGTATAAAAGTAAAATCTGAAAATAAATATTTTATTCAAAAAAATTGCTGAACTGAATCAAAATAATATTCAACCTGAAAAATGATTTCAAATACTTATTTTTATTTTGAATAGATCATTGTATTTTTCAAAGTTCAGTATAAAAACTTGAACTTTCAAATAAATTGTATTTTTTTGAATGATCAAAACTTATGACCCTGAAATAGCTCCATAGGTCCGGACCTCGGTGACCTCAATGGTGGATACGGTCCTGCGTGGGAGTATCATATGCACGCAAAACTCGACCTCAGATCTCAATGGGAATGGTTAGCGTATCCTATGCACGCAAAATCGGACTTCTGCGTATCTATTGTACGCATTTCCAATGTGTAAAGTCGTGTCATTTGTACGCAGACTGAAGAGAGTGGGTTGCCCACACATAGACTTTACTTGGGCGGGCCGCCCAGGAATATTAACGGACGCCATAGTATAATTCGCGAGCCATTTAGGTTGAATTTTTTTAATCCGTCCGCGACCACGACGGCATCTGCGATCCCTCGCTCTACCCCTCGCTATCGTGTGAAGGGTCTGCTTTATGCGCTCCGCACAGTAACCCTGCTGCGAGGCACGGGCGAACAGTTCATGAGAGTGCTCACTAGCGCACCTCCCCCCGCACCCCGTTCATAAAGTGAAGTACCCCTCAAAAGGTCCGGTTTATTTCATTTTAAGGTTGCGCACCAAGCACCATCTCCAGGTGCTCCTTTGAGAACCAGGGCAAAAACGTAATGTGCACCCCTGATAATAACACATGTTGTCTGTCTTTGTTCTCTAGAAGGACAAGTGGCCATATTGATATGAGGCCCTTTCAGCAGGATATTACAGTTGTTCTGCTATTGTATTGGTATTGTAAAGGTGTGGACACTAAAACAACCAAGTAAGGTTGAGGGAAAGATCATGATTGATGTTAAACTTTTTGTAAAGACTAGCGGACCTTTGTTGCCACGGTACCAGTAATGGCCAATTTGTTAAGGATAGAGAATAAACATGATCATTTATAAACCACAATGATTCTTGATTGGAAACAGGATACAGCAGGTTCTTCATCCCCCAGTCCCTGACTCCCCCCTGTGTGCACACTGCGTCTCTGTAGTTCCATCTCCTGACTTCCTCTAAAGTATATGCCACTAAAACAGGGCAGTGTCACCTGATACATTTCCCTAAACAACTGATTTCTTTGGAGGTTATTCTTCACAGGCTGATCTCCACTGTCTCCAATAACCCTTTCCATTGCAAATGAATCCCTATCAACAGCCTCCTTTTTAATTGCAGATCCAATTAATCAATGAAGCTGTTGTTTATCGAGGATAATCAATATCCTATAATGAAAAACACATACTTCGTTTGCTTCTTAACTTAAGTTATTTGGAAACAATTTACTCTGGAACATTAAATATGTATAGAGTTTTAACAGCTTTGGATCCTCTCACAGTTTCTGTAGATATTCTGTCCAGTTTTCAAACGAGCTCTCTTTGCCAATGAACACTAATTAGCTCCCTCTGTTTGACAATCAGCAGATTATTCCTGACACCCTGCAGTATGTCTTCCAACACTTAACGTTTACAGACATGTGTGTGTCACAAAACAAATCAAGTTGGAGAGAAAGAACTAAAGAATTATTGAAAGCACATCATTTATGCTAGTCCAGCCCAGCTAATATTGTCATTTTTAGATTAAATGTGTTAGATCTCATCTTTAATCATGTTTGCTGTGTTGAAAAGCAATCCCCCCTTGTACTGAAAATGACTTTAAATGATATATATTTCTCTGACTGTCAGACTGTCTGTCCTGCACTGACATCTGCTGGTGAACATTTAAAATAGCAACAGTTAAGACGATAACCCATAGTGCCACAGAAATAAATCACAATTATTTATAACTTTTACATTACATTACATTGCATTTAGCTGACGCTTTTATCCAAAGCGACTTACAATAAGTGCGTTCGACCAACAAAATACAAACTTGAAGAAAACAGAATCATATAAGTACATCAGGTTTTATAGAGCAAAAACATTTAATATAAGTCCTATTTATCAAATCACCAATGTATGAACTATTAAATGGTATCTTAATGTGTCACCAATAGTCTGTTTTAGACCAAAAAGATTCTTTAAATTAAATTATTTCCATTAATTAAACCAAATTCCTCGTTATTTGGTTTGAAACTAGAAAATGCATTTCCTGCTGAAAATGCGTGTGAATGCTGTAAACTGTTTACATTTGTTGCTGAATTTAGCTGAAAAAAATGAATATGTTATTAGTTGAATGGTCTCTGTAGCTGCTTTTAGCAACAAAAACCAAGTAAGTGTGTTGCTGAACTTAGCGGAGAAATTCAGAAAAGTTAAATGATTTTAATCAAAATTATTAAAGCTCAAATGCATTGCAATGACTTTGTTGAAAACTTGAAAGTGAAATGTTAAACTGGAAGAGTAGGACAAATGGTGAAGAAGCTTAATATTGAAAAGAAAAGTTAAAACAACTAAATGTATAGCCTCAATGTCCAGAAATAACTGAATAATGTAATAGTTGAATGGTTTATGTTGCTGAAAGTAGGCTGAAGGAGTTAGTTATTAAATGGAAGTAGTAGTGAATGAATGTGTATTAAGAAGAGAAAAGAAAGTAAAAACGCTTTGAAAAGCAGCAGAATATTTTAACTGCAAACGTTTTAACTAAAACCACACGTCACCAATAATGTAAAAAATATGTGGAACGTGTTCAAGTCAGTATGAAGTCTCCATCGGACAGAAAATATTAGGCTGAGACAGTCTGTTAAACTCCAGTCTTTGTGTTTGAGGTGACAACTTTATCAAACACCTGTGTGTGAGCCCAGAGATTAAAGGTTACCATGGTGACAACGTTATCAAACACCTGTGGGAGCCCAGAGATCAAAGGTTTCCATGGTGACAACGTTATCAAACACCTGATATCAAAGGTTACCATGGAGATGAGCAGTGAAAGGAGAGCCTTTCCATTGTTCTGAATGAGAAATAAACCTCTTACATTTCTAACTTTTGTGGAAAACCGTAGCAGCTATCGGTAAAATGTCAACACGTGGATCATGTCAAGACCCTGGGGAGCGTCTCAATCTGCTTTTTGTGTAGTTTCGGGTCAATAATGTGGCATTGTTGGCAAATTTACTAAAGGTGTGCAGCTGCTGCTCTGACGAAAGATTAGGCTGAATTTACAATGTGCCTTAATGGAGACATGTTGAACGTTTTTGTCACTTCATGCCCTCAAGAGGTACTTTGTTTATTTTGCAAAGTAGGAGAGGTTTTCCTACGTTTTTAATGAAAAATTATGTCCAAAGAGTGTAGGGTTTGGGAGTTATGGCAGGTTTAAAAAAAAGAATTAAAGGTGGGGAAGGTAAGTTTGAGAAACCGGCTCGAGATACACTTTTTGTTATATTTCATGGAATGCTCTTAACATCCCGATAGCAATGAATATCTTAAGTGCTTTGACAAAAAATCCATAAAAACATTTCATCTGTGGAAGCCGTGGCGCTGTAAAAAGCACGACCAATCATTTTAGCCGGCCCGGCTAAAATAACTGGATGGCCTACCTGCCTGTCAGCCTTCCATCGGGGCACCAACTTATCTCGTGCCCTCATTGGTTATGTGCACGTTTGTGTGTGTTGGAGGAGGGGCTCTATAAGGAAGTCGCAGATTTTCTCCGGTTGTGTATTTTCAAATTCGAGCGATCTCGAGCCGGTTTCTCAAACTTACCTACCCCACCTTTAAGGCGAATTTCAAGCTCTCCTCCACTCTAGCTGTGACATCACGCACTCTAAGCCTTAACGAGCAGCACAATAGACACTAATGTTAAAATCTGAAGAAGGCCTCTTTACCATGCTCCAAACTAAGTTAAATATCTCAAAAAGTGTAAAAAAATATCAAAAATCTGAATACGAATTTAATAGCTGAATGTCTTGTGATCCTCAAGTTGGAATTAAGTCTCTAGCTCAAACTATGTGGAAGGAGTAGCATTTGGCGCAAAGTGTAGGTACAAGAGGATTTGAAGGTTCCTCCCATTGAGTTACATGTTAAAAAAAGAGTTTAAAAAGCTGAATATTTCAAAAAGTATAAAATATTTTGAAAAGGTTGAAAGTTTCCCATCATGTGCTGAAAAGGCTGAATATTTTTGATATTTTAATGGTTTCTGTAGCTGAAAGTATGCTGAAGTTATTGAGAGCCAAACTATTTCGCTCGACGCTCGTGAACTGTCAACAGGAGGGCGGGGGGAGCCTCGCTGCGGGGAAGCAGTGTGTGGACCAAGCGGCAAACTCTGGGTGCTTGTTAGCTTAGCTTGTTATATAGCTTATTAGCCAGCTAAGGACGTAACCCTTTAAATATGTATATGTATATATATATATATATATATATATATATATATATACATATATATATATATATATACAGTTTAGTTTAGTTTATGATTCAGCCTAGGGTAAGACTGTTATAGTCTATGGCTATGACGCCCATAATGCTAAACGGGAGCAAATGTTAAAAGGGGACCCAATTATCCCAGTGGTGGCCGCCAGAGTCCGCCGGCCGCAGCTAACGGAGCCGCACGGAGCTAGCTAGCCCCCTGCGGCTCCGTTAGCTGCGTTAGCTCCGGCGTTATAACTGGAGATCAAGGACCAGTCACCACTCTATGTACACGAGCAATGTCCCGCCCACAGCGCTATCTCATAGGCTATTACTGAAAGGCTATTACTGAACTGTCAATCAACACTGAAGATGTTCCGGGCGGGAGCCAGCCAGAGAGGTGGGACCTTCTCAGATTACAGGCAGGTGCGAAACAACGCAGACACAGACTGAAGCAAGCAGCAGCGCTGAGCGGCAGAGCCATACATGTGTTAAACCGAAGTTCAATAAACATCCCTATCCTCTATGCTGAAGTTGCAAAAACACCACGATCTTATGATCCAATTCTATCAGTTTCCCAGTTACACAGGGACGCAGGAAGTCAGTCAGAGTTGGGGGTGCGTGCAGCGTCTCGCAGCGGAGTAACTGTGGTGCGGAGGGTATGTATCTAGCCCTCCGGTATCATTCGATTGGACTACGCAAATTAGTCATTCGAGACAAAAATGTCCAGTGCAAAATGCTTTGATAAAAACATTATATTAAAAGGTTTTTTTCACAACTTCTTTGAGTTCAATCTTTAAAGCAACTTCCGCCCTAATAGAAAATATCAAAAATGTAATCATTTTCAGGATTTTAACCCTTTAAATGCCATTTTGAATACATGAAACCGCTGTTTTTTTTCATGATGAAAACAGAGAAAATGTGTTATTTTCCAAAAAATACATATTTGGGGACTGGCTCTTTTTTTTAATATAACAGTCTTGGATATGTCAAAGATTAGCAACAAAATTGATTTTTTTGCATTATTAGTTTTTGCACAAAATCGGATTGATTTAGTTACAAATTAGTCATTCGGGACAAAAATGTCCACTTCCAAAAACTGCTAAAATGATAACCGATTAATATTTTTAAAAACTTTTTGGGGTTAAATCTTTCAATCAACTTCAGTCCTGATCAAAAATACGAAATGTTAAATTATGTTCAAGATTTTAACCCTTGAACTGCCAGTTTGAAAACATGAATTTGCGTTTTCTATGAAAAACATGCACAAAAAGGCAGTTATTTTCCATATAATAAATGTTGGGGGGGTCGGCTTTTTTTTTATCACAGTCTTGGATATGTCAAAGATTAGCAACAACATTGATTTTGGTTGATTATTAGTTTTTGCACAAAATCAGATTGAACAAAAAAGTTACAAATTAGTCATTCGGGACAAAAATGTCCACTTCCAAAAACTGCTCTAAAATGACAACAGATTAATATTTTTTTAAACTATTTGGGGTTAAATCTTTCAATCAACTTCAGTCCTGATCAAAAATACCAAATGTTAAATTATGTTCAGGATTTTAACCCTTGAACTGCCAGTTTGAAAACATGAATTTGCGTTTTCTATGAAAAACATGCACAAAAAGGCAGTTATTTTCCATATAATAAATGTTGGGGGTGTCGGCTTTTTTTTTTTAGCACAGTCTTTGATATGTCAAAGATTAGCAACAACATTGTGATACGCAGAGTGAAGCAGGTAGGACCCAAACGCAGATTACACTTGACGATACCTTTATTTCAAGGACTTTAAATAAACTTGGACAAACAAAACACTCTTCGGTGAACTGGGTCACATACAAAAGAAGCACCAACACTGAACACAGGACGAGACAAGACTAAATACAGGGAGGGATAATCACAAGACGAGAAACAGCCGGGCAGGGGAGGAGAAACACAAGGGCCACAGGTGAACACAATCAGATAACGAGACACACCAGGGAAACTAACGACAGGAGGAAAAACACAGGGAAAAGGACCAGACAATAACCCAGGAGGAAAACATGACAGAGAAAACAGCAAAAACACCCAAACCTAGACATAGAACTGTGACATGACAAGATAATCGTGACAGAACCCCCCCCTCAAGGGACGGATCCCAGACGTCCCCAAAACAAACAAAAGTCCAAAACCTCAAGCAGGGTGGGTGGAGGGGGTCCGGAGGACGGGACTAAGCTGACCGCCCAGGAGCACAGTAGAGGACCAGGAAGGGATCTCGGGCGGACGGCCCGGGGGCAAGGCAGAAGCCGAGAAGGGGGACTCGGGCGGACGGCCCGGGGGCAAGGCAGAAGCCGAGAAGGGGGACTCGGGCGGACAGCCCGGGGGCAAGGCAGAGTCCAAGGTGGGGCGAAGGCCACAGCGGGCGAACTCAGGAGGCCGAGCATGAGGGCGAAGGCAGCGGCAGGAAGAGTCAGGGGGCCGGGCTCGAGGACGAGGGCAGCGGCAGGAAGAGTCAGGGGGCCGGGCCCGCGGGCGAAGACCACGGCTCACAGAGGGTCGGGATCGAGGGCGAAGACCAGACAGCTCCGGAGGCCGGGCAGGACCCGGTGTCGGCCGGACAGGAACCGGAGCCGGCGGGACAGGCTTCGGCAGGATCCTCCACGGAAGAGGACCAGGAGTTGGCAGGACCCCCAGCAGGAGAGTGGTTGGCGGGACCTCCAACGAGACAGGACAAAGGGTTGGCAGGACCCCCGGCAGGAGAGTAGTCGGCGGGGCCTCCAACGAGACAGGACATGGGGTTGGCAGGACCCCCAGCGGAACCTCCAACGGTACAGGACACAGGGTTGGCAGGACCCCCGGCAGCAGAGTAGACGGCGGGACCTCCAACGGGACAGGACATGGGGTTGGCAGGACCCCCGGCAGGAGAGTAGTCGGCGGGGCCTCCAACGAGACAGGACAAAGGGTTGGCAGGACCCCCGGCAGGAGAGTAGACGGCGGGACCTCCAACGGGACAGGACATGGGGTTGGCAGGACCCCCAGCGGAACCTCCAACGGCACAGGACACAGGGTTGGCAGGACCCCCGGCAGGAGAGTAGACGGCGGGACCTCCAACGGGACAGGACATGGGGTTGGCAGGACCCCCGGCAGGAGAGTAGTCGGCGGGGCCTCCAACGAGACAGGACAAAGGGTTGGCAGGACCCCCGGCAGGAGAGTAGTCGGCGGCGCCTCCAACGAGACAGGACAAAGGGTTGGCAGGACCCTCGGCAGGAGAGTAGTCGGCGGGGCCTCCAACGAGACAGGACATGGGGTTGGCAGGACCCCCAGCGGAACCTCCAACGGTACAGGACATGGGGTTGGCAGGACCCCCGGCAGAAGACTAGTCTGCGGGACCTCCAACGGCACATGAGTAGGGGCTTGAGTGGGGACTCGAGAGAGGGCTTGAGAGGGAACTCGAGAGGAAACTGGAGAGTTGACTTGAGAGGTGACTCGAGAGGACACTGGAGAGTTGACTTGAGAGGTGACTCGAGAGGACACTGGAGAGTTGACTTGAGAGGTGACTCGAGAAGGAACTCGAGAGGTGACTCGAGAGGGGACTTGAGAGGGAACTCGAGAGGAGACCTGAGGGGAAACTTGAGAGGGGACTCGGGTAGGAACTTGAGAGGTGACTTGAGAGGGGACTCGAGAAAAGACTCGAGAGGGGACCCGAGAGGGAACTCGAGAGGAGACTGGAGAGGGAACTCGAGAGGAGACTAGAGAGGGAATTCGAGAGGGGACCTGAGAGGGGACTTGAGAGGGAACTCGAGAGGAGACCTGAGGGGAAACTTGAGAGGGGACTCGGGTAGGAACTTGAGAGGTGACTTGAGAGGGGACTCGAGAAAAGACTCGAGAGGGGACCCGAGAGGGAACTCGAGAGGAGACTAGAGAGGGAATTCGAGAGGGGACTAGAGAGGGAATTCGAGAGGGGACTCCGGTAGGAACTTGAGAGGGGACTTGAGAAGTGTCTGGAGGGGAGACTTGAGAGAGTTGGTTCGCCAACAGAACACGGGGTGCTGGAGTCGGCCGGTATGCTGACAGGACTCGAGGAGCTGGTGTTGGCTGGGGAGCCAACAAGAGACGAGGTGCTGGAGTCGGCCGGTACGCCGACAGGACACGGGGAGCTGATGTTGGCTGGGGAGCCAACAAGAGACGAGGTGCTGGAGTCGGCCGGTACGCCGACAGGACACGGGGTGCTGGCGTCGGCTGGAGAGCCAGCAGCAGACGAGGTGCTGGAGTCGGCCGGTAACGAGGAGCTGGAGTCGGGGCCATGACTGATGGGGCTGGTACTTGAGCCGGAACTATGGCTGGAACTGGGGCCGGAACCATGGCTGCTGGGGCCAGAACTGGGGCTGGAACCCTGGCTGTTGGGCGCGGAGCGGAAGCCTGGACCCTGGCTGTGTAAGACAGGTAATGGAGTATGGAATTAAAGCTGCGTGGGCCGGTACTGGAGCATGAAGCCATGGCTGCTGGGGCCTGTACTGGGGCTGGAATCATGGCTGCTGGGGCCAGAACTGGGGCCGGAACCATCGCTGTGTGGGCCGGTTCTGTAGCCGGAACCATGGCTGCTGGGGCTCGGGCTAACCTGGCCTTGCGACGACTCCTCTTAGCAGCCGCCTGAATACTCCGTGGACCTCCATAAGCCAGACGAGTTCCGTAATACAACTCCTGGACAGGAGCAGGAACTGGGGCAGAAGCACGGGTTGACTTCAGGCGGAACCCACCAAGGCGTATGGTGCCAGGTTGGGAATTGGGAGACATGGAGTTAGCATGCCTGGGGCTAGCAGGCAGGGGATAACACACCGAGAGGAAATCCAAAATCCAGCCAGGTAAGAATTTCACCAAGCCTGGCTTCTCCTTAGCCATCTGGCGAGCCTCTGCCAGAGCTGCCTCTCGCTGCTGAACCCCGGACGCTCCCCTCCATTCACCATAGCTGCAAGCCAGCAAGTAGGTGAATGAAAGCAGCTCCCTTTCAAAAGGATCATCTGCTGGGTCCATATTTGGTTGGTGCTTTCTGATACGCAGAGTGAAGCAGGTAGGACCCAAACGCAGATTACACTTGACGATACCTTTATTTCAAGGACTTTAAATAAACTTGGACAAACAAAACACTCTTCGGTGAACTGGGTCACATACAAAAGAAGCACCAACACTGAACACAGGACGAGACAAGACTAAATACAGGGAGGGATAATCACAAGACGAGAAACAGCCGGGCAGGGGAGGAGAAACACAAGGGCCACAGGTGAACACAATCAGATAACGAGACACACCAGGGAAACTAACGACAGGAGGAAAAACACAGGGAAAAAGACCAGACAATAACCCAGGAGGAAAACATGACAGAGAAAACAGCAAAAACACCCAAACCTAGACATAGAACTGTGACATGACAAGATAATCGTGACACATTGATTTTGTTTGATTATTAGTTTTTGCACAAAATCAGATTGAACAAAAAAGTCACACATTAAGGCAAGGCAAGGCAAGTTTATTTATATAGCACTTTTCAACACAAGGCAATTCAAAGTGCTTTACAAAAAATGAAAGACATTAAGAAAATGGCATTTAAAATCAGTCATTAAAAAGAAAAGCTAATAAAAGAAACATTAAAAGAAAAAATACATGGATAAAAGTTACAGTGATAAAAGTTACAGTGCAGTCTAAGATATGAGCTACTGCATGCTAGTTGGTAGCAAAATGCCTCCGTTCTCTACAGATGACTTCCACAAACTTATACAGAAGATCGATGTGTTGGAAATGAAAGTGCAACGGTTGGAAGTTAACGTGGAAGTGAATGGACTATGTCGTGGGAATGACACCACTTTACCAGTGTTGCAAAATAATGGAGAAGGGTATGCTAACTCACAGCTAGTTAGCAGCTACAAGGATTCCAAGGAACAGGAGGGCTGTGTACCGGGTAATAAATCTACAAGTGGTAGTCCTCCCTGGAACTCTCTGGGTGCAAAGCCTAAGAGTAAGTCCGTGTTGCCCAGCGACAGCCCCAAAACATCACTGCTCTAGAGGAGATCTGCATGGAGGAATGGGCCAAAATACCAGCAACAGTGTATGAAAACCTTGTGGAGACTTACAGAAAACGTTTGACCTCTGTCATTGCCAACAAAGGGTATCTAACAAAGTATTAAGATGAACTTTTGTTATTGACCAAATACTTATTTTCCACCATAATTTGCAAATAAATTCTTTAAAAATCAGACAGTGATTTTCTGGATTTTTTTTCTCATTTTGTCTCTCATAGTTGAGGTATACCTCGGATGGAAATTACAGGCCTCTCTCATCTTTTTAAGTGGGAGAACTTGCACAATTGGTGGCTGACTAAATACTTTTTTGCCCCACTGTATATGCATTGTAACTAAGCATAAACACCAATCATTACAATCAGCTCTCAGCAAACAATTCTGCTTCTGTTTGGTGTGGTCTAAGGCCCCGGCCCCAGGGGAACGTTTGCGTTTACGCACCGTATGCGTTTTCAAAAAAGTCTTCCGTTCAACCACATTAGATTTATTTAACGTGTCCGTTCACACGAGACCGCTCGACCCGCTGAAAACGCTGTAGTACATATGCCAAGCCTGTAATATGCCAAGCCTGTAAGTGGCGCTGCTGCCGCCACAAAATACACCAAAAGCAGCGAAGAAGACCCCGGAGCATGGTTGCCATGGTTGCCCTTCTGTTTATGCCCCGCGGTGGATTTAGCAAAATGTAGTAGTTCATGTAATTCTCCATATCCACTTGTTGCTGATGGTTGTGGGAGAGGAACTGTAGATTTTGCACTAACATCTGTGAGCGGCAGTGAGCAGCAGAGGTGGGGAGAGGCGGGGCTATGACTTCATCTATCGGGAAATGATCGTATATAGGCTTACACATGGAGCCGTTTGCCCCCCCAGAGTGTTCTGTTTGCAGATCTATCCACCTTGGGACCCGTTATTGTTTGCGGCGTCCGTTTCTATCGTTTTGTTACTCTGACCCCCGGACCATCAGCACCAGTTCCCCTCAAGGCTGCGTTCATTCCCCTCTGCTCTTCTCCCTGTACACCAACAGCTGCACCAACAGCTGCACCTCCACTCACCAGTCTGTCAAGCTCCTGAAGTTCAGACGACACCACGCTCATCGGACTCATCTCTGGTGGGGACGAGTCTGCTACAGGTGGGAGATGGACCATCTGGTGACCTGGTGTGGGGAAAACCACCTGGAGCTCAACACCCTAACAGTGGAGATGGTTGTGGACCTCAGGAAGAACGCAGCCCCACCCCCCTATCACTCTGTGTGACTCCCCAGAAACTGCTGTGAAGTCTTTCCGCTTCCTGGGCACCATCATCGCCCAGGACCTCAAATGGAAGCAGAACATCGGCTGTTCTTCCTGAGGCAGCTGAAGAAATTCAACCTGCCAAAGACGACGATGGTGAACTTCTACACCTCCATCATGGAGTCCATCCTCACCTTCTCCATCACCATCTGGTATGCCGCAGCCACAGCCAAGGATAAGGGCAGGCTGCAGCGTGTCATCCGCTCTGCAGAGAAGGTGATCGGCTGTAATCTGCCATCCATCCATGACCTGCATGCCTCCAGGACCCTGAGGCCGGCAGGGGAGATAGTGGTCGACCCCTCCCACCCTGGACACAAACTGTTCACCCCCCTCCCCTCTGGCAGGAGGCTGCGCTCCATCCGGACCAATACCTCTCGCCACCTGAACAGTTTCTTCCACTCCGCTACCGGCCTCTTAAACAAGGCCCGGCCCCCCCACTGACACTTTACCTCAGCCCCATCATAGACTATATGCATTACATTAATGCACACAATGTTCATACTCCTTTCTGCACATATTCATATTTCACATTTCATAGGTTATATTCAAAAATGCGTTTAATACAATTCTGTTTCCATGTAAATTACTGCTTTTATTTAATTTGTATTGCTATTTAACTGTATTGTATTACGGTGTAAAATATTTTTTCTTTTATATTAGATTTCTTGTTTTTAATATTTTATGTATGCACCATGACATCAAGTCAAATTCCTAGTATGTGCGAACCTACCTGGCAATAAACCTGTTTCTGATTCTGACAATAACGTCACAAATATTCTACTTGCTAACGTTATCGTTTTTAGTTGTTTAGTTATACAAAATTAAAACAAGAAGACAAATATGAATATTCAGAATGATTCACTTGGTGTCTACTTACCTAACGTTACAGTCCTGCGGAGAAATGTTGCCGAGTTTGATCCATGGATGTATAACTCTTGCATCAATCTGAAACGGTCACGGTCGCGCCTTTCCTGGAGAATATTTTCAAAAAGCCGAGGGTCACGAGGCTGCATTAAACCAATGAGAAGGCGCGGCCTATCTGATGACGAATCGAAACCTAAGATCGATGCGAACCAGACAGACTCAATGCAAAGATATACTCTGAGGGAGTCCATCATCCCAGAATAAACACTACACAAGTCAACACCAACACCACACAAAGAATCAAGACCAAAGAGAGGTTCTGGTGCACTCTGAAAAGTGTACAGATGTAGCACATCATTTCAGACGCCTACCCGTGCAGGTCCGTGATCTGCACGGTGCAGGCCCCTGCTGAAAAGGAAAACCCCCCGCAGGACTTATATGCCCCTTGATAAATAAATGTAATTATAATGAAACCAGATGCAATGGATCATGGATCCACCAGGGGGTGCAGTGATTAAAAAGCTGCCACAGTGGAACTCCAACCCAGTCTCATAAAAAAAGGTGTAAAAACTACGTTGGTCCACAACGTAGGACGTAGTATTTCTACAAAAACGCCTCTGAAATTGTAAGATCCCTGCGTTTTTTTGTCATGTGATCTTCACATTTCTCCCTGCAGAAAAAAAAAACATGGCCGAACTTCGTTTTATTCTCGGTGTAAAATGCCTATTTTAAAGTGAGTTTGGCCATTAAAATGTGTTTTGATGTCATTTCATGCGAGAAATATGAGTTGTTATTTCAGATTAGGTGTGCAGTGGATGTACATGATGTATTAGTTTAACAAAATCCGCATCTAAAATTGTGGCATAGATACGTTATTTTCCCCTGTGCAATTACAGTCTCACATCTCACATCACATCGTCATAAACAAATACCGGAAACAGACCGAAAACACTTTATTCCGAGTGTGCTTGCTTTTCTCTTTGAAAGTCATCACATAACGGCATTGTAATACACGGTTCGGCTGCATTAAATATTACATATCTGCCGTAGTTCTCTATTTATAGAGCCCTGATGAGAAGACTTCTAGACAAACATGAGGAACTGCCGCCAAGACTGAAAACGTGACGTGGATCATAAATATATCAGCAAATAAAAAACATCTTACATTTCTTTTCACACAATACGTCTCCTTGCAGTATCAACACTAATTCGGCTGACTTTTATATTTGATCCAAATGGTAGATAGGCTGTCTTTACACCATAAAGGTGCACAGCTGATATAAAGGGACACCTAGTGGTTAAAGCATGTTATTGAATTTCATTATTTTTATTATTAGATATTAATAGAATCCCTATAAAGTATATTCATTACTCGTTATTCTCTACTAATAGTTAATTAAAGACTGTATATAATGACTATTTTGCACATCCCTTTCAAGATTTCCTAAGGTTTATTGACATATCATATACACAAACGGTGTAGTTATGCAATGAATGAAAAACTTTATGTATACTTCCAGCAATGTTAACTATGTTGAAGCACTTATTTTAACTGATATTATACATATGTATTATACTCTTATATAAGATGTATGTAGATAGTATAAGAAATGTGCAGAATACGATAGATGTCTTGTAATGCACTGTTGAGGAACCTGCGACCAAAGTTTTTCATCTCCGGCCTTGTCAGGTATTGAACAATCAATAAATAAAGAACACAGAATTATTAAATATAAAACACAGAATATATGTGATTATACTAAATTAATTACAAAATAAACACCAGTGCATATTTACAACTGCTGATGTTACGCAAATGTTTCCAACTTGGGATCAATAAAGTATATCTTATCTTAAGCTGATCGATGGCTACTGCCATATTTGCAAAATGTGCCTCTGAACTTTGACAAGTGCATATTTCAGGCTCATCAATTAACAACAGGAGGGGTCACAAACATAAGACCAGCTGTTAAATAAAGCTCTTCTGACCTTAGCTGGCATGTGGGTAATGCTACCCATTATGGGCACAAGCAATTTTCACCCATGTATTAATTATATGTTTTACATTTGAGTGTTTCCTATCCCCTAAACCTCCAGGGATGTACACAGTTCAATACTGGCAACTTCTTATTATGGGAAATACGAAAACGTCTTTTAAAACTACAACTCCCAGTAGAGACGTGCCATAGAACATGTTGTGAAACACAATAGCCAGCATGTGTAGTTCTGGGGACGGGGTGGGGGAGGGGGGGACGGGGTGGACCCGTTCAAATCCAGTTTTGGACAGTCTGCCGTGGTTCCATCCCATTTCAAGTGCTGTTCGACGCTCGGCACACTCTCCAATCACAGAGCTTGAGGACTATCACGGGGTTTGTCAAGCGAAGCGGAGAGAATACTTACTTCCGGGTGTAATATTCTGTAAAGCAAATGAGCTGCTCCGACCTTCGGTCCTGACGGACTCCAACTTGTGTTTATTAATCAAACAAATAAATAAACACAAGGATAATTATGTGTTATTGTTGAGTAAATGGAGAATTGCACAGGGGAAAATAACGTATCTATGCCACAATTTTAAATGCAGATTTTGTTAAACTAATACGTTTGCGCTGTGGACCAACACTATACATTGACGGGGAAGGGGGTAGCAATAAAGATAATACCATTAAACAGTTACACAACATAACAGAAATAATATCGATAGCAGCGTCCCTAGCAACCACCATGGTGACAATGAAAACGTTGTATAG
The DNA here is from genome assembly GCA_902827135.1 of Harpagifer antarcticus. Taxonomy (NCBI): domain Eukaryota; kingdom Metazoa; phylum Chordata; class Actinopteri; order Perciformes; family Harpagiferidae; genus Harpagifer; species Harpagifer antarcticus. The sequence continues at coordinate 98,426 of CADEHL010000542.1, read as the reverse complement.
ACACCATTTCCTGAAGTAATCTTCGTAATAACTAGCAAACTAAAGATCATGTGCATCCACTGCACACATCATCTGAAATAACAACTCATATTTCTCGCATCAAATGACATCAAAAGGCATTTTAATGGCCAAACTAACTTTAAAATAGGCATTTTACACCGAGAATAAAACGAAGTTCGGCCATGTTTTTTTTTTCTGCAGGGAGAAATTTGAAGATCACGTGACATAGACGCCAGCCATTGTAATGAATGGTGAAAAAAAACGTAGGGATCTTATAATTTCAGAGGCGTTTTTGTAGAAATACTACGTCCTACGTTGTGGACCAACGTAGTTATTACACATTTTTATAAAATAAACAGCTGATAGATCTACGGTAGAGGTAGGCCTATAGAGTGGCGAAGTCACGCCCATCTACTTCCGCCCCATGGGACCTTATTTCTGAAAAATTATGTATTGAAGTCAATGGAGAGAGAAAGATTATCTTTCGATCCCGTTTGAATTGTGCCATGAATTACACATATGATGTTTGTCAATCTTAAAAAATCATTTCCATGTCTAAAAAGTCACAGTTTGTCTTAAAACTGTTGAAATATAAGACTATGAAAAATACGCAACTAGAAAGACTACAAATCCCAGAGTCGCGTAAGTGAATTTAGCTAGCTGACATTAACGTTACACATTACACTCGTGTTACTCACCGAAACCTTGTAAAGCCGGTCCCGCATGCTGGAACAGACTAACACATATGATGTTTGTCAATTTAACCTGTTAAACCCCGAGCCTGTTTTTCAGGTTTCAGGCTCGAAAATGACATTCCCAGAACAAATGACCATATCTTCCCTTCTAAAAGGGTTAAATTAAGAATCTTTTTTCTCAAAGTAATGATAAACCATAAAAGTTGGATGTAGAAAAGTCAGATTCAAAAAATATGTTGTACTTATAGTGAAAACTAACCTTGGATGATGGGTTAGTAGACTAAAAGCTTTAGGAATCCAAAGTACAACATATAATAAGTACCCTGTATCAAGATTGATGCAAAACAAGTGATATTTGACCTTTTTAGACAGATTTAGCAAAAATAAAACTCTTCTGGGGCCATTTGGGTGGATTTTCCATATCTCTGACCCCCCTTGCTGGATTTTGACATGTGACATCTCTTTCTGACCGTTAGAGCCAATGGAATCGAGGGGAACTCCCACATAGTACTTATTTGGTAATGTGTGTGTGTGAGACTAACGCATAGCCTAGACTGGAAGCAGCAGCCACTCTGGTGGCTATCATTAGCAGCTAACTTTTGCTCTCCGATTTTTACATAAAAATGGAATTATGGATTATAAATGAAATAATTTTTTTATACAGAGACGTTAAAAACCTATGGATTAACCGATTCAGCTGCGTTTTTTCTCGTTTTATTGCCATTGAACACGTTTTTTGATCAGATTGACAGCTACGGTGAGATGATCTCCCTAGAAGCTCCGTAACGGTACGTGTTGTGATGTCTGTATTTTCTTCCGGATCACTCAGTGATGATACTATATACCTAAATAATCTGTGGAACCTCAGCTTTAATCGGATATCTTGTATGTGCAGCTATGATAAGTAATAAGGGTACATTTATCTTGAGTTCTGTGCCAATGTCCGTTAGCATTTTTCGCTAAGGGGTCATTTAGATGCTTCTTATGAGACTTGTGTTTTGTTTTGGTAAAAATGGTTTGTATCGTCAATTAGCTGAGATTATTTCCGTTAATCTGGTATAACACATTAATAGGTTCTTAAATATTAAGATCCCCTGAGACACAGTGTTGTGAAGAAAAAACCCAGGGTCCCCGCCGACGAGGACATAAAAATGTGCCGTAAAACAGTGAAGAAACACATTTTTGTGTGTGAAGCGCTCAATGAACTACAACTCTGGTCTTGCATACGTCACCAACACCAAGATGGCCGTCACGTTGGCAAATTTCACCTCTTTCTTTCAGAATGAAGTGAAAAGTATTAAAAGAGGTGAAAATCATTACAAGTCTGGCCATGTTGAGAACACAAGGGGAGTTAAAAAGTACCAAATTGAACCTTTTCATTAGTCTCTTTATTTTAACTTTCCTCCTGGACGCAAGAACAACGAACACAATCTAACAATCATTATAGTTATTAAAAAAATAAGAGAATAAATGTAAAACAGGTATGAAATACTATAGGACAGTAACACAAGAATACAGTTTAAAAGGGGTGTGATTAGTAAAATATCCATATCAAATCAAATCAAGTTTTATTTATATAGCACATTTATAAGCGATTTTTGGTCGAGCCAAAGTGCTGTACATATAATAAAAATAGCCTACAGTAGAGACACTTTACAGCAAATACAACAGCACAGATTGTTCAGAATATCAGTATGAGAAAAACGACACCCTCTATCCTTAGACCCTCACATAAGAAAAAGTACATCTGTTTACAGTTCTGTTTCATATGGGTGTTGAGAGATGTAGGCTATCCATAGATCTCTTCATTTAGCTCTCAAAGTGCACCAGATTGATACATTTAACTTCAATATTTAAAAAAAAAAAATCTTCCCCGGGGAGCATGCCCCCAGACCCTCCTAGAGGAGGTTAGGTCCACCCCCCACCTAAAACATGTTCACGTAGATAGGATACTAAATACATTTGCACACTTTTTATATGGTGGCCTATGTCCATATGTTTCTGTTTTGGTGGACGTGCCACAACCGTGCATGTATGCACAAGTCATACTGTAGGTGCGCTATAAAATAGCACTACACCCCTGCAATGTGTGTGAAAGACAATAGACTTTACAGCATGTTTTTTTTTTTCTCCCTGAGGTTTCTCCCATTTTCCCCTTTAAACTGTGGGTTTTCTCTGGAAGTTTTTCCTTGTACGATGTGAGGGTCTAAGGATAGAGGGTGTCGTTTTTCTTATACTGATATTCTGAACAATCTGTGCTGTTGTATTTGCTGTAAAGTGTCTCTACTGTAGGCTATTTTTATTATACACTGAACAAAAATATAAACGCAACACTTTTGTTTTTGCTCCCATTTTTTATGAGATGAACTCAAAGATCTAAAACATGTTCTATATAAACAAAAATAACCATTTCTCTCAAATATTGTTCAAAAATCTGAAAAAATCTGTGATAGTGAGCACTTCTCCTTTGCCGAGATAATCCATCCCACCTCACAGGTGTGGCATATCAAGATGCTGATTAGACAGCATGATTATTGCACAGGTGTGCCTTAGGCTGGCCACAATAAAAGGCCACTCTGAAAAGTGCATTTTTGCTTTATTGGGGGGGTCTGGGAGGGTCCGAAAACCAGGCAGTATCTGGTGTGAGGGGTAGGGTTAGAGTTAGGGTAATGTTGTGAATCGAGTGGCCTGTGTTCGTCGTCCATTACATACGCCTGCCCATACCATAACCCCACCACCACCATGGGCCACTCGATTCACAACATTACCCTAACCCTAACCCTACCCCTAACCCTACCCCTACCCCTCACACCAGATACTGCCTGGTTTTCGGACCCCCCCCAATAAAGCAAAAATGCACGTTTCAGAGTGGCCTTTTATTGTGGTCAGCCTAAGGCACACCTGTGCAATAATCATGCTGTCTAATCAGCATCTTGATATGCCACACCTGTGAGGTGGGATGGATTATTTCGGCAAAGGAGAAGTGCTCACTCTCACAGATTTTTTCAGATTTGTGAACAATATTTGAGAGAAATGGTTATTTTGTGTATTTAAAAAATGTTTTAGATCTTTGAGTTCATCTCATGAAAAATAGGAGCAAAAACAAAAGTGTTGCGTTTATATTTTTGTTCAGTGTATGTACCACAAATCGTTTATAAATGTGCTATATAAATAAAACTTGATTTGATTAAATTGAAGTTACGTTGGTGTTTGTGTGTTGGTTGTTGACGGCAGTGTGTGTAATCTAATTTCAGCCAGATATTCAATAAATACATTTTTTATTTCACACAGATATTAAATATAAATTAATTTCTCACAGATATTAAGTAAATGTTAATCATTTTTACCCAAATTGTTAATTAATTCAAATCAATTTCTCTTTGATAATTAGTAAATATAAATCAAATTCTACCAGATGTTTAGTAAATCTAACTTAAAGGTAGGGTAGGTAATTTTGGAGAAACCAGCTCAAGTGCGCTAGAATTTGAAAATACACAGCCGGAAAAAATCTGCCACTTCCATACAGAGCCCCTCCTCCAACACACACGAATGCTCACATGACCAATGAGGGCACGAGATAAGTGTGTGCACAGATGGAAGGCTGACAGGCAGGTAGGCCATCCAGTTACTTTAGCCGGGCCGGCTCAGATGATTGGTCGTGCTTTTTACAGTACTACAGCTTCCACAGATGACATTTTTTATGGATTTTTTGTCAAAGCACTTAAGATATTCATTGCTATCGGGATGTTAAGAGCATTCCATGGAATATAACACAAAGTGTATCTCGAGCCGGTTTCTCAAACCTACCCCACCTTTAAGTTAGTTCAAATAATTGCTTAATAAAAACTCAATTAAAATGAATAAATATAACACATTTTGACTGTTTCTTCAATTAAAATGTACTTAATATAATTATATTTTATTAACTCATTACATTACATTGCATTTAGCTGACGCTTTTATCCAAAGCGACTTACAATAAGTACATTCGACCAGGAAGATACAACCTTGAAGAAAACAGAATCATGTAAGTACATCAGGTTTCATAGAGCCAAACATTTCAAGTGCTACTCCACTGGCTATAGATAAGCCAGTCCTTTATTAGCATATAAGTGCTCTGTTAGCAGTTCTTTGTTAGTATTTTCTACCTGTATTAAGTACTTTTACTAATCAAATGGTGGTGTTTCAAATCTATTTAATTATATTAAGTGTCATTTTGTTGCCACCATTTTATTAAGTAACTATTGGTCACAGTTTTTACAGTGCAGATTCCATTGGTATAAGTATCGTATACAGTATTATATTACATTACACTGCATTTAGCAGATGCTTTTAACCAAAGCGACTTACAATATGTGTCTTACCTTTGCTGTTTTCTGATCAAAGGTTGTGTTCAAGGGCATTAAAACGCATATAAACGCTTTTTTATGTTAACATAAATAGTTGGTTGAAAAAAAAAGTTGTAATGCTCAATTTGTATTTGTATACATCACATGAACCTTGGTATGGAATATGAAGTCATGAATCAGTCCAGATGTAACTTTTCTGTGGTGAAAGTAGAGTGATAGAACTATTTTACTCCAAATTGTAATTTACACATTTTCATTTTAGACATAACACATTCATATAGGCCTATTGTAAGGTTTCAGCGTTAAGAGTCTGTGAGCTTATTGTTTTTGTGTTTGTTATTGACTCTCTCTCTCTTTCCAGGTGTCTACACTTCATGTCGTTGTGTGTCACCTGCCAGCTTGTGTGTCTCGTGTGCTCATCATCACCAGCCCCGCCCCTGATTGTTTTCACCTGTGCCCCATTAACTGTTGTGTGTATTTATAGCCCTGCTCTCCTTTTGTCTATTGTCGGTTCGTCTTGTCTCCACGTCAAGCCATGTCTGTAAGCCTCGAAAACTGTTCAGCAAAACTAGTAGAACCTAGCGATCATTGTGTTTCACTCATCTTTTATTAATAAAAGATACTTTTTGAAGTCAACGGAATCGTGCATCTGAGTTCTTATGAGTCCCTCGTGTCAGAACGAACCGACCAAACAAGATGGACTCAGCCGATTCCACCGTGTTCAAAACAGCTTTGCAAGTACAAGGAACACGCTTGCGTCAGCAGGAGGAGCAGCTGACAACAATGATACAGGGGGTTCAAGACGTAAATGCTCGTCAGCACAACTTCCAGGTAACAGTGACAACCGAATTAAATCACCTGGCAGAGAAAATGCGGGACATACTTACGCACCTCGAGGGACGTCCTGCTGTTCCTGCGGCGGAGTTTTCCGGTCCAGCAGAGGTCGGGTTTACCCCTCCGTTGATCCCAGTGCCAATATCCATGCCATCGTCTTCACTCCGCCTCGCTTCACCGGAGAAGTTCTCCGGGGATTCGGGAAACTGTCGGCCATTCCTGATTCAGTGCGACCTCCACTTCAAACATCAGCCCGCAGCATTTCCCACCGATCAAGCTAAGGTAGCTTTTATGATATCTCACTTGACGGGAAGAGCGGGAGCATGGGCAACAGCGGAATGGGCCCGGGACTCGCCTGTTTGCCAGTCGGTAAAGTGTTTCATGGACTCAATGAAGAACATTTTTGACCAGACAGCACCTGGGAGAGAGTCAGCGAGAGCCCTGGTAAACATCAGACAACGGCAGAGGAGGGTGGCGGATTACGCGATCGAGTTCCGGACCCTGGCAGCGGAGAGCGGATGGAACTCTGCGGCTCTTTTTGATGCATTTCTGCATGGATTAGCAGACCCCATAAAAGATCAGTTAGCTCCATTAGAATTGCCTGCGGAGCTGGACTCACTCATTGCCATGGCTATCCGGGTGGATCAACGTCTAGCTGAGAGACGTCGACAGAGGGAGGAGGAAGCAGCTTCCGCTACACTCTCCGGACGGGGATTACAGAGGGAGTACTACGGTGGGCGGAGAAATACCCGGACTTCGTCTCCAGAGCGACCATCGCCCCCTAGCGCCGCGGAGGAACCGATGCAGCTCGGAAGAGCCAAACTCACCCCGGAGGAGCGACAGCGCCGCCTACGGGAGCGGAGGTGTTTCTACTGCGGCCAGCAGGGTCATGTTCTGGCGGCCTGTCCAGCTAAAGGATCAGGCTCATCAGTGGGAAGGGGGACGCTGGTGAACCGAATGACTTCTTTCGACCCTTCTTCGAGAAGACTGACTCAGGTACAAATAAAACTGAAGGATAAAACTGTAACTCAGGATGCATTAATTGACTCTGGGGCTGATGAGAGCTTGTTGGACTGGGAGCTGGCTAAAGAGTTGAACTTAAACATTGTCCTCTTAGATCAGCCATTAGAAGCTAGTGCGTTGGATGGCCGCCTTTTATGTACAGTTACTCATCGCACGGAACCCATAGAAATTGTCATAGACCAGGAGCACCGTGAACATATTAGCTTTCATTTATTTAACTCAGCTCAACAGCCTCTCATTTTGGGTTACCCTTGGCTTGTTAAACATAACCCTCACATGGACTGGTTTACAGGAAAGGTTAAGGGGTGGGGGAGTGAGTGCTCTCGTTCTTGTTTAGCCTCTCATACAGGTTCGAGTAGACCACACAGACCTGAGAGCTTTAAACAGGCGTCAGGTAGGGACAGTGTCACGTCTGCTAAGCCATCTGACTTTCCTGACTTATCCAAAGTACCAGAGTGTTACCTGGACATTAAGGAGGTGTTTAACAAGACACGAGCTACGTCCTTGCCTCCCCATAGACCGTATGATTGCCCTATAGACCTTCTCTCGGGCTCTACTATCCCAAAAGGACGGTTGTACTCTCTTTCTGGTCCGGAAAGGAAGGCCATGGAGGAGTATATTGGATCTTCACTCAAAGCTGGCTTGATTCGGCCATCATCATCCCCAGCGGCAGCAGGTTTCTTTTTTGTAGGGAAAAAGGACGGTTCATTAAGGCCCTGTATTGATTACAGTCCACTGAATCAGATCACTGTTAAGAACAGATATCCCCTTCCACTCATCTCTACGGCATTCGAACTGTTACAGGGAGCCAAGGTATTTACCAAGCTTGACCTAAGGAATGCATATCACCTTGTGCGCATCCGGGAGGGGGATGAGTGGAAAACAGGTTTCAATACACCTACGGGACATTATGAATATTTGGTGATGCCTTTTGGACTTTGTAATGCACCTGCTGTTTTCCAAGCCCTCATTAACGATGTGTTAAGAGATTTCCTGAATATTTTCTGTTTTGTGTATCTCGATGATATCCTCATCTTTTCCCCAGATGAGAATATTCATGTTAACCATGTTCACCTTGTTCTTCAGAGACTCCTGGATAACCATTTGTTTGTAAAAGCCGAAAAATGCGAGTTTCATGTAAAATCTGTGGCATTTTTGGGTTTTATGATTTCCCCTAACAAGGTGGAAATGGACCCAGCTAAGGTCAGTGACGTGGAGAACTGGCCCACGCCAGACTCTAGAAAGAAAGTTCAGCAATTCTTGGGGTTTGCTAACTTTTACAGACGGTTTATACGCAACTTCAGTGCTATTGCCTCTCCTCTCCATGCCCTTACCTCTCCCCATGTTCAGTTTGTGTGGAATCCACAGGCAGAGAAATCCTTCCTGGAACTGAAGAGGAGGTTCACTACAGCTCCCATCCTGACTGTACCTGATCGCCACCGACAGTTTGTGGTGGAAGTGGACGCCTCCAACGACGGCGTTGGAGCTATACTGTCCCAGAGGTCAGCAGGGGACAACAAGCTTCATCCGTGTGCGTACCTCTCCCGTAAGCTATCGTCTGCTGAGAGGAATTACGACGTGGGAAATCGGGAACTGTTGGCTGTGAAGATTGCTTTGGAGGAGTTGCGGCACTGGCTGGAGGGAGCGGAGCAGGATTTCCTGGTCTGGACGGATCATAAAAACCTGCAATATATCAGGAAGGTTAAGCGTCTGAACTCTAGGCAGGCCAGATGGTCATTGTTCTTTAATAGATTCAGGTTCACTCTGTCATATCGACCTGGTTCGCAGAATGGAAAGCCTGATGCCCTCTCCAGAATATATGATCCTGAGCCAGTCCCCAAGAGTCCAGATCCCATACTACGGCCAGACCGAGTGATAGGGAGTGTGACCTGGCCCATCGAAGCCAAGGTCAAACAGGCTAACGTTGGGAATCCTGTCCCAAGAGGGTGTCCTCAGAATCGCCTGTTTGTACCAGAGCAACTTCGAGGGCAAGTTGTTCATTGGGCCCATACGTCGGTACTGACCTGTCATCCTGGAAACAAGAGGACCCTTTTCATGGTGAGACACAGATTCTGGTGGCCGGGGATGTGGAAGGATGTTGCGGAATATGTAGCAGCGTGTCCTGTGTGCGCCAGGAACAAGACTTCTCGGCAAGCTGCGGCAGGTCTTCTCCAACCTCTGCCAACTCCCAACAGACCATGGTCTCACATCGCATTGGATTTCGTGACAGGATTACCAACATCGGCAGGTAATACCACCATACTCACTGTGGTTGATCGTTTTTCCAAAATGGCACACTTTGTCGCCTTGCCCAAGTTACCTAACGCCAAGGAAACAGCAGAGGCCATGTTGTCCCATGTGTTCAGGATCCATGGTTTTCCTAGTGATGTCGTTTCAGACCGAGGACCACAGTTCGTGTCACGCTTTTGGAAGGAGTTTTGTCACCTAATCCAAGCCACTGTTAGCCTGACCTCCGGATACCACCCACAGTCAAATGGACAAGCGGAGAGGATGAATCAGGATTTGGAGACCTGTTTGAGATGCCTAGCGTCCGAGAAACCCACCACCTGGAGTAAGAGTCTGATTTGGGTGGAGTATGCACACAACACCTTACCCACATCAGCCACTGGTATCTCCCCGTTTCAATGTGTCCATGGGTACCAACCTCCTTTGTTTCCGGAGCTCGAGAAGGAGGTCACGGTACCATCAGCCCATGCTCTGGTTCGACGCTGCCGTCGGGTCTGGGCGGGAGTTCGCCATATGCTGCAGAGGAGTGCCGTTCGCATGAAGGCATTGGCCGACCGGAAACGACGTCCAGCCCCCAAGTACCAGGCCGGACAACGAGTGTGGCTGTCCACCAAGGATCTTCCTCTCCATGTCGCCTCCAGGAAGCTGGCTCCCCGGTTCGTTGGTCCTTTTCCCATAGCCAAAGTGATTAACCCTGTTGCTGTCCGTTTATGTCTTCCCAAATCCATCAAGGTCCACCCCACGTTCCATGTCAGCAAGCTAAAACCAGCCAAAGAAAGCAGACTGGTTCCTGCCTCCACGTCCCCTCCACCTCCCCGGGTTGTCGACGGGGGTCAAGTGTACACAGTGGACAAAATACTGTCGGAAAGGAAGAGGGGCAGAGGTAGACAATTCCTGGTCGACTGGGTGGGGTATGGATTAGAGGAGAGGTGTTGGATCCCAGGCAGCTTTATTTTGGACAAGACCCTTATATCGGATTTCGATAGAGGTCAGTCTCAGCTTTCAGGGACGTCTGGAGCCGTCCGTAAGAGGGGGGGTACTGTAAGGTTTCAGCGTTAAGAGTCTGTGAGCTTATTGTTTTTGTGTTTGTTATTGACTCTCTCTCTCTTTCCAGGTGTCTACACTTCATGTCGTTGTGTGTCACCTGCCAGCTTGTGTGTCTCGTGTGCTCATCATCACCAGCCCCGCCCCTGATTGTTTTCACCTGTGCCCCATTAACTGTTGTGTGTATTTATAGCCCTGCTCTCCTTTTGTCTATTGTCGGTTCGTCTTGTCTCCACGTCAAGCCATGTCTGTAAGCCTCGAAAACTGTTCAGCAAAACTAGTAGAACCTAGCGATCATTGTGTTTCACTCATCTTTTATTAATAAAAGATACTTTTTGAAGTCAACGGAATCGTGCATCTGAGTTCTTATGAGTCCCTCGTGTCACCTATAGTGTAATTCATATATTTCACTACTTTTGTGAACCAAAGACTTTGGTAAACCAAATCTGAAACACCAAAAAAAATGGATGACATGAGTACATCTGTGTTTCACAAGAGTTTTGAAGTTTTCCAAAACTCGGATTTCTCATTTTCAGCTAAGTATCTCATAACACAGTGCTCTAGAGTCTAAGGTGAGTGACTTGCATTTCTAAGATCAGAGACTGTCCTGAACATTTGATATGTAACACATGGGGTGCCATGTTATAATAAGTACATTTAAAAGTTGATTTAAGGAAACATCTTAAAATCGAGAAAATACCCTTCGCTTCACACTCCAGAGGGTTAAGGAAAAGGGTAAGGCGATTTTATTTTAAAAGAAAATGAAAGCAGGTTATATTGATTGATATATTTATTATATTCAAAGGCAAATTAATACTTAGTCACCTGAATCTGGAATAATGTACAATTCACAGCACAGCCTCACAATGTCAGGAACTTTTCATCTGAAGATGGCTTTGGTATGGCTTTACTCTTCACTGATTGGTTACAGAAACGTTGAACTTATTGGCTATGGAAATCAGAAGGAGGGGCTCATTACCATATAAAATACCGCTCCGCTTCTGAACCGCGCCCGGTAGGGTTTGATGCTGTAGGTAGGAGGTCGGAACAAAACCGCGGCGCAGACGGACCCGGTGGAATCCCGGGGTAAGTGTGAAAGGAACCACTTCGAGCGATAGAATTAATAACAAGGCACTTATATACTAATATTGGACTGGCTTATCTATAGCCAGCTGAGTAGCACTTGAAATATTTGGCTCTATGATACCTGATGTACTTATATGATTCTGTTTTCTTCAGGGTTGTGTCTTCCTGGTTGTATGTACTTATTGTAAGTCGCTTTGGATAAAAGCGTCAGCTAAATGCAATGTAATGTAATAATGTAATGAAAGGGAGGATGAACTGAAGTCAATTGAAGAGTTTATTTGCAGCATAACGGTTAAAGCTGTCTTTTCCATTTACTGTATCCGATAGAGAGCATACTTTTGGTTCACACTACTGCAACTGTGTTTGCTGTGCTACATTTTGTTGTGGAGAGAAATATAAATGTTTTGTTTCAACAGAATATTGGTGTTTCTGCACATTTTTGTGATGACATTGATGTGCTATCGGATACGACACTCAAGACGCTTCTTCCCTCGATGTTTAGCCAGGGAAGATATTGCTTGTGATGTGATGGGTGAGGTGCTGTGGCCAGACCCAGCTAGGCGGCGAGATGCACCCTAAGCACTTTTCTTTCCTCTGCTTTTTTGTTTTAAAAACAAAGGTTTTCGTTTACATTACTGTGTTTGAGGCATCATTTGTGTTTACACAACTGTAACTATGTGTTGTGCAAGAAAGTTGCACCAATTTCTTTGGGAGAAAAATCTAAGTATAACGACAGTATATTTTTGTCTCTGCACATATCTTTGTAGACTTGAACAATCTGTATATGCAGAATTCTCTACAGATCACCATAACAGATGAGTGTGCTTTAGATAGAGCACCACAGTGTGTAGTTGGTTGGACAAAGTGTCTTGTACTATAAGTGAAGTGTGTGCCATTTGGTGCAAAAGTTTGGTGTTGGTAAGTGTTTATATAGTTTTGGGTGCAGTGCTTCATTTTGCAAGATATATGAGGTGTTTTGCACTTTGGGTGTGTGGTTTGGACTGGAGAATTGTGTTTAGTGTTTTGACAAAAAAAAGGGGCTCTGTTGTTAAAAATGTGTTTTAGCAATTGAAAAAAACTGAAATACTGTATACCTACAAATGTGAGGTACTTGTACTACTCCATACTTCTACTTCACAACAATTAAAAAGGGAAACAATGTACTTTTTATTTAGATTTACTTTAGAAATGTAGTTAGGTACTTCATAAGTTGCAATGTTTAAACACAGACCTTAGGAACAACTTGTATAATATGATGCCATCCAACATTACATTAAAGTACCAATAAGTAGGTTGACAACAAATTATTGGCCGCAATTTTGCTAATTGTTTAGGTCGTTTTGTTAAGAAACATTTCTCAATTTCAGCTTCTCAAAAGTGAAGACTTGATTATTTTGATTCATTTTGAGTTTATCTCTGCGATAAGTACCTCTACTCCTTGCAGAGGCAGGTGTCATTTACACTGGGGACGCGGGGACATGACGTGCCAAACACTTTTTGAAAGTATAACTTAGAAATGTTCCGAAAGATAGCGTGCACAGAGAAATGTAATAAACCAGAACATTGGTTTATTTTGAACACGATAACATGTACATCTTGTAAACAGTTGGTCTGTTCACACTTGGTGGGTGTGTTTCTGGGGACCCAACATGTGTAATTTGGACAAGTCAATACATTTAGGCACTGCACACAAAAAAGGAAATGTAAACTCAAAATAATTCCTCCTTACTCTACTGACTCGAAAAGGACCCAAAACATGTAAAGTATGGGGCAATGTTGCTTGGCCTGTTAGCCTAAAGTAAATGTTGTCTTTGTGGTTTATTCTCTTCTCAAAGAGTACCCAAAATGCATAGCTTACATGTACAAATAAAAATAAATCTTCTGGGGGGACATCCAGATGACAAGTCATATTTTTCACAACTTGTCAGTGTGTGTTTCTGCGTGGAGAACAGGTGGAAGTCTCCTAAAAAAAGACAGATTTCTGGCTTCCTCAATAATTTCCCCAGGCACATGGTTCTTACGAAAATAGTGTATAGCCTGGCAGTGTGAACCCTGTGTCTACAGGTGTTGCTGACAAATAGGGAAACTAGTGTGTACATACAAAAGGGTGGCGCGCAATACCGTTTTATTTTAATCCCCACCACATTTCAACAAAGTGCTGCTGAGAGTCTCTCAGCCTAGGGATTTCCCTTCTGATGATCAGACGGGCTGCCAGGATCCTCTGATCCACTGCCACCCTCTGCATGTTCAGGGACAGAGGAAGTGTTCCACTGCTTGTTAGACCTGGTCCTGTGCAGCTTTCACTGAGCCGAGCCTCCTGCCTGGCTGGAAAGCATCAAGTGAACTACCCAGTATATCCTGCTGCAAGGCCTCATGAGAGGCACATTTAGGGTACCATTTACTGGCCTCAGTGGTACAAATATTTTCAATGTATATAGCCTAGATTATATTAGGATTGACTTCATGCTAAGTAAACACACTGCATTTCCCTCAACAACATCATCCCTCTTTAAGCCATGTTAGGGGGGCGTTTTATGAATTTTTCCCCTTTGCAGCATCAGTAGCACAGAGCCAGCCTCCTCCAGACGACGCTGTTCCTGCAGCTCCGTGGGGTTCCTCTCAGGTTGGGAAGCTAGAACACGGGTGAGAAGGACAACAGAGGAACGGAACCAAAACACCGCGCGCCGTCTCTCACCGGGGGCTTCTTTCACGCGCGGATCCGCCTAAAGCAGCACTAACAGGTAGAGAGCAAACACTGGATATGGAGGAACTTGGAAGCTTTTCCGCTACACATCCGGATTAACTGGACGCTACTTCCCATGTCTGATGTGATTACACATGCAGAGGATTCGATGCGGGGGGCGGGGGGGAAGAGAGAGAGAGAGAGAGAGAGAAAAGGGTCGTTGTGTTCATGTTGTCTCTATTTAACAGTGCACGCGAAAGTGCCTCGCGGAATGTGTAGCCTAATGAGTATTTGTATTTGGACGTACCCAGCCGACCTCTCGTAACTAACACTGACATACCCTTAGCTTTTCGTTCTCTTGAATTAGTGGAAGAATGATAAATAATAATACAATATATATCAACGTTTGATTAAGTGTTGCTGTGAAAGGCTTCTCTACGATTTACATAACCAGAAAGTAATTTTAACGTCTGCGTAGCTACGTCGAAAGCAGTTGCTGCCTCGCTGTACGTAATGCTCGTAGGCTACCGTTAGCTTACATGGCCCCGATCACATTCCCGTCTTTTTCCACCGAACACGGTACGTACATCCTACGTCCCCCTCTGACAGCAGCTGTGAGCGGCTGTGTTAATTAGTGCATACGTGTAGGGGATGCGGGCTCCAAGGGGTTGCTGCAGGCCGCAGCCCGGCTCACCGGAGCCCAACTCCCCGCCTCCCGGCTGGGACTTGTTTACATGGAAGCCTCGGTGGTATAATGGTATCCTTTCCACCTTGGTCAACATAGTTTGTTGGAGAAAAAGACGACTGGCTTTCATTATGGCGTCCTATACAGACAGTGGACGTGACGGATGTGTTTCTCCTGCAGCAGCAGCTTGTTTAAAGGCTTCCTTCCCTCCTTCCTCAGGGTGTCACCATACAGTCAATGGGTGTCACTCACCTTGGGCTGATACCTGCCTGACTCCATCAAGTTTTACACTGAATATAATTGGTGAAAGAAGTGTTCGGATTATTTACTCAAGTAAAAATACTCATTTTGCAGAATGGGCCATTTAAGAATTGAATTATTATAAATATTTATGAATGAATGTGTTGATCACCTTAATTTTGCACTTGGTAGAGGCGGGGTTTATTTGAACTACTTTATATACTACTGGGTAGCCTAACCGATATAATATATGATAATTTAATACTTATTTATATTTAGAATAAATAATCTAAATCTTCAAAATAGTCAGTAACTAAATATGATAATAAATGTTGTGTTACAAAAGTACAGCATTTGCCTTCAAAATGTAAAGTATAAAGTAGTATAATGTGAAATGACTCTAGTAAAGTACAGTAAAAGTACCTAAATGTGTTTTTTAAGTACAGTACTTGACTAAATGTACTGTGATACAAATTATTTATCTAGGATTTTATTTGGCAAATAATCGTAAACAAATGGGCTTCTATAAGAGAAAAAAAACACAGCAAAAATCTCTAAATGTCCCAGTGTCTTAACATCCTCTGTGGACAGTTTGCACTCCGGTGCAATTTATTTGTGATCAATTCACTATCAATGTACCTATGTGTTTGTCAAACTAGCACTGTCAGTCCCCAGTTGGGTAGAGCACTCTGGTTATATTCACACAGTTTTTACTTCTATTATAACGTTTAAATACACATTAATAATAAATATGTGGCTGGAAAATGTACAAAAAAAAAACAATGTTCAAATGCTGTTTTGTTTGTCTAGGTTTTGACATTTGAAAACCAATAATTTAATTTAAAAGTGCAGTTTACAATCTTAACTACTTTTGAACAAAGAAATAGTGCTTATGTAAACGTTTTCTTTGTGCAGGAGAACTAACCCTATGTTCTGTTTCAAAAGCTGCTGTATGTGTCACAGTGTGATGTGTTTCTCCCCCCCCCGTGCAGATCAGGATGTCAGCCAGAGGAGGGAAGAAGAAGGCCACCAAGATGTCCCGCTCAGCCAGGGCGGGGGTCATCTTCCCTGTGGGGAGGATGATGAGGTACCTGCGCATCGGCACACACAAATACCGCATCGGCATGGGGGCTCCGGTGTACATGGCCGCGGTCATCGAGTACCTGGCAGGTGGGTGACACGTTATGTTACAGCATGTAGTGTAAGGGCATGATTCCAGGTGTAAACATATTTACATATGTTCACTGTACTGTTGTATGTGTAAAAAATACATTATATGTAAATATTCTTCGGTCCAACGGACATTGTTAAGAAATAATCCAAAATATACGCGTTTTAGTTTATTTTGATGTGGGCCTTTGTCATGTATCACATAGTTTTACTACTTTAATATCTAGTTTTATGATCTATATGATCCCTGATATAGTCCCTGATCTTACATACTTATAATTTTATAAAATAAACATTTATAAATCATATAACACCTTTAAAAAGCACAAGACATCTACACTAAAGAAAATATGGAAGAGAATGCATCTGCATCTAACAATCTTAAATTAAATTTCAAGCATTATGACTATAAATTATAATAATATGATATTAATTGAAACACAAACATTGTTCAGACGGCACAAGTCTATATTTTTGGATTGATCTAAGGCCCCATCCATACGGAGACGAAAACAAACCGAATTCGATATCAAAAAAAGTCTTCCTTCCACACGGAATCGGCTCAAGAAACGTGTTCGTCCACACGAGACCGCTCGAACCGCTGGAGCACATATGCTGGGCCTGTAAGTGGCGCTGTACTTCCGCCACAAAATACACCAAAAGCAGCGAAGAAGACCGATGACGATTATTATTATTATTATTGTTGCTGATGGTTGTGGTAGAGGAGCTGTAGATTTTGCACTAAAATCTGTATCATGGTCAGTAGCGTCTGGAGCACGAACGCAACCCTGTGATCCTCCATTGTTGTTGTTGTTGGCGAAACGCATCAGCAATGACGCGGGGTGAGCAGGAGAGGTGGGGAGAGGCGGGGCTATGGCGTCATCGTTTTTAGGGAATGATCGTATAGGGCGTACACACGGAGCCGCAAGCGTTTTTTCCTCAGACCTACCCACTTTGGGAGCCGTTATCAACATGTATCGGATTCGGGCTCCGAATCCGCGTTTCCGTGTCGGCCTCGTGTGGACGAACCGTCTATACGATAGAGAACGTTAGCGGATTCAACTGATATCGTCTCCGTGTGGACGGGGCCTAAGTTGTCCGGGCCTTAAAGCCAGTAACACTGAGGCAAACAAGATGTTTATTTGCTGTGTCAGGTGTCAGTCCGAACCCGTCGGTTGTTACATTATTGGTGCTCGGCTGGGAGTCTCACAGTGGGAAGTAACCATGTTTAAATAGCAGAACACACATGTATGTTTGACAGGTTTCCATAATGTGTTTTCTCTCTAAGCTGAGATCTTGGAGCTGGCTGGAAACGCAGCACGGGACAACAAGAAAGGCAGAATAACTCCCCGGCACATAAAGCTGGCTGTGGCCAACGACGAGGAGCTCAACCAGGTACCAGCCGCTCACTGATGGGTGTCTCCATTACAGCTGGTCATGATGAAGCTGCTCTAATCAACATTATCAAGTACAAGCAAATACTTCTCTGACTTTATGTTGACAAAATAGATTGGGCTATGCTTATTTCCTAACACAGTTATGACAAAGTTGCTTTCAAAACAAAGAAATACGTGTTAAAGGTCCCATGTCATGGCCATTTCTACTGATCATAATTCCATTGTTGAGGTCTACTAGAATAGATTTATATTGTTCAATGTTCCAAACTCACATTGGTTTCTCATACAGTATCTCTGTATTCACTCTCTGTTCTAAACGGCTTGTTGGAGCTCCTGCCCCCCCCTCCCTATGAACCCAGTGGCCGTTTGCAAGACAGCGAGACACAGCCCGAAACCAGCCCGAACACACACCCGCAGCCTGGCTGGGATTTTGTGTGTGTGCTCACACACCGACTCACAGCCTCGCCGCGTCCCGCTGTCTCAGGGAGGAGAAATCGGCGGAGCTGCAGCTGAGAAAAGATTGAGTGTGTGTGTGAGGAAGTCCGTGGATTGGACCATTTGGACCAATGGGTGCATTTGGGTATGGGCACGTCACTGTACCCAGGAAGAAAAACAGAAATCTCCAACGAGGCATTCTGGGGCAGCATAGACAGGTATTTTCTGTGTTAGAGTTGTACTCGCTACAGGGTGTACATTCAGGGTTTGTGACTCTGCAGACCGTTTACATGCAAAAAAAGCTACATAACACACAAGGGGACGGGTGATAACCGGAAAAGCATGACATGGGACCTTTTTAAAGGGATTTTAAACTGCGCCTTGCTGCATTCTGAAGTTGGTTCTGGCTTAAAGTAGACACAGAGGAGTATACATCTGTTTGATTCAGACAGCATTCAGAATCTGTTTCACCAGACGTCATTGAAGGGTAAAGTGAGGAGAAGCTTGAAGAGCAGCTGCTAATGCAAAATGAAATCATGACATTTTGAGGGAAGAGTAACAAGCTGAAAACATCTGACATGCTGTAATATCACCTCATCGAACTATTGACACATCACATTAGCATCCATTTGCACTGATGTTGAATGAATGTCATATTCTCTCTCAGCTCTGTTTTGGTCTTCATACCTTGGCTTAGAAAATAAAGAAATGATTGCTTTATGAGTAACAAGGTTATGTCCTTTCATTGTGATTTGAGTTAAAGTCTTGTTCCTGGAGAGTGAGGTGTGTGTGGTAGTGCAAGTCAGATGTGTGTATCAGCGGATGTTTCTGCTGATACACACCTCAAACTCTTTGTTTTGGAAATGTCTCTCCACCAGCTTCTACGGGGGGTGACCATATCAAGCGGAGGGGTTCTGCCTCGCATCCACCCAGAGCTGCTCTCCAAGAAGAGGGGGGGCCGGGTGAGGGTGGACAGCCAGGCGTCAGTCCCTGAGAAGCAGGAAGAACGCCCAAAGAGCAAGAAACCCGTCAAACCCCTCAAAAAGGTTAAAGTCAAACGAGGCCGCAAGCCAAAGGTCAGTCAAGGGAACAGGGGGGTTACATTGGGATTCAAAATGAAATGCTTGTCAGATTCTCAAACAACAGAATGCATCTCATTAACACCTAACAAGTATGTTTGCAAAACACTCAGACCTTCACTAGAACACGTCTGTAACTATCAGGGGAACAATCATTTCCAAATAATATTTTTCAGTAGCTGAATTTCACACTGTTTGCTTCAGAAAACTGTGAGATATGAAGCTCCAGAAAGAGCTTGTATGTGGACCTTGTGTTAGGGTCACATACAGATGTAGCACTCCAGGTAGGACTCACATGAGTGTGTCCCAGTCAAAAACCCAGCGGATCCCAGTGGCTGGGGGTGTTGCCAAATTGCTAGAGGGCGTTGCCAAAGTTCTCCATTTGTTCAATTACAGGATTTAACCATGAGATGGCGCTTCATTCACAAATACACAAAGACAACTGGGTGTTGTAGAACTTTGTCTGTTTGCAATGTTTGCGGCTCTGCAGTTGTGTTTGCTGAATACTGTAGCATTTAATCCCTTATTTGTTATGGTTTTCACAGGCTACTATAATGAAAAAACATCAGTTTTGGATCAAATAAAGTATATAGTTTGCTTTATGCAGTATATTTTTTGTAATATTGTTGGGGTGTTTTTACACAGTAGTGAGAGTGAAAAACAGGATAGCACAGATTAATACAATCAAAAAATAAGATGAGCGATAAAAATAAAAATAATGAGAAACTATGAAATAAGAAATGAATAAAACTTAAATATAATTATCATATCATATATTCTAATGTATTGTATTATTAAGTAATATCATACATTAACCCCATTATAGCAGATGCCACATTGAATGGATGAACTCATTTATGCATCAATAATTAACAGAGTATTTCTAAATACAAGTTGTAACAATACTTATATGTATTTAATATTAATAACATAATGATTAATTTCAGATGATAATACTTTTCAGGCTTAGGTCCGGTCTGACAGCGCGTAGCTCTCTGCTGCAGAGAAGATCACTGCTCTAAACAAAGTCAAAAATCCTACATCCAAACGGAATAAATAGAATTAATTATTATTAATTATTATTAATACGTTAAGTCTTGTTCATTGTTTTTCACTTTTATTAAATGTTTGATATTTTCGGTGGAAATGGTGGACTATCGGACATTCAAAATGCAGCATATTTTCACTCTTATACACATATATTCTCCTTTTACATACATACATTTTCACTCTTACACACATATATTCTCCTTTTACATACATACATTTTTACTCTCACACACGTATATATTTACACTCACACATTCTTACATTTTGCTCTCATATTATCATATTTCAATGCACACATTCATATATTGTCACTCACACATTCATGCATTTTGTTCTCATATTCATATATTTTAATGCTCATATTTATACATTTTGCTCTCATGCGAAATCTACTAAAACAAAGTATGTCATGGTAGTGGTCAGCTGTTAAACACAAAAGTGTATCTTAAGGGCTGTAAGCCTGTTGTCAATTTTAGACACAGGCGTATTATATTTACAGCCCTTAATAACATTCATTTTCTGGACTCAATGTGTGTCTTGGCCGTTTTCTTTGTTCCAAGCAAACGAGTGCTTTTTGTTTTGAAATCACTTCCGCGAGTTTCGCGGGCCTCCCCCTCGCTCCACTGACCATTAGACCATTTAGTAAGGTAAAAAGCAAAAGGGCAAAAACGCCTCTCAGACACTCTTCCGTTTACTTTTTTAATAAAGAAAAACAAATGGTCCGTAGATACACAGACTCATATAGCCTATGTATACTGTAAGGAGAATGTATGTACGTGAGAGGACCAGTATGAATTACGGCATAGAAATATGCAAACACAAACCTACAGACTGGGGGTTGGGAGATCACAGGAGTGGGGGGGGGAGAGCTGTGGAATGTGACCCTTGGGAGAATTCCTCCACACATTCCGATGGCCAATTCTTTTTAAACAAAGAGTTCGCAACATAGGCAACATGGGGGGTGGGGGCTGGTGAACGGTCTGGTCAATGTTTGTAAACACAATCCCCAGGATGTGTCCTAATCAAACCAAAAGAGAAAATGCAGATATCATTCTCTCTCTCGACTCGCTGGTATCTCGAGCTGAGCGCTCATTGGTGTTCATACTGCTCACAGGCTGGGCTGCTGTGTATATCTAGTGTATTCATACTGTACCCCTCCTCACTGTTTATTCATCATTCAACCATTTACACCTTCCTTTTTTTCCGTCAAGAGGTTGAAAAAGATTGAGTCCTATGTTTCCAATTGGTTCCCAAATCTGAACATTGACCAGTGGCATAAGATCAGGAGCCGGGTAAATGAGAGACTGAGGAGCCCCCGAAAAACAGATCCCGAAATAGCTCGTCCTGGTTTCCGCAGCAGATAGGCCTACAGTATGGTGTCTGTTATGGCAGTTATTTTAAATAAAATGGTGAAAACTGAACTTGAAAATGTTTTCCTCTTTTTATTTTATTTATTAATTTCGGGACGGGGAGACGTGTGTGATTAAAAATTAATTTGCAGAAATGTAAAGTGATCTAACTAAGTTCTATTCATATTCTTGACGGGAAGAGCAGTGTAAATGGGTGGCCATATGCATTTGAAAAGCAATATAAATCACACAGTTATTATACAATAGGCTATAAAAGCACCATCGATAACCATTACCTTTATCCAATTCAAACTTTGGACGGGAAAAAAGGAAGGTGTAAATGGTTGGGCTATACTGTAGGCCAGTGACCACCAACTGGCGGCCCGCGGGCCACATCCGGCCCGCCAGACATTCTCATCCGGCCCGCACGACGGGGTGACTGTGGCGTTGGCGGAGTGGTTACTGCGTTCGCCCCCCACCCATTTTTATTTTTACAACGTCTCGTGAGTAAGGTGCAGTACCGGAGTCCAACAGAGAGGCAGCAGCTGCGGGACTGTAGACTGCGTACTGCGAAACCTTACCTTCCTTGAAGAAGAAGAAGTGATTCTTCGTTGTGAAGAGTCTGCTTTGTGTACTCCGCACCTCAGCAGCAGCCCTGCTGCGACAGAGTCCAACAGAGAGGCAGGAGCTGCGGGACAGTAGCCTAGAAGCAGGGTTGGGTTGTAACTAGGGTTGCCAACCGTCCCGTATTAGCCGGGACGCCCCGTATTTGAGCCAAAAGGGGCGTGTCCCGTACGGGACTTTGTTTGTCCCGGACTCCCGTGTAAAGGAAAAAAAATAAAAAATGTTTCTGTTTGTGCGCAATTCAGTGTGTCTGGCTGCGTGCCTGTGTGTTTGTGTGCTGTATGCGAAGGGCACTATGACCGCTCAGTTGACAGGGCAGGCACAATGCTCGCACGGGTGTGTGTGAGATTTTCTCCGGTGGGCCGCGGGTGGCGGGCGCGGCATCATTGTTTGTGTGGCATGTCAGCCTGTTCAGTCGTGGGGGAAAAATGAGCGCTGACGGTGGAGGAGGTGATAATGAAAGAGGAGAAGAGAGAGAGGATGTGGTTCTGGGCCCTGGCCCTTCTAAAAAGAAAAGACTTGTGTCTTACATAAAACAGTGGGAAGAAAAACACAGTTGGGTAAAGTCCGTGAGTGGAGATCTGTCTCGGGTCTTCTGCACCTTGTGTCGGAGGGAGTTTTCAATAGGTCACGGTAACAGCATGCTGGCACAGAAATGCACAAGCGAGTAACACAAAATAAAGGTGCATCAAATATAACTAAATTCTTCCGCAGTTCAACTGCAGAACAAGACAAAGTTGCTGCATGTGAGGTAACATCAGTGTATCACACAGTTAAGCATGGTTTGAGTTACAACAGCATGGACTGCAGTAATAAGCGGGCAAGTGCCATGTTTAGTGATTCGAACACTGCAAAGAAAATGCAATGTGGAAGAACAAAGGCTGAGATGATAACAGCCAATGTGCTTGGCCCCAAAAACTGTTCGGGATATTCTAAAAGAGCTATGTCCTCCTCCTCACAAAATGTAATATTCATTACCGGCAGAACTGTGTGAACACTGCACAGCCCTGCAGCGTGTCTGTGAGCGAGAGAGAGATGCAGCGTGTGTGTGAGGCCCCGCCCCCGCACGCAGATGAGAGAGAGAGAGATCTCTTTTAAAATATATTGAAAGTTAGAAACGGAGATGGTTAGATAAAATGTGCAAGATAACGTTGATGTAGCATTTCTTTATTGTCGAAATTATGACATTTATAACGGGATAAAATCAAAGTGAATGGCCTGCTGCTGCTGAATGCATGGGGCAAGTGACTGGAAACAGTTTTAAAAGTTATTACATCGTTTCAGATAATAATAATAATAAATAATGATAATTAATAATGATAATTCATTCTATTTAGGAGCGCCTTTCAAAGCACCCAAGGACACCTTACAATTCATAACATATTCTAAGGAAAGGTTTACAGCAGGAGAATGCAGTCCGGATGATGTTTTTTATGTGGGGTGCCAATGAGAGGGAGCTGTCCAGAATGACACCAAGATGTTGTGTTTGAGTTCTTGATAAGCCATTAAAACAGTAAAACAAGTGTCTCCTGTTTAACAAAAAATACCCATCTGTTATGGAAAAAGAAAGTATTCCAAAAGTATTCTACAAGTAACCTGAACACGTTACTTTTTTAAGACACGTAACTGTAACTGTATTCTGATTACTTTCAGAGCATGTATTCAGTAATCAGTAACTGATTACATTTACAAAGTAACCCTCCCAACCCTGTGATACGTTTTGGCCCTTGGACAAATGTAGTTGGTGATCCCTGCTGTAGGCCTACTGTATACAAAGGCCATTCAAGCTAGAGTTCTTCTGGAAATGTTCACATCAGGCACCTTCAAGTTAAACAATACTACAGTAAACAATTAACACAATAAATTATGTGGATTAAACCACATTTATTTCGTTAAAAATAAACGAAATATGATTTAGTTTGAATGATTAAATGTCATCAGGCACCTTCAAGTTAAACAATCAGGTGCACACTTTAATGTGCCGCCACCTCCGGAGTCGGCTTGACTCGGTTTAAAGAATGCACAAATGTGTTTAATCGTTAATGTCAGATATGTACTAAGTAGCCTAAATACATTCGTTCCTGCTCAAGATTAGATTCAACTTTATTGTTATTGCACATATTGCAGGTACTGAGACAACGAAATGCAGTTTAGCTTCTCCAGGGGTGCAACAAGCAGCGAAAAGTAATGTGCACAATACTACAGTAAACAATTAACACAGTACATTATGTGGATTAAACCACATTTATTTGGTTAAAAATAAACGAAATATGATTTTGTTTGAATGAGTAAATGTAGGGTGATTTGCCCTAATGTGGGACATTTTTGCATTTCAGACTTCGGGAATATATTGCGATATGAAGCCAATACAATAAATCTAAATCCAGTACCATTCCGAAATCCCCAGTAATATTAGACACTAATAATACAGTAAACTATTAACACTGTACATATTATTGTTTGCCTGTGGGATTAGGATGATCGGTAGTGAGAGCCGTGTTTCATTTTCCTCCGGTCGGATGCGATTATTTTTGTTGTTGTAAACTCACGTGGATTAAAGTTAGTGCATTCATTTCAACTCGCGAACATATGATACATTAATGATCGTGAGGATGATAATTGAAAATCTTTTGTTTGAGCCGGGCTGCATTTCCTGATCTAAAAACATAGCGATGGTTTTGTACTTACGCCAACGTGAACTAAACATTATTTTGTAAAATAAAAACATGGTGATGTTTAGTAAATGATTACATGTCTCTTATTTAGCACAGAATATGATCCTATCCGTGACATATGGATCTTAACAAATATCCGCTATATCAGATACCTGTAGATCAGCTGTTTATTTCACATGAGTTCCAGTGTGGCAGCTTTTTAATCATGGCTCCCCCTGGTGGATCCATGATCAGTTGCAGCTGGTTTCATTATAATTAAATGTATTTATCAAGGGGGCGTTTCAAGTCCTGCGGGGGGTTTTCCTTTTCAGCAGGGGCCCACCCCGTGCCGATCACGGACCCGCACGGGTAGGCGTCTGAAATGAAGCGCTACATCTGTATGTAATCTTTATTTCATTCAACCCAATATGCCAAACATGCTCAATGTTTTTGTGTCAAAAAAACTGTCATGATCAAATGAGCTAGAGCTAGGAACACTGAGACTCAAGAAATGCATATCAAGAGAAAGATTAGGTGAATAAAGAGTATGGTACTGAGGCTCTTACTGTTACCTTATACAATGGAATATATTTTTTCCCCTGTGCACAGAGCACAGAGAACGAGTCTGTGCCAAATTCCACGGTGGAGGACGGTCCTGGAGACGGGTTCACCATCCTGTCAGCAAAGAGCCTGTTCCTGGGACAGAAGGTAAGGGACTGAAGCTGCTGATGCATCAACCTCTAGTCTACTTCCAGTGTAAATATGATATCACGAGAGCCAAATCAGTGTCATTTAGACTCAGTCAGAAACTCAGCAGCTGTTTCTCTGTTGATGAACTTGTGTTTCCACAGCTGTCACTCACAGAGAGTGAAATCAGTAAAATCGGAACAATCAAAGTGGAGGGGATAATCAACCCGACAAACGCAGAGATGGACATGAAAGACGGAGTGGGTAAGGAGACATGTTCACTTGTACTTCATTTCTTATTAAGCCCCCCCAGTCTGGTGTTCACCTGCTGCTGTCCTGTTCCAGGCACCGCCCTGGAGAAGGCTGGGGGCCGAGAGTTCCTGGACGGGGTCAAGGAGCTGCGCAAGGGACACGGGCCCCTGGAGGTGGCTTCAGGTACTGCACTTATGGGACACTGCTGTGCTGTTGAGGCTTTTTTAATGTAGAGATATAACCACACGACAGAATGCAGAGAGATGTGGCCCCCTCTCCCTCTGTACTCAGACTCGTCTCTCTCCAACCTAGACCCAGCAGAAGGTTTAAGTAGATCTGGGTCTGGGGTGTGGTTACTGTTTGAACTTTAAAGACTTGAATGAGTCCAGCACTGTTGAAGCTACAGCTGTTCATCATGTCCACCTGAGTCTGGACCTCAGGCTAAAACTGTTTTCTCTTTAAGCCCTGCTGCCAGAAATCTAAAAAACACATCTGAGTGTCAATGAAGCCATATTGTTTTACCTCAAAGTAAATTCACCCTAAATCTGTGAGCCCTTCATACCATTTTATTTACAGTGAGCTTTTTATCTTCATATTTTATTTAGGTAATGTATTCAAACTAGATTGAAATACATGTTTTTGTTCTAAAGAAAGGCACACTGTCTGATGACTTGACGCTCTTCTGGGCCTTCTATCATAAAAGCTTACCTTAGTTAAGAATTCATTGATAACAAATATTTAATTCAGTTTCATGGCTTTGAGAAACAAAACTAAAGAATACTGATAACTTAAGATAGTTTAGAAAAAATATGTTAGACTAACAAGTGCCTTATGTTCTTTGTTAAGTGAAATAAAATAAACAATAATTTGTAAATTAGGCAAGGGTAACATCATTTTAAACTAACAAGCACAAAAATGATCAAACAGTTTGTGTCATCGTAACATGACCTTCCTCTCCTGCAGCGTCTCATCAGCTCCCTGTCACTCAGTGAGAGGAAAAGATCAGACAAACATTTACAACAACTGTGACACCAGAGTATTTATACATTACAAGAGGGCTATGAATTAAAGAGGTTGTGTCACGGCCCGTCCACACAGCGGCGTGCGTTGAAGCTTCCAACGCTTCTGTCCATTCACTTTGAATGGGGTGACGTCACTTTTAGCCGAACTGCATTTTGGGAAGCGACGTGGAGCGTTGCTGGCGTTGCTCGCTTCAAAAGTTGAGCAATGTTCAACTTTTGGCGCCTCTGCAGAAGTGTCAGCCAATGAAATCCTGTTTATGCAAATCTGCCAGTACAAGCGCTAGCCAATCAAACCGCGTGTATGCTGGGAGAGACTACGCAGGTAATTTCCTCATATTCCAAAAAATGGAGGGAAAATTCATTATAGCGGTAGTGAATCACCCGGTGCTGAATGATCAGTCTCTGTTCATCTACCGGATACAAACCGGAGGAGCGAGGCATGGAGGGAGGTGGCAGAGACAGTGGGTGAAACTGGTAGGTTTTCGCCTGTTTGGGGATTTTATATCCAGTTTACTTCGTTTTAACATTGCTATTGCTTTGTATGTCGGGGGCGGGAGATTCATGTGATTGGTTGTTGGTCGCGTTGCTCACAAAAAATCCCCAAGCTTCAGACACGCCCACCGCCAAGCGTCAATGCACGCTGCTGTGTGGACGCTCCGTTATGGTTCAAGTGTGAAACAGTCAGATTCAGTGTGTGTGTGTGTGTGTGTGTTTCCACGGTGCAGTGGCAGTGGGCCAGGCCACTGGGATGGCAGCCCGCTTCATCATCCACTGTAACGTCCCTCAGTGGGGCTCCGACAAGTGTGAGGACCAGTTGGAGAAGACGGTGAAGAACTGTCTGTCTGCGGCCGAGGACAAGAAGCTCAAGTCTGTGGCCTTCCCCTCACTTCCTGCAGGACGGTGAGCACCCTCACACTCACCAACACACAGCTCAGATCCTCTCACTGAGACTTAGAAATGATTGGCTGATCCGCAGTCTGTGCACTTCACTCAGCAGGTAACTATAGTAACACTCAACATGGCCACCCTGCAGTCTGATGATGTAAAGAACACAGCAGCTCAATGTCAAACATAACAAATAAATGTCCAGCACATGAGCAAACAGGAAGAGAGTCCCAATTCCACATCAAAGACTGCTGTGGAGGCCTTTGACCTTCCACTGTTCTGCAGCAGCCCACACACCATTTTTCTCTTACTGTAACACCTTAGTAGGGATGTAACGATGCATCGTGAACCGGTTAAAAATCAGTACAGATGCGTTAAGATTAAAATCGGTTGAGCTTTAAAATTAATCGCAATGCAATTTTTTAAACAGCACAGGGCGTGAACTAATTTTGATTTGATTTGATTCGCTGGAACAGCAGTCTGGACAAGATTGAACGCTATCTAGAACAACAACTTGCCGTGGCAGCTGCTCTCCTCAGTGCAGACGTCCGACGAAATGCCCGTAAAATCGACACACTGGATAACTCGGACATCCGTGATGCCGAGGACCAGGGGTGTACACATGCTACAGTTTTTGCCTGGCTGTGTCTTTAGTTGAAAGCCCAGTAGCGATCTGTCATAAAGATCATACAATAAAACCATTGAAAATAATATGATACAGTACGGTGTCAGTACAAGTACGTATGGGTCTCTGTGTTTCATTCAAGCTCGGCTCTGTGTGTGTGCACAAGCGGGCAACAGCAGGGACGGTTCCGGGGGTTAGGGGGCAACATGTAACACTTACCAGGCTCCGGTACTTGTAAAAATGGCACTACACCCCTGCCGAGGACATTGTGAAACTTCTCAAAACAGCTGAGTGCTGAGTGACGAAAAAAATCCAACCGTGTCACTCATTGTGCCGTTAAAGCACATGATCGGGCAGAGCATACATTTCAAGCTGCACTTTATTTATTTTTCTTTTGATGGAGTAATTTTGATGTGGGATTTGTTTTCAAAATCCAATTATGTATCTTTTTGTTATTTAAGATAAAATACAGTTGCACAGTTTACAGTTTACAGTTGCAATTTTGATGAGAACATGTACGTTGTTTTGTACAGTTTATATAAATACAGAAATATTTTTCAGTCATTTGCTCATTCTGTTAAAAAAGAAAATTGTATCGTAAACTTAAAATCGTGAATCGTATCGAATCGTGAGTTGAGTGTATGGTTACATCCCTACACCTAGTGATAACCTGAAGACAGAGTGAGAGAGTGACGGATGAAGACATCAGGTTACACACTGTATCACTGAGGGTTTCATACCGGCAGCAGAACTGACCTCTGACCTGATTTTCATCACTTATTGTCAGCTAGGGCTCAGCAGGGGCTTATGTAGCATCACCCGGCAACAAGGCTAAACAAAGGCTGAGATTTTGCCACACAAAAAAAGATGTCATCGGTGAAGGCATTGTGCTGGCCAATCAGAAACATGCAGGCTCTCACTGGTCGAAGCTCATCTGTCCAGTGTTTACGGTCCGTGTGTAACACCTGACACGACTTTCCTGAAGTTGGAGTATTACCAGAGGCAGAAGAAGTACTCAAACTCTTTACTTAAGTAAAAGTAGAAATACTATGCTATTGAAATACCTAATTACAAGTCAAAATGAAAATGTTACTTGAGTAGAAGTAGAGAAGTATTATCATGTAAATGTACTTAAAGTAAGAAAAGTAATCTGCTCAATCTCACTTCACAGGATAACTCTACTATAGAATATTCTTACTTGACTTTATATACTTGTGTCTTCACACCCTGTCTGTGTCTCACAGGAATGGATTCCCAAAACAAATGGCCGCCCAGCTCATCCTCAAGGCCATCTCCAACCATTTTGTGTCGTCCACCAGCTCCTCTCTGAAAAACATTTACTTTGTTCTGTTTGACAGCGAGAGCATCGGAATATATCTTCAGGAAATGGCCAAGCTGGACGCCAAATGAGGACGCTGGTTGTGGTTTGTTTTCTAACTGTTGTTTGTTGCAGGTTTAGAGAGGACAGACGGAGTTTGATGTGGAGTCTGTCTTGGTTAAAGAGGAAAAAAAACATAAGTGTGAGTGGAGTGCTGTTCCCTTTCGTTCCAGTGTCCCTTCAACAGATCACTTTCTTTATAGATTAGATCATAAGTCCGTACAGTTTGCCATGATGGTTCCTTGTTTACTAATGTTTTTACTTTCTATGTACAAATATAACAGTTTCCCTGGCCTCTGTAGTTTCTGATACAGTTAGTTTACTAAAAAAACTGTGGTTCTCATTCTGCTTTGAAATAAAACTCAGATGTTTTACACCAATTCGCTCACACTTTGTCTCTATCGCCTCATATTCAAAATGTTTCACATGATAACGTAAGTATATCTAAAGTCTTACAATATAGTAAGAACATATACACTCAAGTCAAGTGAATACCAGTGATTTGATTAATATAACGTTGGAAGCCATTATGCACAAAATATCCTTTGTCTAAAAGAAGCCGCTAGAAAATCAATCTGCAAATGGTAAGGGGTGACAGGACGGAGAGCTATCAATATATCTCTATCTTTAAATCTATATCTGAGAGGTGTGGATTGCTTAAGAGTTCACAGAGTATTTAAACACTAAATCCAGCTCGATAGTTCAATAGGATTCAGAGAGGAGCTACAGTCAGTGTTCTGTTTAAAAATGATCGTATTAAACTCATAATATATATACATATATACATAAACTTAATAGAAAAAATAAGGATATCTGCGTTTGGTAGATTATTTCCTTGTTTAAACAATGCTTCTTGGCAATACATATTTTTCTACGCGGCACAGTGGAGGAGGCTCCATCATGATCTGGGGTGCTTCTTCCTTCATTGGCACACCCTGTCCCGTCCCAGCGCAGGTGACATTGTAGTGGTAGTGGGTCTACCACTTGACTTTTTTGTCCCGTAACCCTCAGGATCTTTTAAGAAATGTAAACTGAGCGTCTGACTGCATCCAGCCTCGGCAGCGACGGTGCGAGGCCTTCTGCAGCTCAACAGTCCGGCCACGTTCAAACAGAGAGAGACTTTCTCTCTGTGCCATGAGGAGGTCATGACCGTGTGAAGGCCTGAATGCAAATGACATGAAAGGCTGATTGTTGAGCAGATTTTGACTTTTTAAGGCTCTGGGGCCTCATTTATAACGCCGTGCGTAGGATTCACGTGGGAAGGTTGCTTATGTAGTAGAAATTCAAAAAATAGGTACAGAAATGTTCCGACATTTTCCGATTCACCAAACATTGCGTATCGGCGAGGAAAGTGCGTACAGCACTTCCTACTCAGGTTTCCCTTTATAAATGACAACCGACTCGAAATGCGGTGTAGCTTTTGCAGGCTTCACGTAACGCCCATATTTGCCTATAAATAGTCAAAGAAACGCCCATTCATTCATTCATTTTGACTGACTGCATGAAGAAGATCGCAGGAAATGACGACAGAACAGCTAAAAAAGACATCTCACACCATGTCAGATTTGGGTTATTTTGGGGAGGTGGAGATAACTCATATTGTTTGGTGGATGCAGTTTGAACCAGAGTAGCAGCATGGTGGTCGGATCGTCACCAAAATAAATAAACAAGTGGTCCGAAAAAGGTTCATAACAAAAAAAATACACATAGCCTTCCTCAGGCAGTGTGTTTGTACCGGGGACAGGAGATACCCCCTTGATGAGAAACTCTAAGAAATGATCGGGGAATCCCTCCGGAGTGGAGTCATGACGACTGGATCTGAATTATGTTTTCGTATTTGGTCATTTGTGTCCCAGCTGTCGATCAGCTGTGCGCAGCCTACTGCGTCTCGCAGTAGGCGTCGTAAGGGGGCCGCAGTGCTGCGACGTGGGGACGGCGTGAATATCCCGGTGGTCCCCAGCAGGGAGGAGCGCTGCCCGGCCGCAGGCGAGGGCACAACGGCGGCGGGCCCAAAGTCCTCGGGTCCCCGGGGGGCAGGAGCAGCATCCCCGGGAGGAAGGAGCCGTGGACAGGGGAGAGGCCAGACGGGGCGCCGTCCGGAGCCGCCGTCGAGGTGAACCGTGAGCCGCGGTAAGAGGAGAGGCCAGGCAGGGTCCCGGAGCGCGCCACCCACGGGCCGATGAAGGCATGGGCAACGTCCGAAACCGCCGAGGCGAAGGAAGAGGCCAGACAGGCTCCGGAGCGCGCCACCCACGGGCCGATGGCAGCATGGGCGACGTCCGAAACCGTCGAGGCGAGACGGGGTCCAGGAGTGCACCACCCAGGCGTCGATGAAAACGTGAGTGGCGTCTGGAACCGCCGTCGAGGTGGTGAAAAAGGTGAGAGTGTCCACACGAGGCCGACCAGACATGGTCGAACCTCCCCTCAGGCACCAGAAAAAGCTCAAAAAGGGTCGTACTGTCCACGGTCAAAAACAGGTGAGCGAAATCGTGAGAGGATTCACACGAGGCCAACCAGACATGGTCGAACCTCCTCTCAGGCACCAGAAAAAACTCAAAAGGGTCGACAGCCGTTAGCAGCTAGCCGTTAGCAGCTAGCCGTTAGCTGAGGCCGTTAGCTGGCAGCCATCGGTAGCTGCTAGCCGTCGTTAGCCCCACGTGGATAGCTGCTAGTCGTCGCCAGCTAGCGCAGCTGGGACGTGCAGCCGCACGCCCCGAGGAAACAGCCCCATGAGGTAGCAATGGGGTTGCTGGTCGACCCAGCAGGTCGTGCATCGTCCTCCCCGATGCGGGAACGGCGAGCAACGTCTCCAGCCTTCTGCGGAGCGCGCACCGAGCCTCAGTCCGCATGCCGGTGGCAGCCACGGACGTCTCCAAAAATCCCCGGCATTTCGAGAAAGAAACCTGAGTTTCCTTTGCCGTGTTCGGGTCCGTCCCGGAAACTTCACGAAACGTGTCAGGGTCACCAGTGTAGTGCCGGGAGATATGGGAGTCGGAGGCGGTGCATCGAAGGTGCAAAAGACAACTTTATTGCGGAGCTGCAAAGGACATGTTGTCGGGTCGCAGCCCGGGTCGACAAGAGAAAGAAGCCAGGAGGGCACACAATATATATAGTTATGAACACATATGTCCGTGCGGAAACAATACCCCCAACCCGTAGTTCCATGAGTGAATTATGTCCCAGTGGTTAAATAGGTGGTCACTACACAGTACAATTTACCACATATGGTGTTCTTAGTTTCCATACCTGTGTTTTACGAGCGACTTATGAAGTCTTAGCAAACGGCATAAAACATGATTAAACATGGTAGTATATAAAACCATGCTCGTACAACCTAGAAATGCAAAACCGCATCATTTATGAGAAAACATTTCATAACATTAACACAACATATTCGAGGTGGTTTTAAATAACATATCCGTATTTATTTATTTCTCCAAGTTATGTTTTTGTGTGCACTGAGGAGTCGCAAACAGGCGTTTGTTTAATCATTTTAAGATCAGCTTTAATCAATGTTTGAAAATGAATTCTTCATATGATAAATGAGGTAACATTTTGTTTATGGTATTATTTCCACATATTTCTCTCCATTCTTCCTTCTGCCAACGGTGTCGCAGTTTCTCGTCTCTCCCGTTTTTGTGCTTAGTGCGTACGCATGGGTTAGAGTTTGCGTGGAGGACCGCACGTTTTCCCGTCAAGTTAGTATTTTATAAATCGCAAACATTGCGTAAAACTGGCGTACGCCATTTTTTTTTTGCGTATATCCCTTTAGAAATGAGGCCCCTGGTCTTAAACTTTTGATCAGCTCATGAACATGTTTCATGAGCTGTTGTTTGAGTCTAAATGCAGTTTTCAATAAATTGCCTACTCTCTATTTTTGGTCTCATGCTCCTGTTTGTTCTTTCTGCATTTTGGAGGTTTAAAAAAAAATCTGGCTATAATCCACAAATTCGGATTGGGAATTCTTGTAATTTTTCCCCCTGTTTTAAAGGTCTCCTATCACAGGGGTTCCCAAAGTGGGGTCGCAAGAAAAAAAAAAAAAATCTTTTTTACAACTATTATTAATAACAACGAGTGCATAGAAATTTTTCAGGAGCGGACTGACCATCTGTAGAATTTCCCCGCAGCGAGGCTCCCCCCGTTGACAATCCACTAGCGCCGTGGTTCCCAACCTTTTTCTGTCAGACCCCCCTTGTCTAATTGGAAATATTTTCGAGCCCCCCAATCTCAATTCCCACTGAGATTGGTAGAATTTATTGTATATAGTTGTACAAACAATACATTTTTTCTGCTAATAATAACCAGACAAAAAGATCCAACTATAATTTTATATTTTATTATGGATTGAACATGAACCAAAGTGCTTGTATTGGCAGATGATATGTGCCACTGTGAAATAATAAGGCCTAATTGAAACAATTACAAATACTGCTTATCGATCCGGTTCTTTAACAGTATTTTTATAGGTTATTTTTTAGGGGAAAAACTAAATGAAACAGAATTCACATTGATTCAATGTATGTATAGTGTGGATTATGGGCTGCTAGCAGACATAAAATACCTGCAGTGGTGGTAGTAAGTAGATGTACTCAAGTACTGTACTTATTTTGAGGTACTTAAGTATTTCCACTTTTGCTTCTTTGTAATTCTGCTCCTCTACAGTCCAGAGGTAAATGGTGTACTTGTACTCCACTACATGTATTTAATATCTTTAGTTACTTTACAGATCTGGATTAATGATGTGAAATATAATGAACTCTTAAATCAGACTTTAGTTACACCTGGAGTAAATTCACAAGCTACCCTGCAGTATACTACTTTTACTTAAGTACTTGATCTGAGTACTTCTCCCACCTTACACGTAATTGGAGAAACAGAACTCCGAGTTAAGGACGTTGAAAACAGTGCATTTCTCCGTATGAATGATGCCTTTTGGCCAGCTGATGGACTGATTGCTCGTGTTTCCTGTCATGACCTGGCTCTTGGCCATAACAAAAGCGTGGAAAGGACAAGATATATGAAAAGATATTTATTAACCACAAC
The DNA here is from genome assembly GCA_902827135.1 of Harpagifer antarcticus. Classification (NCBI taxonomy): domain Eukaryota; kingdom Metazoa; phylum Chordata; class Actinopteri; order Perciformes; family Harpagiferidae; genus Harpagifer; species Harpagifer antarcticus. Next base: position 63,890 of record CADEHL010000542.1, on the reverse strand, counting down.
CCAACGTTAAACAAAACTAACATAAAGGCAAAAGCATAAACGAAAAGGCTGCTCTCCCAAAACAGGTCCTCCGCGGAGAGAGTCATCGAGAGTCTGCCTCAGGCCTTTTAACCCTCCGGTACCAGCAGCCAGGTGTCCTCAATCAATGCTGACAGACAAAGGGAGAACATTAAAGGGTCACACACACAACAGGAGATGGCAAAGCAGGGGTCGTCACATTCCGCGAAAATACTTATGGCAAATGAGCATTGACCACATCGAGCACCGTATATTAGATGGTAACTTTTGAACGTGTTCTCCACCGGCCGATCTCTGTGTGCACGGTGTTGCAGCGAGTCTGAGCGCGATGCCCCGCCCCCAACACAGACATTACATTACATGTCATTTGTTAGACGCTTTTATCCAAAGCGACTTACATACATTCAGTACTGTGGCCAATCCCGACAGGAGCAATTTGGGGTGAAGTGTCTTGCCCAGGGACACAACGACATGCTGACTGCAGTGGGACTCGAACTTGCTATCCCCTGAAGTCCATCACACTACCCACTGAGCCACAGCCTCCCCAGACGAGAGAGAGAGAAAGAGAAAGAGAGATCTCCGCACTGAACACGTTAGATGTCAAGGGAGATATATGCCTCATCATACTTTGTTGATGTGGGCATTATAGCTGAAAGGCCACTTTTAACTGCTGGTTGTGTTAAAAATGTGTCAATTCTATTGATTTTACGAGCAAACAATGTTTGTTTACAACTTATTCCCAAGCTTCACACGCCCCCCAGGTTGGGGGTCTGAGCTGAGGCTTGGCACGACCATTCGGGGAAACAAACAAGACAAACTGACACAGGACAGGGGAGAGACAGGACTATTTAAACAGAGGTGAGTGGGAACAGGTGGAAACAATCATGGGCGGGAAAAACAGACAAGGGGAGGAAGAAACAGAGCCTGAAATGAAAGACAAGAGGTAAGTACAAAATAAAACAGGAAATGACAGACAAAATACATAAACATAACAAACACATTTGACGAGACACAACAGAACCCCCCCCCCCCCCCCGGAGTGCACATGACAGAGGGTGAGCTTGTGCTGTCATTTTTTCTGTTGACCAGTTTGTCCATAGTTACTATGTTTTGATTTTATTTATTAAATATTCTTACAACTATATTGCTTCAACATGGACTTTCTTTTCGAAAACGCGTCACAGTTTAAAGCCAAGTTTAGCCTCTCGGTGACTCAAATGTAACTGGGTATTGAGCCGCCACATTAAGTCAACAGAAAAAACGCTGGTGATTTCCATCAGAGACCGAACTGGACGGACCGGCTGGCTTCCTAAGCTTACGGATCGCTTGGACGCTTCGGATAACGGACTTTTTTGTAGGTTGTAGCCTACCTTTGGAACCTTCGGATAGTTTTCCCTGATCGATATGGATTGGAGTAGCCACGAGGACTCACTTATGGACACTCATTGACTGCAGCGCACAACAAGCTAAAAGCGGTAGGCACGATTATTTCCTTTTCTTGTGTATTTTTGCTTGAAACAGTTTGGGAAGCGTGACCGTTTGTCCATTGGGGACTTTCGCTTTTGTTGTGTGTATTTATTATGCCGTGAGCGGCGGAAGTGTTATGTGTTGTGCTGTGAGCGGCGGTTGTGCGTGCTTGTTATGCCATGAGCGGCGGAAGTTTTCGAATTGTTTGTTTTGCTGTGACGGCCGGGCCCTGCTGGTTTAAAGGGCACCTATCATGCAAAATGCACCTTTGTACGTCTTTTATACATGATTATGTGTCCCCGGTGTTCCGGGGAACTCACCAAGTGTCAGAAAACACAACCCTCTCTATTTTCCTCCTTCGCCAAATCTCTAAAAAAGGGGCTGCAACGGATCTGAAAAAAATGGATCCACATTCCGACACTTTTCTACGTCACAAAGACGTACTCCGCTTATTGGTCAACTCTCCACCTATCAGGGGAATGAGCCACGGCCACGTGCATTGCCAAACCTCTCATTCGCATATAGGCTATCGGCAGGCTACCCCAGTCACATCTGTGTTTTTTCCTGCTATTGCCAGGATGTCTAAGCCAGTTAAACCACGGACATGTTTATGAACTTCTCTCAAGTCCAACACGGATATGCCTCCAAACTAATGCTACACCCGGGATCAATACCAACCATCCGGGACCAGGCCAGTGAGGACACATCCAATTCTGAAGCTGTAAGTTTTTATTTAGCGGTGTTTTTCCTGATAAAGCTATATCTTGCTTGTAGCATGTAGCATGTAGCATGTAGCTTAGCCGTATCAATGTCGCCTCAACCCCAACTAGTAATCGGTTAGGTGTTTATATGTTCTTGTAACATTTTATTTTGTACGCTCCGCAGTCTTTGCTTTGTCTTTTATTTTAATTATCAGGCATTTGCGAACATGTTCAGACTGCCGTAATGGCGATCTGTGTGAAGGCTGTAAAGCCACGCCTAGCCTAGCCGATAACACAAGTATTTATTCTCCTATGTATTAGTATTTTGTATCCTCTAAAAAATCATATTGAGTAAGTTATAATAACAAACGTAATCTTCTGGAGGTAAGTGCCGTTTTTTCCAGCGTTATGTAAAAGCTTTTGTGATTGTAGTCTGTAAGAACGATCATATATCATCGATCTGTAAGCTAAGCTAAGCTACGCTAAGCTACGCTACGCTAAGCTAATGAGACATGCCGTTTTTTGCAGTATGTTTACTTGTTTGCGCACATGAATATAAATGGGGGTGTGTTAGGATACAACACTGTATGTATGTATGCGAGGGGACACACACCACGAGTAAAACGGAGCTAAAGCCCTGGTGTGTTGTTGTTGACGACTAATCTAAACCACTTTTTTTGTTGTGCTTTTTTTAACATTGCACAGGCTACGTGGCCAACTTGATGGACCTCATCTTCGACCAAGTCTTTGTGGACCCTGCACCATTATGAGCAACCTGACAGGGAGGAGGTCATCGCCGGGTATGCTACACGGTTCAATTTGGCTGCTGTCTGAACCTAACATAGACATTTCACGGATCAGAGGACAACGCAGGCCGGAATCACCACTCTGATCCTGTGTCCATGGAAGCCCCAGCACCAGCTCACAAAGCTCCTGTTTTTTATGGGTTCAAATAACCGTTGATTTTGACAATAAAGTTCCGAGTTGATATCAAATGTGTCGTGATTATTCATGTTTGGATGGGTAAAGAATATTCTGATTTCAAAAGCATAAGGTTGTGTGTGGACTTTCTGGATCAAATTGATAATATGCTTGAACACATGCATTGCTCTGAGATGACATGTGTATTCCACACTCGTAATCACAGCAAGCATGGTAACGTGACTCTCGCCGGCTCTTCTGCAGGGGGGCGTGGTCAGCTGCTGCTCAGAATTTTCATAGGCAGGTTTGGAATAAAGCGAAAATGAGCGAAACGAGGCATGGCTAAAAAATGATCTGTTTGGTATTTTGAAAATAAAATGTATAAATATACCTTATATAGGTATGGTCATACACTATATCATTTAAATATAGCATGATAGGTCACCTTTAAGTTTCATACGAGTGAACACTGTCGTGTTACTTGAAATGCTAAGGCACCACACATATTGCATCAAATATGAGTGACACAAACGGTGAAATGGAAAAAAGGGCTGTCAAGCTTACTAGTAAAGCCTTGGCTTGCAAAATCGAACAACTACAAAAAGAATGTCAGTCAAACGTGCAGAAGATTAAAGGACGCACACAGGAAAACAAACCTCTAATGAAAAATGATGAAAATGCAACGGATGTTAGACTCAAACTGGACACATTAATTCATCAATATGAAAATGCAAAAACAGCACATGAATCAGTTATTATGTTGCTTTCCGAAGATGACCTGGAAATACAAAATAACTGGTTTCAACAAATAACAAAACATAACAATGATTTTATGGAGGATGTACAACAGACTCCGTCCTCCGTCCTCTATGTTAGAGGCAGAGCTGGAGTATGACGGGGGATCGACACCAATCTCCCGGGGGGAGGTCACTGAGGTTGTTAAACAACTCCACAGTGGCAAAGCCCCGGGGGTGGATGAGATCCGCCCAGAAATGCTGAAGGCTCTGGGTGTTGAGGGACTGTCTTGGTTGACACGTCTCATCAACATTGCGTGGAAGTCGGAAACGGTACCGAAGGAGTGGCAGACCGGGGTGGTGGTTCCCCTTTTTAAAAAGGGGGACCAGAGGGTGTGTGCCAATTACAGAGGCATCACACTACTCAGCCTCCCCGGGAAAGTTTACTCTAAGGTACTCGAAAGGAGGGTCAGGCCGATTGTCGAACCTCAGATTGAGGAGGAACAATGCGGATTCCGTCCTGGTCGTGGAACGACAGATCAGCTTTTTACTCTCGCAAGGATCCTGGAGGGGGCTTGGGAGTACGCTTATCCGGTCTACATGTGTTTTGTGGACTTGGAGAAGGCGTATGACCGGGTTCCCAGGGAGTTACTGTGGGAGGTGCTGCGGGAGTATGGGGTGAGGGGGTCTCTACTCAGGGCCATCCAATCTCTGTACTCCCAAAGCGAGAGCTGTGTCCGGCTCCTCGGCAGTAAGTCGGACCCATTTCCGGTGAGGGTTGGCCTCCGCCAGGGCTGCGCTTTGTCACCAATCCTGTTTGTAATATACATGGATCGGATTTCGAGGCGTAGTCATGGGGGGGGGGGTCTGCAGTTCGGTGGGCTAAGGATTGCACCACTGCTTTTTGCAGATGATGTGGTTCTGATGGCTTCATCGGTCTGCGACCTTCAGCACTCACTGGATCGGTTCGCAACCGAGTGTGAAGCGGCTGGGATGAGGATCAGCACCTCCAAATCTGAGGCCATGGTTCTCAGCAGGAAACCGATGGATTGTCCACTCCAAGTAGGGAATGAGTCCTTACCCCAAGTGAAGGAGTTCAAGTATCTCGGGGTTTTGTTCTCGAGTGAGGGAACAATGGAGCGTGAGATGGGCCGGAGAATCGGAGCAGCGGGAGCGGTACTGCAGTCGCTTTACCGCACCGTTGTGACGAAAAGGGAGCTGTGCCAGAAGGCAAAGCTCTCTGTCTACCGGGCCATTTTCGTTCCTACCCTCACCTATGGTCATGAAGGATGGGTCATGACCGAAAGAACGAGATCGCGGATACAAGCGGCCGAGATGGGTTTTCTCCGCAGGGTGGCTGGTGTCTCCCTTAGGGATAAGGTGAGAAGTTCGGTCATCCGGGAGGGACTCGGAGTTGAGCCGCTCCTCCTTCGCGTCGAAAGGAGCCAGTTGAGGTGGTTCGGGCACCTAGTTAGGATGCCACCTGGGCGCCTCCCTAGGGAGGTGTTCCAGGCACGTCCAGCTGGGAAGAGACCAAGGGGTAGACCTAGGACCAGGTGGAGGGATTATATCTCTTCGCTGGCCTGGGAGCGCCTTGGGATCCCCCAGTCAGAGCTGGTTGATGTCGCCAGGGAAAAGGAAGTTTGGGGCTCTCTGCTGGAACTGCTACCCCCGCGACCCGACCACGGATAAGCGGAAGAAGATGGATGGATGGATGGATGTACAACAGAGGTGCCCAGTACGTCGACCGCGGGGGCAATGCTGGTAGATCGCGAGTCATTCATAAAAAAAAAAAATCCAGCTCGTAATCTATGGTTAAAATAGACAAAACAGGTTTTAATCCCTCCTCCCTTGGCCTCCCTGCCACTTGATTCAGGAGTTTACTTGATTGACAGAAAAAGCGACCTATCGCTTTCCAGTCTGTTAACCCAGAATGCAAAGCGATACGAAATCAGTCAAGTGCCGGGAAAACTCAAATTAAGTTAAAGAGACAAACAACAAAATGAGTGCGGGACCGAGCAAAACGCTAAAGACCACTTCCACCCAGAATGGGAGGAAGAATATTTGTTTGTGATGTCACATTCAAAGGTTATTTGCCTTATTTGTAAAGCAAGTGTCGCTCTGCCAAAGAAAGGTAACGTGGAGAGGCATTATCGGAGTGTTCACAAGGCTGACGGCTACTTCCCTCCGAGTGGCGAGTTTAGAAAGAGAAAGGTCATGTATTATACTACACAAACATTATCTCGCAGTCTTAGTGTCGCCAACTCGTTTCTAACATGCAAAAAGACAAACAAATGCGTCTATGGTCGTGTATTTTCGACACACTCGGCTGCTACATGCAGCAACACACGGCAGGGATGGCGGAGAGAAGCGCTCCAAGGTGTAGTTACATGTTACCCGTCTTGAGGTGGACAATGCTCCTTGCCAAGAGTGTTTAGCATGTAAGGGCGGTAACACGAGCAATTTATCTTGCAAACATCTTGCAAAAGCGCACCACAGAAATGCACCGGGTTCCACTGTCTTTCTAGCAGCTCTGTAGCCCCATCCACGAGTAACGTTTCCACGTCAGGTGTTATGTATGCTAGCAGCAACACACGGAGTTAACTCAATTATACAAACATGGGTTAATGATTAGAGGTAACGGAGTTATTTATTTTGTTAAAGTTTCAGCTATTCTGTTCACAGTTCTGTCATCAGATTATTTAATACGATTTGTTAAAACACTGTTGTTTCTTTTGATGTGAAATATTATTTATTGAATTTAAATAAAAAGCAATGTTAATTTTGTTCACAATTTGTTAAGTTCATTTAATAATATATGTATTTTTGAATCAAGTATTCATCTTTATTGTCTTCATTGTTAGTTTCCACATGCCTAAAACAACCTCAAGCTAAATCTAAAAATTGATGGCTAAATAAGAGCGTTTGAGAAATTGTGCAAGGCATACAGTAATAGTCGATTAGTCGTTTCATTAATCGATTATCAAATTAGTCGTTTGTTGCAGCCCTATTGTAGTTATCCCATGTATAAATAAAACGTGTTATTCAGCAACCCTTGCAATTTGGGATTTTATTTTTGGTTGGTAGACCTCGGTGAGCTGGTCATTTCAAAAGTAGCTCACCAGCCAAAAAAGTGTGGGCACCCTGATGTACAACAATGGCTCTTGGGAACAGGGAGGATGCCCTTTCTGCAAACAGGTCATGTGACTGCCAATGAACCAATCGCTGCAAACACAGATATTCCCCTCATTCTACCAGACAAGGCACCCGCCGATGTAAAGGAGCAATTCGAACACACTGAGGCTCAGCAGGACGTTCTCTTTCCCCCGTCAAACATGAAGGGTACATCATGCACACAAGATGATATACAACCTGGTGACAGCATATTGGTAGCAGAAAAAGCAGGCAAAGCTCAAGATCAAAAGTTTCCAGCACCGCATCTGCACACATAAAAGCTGAGGCCGAAGTGGCAGCCATGAAAGTTCTCCAAAAACTCCTAAAGGACAAGCATGTCCTGGAAGCACAGGAGCAGGAATTGCGGAGGAAAAAGGAGCAAATGGAATTAGAAGGAAACATTGCTGCCACCATTGCAAAAATGAAAGTGTTAGCAGCCCCCAGGGGATCAGCTAATTGTTCTATATTATCCAATGGCATGCAGTCATATTTTGAAACGGGACAAAGGGAAATACAGTTTGTACCATTAAAACAACCAATCATAACCACCACAGACAGAGCTGTCACTAACATTGATACAGCTCCCCTAACACCCAATGCAGGCATCAGGAATCTAGATGAACATTTACATGTAGCATCTCCAGATCCAGTAACTGCCACAAGCAACAGTGACAAGTGCAATATATTTTCAGTCATGGAAAAACAAAATGAAATAACCGCTTTATTAATCCAGCAACAGTGTCTGTCATCCATGCCCAAGAAAGACATTCCAGTGTTTAATGGTGACCCACTTCAGTACCAAACATTTGTGAGATCTTTTGAATTTAATATTGAAAGCAAAAACAATAACCCCAGGGACTGCCTCTACTACCTGGAGCAATATACAACAGGACTGCCCAGAGACCTTGTATGGAATTGCCAACATATGGCATCAGACAGTGGATTCAGCAAGGCCAAATGGTTACTGCAACAGAACTTTGGAAATGAACATAAAATTGCTACAGCATACATGGAAAGAGCTCTTTCATGGCCATTAATAAGGGCTGAGGACACAAGGGCTCTACAGGCATACACGGTCTACCTTAGAGGATGTTGCAATGCGATGGAAGATGTAAACTACATGTTTTAGCTCAACATTCCAGCAAACATGCTAGCCATTTTAAAGAAACTTCCATATAGGCTGAGGGATTTATGGAGAACTGAAGCATGTGACATCCAGGAAAAACAACACCAAAGAGCTGCCTTCAAGGATATTGTCGAATTCCTTGAAAGGCAAGTAAAAATTGCTACAGATCCCATATTTGGAGACATTAAAGACCCCCCTCCCGTAAGCAAAGACATAAGAAGGCCACAGCCTCATCCAAGAGGAAGCATCTTTGCAACCAATGTGAAAGTTACAGAAAATAAATATGACGGAAGCACTGTAGAGAAAGGGATTTTGTCTGCTATGAAAAACTGCTTGTATTGTAGATGTGAACATGCTCTGGAGATGTGTCCACAGTTAGAAAGGAGGACACATCATGAAAAAAATGACATTTCTTAAAGAAAATGGTCTTTGTTTTGGCTGCCTGTGTAAAGGACACATAAGTAGAGACTGCAGGAAACGAATGAGGTGCATCATATGCAATCTAAATCATCCCAGAATGTTGCACATCTACCAACAAAGAAAGGAAATGGAAAATGAGCAGGAGGAAATGGAAGAAGCATCTGCAAACACTGCTGAAGCCTCAATTCAGACAGGTGGCCTTACTGGGGCCGGTGAAGATGGTTGCAAACTCTGCATAGTACCAGTCCAAGTTAAAGCCAAAAAGGGAAACACAACAGTGCATACCTATGCATTTCTTGACCCAGGCAGCACTGCATCGTTTTGCACATTAGGCCTTATGAACAAACTTAACCTCCAAGGAAGAAGGTCAAACATTCTGCTGAGAACTATGGGTCAAAGGAAGGTCATTGAAACCAGCATTGTGTCAGGCCTAGAGGTTGCTGGACTGGATAACAGCGACTTTTGTGATCTACCCGGCACATACACTCAGAAGACTATGCCCGTGCACAAAGGAAACATTCCACGTCAAAACGACATCAATCAATGGTTGCATTTGAGGGATGTTTGTCTACCTGAAATTGATGCTGAAATTGAGTTGCTGATTGGTTCAGATGTTCCAAAAGCCCTTGAACCAATTGAGGTAATCAGGAGTGTGGGGGATGGACCTTATGCCGTAAAAACCATGCTCGGATGGACCGTTAATGGTCCATTAGGAGGATGTCCTGGTGATACTCAGGACAACACTTCAATAAGTGTAAACAGAACATCAGTTATGCAACTTGACAAGCTGTGGGAACAGCAATTTAAAGGGCACCTATCATGCAAAATGCACCTTTGTACGTCTTTTATACATGATTATGTGTCCCCGGTGTTCCGGGGAACTCACCAAGTGTCAGAAAACACAACCCTCTCTATTTTCCTCCTTCGCCAAATCTCTAAAAAAGGGGCTGCAACGGATCTGAAAAAAATGGATCCACATTCCGACACTTTTCTACGTCACAAAGACGTACTCCGCTTATTGGTCAACTCTCCACCTATCAGGGGAATGAGCCACGGCCACGTGCATTGCCAAACCTCTCATTTGCATATAGGCTATCGGCAGGCTACCCCAGTCACATCTGTGTTTTTGCCTGCTCTTGGCAGGATGTCTAAGCCAGTTAAACCACGGACATGTTTATGAACTTCTCTCAAGTCCAACACGGATATGCCTCCAAACTAATGCTACACCCGGGATCAATACCAACCATCCGGGACCAGGCCAGTGAGGACACATCCAATTCTGAAGCTGTAAGTTTTTATTTAGCAGTGTTTTTCCTGATAAAGCTATATCTAGCTTGTAGTATGTAGCATGTAGCATGTAGCTTAGCCGTATCAATGTCGCCTCAACCCCAACTAGTAATCGGTTAGGTGTTTATATGTTCTTGTAACATTTTATTTTGTACGCTCCGCAGTCTTTGCTTTGTCTTTTATTTTAATTATCAGGCATTTGCGAACATGTTCAGACTGCCGTAATGGCGATCTGTGTGAAGGCTGTAAAGCCACGCCTAGCCTAGCCGATAACACAAGTATTTATTCTCCTATGTATTAGTATTTTGTATCCTCTAAAAAATCATATTGAGTAAGTTATAATAACAAACGTAATCTTCTGGAGGTAAGTGCCGTTTTTTCCAGCGTTATGTAAAAGCTTTTGTGATTGTAGTCTGTAAGAACGATCATATATCATCGATCTGTAAGCTAAGCTACGCTACGCTAAGCTAATGAGACATGCCGTTTTTTGCAGTATGTTTACTTGTTTGCGCACATGAATATAAATGGGGGTGTGTTAGGATACAACACTGTATGTATGTATGCGAGGGGACACACACCACGAGTAAAACGGAGCTAAAGCCCTGGTATGTTGTTGACGACATGCATTTACTAATCTAAACCACTTTTTTTGTTGTGCTTTTTTTAACATTGCACAGGCTACGTGGCCAACTTGATGGACCTCATCTTCGACCAAGTCTTTGTGGACCCTGCACCATTATGAGCAACCTGACAGGGAGGAGGTCATCGCCGGGTATGCCACACGGTTCAATTTGGCTGCTGTCTGAACCTAACATAGACATTTCACGGATCAGAGGACAACGCAGGCCGGAATCACCACTCTGATCCTGTGTCCATGGAAGCCCCAGCACCAGCTCACAAAGCTCCTGTTTTTTATGGGTTCAAATAACCGTTGATTTTGACAATAAAGTTCCGAGTTGATATCAAATGTGTCGTGATTATTCATGTTTGGATGGGTAAAGAATATTCTGATTTCAAAAGCATAAGGTTGTGTGTGGACTTTTTTTGTCATACACATGGGTGCGTTATGCCATTGCTGTGTAGTATATAATAGTACATGTACAATGACAGAATGAAAGATTGCATAAAGCCATATACACCAGTATTTATTTCCATGAACAATATTAGCATTCGTTTTACAATTTCAGTCAAAACAAACCACTCAGTGCTCTATTTGCCTCAACTGTAGTCCAACTGTGTTCAGCTCTGTAAATATTCAATGCATTCTGCAGGGACAACACATTTAGGCACACAATCCAGGATGGTCCACCACACAGGTTAGAGTCCTCAAGTTCCTGCATCCGTCTTTACACCTAGTGTGATAAACATATATTGAATGACATGTGAAAAATGTATTCTCTAAACAGACAACTTAGTGAAGCTAATGTTACGTGTGGTATCTCCATGCAGCACATGCTCCGGTTCAGAAGGCATCGTGGCGCAAGTTGCACATGTACCCCTTGTAGTAGAATATTTGAATGTATTCATGTTAGCTCCAAATGTATAAGTTTAAAAATGAGTGATTTGGGTTAAAACTGTGACCTGGACTTTGAGCAAGCACATGTGACTTCAGAGAAGACCATGTGGCTGTGGAGGACAAAGGACCCATGGGGGAGGGTGGCAGCATGTGTTGACTTGCACTGTATGCAAATGCTCTCGCCACCTGAGAATGGAGAAACTCAAGATTTGGGGTGATGGGGACATTTGGGCTGCCAATCAAAGTAGAGGAATCAGAGATCCCTCCCATTGCTTCAGCATAAATACAGGACACGCAGTGGTGTTCAGTCTCTTTCTGCTGGCCGGCTGACGTGATCACCAGGTTGTATGTATGTTTTGTGTTGTATGTGTTTTGTGTTGTAAGTATTGTATTATTGTATGTATTCTTGTATTGAATGTAATGATTTCTGGTGCATTGTGATATTGCCATTAAAAGTAGAGTATGGTTGACTTGGTGGCACTGAATTCCTTCCATATAACACAGCTCAGAAGGACGCGGGGATATTTGAAACGTGGAGCGTAAATCCATTATAATACCTAACAGATGGTGACCCGACGTACAAGATAATGAGCTGAGGAGGATTCAGACGACCGGATTGGGTCGAGAATAAGCGCTTTTAAACACCTCAGACAATCACGCAGGGCCCTGCATTCATTCTAAAAAAGGTATTTCAGACTCCTGTTATATAAATCGATTGTCTGTGATTGAATACACTAAAATGTTAGGATTGTCTGAAGGCGTTTCACAGTGTTTTTAAAGTTTGAATGGGATATACAATGCATATTTAGAAACATTTAGAAACATAGTCGTTGATCGCAGGTAGATAAAGTCCTGAGTGGCGTACATAAGAACGGTTTAGCGCGGATCTACAGGTAGATAAAGTCCTGAGTGGCGTAGAGACGGTGCAGTCTGTCTGGTGGCGTGTTTTGAGTACCGCACGACAGAACCTGGAAACCCGATATTTTAGATCGGGTCGCCGGCTGGAACTGAGGAGTCTTACAGCACAGACGAACGCTCTCAAGCTAAGGGCCGGAGCTCTGTGGTATGGTAATTACTCAATATTTATAGATCTCAATGAAGCACTCGGATGAGTGAGGCTCATTTGTGGTCTGCTGCTGCCATCTAGTGGCTGAAAGGGGGTAGTACACCTTTGACATTGTTATATGAATTTAGCTTCAAGCGCTGAGGTTAAATATTACATTGCTGACCGGTATTGAAGACGGGAAGCGCGTTAATAGTAACTACGACAATAGCCCAGTATATTAATACATGTGAGCACATGTTGATTGAGTCAGATAAATAAAAGCGAAGTGCACATGTTGATTGAGTCAGATAAATAAAAGCGAAATGCACATATTAATTGAGTCAGATAAATAAAAGCGAAGTGAATATGGAACGACAGAATGCTAAAAACGATTCTGAAATTCCAGGTAATTACCGGGAGCAATGGGAACAGATAAAGAGATTGATTTTCAGAGAATTAAGTACATTCAAATTAAATATAATAGTGGATTATTCTACCTAGATTAGACATACAAAGAGGACAATTTGTGTGTTATGAACTAGCCTTGTCTGGTTACATTTTTATTGAAGCCAGGCTACAAGTCGGATGGTTTAATTTTTAGTGAACTCAGACTGCAAGCAGTGTGATTTCTCTCTGCAAATGGTTGAGTCTTCCCTCCCCTTCCCCCGGTCATCCAAGTTATTTGACCCCATGTGGTCAAGAGTCATTCTGTTAGCAGAGATAACATACACAGGCGCGCTGAGGAGGGGGAGAGAGGTGAGACGTCTTATCACCCATGTCCAAGGGGGACAGTGGGGAGAGAGACACAGCAAGCCATGAAACTGGGGGGTTTTACGATGAAGCAGGAGGCCAGTGTCGTATAACAAAAACCTGACGACACTTTGAAGCAGGATGCCAGGGTCGTAAAGGTCCCAGGGCACAGCATGTGCCTCTGCCTCCTATGCATTACCATTCTTTCTTCATGTTTCTGAAAATGAAACCACAGTAAATGGGATTCTTTTTCAGAAAAGGGGGAGTAGTTGTTAGACAATGGGAATTTGATATTTACATTTTTATAGTCTAAAATCTATTGTAGTATTTTTTTAGGTATCATAAAACAACACTGTTTTAGCTTATTAGGTCAAGTTAATTGAAGATTTGAGAATGTTAATTAGGCGTCCCTAAAAATGGTGGGATGTACTACACAAATTATCTGTTAAATTCTGATTTTAGATTAATCAGATGACATGTCTTATTTTTATACAGTCCTTTAATGACAGAGGTTAAAAACCTGTACACTTATTTTTATTTTTATGCATATGCTGCCATCAGGCATATATTCAAATCCAGAGACAGATGCAGTCTCTGTTTTGAACAAATATCACAATGAAAAATAGTGGTAGCAAATCATCTTTAGGTCAAATCATGTCGGGAAGAGATGAGGAGTTTTGTTTTGAAACAAAAGTTTGAACTGAGCCATGTTGGTTTTCAAAAAGCTGACTTTTCAAAATGAAACAGATCACTTTTGAGTGTACAGTAGCAGTTTGCATGGAGATTTATTTGTGAACACTACAGTAGCAGGATGTATTTACCTGTCCTAGGAAAGGGACAGATTATAAGTAAAAGACTGGTTAGAAATGGAAATAAGAAAAGGTTGTTGAAGGCTGAAGAGAAAAGAGAACAGATGGATAGAAGAAGACTGAAATAGATGGACAGGGCAAGATATTAAATGTGTTGAAGTGATATCTGACTTAGAAGGATAAAAGGTGGTTAAAATACCACGAGTGAAGTTGGAAAAAGTATGTAGGAGAGAGAGAGAGAGACAAGACAATTAAGATGTTTGAAAAGATTAGAAAGAGTAAAAGTTATATAAAGTTAACTACTATTCTGGACAATGTCATATTGTTTTATGAGTAAAAGAACATGAAATAAAATATATTACTAAGATATAAGAAAACATGTGAAGAGACAGGCATGAAATGGTTAGACGCATGGCCCCTAGTTCGTATGTAAATCAGGAGCTCAATTAACAAAGAGACAGGTTTCTCTCCATTTGAGCTCACTCATGGTCACCAGTTCCCAGGAGCCCTGAGCGTAGGATTTGAGGGATTTGTATCAGATTTCTCCACACAGATTACAGAGGCAAAAGGGGGACATCAAACCCAGTGGCTGGGACCCAGGTTCTCTGGACCCCATCGGGCGATGCAGAGGACATCTCACGCTGTCCGCTTGGAAGGGAAAGGAGACATCTGGTACCACTGGAATCAGTGCGCAGTGGGGAAACCTCCAGGAAGGATGTGTGAAAGCTGTCATCATCCTCCTCGTGCTGGGCCTGCTGTACCTGACCAAGCAAGGGTGGCGACTCCACGGTGTGGGAAGCGTATCCAAGGACGCAGTATCAGGAGTTCCGGGTCTCGCCACGGATGGAAGTACCTGACACTACGCAGACAGTGAAACCAGGAGAGTGAGTGTTCACCAGAGCGATAAAGAGGAGGAGCAGGCACTCGCCAAAGGGGGAGGGTCCCTAACAAACACTCCTGTCTACATCGACTGCAGTTAGACTGGCGAAGAGACCATCCTGGATACATCTGACTGTGAAGCTGTTTAAACCTGAAACACAGAAACTCGCCTCTACTGTGGTGAAGTCTGGCTACAAAGGGAGGTGTCCGATAGGGTCACTTGTCTCAAACCAGTGAAGAAACCAACAGAACCCAGTGGAATTTAAAGAGTGGACGTGAGCAGGGAAACAGTAACGGGTCTGAGGGATAGAAACTGACGATGTACAGAGAAAGAATTGGACCATGGGGATTACATTAAAACATGTGCCTATACAATTTACCTACCTCAGCCGTTTGGGTACTTTTGTATATGAATTTGACCTTGCAGCTGCCTCTCCTGATGAAAGGAGGCAGGGCATTTCAGGTTGTTCATATTTATGAGAAGACAGACTTGCTGTCTCCTAAATATCTCATGTGTGGCTCTGAAACTAAAGCGGAATGAAGTATACATGAAGTAATGTTAAAGCTTGAAGACACTGCAATTTTGCCGATTACAGATGAATTGAATCACCACTGTGAAGGTTATACCTTATGACGATTGACTATACTCAATCAGAATGATTGAAGGGTTTTAACTTTGTTGTTACTAAGTGATGTAATTGATGTATGGAGTTATTTACATATTTTGGTATTTCTAACACGGTCGTATGAAGTTGATATGTGGAGCCATTTCTGAACGTTTAAATAGTCTGAATCCCAGAACGAATGTGAATGTCTTGAAAGTAGTTGATTTATTAAATTTAAATCAAAAGGGGGATTGTAGTAGAATATTTGAATGTATTCATGTTAGCTCCAAATGTATAAGTTTAAAAATGAGTGATTTGGGTTAAAACTGTGACCTGGACTTTGAGCAAGCACATGTGACTTCAGAGAAGACCATGTGGCTGTGGAGGACAAAGGACCCATGGGGGAGGGTGGCAGCATGTGTTGACTTGCACTGTATGCAAATGCTCTCGCCACCTGAGAATGGAGAAACTCAAGATTTGGGGTGATGGGGACATTTGGGCTGCCAATCAAAGTAGAGGAATCAGAGATCCCTCCCATTGCTTCAGCATAAATACAGGACACGCAGTGGTGTTCAGTCTCTTTCTGCTGGCCGGCTGACGTGATCACCAGGTTGTATGTATGTTTTGTGTTGTATGTGTTTTGTGTTGTAAGTATTGTATTATTGTATGTATTCTTGTATTGAATGTAATGATTTCTGGTGCATTGTGATATTGCCATTAAAAGTAGAGTATGGTTGACTTGGTGGCACTGAATTCCTTCCATATAACACAGCTCAGAAGGACGCGGAGATATTTGAAACGTGGAGCGTAAATCCACTATAATACCCAACACCCTTTAGAAAGAAGTCAATAACTGAGCTTTTAAAACACATGAAACACATAATGCTGACAACTGAGGTGTTGGAGTTATACTTTTTATCACCCTAAGTTATTGAACTTTCCAACGGTTGTTGCACGATGTTGGAAGAAAAGGACTGTAAACTATTAAACGCAATGAGGCCATTGTATATATGCTGAAAATATGAATGTCTCCCTTTATAAATATATATATGTATCGCTGTGTTTGCGTTACAAACTCTAAGTTACAAACTGTACACATTGCATTCTTGCTAATTAGCCAAAATATGAATGGAATAAGTAGCAAGCATCGTAACAAACAGAGTAAAAATAAATAGGGACAACAGCTTGTCAACTAACCATTCAGAAACGTCCTGCTGCAACCGAGATGTTTGCACCTCCACCAAAACCTCCGCTGCTTCAGTTTCTGGATCAAATTGATAATATGCTTGAACACATGCATTGCTCTGAGATGACATGTGTATTCCACACTCGTAATCACAGCAAGCATGGTAACGTGACTCTCGCCGGCTCTTCTGCTGGGGGCGTGGTCAGCTGCTGCTCAGAATTTTCATAGGCAGGTTTGGAATAAAGCGAAAATGAGCGAAACGAGGCATGGCTAAAAAAGGATCTGTTTGGTATTTTGAAAAATAAAATGTATAAATATACCTTATATAGGTATGGTCATACACTATATCATTTAAATATAGCATGATAGGTCACCTTTAAGACTGACTTTCCCGAATGTGGGAGAGACAACCAAGAACCTTCCAGGGAAGACCAACAGTTCTTGGATCTGGTTTCAAAATCTGCCCACCTAGTCAATGGACATTATTCTATTGAATTACCATTTAGAGAAAAGGAAATATGCATGTCCGACAATAAAGGTGTTGCTGAGCAACGCACTCTGAACCTTAAAAGAAGATTTAAGAGAGATCCTTCCTTTCATTCTGATTATACCAACTTTATGTCCGAGATGATATCTAAAGGCCACACAGAGAAAGTACCGGATCATGTCTTGGAACGTAGAGACGGCAAAAAATTGGTATCTACCACATCACAGAGTTTTGCATCCACAAAAGAACAAACTTCGAGTAGTGTTTGACTGTGGAGCAACATTTTCGGGAGTTTCACTAAATTCTCAGCTCTTCCAGGGGCCGGATCTGATTAGTACCTTGCTGGGAGTTTTGTCAAGATTCCGTAAAGATCCTGTTGTCATCACTGCAGACATCGAAGCCATGTTTCACCAAGTGAAAGTTCCAAGTGAAGACCGTGACTTGTTACGGTTCCTATGGTGGCCTGATGGAGACTGCAGTCAGAACCTGGTGGAATATAGAATGACCGTGCATCTCTTCGGAGCAACCTCATCCCCAAGCTGTGCAAATGTTGCCCTTAGGAAATGCGCTGAAGACAATCTAGAACAGTTCAGCCCTCAAGCCATAAATGCAATTATGAATAACTTTTACGTAGACGACTGCCTCACTTCAACAGCTTCAGAAGAAGAGGCAACAGCCCTTTATCATGAATTACGAGCCATGGAGGGAGCCAAGGGAGGCTTTCTACTAACAAAATGGATAAGTAGCAGTCGGCATGTGTTGGCTGCAATACCTGAAATGGAAAGAGCAAAGGAAATAAAAAATCTGGATTTGGACCATGACAATCTTTTACATTACATGTTACTTGTTAGACGCTTTTATCCAAAGCGACTTACATACATTCAGTACTGTGGACAATCCCCACAGGAGCAATTTGGGGTGAAGCGTCTTGCCCAGGGACACAACGACATGCTGACTGCAGTGGAGTTTGAACCTGTGACCCCCCTGATCCCAACACCAAGGCTCTACCCACTGCGCCACACGTAAAGGAAACAATCTTCCAGTGGAGAGAGTGCTGGGTGTACAATGGTGCGTTCAGTCTGACGTCTTCAAGTTCAAAATCATCTTGAAAGATAGGCCGCTCACAAGAAGGGGGATTCTCTCAAGCGTCAGTTCAGTGTATGATCCCCTTGGAATATTGGCACCAGTTGTCCTCACTGCAAAAAAGATCCTGCAAGATTTGTGTAGGAGAAAGTTTGGCTGGGATGACAAATTACCAGAATCTATCTTACAGGAGTGGATGAGTTGGACCCAAGACCTTCATAAGCTGGAAGACTTCAAGGTTGACAGAAGCTTCAAACCTACCGACTTTGGAACGGTGTCATCTGCTCAAATGCATCATGATGGATTGAAAGTAATCTCACTAAAGGACTCTGAAGTCAGGAGCATAACCGTTAACACTACTCAGATCATGTCGGAGGAAATGGATCCTGTCAACCAATTAATCCATCACTTTTCCTCTTGGAATGGTTTGAAAAGGGCAGTATGAGGATGCTCAGACTTAAAAGACAGCTTTTGAATCGCAGCAGAAAGAGAAACCAAACAAGTGTTGTTCTTCCTCAACTAATTCCAGATAAAATACATCAAAAAGGTCTATCACAAAAGGAGAGAGCGAATCTCAACAGGCAAGAAAACAATGGTCTCACAGTTGAAGAACTGGCAAACGCTGAAATAGAGGTAATCTGTTTCTGCCAAAGAAAGAGGTACACCGATGAAATCTCAAATCTGAGAAAATGAATAAACGTCAAGAAAACCAGCCACATTCATAAACTCAACCCCATCCTGGAAAATAATGTGTTACCGGTTGGTGGACGACTTAGCCGGGCAGCAATGACGGAGGATATGAAACATCCTGTCATAGTGGCTAAAGACTTTCACATTGCCGATCTTATTCTGCGAAATGTTCATGAAGAAGTGGGTCATGGTGGTCGCAACCATATGTTATCCCGACTACGCCAACAATATTGGATTCCTGGAGCTACCGTAGCAATAAGAAGAACGTTGTCGAAATGCGTAGTCTGCCGGCGTATAAATGCTACTCCTGGACAACAACAGATGGCGGATTTGCCCCTGGATAGAGTCTCTCCTGATGAACCTCCATTCACATATGTTGGAGTTGATTATTTCGGACCCTTTGGAGTGAAGCGTGGAAGGAACATTGTGAAACGTTATGGCGTCATTTTCACATGCTTTGCAATAAGAGCAATTCACCTTGAAATGGCATCATCTCTTGACACTGATTCGTTCATCAATGCGCTACGGCGCTTTATAGCTAGACGTGGTCAAGTCAAAGAACTCAGATCTGACAATGGCACTAATTTCGTAGGATCCGAACGCGAGTTGCAATTAAAAGTTGGAATCAAGGTCAGATCCACAATACACTTCTCCAGAAAGGAATTCATTGGATCTTCCATCCCCCAGCTGGCTCACATCATGGAGGTGTTTGGGAAAGATTAATCAGATCAGTACGAAAGGTTCTCAACTCCACTCTGAATGTACAAAGTCTCGACGAAGAGGGACTTAACACAGTCTTATGTGAAGCAGAAGCTATTCTCAATAGCCGTCCAATCACCAAAGCTTCTACAGATCTAAACGACCTAGAAGAACTGACACCGAATCATCTTTTGCTCCTTAACGGACCCTACACACGGCGGCGTGCGTTGTCGCTTACCGGCGGGAGGGGCTGGAACTCGACCAACAACCAATCACATGAATCTCCCGCCCCAGACACACAAGCACGCGGTTTGATTGGCTAGAACTTGTACTGGCATATGATTCCATTGGCTGGCGCCTCCGTCGAGGCGTCAAAAGTAGAACATTGCTCTACTTTTGCAGTGAGCACCGCGAGAGAAGCTACGCTTTGCTCCCACAATGCAGTTCGGCGAATCGTGACGCCACCCCATTCAAAGTGAATGGGCAGAAGCGTTGAAGCGGCAACGCACGCCGCCGTGTGTAGGGGCCGTAAGACAACACCATCCCTGCCACCAGGACTGTTTCAAAAGGAAGACATTTACGCTCGACGCAGGTGGAGACAAGTTCAGTATATGTCAGACTTATTCTGGAAAAGGTGGATTAAAGAATATCTTCCCCTACTTCAAGAATGACAGAAATGGTCAAAAATCAAACGCAACTTCACACCAGGAGACATCGTGATCATTATGGATGACTCGGCACCTCGGAACTCCTGGCTTACTGGAAAAGTTGCTGAGACCATCGTTGACAAAAAGGGACTCGTGCGTATGCTTCGGATCAAGACCAAGACTGGTTTCCTGAGCAGACCAATTAACAAAGTTAGCCTTCTTCAGGAGTCAGAGGACTTTTGCCATGTCTAAATGGACTATTTTTGCCTATTTTATTTTTTGTCTCCTACCCCCTGCGCACACACAAACCACACTAATCATTTTTTGATACTGATTAGTGAGAAAAGATGATCACTTGT
This sequence comes from Harpagifer antarcticus, assembly GCA_902827135.1. Classification (NCBI taxonomy): domain Eukaryota; kingdom Metazoa; phylum Chordata; class Actinopteri; order Perciformes; family Harpagiferidae; genus Harpagifer; species Harpagifer antarcticus. The sequence goes on along the minus strand of CADEHL010000542.1, from coordinate 43,287 downwards.
CCAAAAAGACTGCAACATTTGAACTCTGAACAAATAATCCAAGAAAGAGATCTGGACGTATATTTTGTGTGTATTGTCATTTATTATAGTAATTATAATTTTGCGAAATGATAATTAGGGGCCGGTATTGTAGGTGCCATAACACTACTTAGCTCAAGGTCATTATTTGTATTATCATTATTTACGTCACCTTTATTTGCTTGTTGAGCACTTCCGGTAATTGTCACATGGGTGTGGTTTGGTTTATAAGTCACCTGTTTGATGTTGAGTGCACATGACAGAGGGTGAGCTTGTGCCGTCATTTATCTGTTGACCGTTTTGTCCATAGTTACTATGTTTTGATTTTATTTATTAAATATCCTTAGAACTATATTGCTTCAACATGGACTTTCTTTTCGAAAACGCATCACAGTTTAAAGCCAAGTTTAGCCTCTCGGCGACTCAAATGTAACTGGGTATTGAGCCGCCACACCTCCCATTCGACCAGGTATTGATGTCCTCGGTCCCGTTTGCGGACCGCTAGTAGCTTCCTGACTGTGTATACCGGGCCCCCGTCGATGATCCGGGGTGGTGGAGAGGCCTTGGAGGCGGGAACCAGGGCGCTCTCCTGAACAGGCTTGATTGTGCTGATGTGGAACGTGGGGTGGACCTTGAGAGACCTGGGGAGTCGGAGACGCACCGTTACAGGGTTAATAACGTTCTGAATTGGGAAAGGACCCACGAACCTTGGTGCCAACTTCCTGGAGTGAACATGTAGGGGTAAGTCTTTAGTGGATAACCAGACACGCTGACCCGGTCTGTAGACGGGAGCCGCTCGGCGGGAAAGATCTGCCGCTGCCTTGATCCTAGCGGATGTCCGAAGGAGTGCCTGCCGAGCTCCGGCCCAGACCTTCCGACAACGTCGGACCATGGCGTGCGCAGTCGGGACTCTGACCTCCTCCTTGTTGGCTGGGAACAGCAGGGGTTGATATCCATAGGCACACTGGAAGGGGGAGAGACCTGTAGAAACTGAGGGAAGAGTATTGTGGGAGTATTCCACCCAGGTGAGTTGGTCGCTCCATGACCTCGGGCTCTGGGACACGAAGCATCTGAAGCAGGTCTTGAGGTCAATCAATCAATCAATGTTTATTTATATAGCCCAATATCACAAATGTTACATTTGTCTCAGTGGACTTCACAGTTTGTACAGAATATCAGTATGACAATACGACACCCTCTGTCCTTAGACCCTCACATCGTACAAGGAAACACTTCCAGAGAAAAACCCACAGTTTAAAGGGGAACATGGGAGAAACCTCAGGGAGAGCAACAGAGGAGGGATCCCTCTCCCAGGACGGACAGACGTGTAATAGATGCCGTGTGTAAATTGAAAAGATAATACATTAACAACATAGGTAGTCCAAATGTTTGGAAATGCATGTGTCTATAATAAGAAGATGAATCCACGAGGATATCCATCCAGGTCTTATGATCCAGGACCACAGCAACAGGATCCCGGCCTAGATAGACACCAAAAGGAAATTTGGGGAAGCTAGGTTATTCGGAACTGTTAGTAATTCTTGAACCCTGAGAGCAGGACAGACTGAAAAGAGTCAAGGGAAGCTTATAAAAGTTAACAGCATTTAATTAAACAAAAGATGCGGTGATGTACATATGAAATGTGCGAATGGAAGCTCTCTCCCCATGTCTTCGGTCACCCGAGGTCAGGAAAAAGAGATCGATTCTTGGCTCGCTCTTCCTGTTGTCATCTGAGGTCTTCTCCTATAGCTTGGTTTCAGTCACGTGACTTCTACGACATGCGAAATTCAAGTGGAGGTCAGGAAGTGAAAACGCAATCATTCATCAACGCAGGAATCATGGAGGACACCGACTATGTCAAACAATTAAATGAACCTGCATGCCGCAGATATCGTGAAAAAAATCACAGCACACATCGGATACGATCCGTATCAGCTGAAAAAGAGCGACTTTTCTCGTGATTTATCAGATTTTCCCGCTGTCGAGGCGATGGATATCACCAGCTACCTCGTCCTTCATACCTCCTACTACACGGCTAGCCAAATGAAAGCGTATAAAAGCCTGGAAGCTTTCAACTACTTCGTGTGTGGATGGGTGAATGACCTCGGCACCAAAAAGGCATTAAACAAATGTCGCCTTGTTTTTGCCCGGGTGAGTGTTAACTACCTATACCTTCTTACCTCTAAGTAGCATTATTAGGAGACATCTAGCTAGCTAACTTTAGCTACATGGACTCATGTAAGGCAGTGTTACGGCTGTCGCCTTGCCTTCAGCATTAACTGGCCTGTGAGTGTTCTGTGTGTGTGTATATGTGTATATATATATATGTATGTGTGTTATGATTACATGTAGGTAATATGGTTACCGCGTCGGCGATGTTGTTTCGCATAGACTGTATATATAATCGGTGGTAACCGAGGCTAACAGTGGGAGCCCAGTCTACCGACTCAACGTCACCCAAAGCGCTAGGGCACCCTAAAAAGTCCCAACAAAGTCCATATTAGACTACAGGTAACTTAAACATGATCAGTATTACTAAGTAAATAAGCATTTAACCACAACCCAATAATACATAAACAAAGCCACAAAAACCAAGTTAGCCAATACCTCTGATGAAGTGGTCGCTGCAGACACGTGCATTAGACGACTCTGCTCCTCCCGACCGCAGATGTAGGTTTGAAAGCCATTCTTTCCGGCGTTCTTCGGTTAGCTTCTTAAATTACTCAGCTTTATGGACGACAACCTTCGGCACTCGGTAAAACCTCTTGTTTTTCTCTCGGCCGGATCGATTGGAACAACCGTAAACTACACAACACACCGGCATTTTCACAATGGTAACAGCAGCTAGATGCTCTGTGGAAAATTACTTCCTGACCTCCAATGGAATTTCGCGCCAAAGGAATGCAGCGGTGTGACGTCAAGTGAAACCAAGCTATTGGCGAGTGTCGACGGGGGCGGGTCTAATGAAATTCCTGCCTTTTTCTGTTGCTAAATTACATCATTCTGGTGTCTGTGGTTATTTAAACATTCCCTGATAAACGTTATTTCAACATCAATAAATGAGTGTTAATCCCAGTGTGTTTAGTGTACAACATCACATGTCATTTCACCTTCAATTCACGGTTTCAAACCATTAGCTACATGCTAATGCTAACCGGAAATTAAGAATTTTCAGAATACAAGTGTTAAGTTAATAGTTGGTGTGAACTTCCGGTTTTTTCAGAATAAAACTGCTTTAAATTAAAATCCTATATTTAATTTAAATTACGCCATATCAACATTGATTTTAATTTCTTACAGAACATGAGAGTACACGGGTACATACAGAGAGAAGGAGAAGCTTATAGCAGCAAAACTATCAAAAAGGAAGGTCTTAAGCGCACTCTTAAAAACGGATAGGGTGTCTGCCGCCCGAACACAAACTGGAAGCTGATTCCACAAATGTGGAGCTTGATAAGAAAAAGCTCTGGCTCCCATTGTACTTTTAGAGACTCTAGGAACAACCAACAACCCTGCATTCTTAGAACGCAATGCCCTAGTAGGACAGTAGGGTATAATGAGTTCTTTAAGGTAAGATGGCACCTGCCCATTAAGGGCTTTGTAGGCGAGAAGAATTTTGTGTTCTATAGGGAGCCAGTGTAAGGCAGCCAGACCAGGGGTAATGTGGTCCCTTTTCCTAACTCTAGTTAGTACACGTGCTGCAGCATTTTGAATCCGCTGAAGTGACTTAACTGACTTCTTGGTACACCCTGATAATAAAGAGTTACAATAATCCAGCCTTGAAGTAACAAATGCATGGACTAGTTTCTCTGCATCGTTTTGAGGCAAGATATGCCTGATTTTTGCAATGTTACGTAGATGAAAGTAGGCGGTCCTTGAAATTGATTTTATGTGGGCGTTAAAGGATAAATCCTGATCAAATATAACACCAAGATTCCTTACAGTCTCACTGGAGGCCAAATTAATGCCATCCATAGTTAGTATATATTTAGATAGTTTGTTTCGTAGATTCTTCGGGCCAAGTACAATAACTTCAGTTTTGTCGTGTTTAACATCAAAAAGTTTAAAGTCATCCAAGTTTTTTAAATCCTTGAGGCAGTCTTGCATTTTATTTAGATGATTAATTTCATCAGGCTTGATTGATAAAATATAGTTGAATATCATCCGCATAATGAAAATGTACAGAATGATTCCTTATAATATTGCCTAACGGAACCATACAGTGGGGCAAAAAAGTATTTAGTCAGCCACCAATTGTGCAAGTTCTCCCACTTAAAAAGATGAGAGGCCTGTAATTTTCATCCTAGGTACACTTCAACTATGAAAGACAGAATGGGGGGAAAGAATCCAGGAAATCACATTGTAGGATTTTTAATGAATTAATTGGTAAATTCCTCGGTAAAATAAGTATTTGGTCACCTACAAACAAACAAGATGTCTGGCTCTCACAGACCTGTAACTTCTTCTTTAAGAGCCTCCTCTGTCCTCCACTCGTTAACTGTATTAATGGCACTTGTTTGAACTCGTTATCAGTATAAAAGACACCTGTCCACAACCTCAAATAGTCACACTCCAAACTCCACTATAGCCAAGACCAAAGAGCTGTCACTAGAAACAAAATTGTAGACCTGCACCAGGCTGGGAAGACTGCATCTGCAATAGGTAAGCAGCTTGGTGTGAAGAAATCAACTGTGGGAGCAATTATTAGAAAATGGAAGACATACAAGACCACTGATAATCTCCCTCGATCTGGGGCTCCACGCAAGATCTCACCCCGTGGTGTCAAAATGATCACAAGAACGGTGAGCAAAGATCCCAGAACCACACGGGGGGACCTAGTCAATGACCTGCAGAGAGCTGGGACCAAAGTAACAAAGGCTACCATCAGTAACACACTACGCCGCCAGGGACTCAAATCCTGCAGTGCCAGATGTGTCCCCCTGCTTAAGCCAGTACATGTCCAGGCCCGTCTGAAGTTTGCTAGAGAGCATTTAGATGATCCAGAAGAGGATTGGGAGAATGTCATATGGTCAGATGAAACCAAAATAGAACTTTTTGGTAAAAACTCAACTTGACGTGTTTGGAGGAGAAAGAATGCTGAGTTGCATCCAAAGAACACCATACCTACTGTGAAACATGGGGGTGGAAACATCATGCTTTGGGGCTGTTTTTCTGCAAAGGGACCAGGACGACTGGATACCAGCAACAGTGTGTGAAAACCTTGTGAAGACTTACAGAAAACGTTTGACCTCGGTCATTGCCAACAAAGGGTATAGAACAAAGTATTGAGATGAACTTTTGTTATTGACCAAATACTTATTTTCCACCATAATTTGCAAATAAATTCTTTAAAATTCAGACAATGTGATTTTCTGGATTCTTTCCCCCCATTCTGTCTCTCATAGTTGAAGTGTACCTAGGATGAAAATTACAGGCCTCGTCTTTTTAAGTGGGAGAACTTGCACAATTGGTGGCTGACTAAATACTTTTTTGCCCCACTGTATATGTATATATATTAGGGGTGTAACGGTTCACAGAAGTCACGGTTCGGTTCATACCTCGGTTTGGGGGTCACGGTTCGGTACGGTTTCGGTATAACAAGGAAAAGCAAACAAAATTCCCAAATGCATAATTTTTTTTGCTGTTATTTATTTTTAACAGTAGGTATGAAAATAAGGAACTCTAACATTTGGAATCATTAACTGTATTACACAGTTAAAAACAAACCACAAACAGTAACACTCAGATGGCCATATTATTTATAATGGCTGATGTCAAACAAAAAGGTTAAATAAGCTACAACTAAAAAGAATGTCTTGAACATATTAAAATAAATAACAAGAAAGTGTTTGAATCACAATCAATAAAAGGCAATACAGAACTGTGTAACATCTCCTGATGTCAAAATATAAAATAAATACAATGATAAATATAAAACAAAATCAAATCTGTACCTTTAGGAGCAATGTATAACATGTGTAATTAACTTGTGAGTGTGTGAGGCCATTATGCCTAAATAAAGGCAGGGCTCGACATTATAAATGGCCCGCTGGCCCGGAAGCACTATTTAGACACCCCGGCCCAGCATAACGTACTTTCCACTTGCCCGCTCGGGCCACTAAAAATATTGTTTTAATATCCTGTGGTATTGGTATTTTGACACTAGCAATTTTGTTAAATTGTTTCGTTTATCAACGCTACAACATAGTGTTCCGTGAGTCGCTTGTCGTTGTTGGGTGAAAAGCAAACAGCTGTTTGCTGCGGAGCAGGCTCCCGTGAGCGGGAGCGCGCTCCTTCACTACAGACTATCGCGCCACCTAACCATTCGCCAAAATGTTTTTAATACCGGCGGTAACCGGCCAAGCGCCGTGCAAATAATAATCTTCAAATAAAAGAAAGTCACCGGAGGACTTAAAGGAGAGTGACAGGGAGCATGAGAAGAAGAGGGAGAGAAAGTTTCAGCCAGCTTGATGGATGGAGTTGGCTTCTAGTGGTGCAGTGACGCGTCACCCTTTTATAATCTATCGATTAGATTTATGATTCGAAAATTATAAAAGACATGTGGAGATTATCCGGCTGAACAAAACGTGCATTTATCAAACAGGTTTGTTTTCCACAGACCTTATTTCCAGCTATTTACCAAAACCCTGTGGAGAAATCCCATTGCTTTCTGTCGAGGGGAACCAGCAGCTTACTTCCTGGTTTTAGGACGCGTCACTGGCTGCACCTCTCAATATGATGCCAATATAAACAAGGTCTTCTGTCGGCTCTGTACATCAATGCCGACCTATGCTGACAAGTAAGTGAAGAGTAGACAATATAAAGGTATTGGCTAGAGGGAAATGTCCCAGCAGTTTAGGATAATGAAGGTTCTAATCAAATCAATTACATAGCCATTACATGTCTAACTCCTGATGACAGGAAGGCAGAAAGCGCATTATACAAATAATAATACTCATAATAATAGCAGACATTTTCTAACAATGACCACAATATCATTATTTTAATAAACCAAATATGAACAATTGAGGAAAATGAGGAAGAACTGATTGTTCAAATGTTGTAGTACAAGTAGTAATGTAGTTAGTGCAACAAATGTGTTAATTTTCTTCATTATTAGTCGATTTTTTTTTGGACGAATGCTCCGGGCCAGAGGTTACAATGGTGGGGCCAGTGATAATACAATCCGGGCCGGTGGCATTTTACCCTTAATGTCTACCCCTGAAAGGTACTCAAGCTTTACTCTATTTTCAAGTTGTTCTTCAAAAAGATGAGTTTGTCTACGTTGTCAGCAGTGAGGGCAGATCTGTTGGCGGTAACTATGGTAACTATGTCACCTGCCGTGGAGAAAACCCTCTCGCTGGGGACTGAGACTGACTCGGATGTGATTGAGCATGTTGACGTGTTACCACTAGCATACCGCACCGCTGTGGAACAACGCCGACACACCGCCCTCGTCCGATCCACAACCCGCACCCCATCATTGTTGTAGTCCACAGGGAACCCGAAATGTTCCCACACAGCTGATTTAAAAGAAGCAGGTGGGACTTCTAGCTCCTGTGTGTTGTGTGAACTCGCCATAGCTACTAACTTTTCTTCTTCATGTATTGTGTTCGTTTTGTTGTGTTTTGTTCTTGTTCTTCATTTGTTATTTACGGGCGGCTGGCTTTTAGGCGCAATACCGCCCCCTGGATTATATATAGTGTAATACTGCCCTGAGTGACGGACTTTTTTCCACTCGTAAAAAAAGGCGTATTCGCCGTGTGACTGCATGTGCCGAACCGTGACGTCCGAACCGTGACGGTACGGGACGAATACGGATACCGTTACACCCCTAGTCCTGAAGGATGCTTACCTCCACGTAACCATCATCCTGAAACACAGCAAATTCCTGTGTTTCTCATTCCTGTCTCCACGCACTTTTTTCAAAGTGGGTGGAGACGGTTGGAGCAGCTACTCAGAATGGGGATGAGGGTTATTTTGCCTGGACGACCGGCTGTGGCTGGCTCGCTCCAGGGAGGAAGCGGTTTTTCAGACGATACAGTTCGTATCTCATCTGTCAAGCCTGGGTTTCATTATCAACTGGAAGAAGAGCTGTCCTCTTCCCTCCCAGACATTTAACTGGGAGTGGAATTGAACTCAGCCCACATGAGAGCGTGACTCTCACAGCAGAGAATGGAGAAAGTGACAGCTCTCCTCCGGTGCAGCTGTTAACCTGTCGGTTAGCAGGCAGCACGGTTCCTCCTCTGTCCCAGATGTGCCTACTACACACGGTCGTAATGAGCCCAGTGGCCTCATTTATAACGCCGTGCGTGGGATTCACGTGGGAAGGTTGCTTACGTAGTAGAAATCCAAAAAATAGGTACAGACATTTAACCGACATTTCACCAAACATTGCGCACCGGCGAGGAAAGTGCGTAAAAACCTTCCTACGCCGGTTTCCCTTTGTAAATCACAACCGACTCGAAATGCGGTGCAGCTTTTTTGCGGGCTTCACGTAACGCCCATATTTGCCTATAAATAGTGTTAGAAATTAAAATCAATGTTTAATAGCATAATGTAGCTTAAACATACCGTCTGTTTAAATGCTATTTTATTCTGGAAAAAACTGGAAGTTCTCAATACCAAGCTTTTATTCTGAAAATCCTTCATGACGACATCCGGGACTACCGTCCATTAGTATCACTAAAGTGGCTATTGACGCCGTTAACATGGATTGCATATAAAGTTATGAAAGAGTTAAGGAAGAGAAAAGGCGTGTTTAGATATATTGAATGTACAATGGCTGTATCCTCTGATATGCGTAACAACGGACATTAAAACGTTGGAGAGCCGGCCTGCAGGGAGGAGCCAGCAGAGGATATAAATACAGCGGGACCTAAGGGGTTCGGCCTCTTTCTTCACCTGGCAGAGCCAGAAACACAGCTGCTTTTCTGTCGAACAATATTCTGTTTGTAACATTACCGCGCCTTTATTTTAATTAAAGTACCAATTTGAAACCATCTCAGAGACTCCATTTAGTCTCCTTTTTAAGCTTCTCTCCTGGACGCGAGAATTATTACACGGATAACAATAGTCAAAGAAACGCCCATTCATTCATTCATTTTGACTGACTTTATGAAGAAGATCGCAGGAAATGACGACAGAACAGCTAAAAAAGACGTCTGGTGGATGCAGTTTGAACCAGAGGAACAGCATGGAGGTCGGATCGTCACCAAAATAAATAAATAAGTGGTCCGAAAAAGGTTCATGACAAATACACATAGCCTTCCTCAGGCAGTGTGTTTGTACCGGGGACAGTAGACACCTCCTTCATGAGAGACTGTAAGAAATGATCGGGGAATCCCTCCGGAGTGGAGTCATGACGACTGGATCTGAATTATGTTTTCGTATTTGGTGGTTTGTGTCCCAGCTGTCGATCAGCTGTGCGCAGCGTCTCCACTGCAGCCTGTGCATCTCAACCCCCCCCCTCCCCGCAGCAACTCTATATCCACCAGTTAAAGGAAATACAACTAATGTGTTGTGTTATATTAGCTGTACACATTACCACATATGGTGTTCTTAGAGAGCTGCCTTTTGTTCCCCTCTCTTGATCGTTTTTAACAAGTGAGACTCGATCTCTACTTTTTAGTTAGCGAGATCGCCGGGATCCCTGTGGATTGTTGTCGGGCCAGGCAGGCGGCGTAGACGGCGGAGAGAGAGGAAGCAAAAGCGGGGCTGCCGGTCCGGTCTCCTGTTGAGGCTAAGGAATCAGCCACACAAGCCTCCCCTGCCGAGTATGTACCTCACCAACGCCAGGTCCATAGTGCACAAAACGGACGATCTGGAATTACAACTCGCCGGAAACACCTACGTTCGTGACTGTTGTTTACTTGTGATCACGGAGACCTGGCTTCATCCACAAATCCTCGATGCTAGCGTGCAGCTAGCAGGCCGCACACTACTCCGCTCGGACAGAAACAAGGACTCTGGTAAGAGCCGAGGGGGGGGTCTCTGTATGTACGTACATAACAACTGGTGTAATAACGGCATCATCATTGACCATCACTGCTCTCCTGACCTGGAGTTCATGTCGGTTAAATGCCGCCCGTTCTTTCTACCTAGAGAGCTAATTGTGGTGATGTCACGGCTGTGTATATACCACCACAAGCTAACGTCAACACTGCACTCTCCCTCCTGCTAAACACCATCAACCACCAACAGCAAGCTCACCCCAATGGCGTTCACATTGTTGCAGGAGATTTCAATAAGGCCAACCTAAAATCTGTCCTGCCTAAATTCTACCAGCATGTCAAGTGTCCGACCAGAGGGGAAAAAACTCTTGATCATGTGTACTCCAACATCAAGCATGCATACAGAGCCATACCTCTCCCCCACCTAGGCCTGTCAGATCATATCTCCATGCTACTGACCCCTGCATACACCCCCCTTAGACGGAGAACAAGTCCAACTAGAAAGTATGTTACAACCTGGCATGAGGATGCACTTGCTCAGCTTCAGGATTGCTTTGAACACACCCAGTGGGATGTATTTGAACACCAACACCAGGACCTGGCAGCCTACACAGAGACGGTTCTGTCATACATTAAATACTGTATCGACAACGTCACTGTGGTATAAAGCATCAGGGTTTTTCCAAACCAGAAACCCTGGATGACTGGCCGGGTCCGCATGCTGCTCAAGGCCCGTGACTGAGCCTTCAGGTCAGGGGACAGAGCTCTCTACAGTGCTGCTCGAGCCGACCTGAAGAGACGAATTACAAAAGCCAAGACAGACTACAAAACAATGATTGAGGACCACCTCACAAGCAACAACCCTAGGCAGGTGTGGCAGGGCATTAAGAACATTACCAACTACAGGGGGTGTGACACAGCAACTGGGGACTCGAGCGTGTCGCGAGCAGAGGAACTGAACTGCTTCTTTGCTCGCTTCGAGACACCACAGCAGCAATCAGCAACTCCACCCCAGCCCCCAACCGCCTCCAGCACCCCCCCACTTACTGTGGAGGAGCATGATGTGAGACGGGTGCTCAAAGCAGTGAACCCCAGGAAGGCTGCTGGTCCAGATGGAGTACCTGGGAAGGTGCTCAGAGCGTGTGCCAACCAGCTCTCACAGGTCTTCACCAGCATTTTTAATCTCTCCCTGAAACTCGCTGTCATCCCACCTTGCCTTAAAACTGCCACTATCATCCCTGTTCCAAAGAAAGCAACCACAGACAGCCTTAATGACTACCGCCCCATTGCACTTACACCTGTGATCATGAAGTGTTTTGAGAGGCTGGTGTTACATCACATAAAGGCCTGCCTTCCCCCCACCAGTTTGCCTACAGAGCAAATAGATCCGCTGAAGACGCCATAGCCATAGCTCTCCACTCTGCACTGAGCCACCTGGAGCATCGTGGGAGCTATGCCAGATTGCTCTTTATTGACTACAGCTCAGCGTTCAACACAATCATCCCGGACATTGAAGTTTGCAAACTGTCAAACCTAGGCCTTCCCCCACCCACCTGTTCCTGGATCAAAGATTTCCTCACTCACCGCCCCCAGCATGTGAGACTTGGCCCCCATCACTCCTCCACCCGCACTCTCAGCACCGGCTCTCCTCAGGTCTGTGTGCTCAGCCCTCTCCTGTACTCGCTCTACACCCACGACTGCAGTCCAGCCCACCCAGAGAACATCATCATCAAGTTTGCTGACGACACCACTGTGGTGGGGCTCATCTCAGGAGGAGACGAGTCGGCCTACAGGAGTGAGGTGCTGAAGCTCTCAGCGTGGTGGTCAGTGAACAACCTGGCACTGAACCCCACAAAAAACTGAACCCTCAAGTTCCTCGGCGTCTTCATCACCAACAACCTTTCCTGGAAGGACAACACCACAGCTGTCATCAAGAAGGCCCAGCAGCGTCTGCACTTCCTGAGGGTGCTCAGGAACAACAACTTGGCCACTAAGCTGCTGGTGACCTTCTACCGCTCCACCATCGAGAGCCTATTGACACACTGCATCACAGTGTGTTACGCCAGCTGCACTGAGGCCGACAGGATGAGGCTCCAGAGAGTCATAAAAGCAGCACAGAGGATCATCGGCTGCCCTCTCCCCTCCCTGATGGACATCTACACCTCCCGCTGCCTCAGTAGAGCCAAACACATTATCAAGGACAGCTCACACCCCGGCTTTCACCTGTTCAACCTGCTGCCCTCCGGCAGGCGCTACAGGTGTATCACATCCAAAACAAACAGACTCAAAGACAGTTTTTTCCCAAGAGCCATCATTGCTCTTAACACCTGACAATGTGACTCTGTACATATACATACATATCATTACTATTATTATTATTATAAATACACACTATTATTATTATTTATTACATTACAGATTTTATTTTTATAATCCTGGAAATAATTACTGCACTTTACTCTTTATTCCTTTATCCCTTATTCCTAAGTATGCGTGTATTTTGTTGTCTTATGTTGTGACGTTTTGTTTTTGTTTTGATGGCACCCTTGAAAGGGAGAAGCATTTCTCATTGTACATGTATAATGACATGAAACTATTCTATTCCTTTATAAACGACAGGTAGCCCGAGTAAGCCTACCTTCGTTCCCTGATGGAGAATATTCATTTTTTAATGCTATATTCCCTGGGAATGTGATGCTCCATTTACGCATGGCGAAATGGACATGGGTTATTAACTGAGTAGGTGTGTTTTGTGCTTCTGGTAACGGATGGAACCAGTGGGGCGTAGACTACATCCTGCTTCGCCCTTAACCCAATAGCGATAGCCTTAGAGGGCGAAGCCTTATACGATATAGAACTAGGGTTACGTACTGTAACCCAGTTTCTATGAGTATAGGCGCAGCCCTCTAAGGTTCGGGCCCCACTGGCTCCGCGAATAGCTGAAGAAAAGCTGTTGGAGTGGATTGTAGGGCCTACTTCCTATTTATACGGAAGTGAGCCCGGAGGTGGGGCCCACATCATAGGTGGGCGTGGAATAAGTCTGTCATTGCTGCACACGTGCAGTGGGGATTACCCAATAGCGATAGCCTTAGAGGGCTGCGCCTATACTCATAGAAGCTGGGTTACAGTACGTAACCCCAGTTTGTCATACACTCTAAATGTAATGTTTTTTAGCGTTACCTGGTGATTTCAAAGAAAGCTCTCTGGGAAATGTTGACTTACTGTTCGACATGAAGCTAGAAGCTACCTTACAGTACACAGTTGATCCGGAGTCCTGTCAGTTAAAGTGTTTCATAGTTAGCTTAGCTAAGCATCAACCTAGCACTGAAATATATGGATGTTATGTGACAGTATTTCTGAGAAAAAGTCAGCTGAAATGGTGGCATAGTTGCCACTGCTTTAGTGTCGACAGCATGTTTGAACGTAAGCAGTAAATGTGGCTGTTTGGCCACTGACGTTGCCATAACAACACCTGCATTTAAATGTGCAACCTCTTTTTGTGACAGATGTTTGCATGAAATTATAATTCTTCTGAATGATATTCCTATTGACAGCTAGTTTCAATGCGAACATTATGAGATGGACAGCCAGAGAGAATAAATGAAAAACAGTTATGAAACACTACATGACAAAACAAGAATACAGTTTAAGTGATTCATAACATATCCATCAAGACAAATCTGTTTACTGTTCTGTTTCATCTGGGTGTTGAGAGAGGGATCCATAGATCTCTTAATGTTGCTCTCAAAGTGCACCAGATTGATGCTTTTAATGTCAATATTTAAAATCTTCCCGGGAGAGCATGCCCCCGGACCCCCCTAGAGGATGTGAGGTCCACGGTGCTTACATGCTTATTTACACAATGTGTGCTTATGTTAACATCATAAGACAAAAGTTGGTTCCGTGTTGTGTGTAGTGAGAATGCGCTAGAGTGAGGGGGGCCCCCAAGCCAAAGCTCGCTTAGGGCCCCCAAAAGTCTAGGGCCGGCCCTGAGTGTCTCTACTTTAAAGAGTCCTCGACCTCTCCTGCTGATGTGCAGGTGTAGTGTCTCTACTTTAAACTGAGGGTGCAATGCATGCCTATGCACCCCCGTAGAACCGGGCCTGGCTCAGTACTTTAACTTCCTGTGTTTTTGGGATCAATAAAGTATTTTTTATTGATGTTTACATTTCTTAAGGCGAGACACGGCAGGCAAAAACATCGTTTTTCATGCACTGGTACATTTTGAGATTTTGTGCTATTTTGATTCAATAACATGTTTTCTTTCAGGCTTTTGAAATGAAAACGTTGAAAATACACATTTAGGTGTTTAGTTTACTATAGTTTGTCTATTTGCGTCTGGAGATATCTCCTAAATTCACCAAAAGTTAGCATTCTAACGTAACATAAAGTACCGCGACAGCTGTTTGCACCATGTCATCAGAGGTATCGTTGGAAAGCTCCGTCTCTCCTGCACAATCTCATCGGATCCAAATATGGTCATTTCCTTTGTATCAGCAACCAATCGTGAAAGCACAAAGGGGTCTTCTGACCAAATAACGAAATCTTATTGGCTGGTGTCAATTTCTGACAACGTGATTCGTTCAGATGCGTCACGTGGTGTGCTATGACACTTCCTTGTTTAGCTTTTCGCAGACAATTTAAATCTCAAAATGGCTAAACAACCGCGGAATAAACGTACAAAGAGAAGACAACAACAATTGTTACTTGCACGAGGCAAGGTACAACACAAAACAAATGACCCCGAACCTGAAATACCTTAAATGAGTGTGTCAATGCGCAAGCTGTCACCCAAAGAGCAGGAGGGTTTAGATAGCGCCTTACAGCAGTGGCTGATAATTCATGCAGCGCGGCTGAATGAACTGCTCAGTGGGTTGATTTGTCCAAATTGCGCAGGGACAGGGCTCAAAGTCCATATTGATCCGCAAAACCATGGTTTCTGTAGCAGCTTAATTTTAGAGTGCAGTCTGTGTGATGGCGGGTACCGCAAAAGTGTGTACACATCTACGCGTCTTCAAGACGAAACCAGGAAGGATGTTGCTTTTGACGTGAATGTGCGAATGGTGCTCTTAGCGCACGAGTTAGGCTTGGGCTTTGCAGCACTGAAGAAAATCAGCAAAGTGTTGGGGATTCCTGGACTTCATCTCAAAACCTATCAGAGACATGACAAGAGAGTGACAGGTATAGTAACAGGATTGAGACCAAGAAAACTTGAACTATTGAATACAGAGTATAACTTATCAGGACATTCAAGTTGAATTATTTTTTTCTCTAATTAGTGGCAGAAATAGAGAGAGGCCTGGAGTCACTTCACAGGACAAGGGAGCAGGTCAGGCAGGCTTATGCAGATGTGGACCCAGATGTTGCAGAGTTGCTGAGGGAGGATGCAGATGCAGTGAAAACATCAGCGTGTCATTTGATGGCACATGGCAAAAGCGAGGCTTCACATCCCATTATGGGATAGGTGTGTGCATTGATATCCTTACTGGATTGGTGATAGATTATGAAATCCTATCATCATATTGCCATGCTTGTGCTCTAAAGGGAAATGCCAAGAAAGCGCAAAATATTACAGAGGAGGAGTATGACAGTTGGCGACAGACACACATTGATTGTGCAAGAAACTTTGCAGGTTCAAGTAAGGCAATGGAGCAGGAGTCAGCCAAGAGGATGTGGGCCAGGTCTGTGAATCGCCACCAGGTGCGATACACTGAGATGTTGTCAGATGGGGATAGCGCAGCATTTAGGGAGGTGGTTGCACTGAATCCAAACCCTGGGCATGAAGTGGTGAAACAGCACTCAGAAAACTGAGTTCACAGGGAAAGTTAGGAGGGAAGGGTGTAGGGAAGCTGACTGCAAAGAAATGCAAAACATTGCAAAATTATTACAGGGGGGCAATTCTGAACAACCAGGGTTCAATTGATCAGATGAAGGCCGAAATATGGGCAGGTCTCCTCCACGGCATGTCTACAGATGACAGCCCCTTACACACCAGGTGCAATCCCTCCTGGTGTTGGTATAGGAAAGCAGAGGATAATGGGGAAACACCTGGTAGCCACAAACTACATGCTTCAAAATTTTTAAAGCGAGAGGTGGGGCAGAAGCTTATCCCTGTGTACCACCGCATGTCAAGTGACAGCCTCCTACAGAAAATGCAGCATGGAGGTACTCAAAATGCCAACGAGTGCCTCAACTCAGTGATATGGGCGCGGTGTCCAAAAACAGTCTTTGTGGGGAAAAGCAGGGTTGAGGCAGCTGCAAGTATGGCCATCTCTACCTTTAATGAAGGTGCCTCTGCCATGCTGGCTGTTATGGAGAAGTTGTGGCTCCAGAGCACAGCTGTTACTGTCAGCGCAATGAGAGACATTGATTTGCTTAGAATTTCAAAAGCTGAGGCTGTTACATCTGCCAGTTTAAAATATAGGCGCAAGAGTCTAAGCACAGCAAAAAAAGTAAAAAGACATCAGCAGGAGATGCAGGAGGGGCCTACTTATGGAGCAGGCATGGACTAGACTGTGTTATGTAGGACGGATGGACATACAACTAGGGTGGCAGTTATTCTGGTGGCAGTGTGTGTGTTACTGTGGTTTTGTTCATCAGGTCATATACTGTGTTACTCAGTTTTCAGGTGTATTGTGTTTTATATGTTCTATATTGTTGTTGGTAAGTATTAGATTAGATATTGTGTCTGTAAATAGTGTCTTCCAATAAAAACTTTTTTGAATTTGACAATACATATCTTTAAAGGTCGTTTTCTCAAAATGAGTTGTTTCTCCTACTCTGAGTTTGAAATGTCCACTACAGTAGCACGTACATACACCAAACCTTCCAGTTATATTCCTATCAATATTATGAAGGCTTTTACAGAAGGGTTTGTTCATATATCATTCATAGCCTGAATTATACAACATTTATACCTAAAAACATGGCGAAAATTGATATTTTAGGGCTGTTGACAGTATTTTCTGATTTATGGAGTGATACAAAGAGATATCCAAAATCCCTTCTGTAAAAGCCTTAGTTTCTAATATGACTACAAAATGAAACAAGAATTTTGAACCTGGCTTTATCCAAAGTTCAGAATTGGGTTCCTGAAATGTGTTAAAATATGCGCATATTTAATGAGATAATGGATCATTTGCATATTTAAACATGCTATTTCAGAAAACTTGTAATATAAAAATGAACTGCCTTATTGTAAGTAATTAACAGGATACATTTCTAGCTGATATCTTTAAGTTAAAAAAATTACCCTATTCACCTGGGGTGTCTCGATTTTAACAAAACAGCGTTGCCAGGCAACAGCACGGTCAGCTGCTGTCAATCACTCCTTATCTGGAATGGAACCTTCGGACTAATGACCTCACAGGCTTTGGTCTCTGAGATGGAACCTTCAGGATGACCTCACAGGCTTTGGTCTCAGAGTCTGCAAGAGCATGCAGGTATCTCTGAGAGACAGGTCATTACAGCATGAGCAGCAGAAACAGGGTTTGTGGTCAGCGAACATTAGTATACTTGCACGTATAGTTTAGTCAGGTCATCTTCACAGGTGAACAACACTTAGTCAATTCAGACCTTAAAGTCCAATAAGTACATTTAGCCCCTGTTAGCTAAACAGCAGCTCATTCATAGAGATGGAGGACAACAGAGAGCAGCTGGCGGTCAGTTCTTCAGAGGTTCCTTCAGAGGTTCCTCTGAGGAAAGATCCGCCTCCAGTGAAACCAAAAAGCTGCAAAGTGCATGAGTTTATGATCCAGCTTCTGAAGAAACAGGTTGAGGACGGGAAGCTGGAGCTGGAGATGAGTTTAAGAAGAAAGAAGGAGGAGAAGATGCAGGATCAGGCCTCTCAGACGGAGGAGGAGGACCTGAAGGGGGAGAAGATGCAGGAGCAGGCCTCTCAGATGGAGGAGGGGGACCTGAAGGAGGAGCAGAGAGTCTTAACCAATGAGGAGCTGAACATGAAATATGTAAAGCTCCTCAAGTGGTGCCGTAAGACCAAAAGAGAGATGGACGCTTTGTTCAAGGACAACCCAGATCTCACAGAACCTAAAGAACCTTGTGAGGAAGTAAAGGATGGAGAGATGGACGCTTTGCTAGAGGAGAACCAGGATCTCACAGAACAGAAGAAACCTTGTGAGGAAGTAAAGGATGGAGAGATAGACACTTTGCTAGAGGAGAACCAGGATCTCACAGAACAGAAGGAACCTTGTGAGGAAGTAAAGGATGGAGAGATAGACACTTTGCTAGAGGAGAACCAGGATCTCACAGAACAGAAGGAACCTTGTGAGGAAGTAAAGGATGGAGAGATAGACACTTTGCTAGAGGAGAACCAGGATCTCAAAGAACAGAAGGAACCTTGTGAGGAAGTAAAGGATGGAGAGATAGACACTTTGCTAGAGGAGAACCAGGATCTCACAGAACAGAAGGAACCTTGTGAGGAAGTAAAGGATGGAGAGATAGACACTTTGCTAGAGGAGAACCAGGATCTCACAGAACAGAAGGAACCTTGTGAGGAAGTAAAGGATGGAGAGATAGACACTTTGCTAGAGGAGAACCAGGATCTCACAGAACAGAAGGAACCTTGTGAGGAAGTAAAGGATGGAGAGATAGACACTTTGCTAGAGGAGAACCAGGATCTCAAAGAACAGAAGGAACCTTGTGAGGAAGTAAAGGATGGAGAGATAGACACTTTGCTAGAGGAGAACCAGGATCTCACAGAACAGAAGGAACCTTGTGAGGAAGTAAAGGATGGAGAGATAGATGCTTTGCTAGAGGAGAACCAGGATCTCACAGAACCTAAAGAACCTTGTGAGGAAGTAAAGGATGGAGAGATAGATGCTTTGCTAGAGGAGAACCAGGATCTCACAGAACCTAAAGAACCTTGTGAGGAAGTAAAGAAGGGAGAGATAGACGCTTTGCTAGAGGAGAACCAGGATCTCACAGAACAGAAGGAACCTTGTGAGGAAGTAAAGGATGGAGAGATAGACACTTTGCTAGAGGAGAACCAGGATCTCAAAGAACAGAAGGAACTTTGTGAGGAAGTAAAGGATGGAGAGATAGACACTTTGCTAGAGGAGAACCAGGATCTCAAAGAACTGAAGGAACCTTGTGAGGAAGTAAAGGATGGAGAGATAGACACTTTGCTAGAGGACAACCAGGATCTCACAGAACAGAAGGAACCTTGTGAGGAAGTAAAGGATGGAGAGATATACACTTTGCTAGAGGAGAACCAGGATCTCACAGAACAGAAGGAACCTTGTGAGGAAGTAAAGGATGGAGAGATAGACACTTTGCTAGAGGACAACCAGGATCTCAAAGAACAGAAGGAACTTTGTGAGGAAGTAAAGGATGGAGAGATAGACACTTTGCTAGAGGAGAACCAGGATCTCAAAGAACTGAAGGAACTTTGTGAGGAAGTAAAGGATGGAGAGATAGACACTTTGCTAGAGGACAACCAGGATCTCACAGAACAGAAGGAACCTTGTGAGGAAGTAAAGGATGGAGAGATAGACACTTTGCTAGAGGAGAACCAGGATCTCACAGAACAGAAGGAACCTTGTGAGGAAGTAAAGGATGGAGAGATAGACACTTTGCTAGAGGACATCCAGGATCTCACAGAACAGAAGGAACCTTGTGAGGAAGTAAAGGATGGAGAGATAGACACTTTGCTAGAGGAGAACCAGGATCTCAAAGAACAGAAGGAACCTTGTGAGGAAGTAAAGGATGGAGAGATAGATGCTTTGCTAGAGGAGAACCAGGATCTCACAGAACCTAAAGAACCTTGTGAGGAAGTAAAGGATGGAGAGATAGACGCTTTGCTAAAGGAGAACCAGGATCTCACAGAACCTAAAGAACCTTGTGAGGAAGTAAAGGATGGAGAGATAGATGCTTTGCTAGAGGAGAACCAGGATCTCACAGAACCTAAAGAACCTTGTGAGGAAGTAAAGAAGGGAGAGATAGACGCTTTGCTAAAGGAGAACCAGGATCTCACAGAACCTAAAGAACCTTGTGAGGAAGTAAAGGAGGGAGAGATAGACGCTTTGCTCGAGGAGAACCAGGATCTCACAGAACCTAAAGAACCTTGTGAGGAAGTAAAGGAGGGAGAGATAGACGCTTTGCTAGAGGAGAACCAGGATCTCACAGAACCTAAAGAACCTTGTGAGGAAGTAAAGGATGGAGAGATGGAGCGGAACGTCTTGAGGGATGACTTAGAGAACCTGAACCTGAGATATGGAAATCTCCTCAAGATGCAGATGAAGCACAAATTAGAGATGGACATCTTGAGAATGAGGAACCAGGATCTGAGAGAACTGAAGGGAACGTTTGCTGACCAGAAGGATGTGGAGATCGTCCATTTGTTGAGGATCCACAGAAAGCTCCATGTGGAGAACGAGGAGAAGGATCTGGAGATCGCCCGCCTGCGAGAGGAGAACCGGACGCTGAAGCTACGATTTCGGGTGGAGGAGAAGGAGGAAGAGGAGGGGGCTGTGGAGTAAGAGGAGGGGGCTGTGGAGGAATAGGAGGGGGCTGTGGAGGAAGAGGAAGTTATTAGATCAGTTATTAGAGAGGATAAGAAGTCCACTTAAATGAAATGTCATGTCACTGTATCGGGTTCCCCTGTGTCTCAGGGTTCCCCCGCATTGTGACAGGATTTGGGATCATTAAGCGTTCCCAGATTCTGTCCTCATGAAAAAAAGAACACCCCTTCTTTCTGCTCTGTGGGTTCTGATAACAATAAGGTTGTGTGTGTGTGTGTGTGTGTGTGTGTGTGTGTGTGTGTGTGTGTGTGTGTGTGTGTGTGTGTGTGTGTGTGTGTGTGTGTGTGTGTGTGTGTGTGTGGGAGGGAGGGGGTTAAAGTCCAGGACCATTTGGGGCAGGGGGTAAAGTGGGAGGCAGGGTGGAGAGGTCAGGGGAGAGATGTCAGAGGGGGGGAGGGAGGGAATGTGAATTCATGTTTTTAAAGCTTTCCACTAATCAACTGTTTGCAATGAGAGTTAAAATGGTATTTATATTTATTCTGAAAAGTATCGCAAAAATAAATAATTATTGAATTTATTGGAAGTGTAATATATTTATTGTATATTTTTGTTCTTATGTATGATATTTTCTCCGTTTTATACAAATATGTTAGTAATCTATTTTATGAAATAAGTGGCAGAGCACTGGAGCTCTGTGATTGGACCATCTCGTTATTTTGACGGGACTTTTTCCTTTTTTAAATTGAAGAATTAAAGACTTTTACTTTGAAGTTCTTGATGTTTGCTTTTTTCGGTCTATAATAGACCCGGGTTATATTCACACACACACACACACACACACACACACACACACACACCTGAGGACGCTCAGTGGAAAGCATCTGGGTTAGAATGGATTTTTTTCCTACAGTAGAAAGACACAACACATGGCGCAGAAAACCCTGAGGAAGTATCACTGCACCCGCCTGAGGAATGTTCTGATTATGGGAGACCTATGAGACACATGGAAGAGTCTCCACTGCCCGTCACCCCCCCTGTCAACGCCTTTGAGGATACCCTTCATTCATCCCCCAGCTCTCTCCGCTCACCCTTTCACCCTCGGCCACCCCCCTGGAGTTCGATGACCGCATGAAGGCGACACGCAGGGTTGGCAGCATGTCCTTTACCCCCGCCCCTCAACGACGCCCACCAACATCACCGAAGCAGAGATGCGCACCATCACCCCGGCTTCATCACCAAACGACTCGCTGCACCCTCGCTGCGAGTGGGACCCAAGTTCCCATCAGCAAAAACACGTGGGTTTGCTATCCTGGCTCCAAGATGGTGGAATGAGCTCCCCATTGACATCAGGACAGCAGAAAGCTAACACACCTTCCAGACTGAAAACTCATCTCTTTCGACTCCACTTGGAGCGATAGAATTACTAACAAAGCACTTATATACTAATAAAGGACTGGCTTGTCTATAGCCAGCTGAGTAGCACTTGAAATGTTTGGCTCTATGAAACCTGATGTACTTATATGATTCTGTTTTCTTCAGGGTTGTGTCTTCCTGGTCGAATGTACTTATTGTAAGTCGCTTTGGATAAAAGCGTCAGCTAAATGCAATGTAATGTAAAAATGTGAGATCCACGAGCAGATATTTGAGATCCGCAAGCGCATTTTTGGTTGACAAATACAAAATGGATTCACAAATGCCTGATTGAAAGTTGTAAATGTTAAAGAGATATTCACAGATCTTTTTAGCGTATTTGCAGATCCGTTTAACACTTGCAAATGTTTGTGAGTTTGCAAATCTTTTAAATGCATTTGTGGATGGTGTTTTACATTTACACATCACATATTTACACACCAATTATTTTTATGTTCACACAAATAATTATGAGACATATCTATGCCCATAGTAAAAAGTCCTTTGATGTGCGCTTGGATTTGGACAGTATCAGGTTGGGATGCAATGACACACAAAGCTTTCCATCATTGGATCAAAGTGACGATGAGGAATGTGTAAATGCCAATATAATTGAACTCTTTCATTTGAACAACAGACACAAAATGAGAGCATTTGAAACTATAGACACAGTTCGTCTGTCGGTGATAATCACAGTGTGTCCTCTCTCTTTGCCTCCTTTTATTTCTGTGACACCAGTTTAACATAAATGCTGTAATATTTGAAACATTTAAACATGTGACTCTTAAGCCAAGGTGATTGTATTGGAGAGCAGCTTATTCCTGAGCTGCATCTCATCTCAGCCGCTAAAAGCACTGATTTACATGCAAATGAGGCTCAAAATGGTGTGTGTGTGTGTTTTTAGTGAGTGTGTGTTTTTAGTGAGTGTGTGTGCACTTCCGAGTGACTCTGTCTTCCTGCAGCTCATCAACGACTGCACGTCCATTAGGGGTGTAACGGTTCATAGAAGTCACGGTTCGGTTCATACCTCGGTTTGGGGGTCACGGTTCGGTTCGTACCTCGGTTTGGGGGTCACGGTTCGGTACGGTTCGGTACAACAAGAAAAAGCAAAAAAAAGTCCCAAATGCATAATTCCAGGTTTGTTGTTATTTATTTTGAACAGTAGTGCAAGTTTCAGTATAAAAATAAGGAACTCTAACATTTTGAATAATTAACTGTATTACACAGATAAAAACAAACCACAAACAGTACCACACACACTCAGATGGCCAGATTATCTATAATGGCTGATGTCAAACAAAAAGGTTTCATCAAGCTGTAAAACTAAAAAGAATGTATTGAAAATATTACAAAATAAATAATAAGAAATTGTTTCAAGAGCGCAAAGTCGTTGAAAAACATATGCCAAAAGCTTCCGTTATTTATTTTGGTCTCTCGGCTCTCATGTCTATTGGCTTCTTGAAAACAGCGGGGATCAGCTGTTGAACTACTGTTGTCTTTTGCCGGGCTCCTTCTGATATGATTTAGCATGTTTGGCGTGTGTTATCATTAGCATACTGCACTGCTATCGAACAACGCCGACACACCGTCCTCGTCCGATCCACCACTCGCGCACTTAATCGTTATTGTAGTCCACAGGGAACCCGAAATGTTCCCACACAGCTGATTTAAAAGAAGCAGGTGGGTTCTAGCTCCCGTGTGTTATCTGAACTCGCAAAACTAACTTTTCTTCTTCTGGTATTTTGTTCGTTTTGTTGTTGTTTCTTCTTGTTCTTCATTTGTTGTTTAAGGGCGGCTGGCAAACAGCTTTTAGGAGCAATACCGCCCCCTGGATTATAAATAGTGTAGTGGATACTGCCCTGAATAACAGACTTTTTTCCCACTCGTAAAAAAAGGCGTATTCGCCGTGTGACTGCATGCACCGAACCGTGACATCCGAACCGTGACGGTACGGGACGAATACGGATACCGTTACACCCCTAATATATATATATCGAAGAAGATGGGCTTAAACAAAGAGAATAATCAAAAAATGAAGCAGAAAACAAAAACAAACATTCCATGCCATAAAGGGTTTCTTGTCTAATAAGGAAAACATAAATAAAGCCTCTAACCAGGCTCATAAGGTTATCCTTAATGAACACAAGTAGGCATACATGCGAGAAAGACTAACCAAAGTTCTGAAACATAATAGCCGTTTCAACCGTGATCTGCATACTGTTTTCACTCACATATGCCAAGGTTCTTCTCTGCCTCCTGTACCAGTTCAGTAATGCTCCGACTGCTCCGTTGTTTATTATCCACTTCCCATCGTTGTCGGTGCCCGGTGTCCCATTCCATGCTCTTGGGTATCTTGGTCACGCGGTGGGGGCACACCAACTACCAGACCCCATTCTACGAGAGCCTTCTCCGCAGCTATTGGATTCCCATATGTCTGTGTGGTCCCATCTTCGCTTGAAACTTTCAATTTTGCCGGGGCCAAGATGTGCGATTTCATATTTTTGGCCTTAAGTTGATCTCTGATAGGTCTGTACAAGGCTCTTTGTTGTCTTACTTTAAAGGTAAAGTCATGATCAAAGAAGATTTGCATACCGCTATAAGTTACTTCCTTCTTTCTCCATGCAGCCTGTAGTATTTGCTTCTTGGTCTCAAAGTTTAGGAAAGCAACAATAATCGGTCTGGCACGGTTCTTGACTTCTCCGTACTCCCGGTGCGCTCTGGTGACGTTCTGTCTCTGTCACCATAGATACTGGACTAACGTTAGTATCACGCTTGATTTTGCCAGATTTGTTCCGTATCTCAAAGTCATCATCAGAGACGGTTTCTGTTTCTCTTTCCGAATTGGTCTTGGTCACAAACTTCACAAGTCTAGATTTTTGCACTTTTCCACTGTGAAGGAAATAGGCCATGTTGGCTGGAGTATTTTTGTCATATCCGACAAAAATTCCCTCCTCACACCTTGAGTCCAGTTTGGGTTAGCACACTGCCCCAAACTTGTGCATTCTGGACAGATTAGGCCATCTACCTGTCAGCATAAAGTAAGGTGTCTGTTTTGTGCGGTTGTTAAAGCATCTATTCCTTACTACAGCTGCTGTCTGTACTGCATAGGTCCACATACTTTTTGGCATCTCATTTTCTATGTCAAAAAGTGTGCGCCAATTCCTCTCAGCAGTGCCATTTTGATGTGGGGAATACGGTGCTGACTTTTCATGTCTAATCTTATTACTGCATAGTAATGCTTGGTAATGTTTACCTGTGAACTCTGTGCCATTGTCTGACCTGATACATTTTACTTTCCCGTATGGGGCAGTATCGGCCAGAAATCTCTCTGTTGCTTGCACTGTGTCACTCTTGTTTTAAGGAAATACACAAACACTGCACTGGAGTAATCGTCTGTGAATGAAAAAGCATACTTAAAGCCTTCTCTGGATTGCGGATCTATTGGTCCTGCTATATCTGTGCGGACCAACTCGAGAGCTGCTCTGGCTCTTACATCAGGCTCCCTGTTCCTGGTTTGGGTAAACTTCCCTTGAGTGCATACATCACAATGTGGAGGTTTGTTTACCTTACCCTAACCTGTTAAACCCCAAGGTCCCCGTCGGCCAGGGTGGAGACCACAATGCGGGTGTCGGGGAATTCCTTACTGGCCTGCTCCGCCATTTTCCTCACTGCCTCAGCAGTGTCCTTACGGAGGGTGTGCAGGTAATTTGTTCCCGTGTGGATCACCAGATACTGAGGGCTCCTGAGGGTCTCCTTTTTCAACAGCTTCATGGCCTGGCCTGGCCTGTGGTGCTGCAGTGTTTAGACGGCACCTTTTTATCAGGAAAAAGCTTTCTTGGGTCCAGGAACTTCCCATTTGAGTCAGCCAGCAGGACCACTTGTGGGTCTTGTTCTTCAGGCTGAGTAGAGGGAGGCTGGGATGGGCAGAGCTGGCTGTGGGCAGCTGGCTGTGTGGGTGTATCAGGAGGGGCCAGGGTGTTGTTGGGCTGGTTGCTGAGCACAGAGGGTGGGCCAGGGACACTGGCAGGGAGAGTCTGTGTCTCTCTACTCGTCATTTTGAGGACTGATGAGAGTTTTTCTGTCAGGTGCTGGACCTGCCTGGTGAAGCTCTTCTCTCTACACTCAGCATCCTCCCTCACCTTGGCTAACTGAACACGGAGCACACTGTTCTCCTGTTCGAGTGCCTCTACACTTCCTCTGAGGTCAGATGCCAAGGCCTCGTTGTCGCTCTTGAGCTGCTGGAGGTCCTCTTTAAGCTGCTGCAGAGTGTTGTCTGGGGGACCAGACTGCCTGGCCTGGGTCCGCTCTTTGAATTCTGCAAAGTCCAGCTCCAGCAGGACCATACTCTCCTTCAGCCGATTGTTGGAGCTGGCCGGTGTGGGAGGGGCAGAGATGGACAAGGTGTTGGGGTTCTCTATTGGGCTCTCATCACCTTCGCTGTCAGAGGGGACATCAGAGGGGACATCAGAGGGGACATCAGAGGGGACATTGATCCTCTTTGTGTCCACCTCAGCTTTCAACAGGGGGAATGCCTCTTGGAATGACTCCAGGTTGGCTTCATTCCCTTGGACCATGACCTTTCCTTTGGTGTAGTATGTGATGGTGAGCAGAGGGTCATCTTTGTCAAGGTGTTCATCTTTACAGATTTTAAATCTGCCTCCTGAGCCGATGCCCTCTCTGGATATGTATGCATAATTGCTGCACAGGGTATCTTTCCAGATGTAGATGGAGTCAGTGAAGAATATGAGGTTGTTCTTCTTCCTTCCTTCTTTTTGTTGGGCATAGTCAGTGAAGAGGACCTCTGGGTTTCCACACAGTGTCTTCTCCTTGTGTTTGTCCTTTGCATTTACACTCTTGCATTTAGCAGGATATTCAAACCACAGCTAGCAGCCCACAGTTGTCAGTTGGTAGTTGAAAGCTAGTTGGTAGTTTCAACTCAAAAATACATCCAAAAATTGCATTTCTTCCTCCGTTTTCTGTCGATCAATGTTGTTAACTCTTCTTTGGAGTTAATTCTGAAGAATAATTGCAGATTTTCCTATAACATATCTCACCAATTTCGATTTTTTTTTTTTTTTGTGCGCTCGTTCTCTCGTTCTCTCGTTCTCTCGTTCAAATATAGTAAACCGATACAGTAAACAGTATTTAAATAAATGAAGAACGAAAAATAAATAAACGAACTGTATGCCAATAATTGCCTTAGCCCCAGATGTTCCCACATTGCTCCTATTATTTTCACTATTCGGATAAAATTGAAAAACTAATATAAAAAAACAATTCGGTTGCTTGCTTGCAACTATTTTCCAAGCAAAGTAAGAGCACTATTTTATCATGTGTAACGTTACTGTTTAAACGGCGGATAAAGCAGCTTCATCATGGCAACTTGACAACAGCTAAGCTAAGCTAGGCTACTACTTACAGCATCCGGTGACTTTTCAGAGTTGTTGTGCCACCGGCCAGTTTCTTGTCGCATATTTGGCAACAAATTACTGTCGTCCAATTTAAAATGGTCCCACCCAGCTGGAGTCTTCGGCATTTTGTGTTCAGATGTGTGAAGCGAGGTGAAGCGAGGAGAAGCGTGCCGTTTGCGTGTGTGACTGTGAGTGAACGCGATGTCAGGAGCACAGGCTGAGATTGTATATTTTTTCGCATTTTAACAGTGCAATTCAAAAGTATAAATATATAGTATAAGAATATGGCAATTCGCCTTTATTGATAGCATGCATTTAGGGAAACAAAATTATTTTTTTGAAAAAAAATAAAAAAACGAATAACGAATATACACACACACACACACACACACACACACACACACAGCGTTTTGAAGACTGATACATCCGAAATGGATGAACAAACTTTGCAGCCCAGCTTTGCAGTCTATCCACGGGTATGCCTCTTGTTTCCTCCGCCACATCTCCTCTGTCCATACCTCTGGGAAAGGTGAGCTTGAGCTAGCCAGGGGAATGTTGCTAGTGCAGCTAACGTTAACGTTAGTGCTAGCATTATCCATTATCCTGCTAGTAGCAGCTTCACTTGTAGCTTCGGTGCTGCTAGCCTCTTTCTTCTTGTGAATTATATTCTTTGTAGAAAAGAAGTCAAGTAAAAAATGTTTGCCTGCCATTATAGAGCTTTTTAGCAGCCCGCCGCAAAATCGGCGGGCTGCGAGTGAGCTGACACACCCCCAGCTCGCCTTGGGGTCACGAGCGTGAATCATAATTTTTTAAGGAAATCGTTTTTATTTTTTATTATAATTACTGTGAAATATATTATGTTTTTGTCATTATTAAAACAAATACACACTTACAACTGATAACACTGGCAATGATTTTATATTTATTAGACTAATAAAAAAAAGATCGTGCTCCAAATAAGTGGGGGTACGGCGTACCCCCGCGTCCAACGCCCACTACACCACTGGTTTTCACTATAAGTACAAAATATTTTTTGGACGGACGCTATAATTTAGTTTTTTACCATGTTCAATCTGAATTTTTTTTTAAATAAAAAACATCTATATTGAATCTGACTTTTCTACATCCAACTCACAGGTTTATCATTACTTTGAGAAAAAAGATTATTAATTTAACCCTTTTAGAAGGGAAGATATGGTCATTTATTCTGGGAATGACATTTTCGAGCCTGAAACCTGAAAAACAGGCTCGGGGTTTAACAGGTGACATGCCATTAACAACATTCTGTAACTTCTGAATATCATCATAATTACAGTGTCCTAGGATCTGTAAATCATAACACCTGTTGCATTGGTCATCATTTACTGTGTTCAAGAAATAAAGTCTGTTCAATTCATAAATGTGAACATTTGTACCGTCTTTGTGTTGCAGGACGTCTTTGCCCTGCTTGAAGGTTACCGTTGCTCCTTTGGTAGTAGCTGCTTTCACAGAAAAAATGTCATGGGAGTACGATGGGATGTTCAACGCCTTCTTCAGAGTTATTTTGTGTCTTTTCCCCATGCTGTCCACCATAATAACAACAGCGTCCCCGCTTCCTTCTGCTACACCATTGCACCTGGTACTAGGGCTGCACGATATTGAAAAAAACTGACATTGCGTTTTTTTGTTCCCCTGCGTTATATATTGCGGTTTTTTTAACCGGTTAAGCCCCAAGGTCCCGGCGGGTACTTTACTTTTTTTTCACGACACTGTGTCTCTTAATATTTAAGAACCTATTAATGTGTTATACCAGATTAACGGAAATAATCTCAGCTAACTGACGATACAAACCATTTTTACCAAAACAAAACACAAGTCTCATAAGAAGCATCTAAATGACCCCTGAGCGAAAAATGCTAACGGACTTTGGCACAGAACTCAAGATAAAAGTACCCTTATTACTTATCGTAGCTGCACATACAAGATATCTGATTAAAGCTGAGGTTTGAAACGTGTATTACAATTAAATCACGGTAAAATATGTTCATTTTGTTGTAGTCTACCATAGTATTTACAGGGAGATAACCCCCGAAGAGAAGAATGGACAATTGTCTCACCGACTGAAGTGGATGTTTTACCGTCAGCAGCAGAGCCCGCCGCCAGAGCTGGGTTCTTACAATATCGTGATTTAATTGTAATACACGTTTCAAAATGATGCCGAAGTAACATCATACTGATACCGGTTAGTAAAAACCATGAATTAATGCTTTGACAAGTCTGCAGACAGACGGCAGGCGAAACACCTTTTAAAATGCGTGTTATCTGAATGGAGATCGGATCGATCAGGGTAAACTAACCTGTAGCTGCTCCGTCCACACTCACAACAACGGCATACAGACATAAATAAAGCAGCGACTGTATTCGCCATGACACAGACAGTCTGTGGTTTGTACTTGTTTCACTTTTGTCTAGTTTCTGAACAGATATGAAGAGCTGTGAGCTCTGAGGGCTAACAGCTAACGTTTTGGGACATGTTGCGCTGTCGGGTGCTGACCAATCACGAAGCGTAATTTCTTGACTTCTTTGAGCAAGTCTTTTTGAGCCAGTTTCAGTTTCTGATAAACACGGTTGTGTTTTCCATAGTTAACGCTGGCGTTGTCTGCTGCATATGCTGACATTTTTTTCACATCTAGTCCAGGCATTTCCAGTTTAGATAGCAGCCGATTTGTTATAGCTTCTGACTTTTCATTGCTATCACTGTAAAAATCCAACAGTGCATGTTTCACGCCCTCCTCTGTGAAAATATCTCAGTACAATGGGGAAACACTTGATCGTACCTTTGTTTGATGCATCACTTGCCACTGAATAATGCAGTTCATTTTCTTTTATATAATCCACATGGGTCTGGACAGAGTAGGGTGCTAGGACATTTTCGCACAAAGCTTTGGCCTTTGTTTTTCCACGGGTCATCCCGTTTGCTATTGATGAGTCGTTGTAGATTGTGTGATCAACTTTTATTCCACAATCTACACTCCTGTATGACTGGTGATGCTTGACGGCATGATAAACTTTACAAAGTTCTGCAGCAGAGATTTTGTCATCTTGAGGCGATGAAGCTTCACGGAAAAACGATAAAAGTGAAGAGGCACCTGCGCTTTGATCGTTGCTTTTGTGCTTATCTGTGTTAGCAGTGACGGCTGGTGGAAAATATTTTTGGTGGGGCTGTTGATATAGAGTAAAAATTATTTTTTGGGAGAAATGACCCCTTAAATTAGGACTTCTGGTGATGTAATGGCGCGTTTCCAATGCAGCGCGGAGCTCGCTTTAATGCTGCGTTCAAACCGGACGCGATGCGAATATTCGCTTCGCTCTAAACGCTCCTATCGCATCGCTCTAGTCGCTCGAGTTTCACCGCGGCTGCCAGCTGTGTTTACTCGCATCATTCAAACAAGATGCGCTTGCTCGGGAGCTACAACTACAACAAAATGAACATATTTTACCGTGATTAAATTATAATACACGTTTCTAAATGATGCTGACGTAACAACATACTGATACCGGTTAGTAAAAACCATGAATTAATGCTTCGACAAGTCTGCAGACAGACGGCAGGCGAAAAACCTTTTAGAATGCTTGTTTTCTGAATGGAGCTTGGCTAAGCTAACATTATATATGCTCCGACCGTCCACACTCACAACAACGGCCAATACAGACATAAATAAACCAGCGACTGTATTCTCCATGACACAGACAGTCTGTGGTTTGTACTTGTTTAACTTTTGTCTAGTTTCTGAACAGATCGTATCTGTCCCCGGCTGTTTGAAGAGCAAGCATGGGAAACAAAAGACAGCATGTTGTCACGATCACAGGTACAGATAAGAACCCAATAGCACGACTCAGATACAACCAGTGTAGTAATGTTCCGTTTATTCCAGGTCAAGGACAGGCAGAGTCAAAACCAGTAAATCCGTTAGGCAGGCAGGAATCGAAAACTGGGCAGGACAAAACTCAGGACTAGAGCCCAACACTCACTGGAGAGCTTGGCGGAAACGACAAGACAATCTGGCAACTGACAACTGAAAATGAGGTGGTATAAATACTGTGGAGTGATGAGGGAATGAGTAACAGGTGAGGGGAAGGGCTGAGGAGACCAGGTGAGGGAAATGAGCTGATTACAAGGGCCTGGGGGAAAGCGGGATCTGAAATGACAGGAGAGTTTAGATGAGGCATCAAACAAACAATAATATAGGTGTCTAACTTGTGACAGAACCCCCCCCTCTATGGACGGCTCCTGACGTCCCACGAG
Organism: Harpagifer antarcticus; assembly: GCA_902827135.1. NCBI lineage: Eukaryota > Metazoa > Chordata > Actinopteri > Perciformes > Harpagiferidae > Harpagifer > Harpagifer antarcticus. The sequence continues at coordinate 11,732 of CADEHL010000542.1, read as the reverse complement.
GTTGATCGGGATGGGCCTGGTGAAAGTCAGTAATGAGAGATGGATCATAGATACTGCGAGCGGGTACCCATGACCGCTCTTCAGGACCATAACCCTCCCAGTGTACCAGGTACTGCAACCCTCTACCACGTCGCCGGGACTTGATGAGGCGACGGACAGTGTAAACAGTCTCCCCGTCGATAGTCCGGGGTGGTGGTGGGGGTGTAGAGGGGGGCTGAAGAGGGCTCACATTAACTGGTTTGATCTTGGACACGTGGAAGGTAGGATGAATCTTCATAGAAGGGGGCAGACGCAGGCGGACAGCTGCAGGATTGATAATCCTAGCTATGGGAAATGGGCCTACAAAACGGGGAGACAACTTCTTTGACTCAACTCTGAGAGGGAGATCCCGTGTGGAGAGCCAGACACGTTGCCCTGGGGAGTACTGTGGAGCTGGCTTGCGACGGCGATTGGCGGTCCGTTGATAACGGTCGGAAGAGCGCAGGAGCGCGGAGCGGGCCTTTAACCACATGCGTCGACATCGGCTTACAAACGCATGTGCAGATGGGACGCTGGCCTCCCGTTCCTGTGCCGGGAAAAGGGGCGGCTGGTATCCGCGGGAGCATTGGAATGGAGAAAGACCAGTAGCAGAACTAGGAAGGGTGTTGTGGGCATACTCAACCCATAGAAGCTGCCTCGACCAGGAGGAGGGAGTGGAGGAAGCTAGACAGCGTAAGGCCGTCTCCATCTCCTGGTTCATTCGCTCTGCTTGACCATTGGACTGGGGATGAAATCCGGACGAGAGACTGACACTGGCTCCCAGCAGTCTGCAAAACTCGGACCAAAAACGAGAAGTAAATTGTGGTCCCCGATCAGACACAACGTCACTGGGAAGACCATGCAGCCTGAACACATGTTGTAGCATGATTTCAGCCGTTTCCTTGGCAGTAGGTAATTTAGTTAATGGAATAAGTCGGGCAGACTTGGAAAACCGGTCTATGACTGTGAGTATGACTGTGTTACCGTCTGAGGGTGGTAGTCCGGTGACAAAATCCAAGGCAATGTGGGACCAGGGACGATGAGGGATAGGCAGGGGATAAAGAAGACCGGAGGGAGCTTGGCGTGAGGTCTTATTTTGGGAGCAGACTAGGCAAGCAGCAATGAATTCCTTGGCATCCTTCTCCATGGAAGACCACCAAAATCGCTGTTGAATCAGGGCTAGGGACCGTCTCACTCCTGAGTGACAAGCCAGGCGAGAGTTATGACCCCACTGGAGAACCTGGGTACGGAGAGTGGCAGGAACAAACAGACGGTTAACAGGACAGGCACTTGGGGCTGGGTGTTCAGCATGAGAGCGCTTGACCTTATCCTCCACCTCCCAGGTCTCCGGCGGCTATGGTACGAAACTCGATGGAGTAATCCGACACAGATCTCCCTCCTTGCACCAGGTTAAACAGTCCACGAGCTACCTCTCTTCCGGGTGTAGCGTGATCAAAAACTTTACGCAGTTCATCGGAGAATACGCTTACAGATGAGCAGGCAGCGGATTGTCTTTCCCATTCGGCGGTACCCCAGTCTTTAGCTTTGCCCGTGAGAAGAGAGACAATATATACGCCACCCGGGATCTTTCTGTTGGGAAGGCGGAAGGCTGAAGCTCGAAGGCGAGGGAACATTGGACCAGGAATGGTCTGCACGAACCTGGGGCTCCCGAGTAGCGTTCCGGAGGAGGCAGGCGTGCATCCGATGCCAGAGGACTCTGGATTCGAACAGCGGAAGCTGGAGTTAGTTCCGGGCCATGGACCATTGCAGGACGGGTCTGAAGATGATCACGGAGATTCCCAAAGGTCCGTTCGAAACGAGCGGCCATCTCCTGCATCGCTTCAGCCATGAAGGTAAGCTGCTGCTCGTGGCGTTGTGACACGATATCGTGCAAAGGCGGTTCTGTCGCTGAGTCGACTGGATTCATGTTTGGCCAGATTGTACTGTCACGATCACAGGTACAGATAAGAACCCAATAGCACGACTCAGATACAACCAGTGTAGTAATGTTCCATTTATTCCAGGTCAAGGACAGGCAAAGTCAAAACCAGTAAATCCGTTAGGCAGGCAGGAATCGAAAACTGGGCAGGACAAAACTCAGGACTAGAGCCCAACACTCACTGGAGAGCTTGGCGGAAACGACAAGACAATCTGGCAACTGACAACTGAAAATGAGGTGGTATAAATACTGTGGAGTGATGAGGGAATGAGTAACAGGTGAGGGGAAGGGCTGAGGAGACCAGGTGAGGGAAATGAGCTGATTACAAGGGCCTGGGGGAAAGCGGGATCTGAAATGACAGGAGAGTTTAGATGAGGCATCAAACAAACAATAATATAGGTGTCTAACTTGTGACACATGTACCTGTTTGCATCCAGCTAGCCATGCCTTTCTGGTGTACCAGCTGCGTGAGAAGCCTCGTTGATACGTTTTGTCTTTTTCACGAGCTTGCTGTGATATATACAAATCGGGTTGGTCCGGTCCAAGGTCTTTAAGTATCAATTTATCTCCCAAACTTCTCCTTTCGAAAGGATTGGAGAGTAGCTCTTGCACGGAATTGGGTGCGGACCGAGGTCCGGCGACTCCACCTGCACACCATTCTCATCCAACCACCTTGGTTACTCACGAGTCTAAAAAACAACTCACGTCAACGCACGTAAGCAACGTGGGCACCAACGTGAGCGCCCTCGTGACCAAAATATTTGACGGCGCTGATTGGCTGAAATTATGTTTCGGCGGCACAGTTTACTATTGAGACTTTTGCAACGTGCTGGTTGCTGCTGTTTGGCTCGGGGGCTCCGCCCGGTAATGATAAACTAATGCCATGGGCAAGGCCAGGCAGGAAACATGTGACTTATCAGTAACTTTAGACATCGTAACACAATTTTAAACGAGATTTTATTGTAGATTATACATTTTACTGATACCAATTGTATGATATTTACCTTGTTCATTAAAAATAAAAATATATATATTTTTTAAATGTTTTTTTAAAATATTTTTTTAATATATTTTTTTGTATGTGGGAAGAGGTGGGGCGGCACCCCTAGCACCCCTATGGGCCGGCCGCTACTGTGTGTTAGCATGTCTGTCGACAGCACATTTTCCTTTGCTGCTTACGTCCACATCGTAACGACACAACGTGCAAAAAGCATGGAAGTCGTCCTTTCGGCTTTTTGTGAGGAATCCATGCTCTTTCGACCATTCAGGATTAAATGAAGTCTTTCGTTTCGGCATTTCTGCAGTTTAACCCTACCGCTAACTAGGTGGCGTTGGCTCATGAGCTAGTCGGCTAGCGCTAACGTCACTCTGTGCCACACTGCCATGCCGTGAACCTGACCAAGAAGCACATGGCTAATTGTTTACATTTATGAACCAATGAAATACAAGATATTTATTTGACATCGCATTCAGCCAATAATTTGTAAGACCACAAGTCTTACGGGGTATATACTGACACATAACTTATTATTTGTATTTCTTTATATAATTGTCTATTTTTTTTTATACCCTAAAAGTATAAAATAGGGATGACCTCAAAAGGAGGACAAATGAGCATCTGGCTCAAGGCTCAAGGCTGCGCCGGCAGACGGGCACAGACATTGAAAATCGGACTGTCCGACCTAAAACCGGACGTATGGCCACCCTAGTACTAGTCGAGGGCCGGACTGGTTCAATGTTTATTGCAAAACGTATTGAAATGAACTTACTGCACATATTAAACCTGTAACTAACAAAGCGTAAATGATTGCCTATAAAAACAACATTACACATTAAATAATCAGTTGCATTCATTTCTTATGGCTCTATCTGCAGCTTTTCCAGAGTCATTTCTTATGATCACATTTTCCCACAGGCCAACAACAGCTTCAAAAAAACTATTTCCCTCAAAGAAAAAACCAAACATGCCCTGTTGTCGTGAGAGAAAAAGTGCAGAAGGAAACATCCATGTAAACTCAGTGTGCTGCTCTGTGATGCTAGCTCAGATACTTGACATCTCATCTTGGGTGCAAGTTCATTAATGTTTGGGCTCAGGCTCTGAGCTGAGGAGATCCTCAGGATGGAGTGAAGGTGTACGTGCAATATACCGGTGGGCCAGATCTAATAGTAATTTAAAATTATCCTGCGGGCCGAAATGAAATCCATCAAGGGCCTGATTTGGCTCCGGGCCTTGAGTTTGACACATGTGCTGTAGGGAGTAAAACTCTAACACAGAAAAGACCTCCCCAAAACGCCTCGTTGGAGATTTCTCATGTTCTTCCTGGGCATTGTGACGTCTGGATACCCAGTAGCCACGCCCAGAGCTATGACGCACCCTCTGCCAGCCAAGCATATATACTGTTGGAATCTCAGGTTCAGTTCAAAACAGTGCTAACTGGGCTAACGAAGTTGCTAGCGTTTACATATATCAACTACAATGTCAGCAGATGGCCTTACATGTTTCTCATAGCAGGAGAATGTCTGCATTCACACACATTATAGTAGGCGTTCCTAACCGAGGTACCGTTCATAGCGTGTATGCTACCGAGATAAACAACGACGCTACCGAGAGGTAGACATGCTAGGCGAATACATTGTTTTCATGCCAGCTACAATGAATGACCGAACGTAGCAGACTACCCGTATAAGATTGCAATTATAAACACGTTCTTCCTAGCCTAATATGAACCACTAGCTTTTGTTCATAGTGGTTTTATTACACAGAACAAGCCATTGACACAGTGCTAACTGGGCTAACGAAGTTGCTAGCGTTTACATATATTAGGGTGACCAAATGTCCTCTTTTGCCCGGACATGTCCTCTTTTCACGCCCTGTCCGGGTCGTCCGGGGGGGGTTTATAAATTCATGAAAATGTCCGGGTTTCGCGGACCGTTTGCATGTACTTAAATTGACTGGCGCATTGCACAGAATACTACGGTACTCTGTTGCGTGTGTGACGTAATCCCTGAGTCTGAAGCTTTGTGGGCGGCTCTACAACTACGCTGACACACAAACAGAGGAAGGGGACAGAGCGGACCGCAGCTCACATTCACAATGCCAAAGCGCAAATGTACTTTTACAGATGAATTGCAGAAGAAATTCCAAATGTACCGACCCGGTCAGAACAAATGGGAGGCGGAGTGCACCGTGTGCAAAGCTTGCACATACGTATGTGTGTCCAATAAAGGTGCAGGCGATCTTAAAGCGCACATGGACACAGACAAAGAAAGCTGTGCAAGGTGAGAGTTTGTCGGCAAAGTTGACAGACTTCTTTGTTAGACCAGGCAAAACAGAGGATGCTGTAAATGCCTCGGAGGGTGCGTTTGCATTTCACACTGTGAAACATCACAACAGCTACAGATCTATGGATTGCACAAGTGCCTTGCTAAAAAAAGCATTTCCAGACTCTGACACTGCCAAAAAATTCAGTAGTGCGCGCACTAAAACCGAAGCCATTGTCAATGGTGTTTTAGCGCCCCACTCGATTTATGTCGCACATGAAGCACTCAAAGAAATCCAGTACTGTGGTGTTTCTACAGACGGGAGTAACCACGGAGCAGTGAAAATATTCCCAATCATAATCCAGTACTGTGACTGGAAGAGGGGTGGCATGCAAACAAAATTAATCGAGGTTAAAGACACACCAAATGAGACAGCAGAAACCATTGCACAATATCTCATTGAAACATTGGCAAAAAACAATTTGTCTGAAAAATGCATTGCATTTACTGGCGACAATTGCAACACAAACTTTGGAGGAATCCGACGTGATGAAGGGGGAAAGAATGTGTTTGCAAATTTGAAGAGGTTGCTGCAGAAGAACACTCTGATCGGTGTGGGTTGCCCAGCACACATAGTGAATAATTGTGTTCATCATGGGGCAGACACAATAGATATTGACCTTGAGAATATCATGTTCAAAATCTACCAGTACTTCCACATTTACACTGCGCACTGAGAGCCTGAAGGAGTACTGTGATTTTGTTGACATTGAATACAGAAGGATGCTTTCTCACAGCAAGACAAGGTGGCTGTCATTGTTCCAGGCATTGAGAGGATGATACAGATGTTTCCAGCCTTAAAGGCATTCTTTCTGTCTCAGCAAAAAGCACCCATAGTGATCAAGAAGTCTTTTGAAAACGTATTTAGTGAGATGTACCTCTGGCACATGCACTCACTCATGTCTGCGTTCCACACCCACATTCAAGACATGGAAAACGAGAAGAACTCCATTATGGAGGTAAAGAAAATAATGAACAGCATCCACACCATTCTTCTTGAACGCAAGAGCAACAACTTCATGTCCCTTAAAGTTAAGGGACTACTGGCACAAAAGCGTAGTGATGGACTTGGTAAGGAATATGACCAGTTCTGTGCTGATGTGCAAGACCTGTACAGTACATGTCTGGAGTATCTGGAGAAGTGGATGACTCCCATAGAAGAGTTCTCCACATTCACGTGGATGGATCTGAGTGAGCCACCACAGTGGAATGATGTGGAGGCCTGCATCAAGTTCCTAGGAGAGAAGGGGGTGGTAATTGATGATGTCAAGTGTTTAGACCAGGTCACCAATCTGAAGAGATTCACAGAAAGGTGCAACCGTGATGAGCAGTTCAGTGGCCTGCAGGTGCACCAGAAGTGGACCAAATATTTTGAGAAGGCCAAAAGCATTGCATGTTACTCAGAACTACTGAAGATTGCACAATTTGTCTTTGCACTTTCCTCTCACAATGCAAATGTTGAGAGGGTTTTCTCACTGATGCAGAGCCAGTGGACCAAGGAGAGGAACCAGCTGTCTGTTGAGTCACTGAAGGGGATTCTATTTGTGCAATACAATTTGAAAGACATGTCTTGCAAAGACTTTCATGCTTATTTGTTGAGCAACCGAAAACTGCTGGGAAAGATCAGCTCCACAGCTAAATATCGATGGGCAGACAAGGAGGATGAAGAAGAAAAGCAGGATGAAGAGGATTGAAGTATGCAGCTATGCAGAGAGAGATAGCTATGTAGCTGTGGGAGAGAAACTTTAAACTTTTACTTTTAAATTGGGACCCTAGAAAACTGTTTGAAGCTAGAGATATGTGAAAAGTTGTCGTTTAACTGTGGTTGTTTACAATGACAAGGCCTGGAATTGTGTTTACAAACATTTAAAGTAGGTTTATATTTGATTCATGGTGCCTCAAAATGTGTTTGGTTTGGTTTAGGTAATCAAATGTTATGTTATGTTCACTAATGGCAATTATGCAAATGTGAAATCCAAAACTGCATAGTGCACTTTTAAAATAATTAGATTAGTATCTTTGTGAGGTTACTGTTTTATTGTTTACATTGACAAGATACAAAGAGATTATTTGTTAAAGCTGGTCTTTGTATTTTCTACTATTTCATATATTTTGTTATTTATTTTTGTCCAGTAAGACTTGAAAAGAGAGCTGTTATTTTGTTACAGGTTGATGTTTAAGTTATTCTTGTGCATTTGAGATTTGTCAGAGATAATTCTAGGCATAATAAAGCATGTTGATTGTTGAGTAACCTTGGTTTGGTGTGTCTTTGGTTATAGAGAGATATTATTGTGTTATATACAGTAAAATAATATAAATAATAATTGTATATCCATACAGAGGAGGAATACTTTAAAACAATAAGGCATCTTTGAGTAAACGTTGAGTATCATTAAGTATCTCGAGGCTGGGGGCAGCATGTCCTCTTTTTTGGAAATCAAAATATGGTCACCCTACATATATCAACAACTACAATGTCAGCAGATGGCCTAATATGTTTCTCATAGCAGGAGAATGTCTGCATTCACACACAAAATACTCATAGACAGTATACTCCGGGTGATTTCAGAAGCGGTGAATTAAGCAAGCAAATATTTTAGCCAACACAACCATAAAATCGAGTAACAGAGCCATTAGTGTAAGTAGTTATAAGGATGCCCCTTTCGTCACATTAGTATGCATAAAAAGTGACAGGTGACACGCCCCCAATTATGCAAATGAGCTAAGTCCCGCCTCCCCTCGCCTCCCATTGGTCGAGAGCTTTTTATCAGAGCTATGTCCCGCCTCCCATTGTTTGAGACCCTTTGATGTGAGGGGTGATGTGTTATAACGGGTAGGTGTGAAAAGCCCCCCTGTGGAATGCCTTTGTTGTCTAATTCTTTGATGTGTTGATTAAGGTAGTCTCTTTGAAGTTATGCTGTCTGGTCCCTCAGGGTTATCTAATCTAATTAGCCTTTGATGTTTTGCCCTTTGATCTTAATCTCGGTATTTTTATGAGTGAGACATGTTTTGTTGTCTAATTCTTTGATGTGTCGATTAAGGTAGTCTCTTTGAAGTTATGCTGTCTGGTCCCTCAGGGGTTATCTAATCTAATTAGCCTTTGATGTTATGAGCCTGTGATGTTAATTTAGGTATTTTTATGAGTGAGACATGTTTTGTTGTCTAATTCTTTGATGTGTCAATTAAGGTAGTCTCTTTGAAGTTATGATGTCTGGCCCGCTCAGTGTGCCCCGGCCTCTCCCCCCCCCTTTTCTCCACCCCTTCCTCCGGCAAGGAGATTGTGGGAGGTGGAATTAGATGAAAATAGAAATATGCTCAAAACTAAATAAAAGACAGTAATTTCCACTTACCAAGTCACCTTTCAAAAAAGAAAAATTGCCAAAATGTGACAACTTACCGGCATCCGTCCGGGGCTCCAGTCAAGAAACGAATGCCGCATCTATGCTGGGTGCAGATGCATACAGCCAGAGATCTGTGCACAAACTTTTCTTGTGCCTCTTTGGGTCAAAACAGGCTGCTCCCCCTGCCTCTAACAGCAATTAACACACACACACATACACACATACACACACACACACACACACATACACACACACACACACACACACACACACACACGTTGGAATGCCCCTTTGATGTGGGGGGTTGAGATAAGAAACCCCCCTGATTAAGACACGGTGTCTGCTAAGGATGTTTCTTCTCAAGTTTTTGTGAAACTGTTAACTAAAAGTAAGTATCTGTTTTGCAAAGAGGGTATTCATATTAATTTAAAAAAGAGCTTATTTAGTTTTTAATAGTGATAACTAAGTTTCACTCTGTAGGGGGCAAAAGACGCATCCTTAAACACCTGGATAAAGGACTCTTTAAAGCAGAGACATGGCGACCAGCATACCTGAATATCAGCAGGAGAGGACTCTTTTTAAGTAAATACATTATAGGGTTAGAATAAGATATATATATATGTGGTGGAATTAGTTTAAAACAGCCACCCTACACTTTTTAGTTGTCCTCTCTAGATTTGATCCAGGGTTTTGTAGTAGTATTTACCATGGTATATAACTTAGACTAAGTTAACTATCTAAACACTCAGAGTCCTTTACCTCACCTGAGCTTATCCAGAGCTTGACTGACACACAGAGACCAATCAAGGGCTTTTTGATCTATGATCTGTAGGACAGTGGCCATGACGGCAGGCCACATCATGTAGACAGCCAGTCACCCTGTGTGAGGCAGGCCCACATGTGTGCAGCATTGCGTTCAAAATAAATTAAAAAACTAAATGGGTCGCGAAATATACTGGGGCGGCCGTTAATATACTGGGCGGCCCACCCCAGTAAAGTCTATGTGTGGGAAATCCTGGAATATCAGATACAATTAGCATCTAACCAGAAGTGCGAATGAAGCAGTGAACTGCAGTATATTTGATATACATCCAATATATAAAAGGTTATGTTAATATTGATCAGCTGGTCAGAAACTTGACTCCATAGGAAATATAAAAAGATATATGTTGAGCGTGATCATAACTTTCCAATAGCACAAAGGTGCAGATCCGCTGTTGCAGGTTTAGCCATTCAGTCAGCCAGGTGTAAAATATGCATTTATTATCAGCTTTTCTATTTGGCCAACTAGTGATAATTAAATGATACCCTATTTATTTAACTATGTTTTTCTCTGCTAACAATGCTTTACTTAAAACTGTAAATATAAGGGATGATAAGGTTGTTCCTATATCTAAACACCTTGGTGATAATCATACAAATCCTTCAACAAAACAGGTCTTTCTGCCGAAGCGTTTACAAATGAATGAGAGGATATAATCCGCCAGCAGTGACATTTTGTGGGTATCTTTATCCTTACTCACAGTTTCTGCCATCAGCTCAAAACTGAGAGCAAATAATAATGGACTAAGACCGTAAGAAACCAGAAGAGATTCACAATTAAGAAGCTGGAAGGACTTCAACAATCAACTTCGACTGATTCATTATCAATATAGTTGATGAATAATGAAATAATTGACAACCAGTCGATTCATCTCGCAGCCCTAAGACCGTAGCTCGGCTGCTCCCCCTTACATGACCCAAAGATCTCTGAGCTGCTGCGTCTCATCTTGTAGAACAGAGGACTCTTTTTTAAGTAAATACATTACAGGGTTAAAATAAGATATATATGTGGTGGAATTAGTTTAAAACAGCCACCTTACACTTTTTAGTTGTCCTCTCTAAATTAGATGTAAGGGTTTTTAAATGATTAGTGTTAATTAAGGGCTATTGTTATTTTGGTTCATATGGGGATAGGACTTCAACTTTTAAAAATTGCACAGGATCAGTCTAAGAAGAGTGTAGGGGCTAATGAGCCAGCACCATACCTCTTCTATGCATTTTGTTGACCTGTGTCTGATCTTGAAAAACTATGGTAAGTACTTTCTTTATTTTATTTTATAATATCATGTAATTATTAAATGTTTTTTTTTTTTTTTTTTTTTTTGGTAAGGGTTAAACTAGTATATTATGTGGATAGTATATTATTAGATACTTTAAAATGTTTATGTTTTTTTCTGTTTACAGTAGAGACTCTGTGTGCTGAAATCTACTCAAACAGAGTACTTCATGGTAGTGGTCTGCTTTTTAAACACAAAAGTGTATCTTCAGTAACTTTCTCAGAGAATGTAAGCCTAAATCTGTCAATCGTTCAAAACAGCCTTGTTTTACTGGAATAACCTCAAAATCACAAAATACCATTAAGTGTCAGAATCCTAACGAAATCTACTCAGAGTACTTCATGGTAGTGGTCAGCTTTTAAATACAGAAGTGTATCTTTTTCAGTAACTTTCTCAGAGAATGTAAGCATAAATCTGTAAATGTTCAAGACAGCCTTGTTTCACTGAAATAGCATAAAAATCACAAACTGGCTGAAACTGTACAGTGAATTGGAGAAATTACAGCACAGAGTTTTCTACCACGACACAGATAGTATAATCTATGTGACAAGACAGGGGCAGTCTCCAGTACTTTCATGGTAGTGGTCAGCTTTTTTAAAAGAAAAGTGTATCTTTCGGTAACTTTTTTGAGAGAATTAAGCATAAATATGGGGAAATCCTGGAATATCAGATACAATTAGCATCTAACCAGAAGTGCGAATGAAGCAGTGAACTGCAGTATATTTGATATACATCCAATATATATATATATAAAAGGTTATGTTAATATTGATCAGCTGGTCAGAAACTTGACTCCATAGGAAATATAAAAAGATGTATGTTGAGCGTGATCATAACTTTCTAATAGCACAAAGTTTCAGATCCGCTGTTGCAGGTTTAGCCATTCAGTCAGCCAGGTGTAAAATGTATGCATTTATTATCACCTTTTCTATTTGGCCAACTAGTGATAATTAAATGATACCCTATTTATTTAATAGGTTTTTTCTCTGCTAACAATGCTTTACTTTAAAACTG